>CM076579.1:990791133-991991133 GCA_034641835.2 Pinus albicaulis | reverse complement strand
TTGTCTTTTTATTTGAATTATATGTTTGAATTGTTAGCACAAATGAATGTTAAATGCACTTCTGTACTGATATTTGCCTATGATTTCTAATCTGATATATAATCACATGTATGAATGCAATATAATTTTCACAATTATTTTAATCAAACTATTTTTTTAAAAGAATCATATTTACATAATTTTCATCCTTTTCAACTGTTAAATAATTTCATTACTAATAGTTGGAGGATATCTCTTTAGATCACATAAAGGAAGAAACACCCCGGGTATATAGTAGAATAGATAAGTGTTTGATAAGTGCATGTGATAGATTAAAATCATTTCCCATTTCATGCTTCATAAACAAAACACACCCCAAAATAATCCTTATTGGGAAATGGGTCCCTTCATCCCCAGTTGAAGCTGCCACACCAAACAGAAAAGGACTTGCTCTAAGGTCCGGACTTGGTGGTATTCCCCCATGTTGTGGCAACGGAATTTCGAGGCCTCAACATTTTTGCGATAGAAGCAGGGACAATTTGTGAATGGAAAGAAGATATGATCAATCTAAAATTCAATCTAAGAGTCTCTCTCCCTCTAGCTCCCCTTCAAACTTCCAGAAAATTAGCTATATCTAAATCTTTAAGATTTGAAGTTGAACATCCTTCTCCTAAGTCTCCTAGTGTTAATCAACCCATACTATCTCCCTATTTTCATCAAAATTCCCCTGAAGTTCAGTCTTTTATAGAAAAGTTAGAGAGTATCCATTTCTGCTGAAAAGTATGAATCTTCTCAATTATATGATATTAGTATTTCATCCTCTTTACAACCCAGAAGAATATTAAATCGATTAGAAACTCAAAAGACAAGAATTCCTCCTTTTTAATTTCCCCTCAATACTTCTCGAAGGAAGATAAAGAGGACTGAATCAGATTCAATCACCAGTGATGTCTTATCTAATAATCCACCCCATTCACCTCCATTACCTCCACTCACTTCCAAAACTTCCATTCCAACAATGATTGTTACTTTAACTAGTTCTAGTACTCATACTACTATCCCTTCAACTAGTTCTAACACTCAACCTGCTTCTTCTTCAACTCAAACTCAATCCATCACATCCACCCAAGGACCAATGGCAAGCCAAGTACCTCCACCAAATGTATAACCATGGAACAATCCAAGGGTTGTACAAATGCCTACTCCTCTTCATCCTCTCCCAAAATACCGTGAAAGATGGTTACCTAAATTTAATCCTGATGATGGTCTTCCAGCTAAAGACCACATTCATAATTACATGTTAGCCATTAATTTAAAAGAGGAAGTTAAAGAAGATTGTGTTGTAATATTATTTCCATATACTCTCAGAGGATCTGCAGGATCCTGGTATTTTTCATTACCTGCCCACTCTATAACTAGCTAGAATATGTTCGAAGAATAAATTTTAGCTAATTTTGGGGATGACAGAACCACTGCATCACTCATCAATGATTTTTCAAATATAAAGGCTAAAATAGGGGAGAAGATAAAATATTTTAATTCAAGATTTAATAAATTGCTCAATAAAATTCCTACTATGGTAATTCCTAGTGCAGAAGTTCAAATTGAGTGGTATATTTCATCTCTCCCATCTAATATAGCCATTTTTGCTGATAGAGAAAAATTGCCTACACTGACGGAAAATATGAAGGAATCTTTATCTGTAGAGAAACACATAATCGCTCTTAAAATAATAATTCCCAAGAAGATAAGAAATCAAAGAAAGTATCCTTTAAAGATGATTCAAAAAATAAGCTATCCAAAGGCCCTTTTGATTTAGAAGGTCTTCATAATGTTTTAAAGACTATGACAAATGAAATGGAAGACATCAAGAAACAAGTTGCCAAAAGTTCTAGTTCAAAAAAGACTTTCATATCCTTCAAGAAAAATATGTCTTCTAATTCTCAACCACTGACTATCATATCTAGTGTCGAGTCTGATCAAGGTACAAATGAAGAGCAAATAGAGGAAGAAGAAAATGAAGAATAATAAGAAGTTGAACTAAATGGAATGTGGGATTTCATCCTACCAAATGAGAAACAACTAGAAGCTTTACCTGTGAGTACAAGGAGCAAAAACACTACTGAAGCAATGCAACCAAATCAGAAACAAAAGAATTCAACGCCTCCTAGAGATAAAACGGTAAGTAAAAGGTCTACTTCTAAGACTACACAAAAAAATCCTACTACTTCATATACTTCACCTACATCAAAGAAAAGTATAGTCTCCGACACTACTGAGTATAATGTAGTTGAAGATATGAAAAATACCAAGGCCAACATTTCAATTCATGAACTTACTAAGTTAAAGTAGCAGCAGAAAATCTTACTTAGATATGTAAATGTACTTCCTGCTTCAGCCTTACCTGCTTCAGTAGTAGTCAAAGCTGCTAATCAAATGGGTAAAACTCCTTCTCCTTAAACTAAAATAGATGCTATAAACTTGATTATGATAGGTGACCGATCCATCTCTCATACTCCTCCATTTATTTTAACCTATGGGATGTATAATAAAAATGTCCATAATTGTTTAATAGACTCAGGGGCTTCCTCTAATATCATTCCAAAATTTGTTTCTACGAAGTTGAACATAACTCCTCAGAGTTCCCCTGTTCATATATTACAACTTGATAGAACTAAAGTAGAGGTTGTAGGAGAAATAATTTTATTTTTCTATCAGGTTGTCATCAAACCCTAAGGTTTCTCAGATAATTGATATATTGGCAAGTTTTACGGTTTAGTGTTAAGTAGAGACTAGTCTGAAAAACTTCATGGATATTTTGCAACAAAATGGTCAGATATGTGGTTACCACATAATGGAAAGCCAAATCAAATCCGGGTAGACCAAGAAAATTTCATGAAACATACAGTCATTGATCTTGAAGGAATAAATGAGCCAGTAGCATTCAATAATAATATTATTGCAAACTACTCAGCAGAATCATTTCTTGGAAATTTTAATGCTCAACCGTCAACTTTTTTCGATAATGCAGTTATCTCTCAAATCTGAATTTTTCCCAGGCAGACACTTCGAAATGTAATTTTTTTTAAATAAACCAATAGTTAATTATTTATTTTAGATCCTTTATTTTGATGGCTATAAATCTGAAGATGTCGGGAGCTAGTTGTATTATAATAAGCCCACAATGAGAAAAAACCATGTTAGCCTACAGACTCGAATTCGGTTGCACAAACAATATAGTATAATACGAAGCATTAATCCAAGGTTTGTACAAAGAAAATGATCTTGATATCAAATATTTGAAAGCCCTATGAGATTCAGGGATAATTGTTAAACAAGAAATACCATTCATTGTCATTCTAGACATTTAAAGCATTATCAATCATTAGTCCAAGAATTTATCATTCATTTCTTAGCCTTAAATATTTCTTCCATACCTAGAATACAAAATGCTAGTGCAGATTTATTGGCTAATGTAGCATTGAAATTAATTCCATCTCAAGAATTTAGTCCAAATAGATTTTCCATTGAATTGATTTTTATACCATCTATTCCTGACAATATTACCAATTGGAGAGTATTTAATAATGATTCAGATATTACAGATTTCCTTACATCTGAAGGATCTTTTGATAGTCAAGTTTTATATGAAAATGAACATGACACTCAAATAAAGGATGAACAGGATGAAAATCCAATTCCTAAGTCAGTTGTCAAATTAGAAGACCTTTATGATCTAAAAGATAGGTTTAAAAGAGTTACTAACTCTAAAATTCAAAGTTATACCTTAAGATTTGAGTAAGTAAATCTTGGAATTGATGATAAATCTCAAAATATCAATTTAGGTCTTGATCTATATTCTAATGAAAGATTGTCATTTGTCAAGTTATTAATAATGTACAAAAGTGGTTTTTCTTGGGATTACACTGATCTTAAAACATATGACACTTTTTTTATTCAACACACTATTCCTATGATTTCAGATGAGAAACCTATACAGCAAATGTTGAGTAAAATTCACCTAGATCTTGGAAATCAAATCAAAACATAGTTGAATAAAATCCTCAAAGAAAAGATCATATTTCCAGTTAGACATCCTAATTGGGTTTCAAATTTGGTTCCTCTCAAGAAGAAACATGGTGATATTAGGATTTGTATTGATTTTAGGAATTTAAACAAAGCATGTCAAAAGGACAACTTTCCATTACCAACCATGGAACAGGTACTGCAAACAATAGCTGGTTCTAAACTTATGTCTTTCGTAGATGGATTTTCAGGATATAACCAAATCCTCGAACATCTAGATGACAGATTAAGGACTACATTTAGGATTAAGTGGGGAACTTACACCTATCAAAAGATGCCATTTGGGTTAATTAATGCAAGTGCCACTTTTTAGAGAGCCATGGATAAAAATTTTAGAGGACTCATCAACAAATCATTGGTTATTTATCTAGATGAAATTACAGTCTTTTCTAGACAAGAAAAAAATCATGTGAATGACCTAAAGAAAGTATTTGAGCGATGTAAAAATTATGGAATTTCATTAAACCAAAAGAATTCATATTTTTCTTTAGATGAAGGAAAACTTTTAGGATTCATTGTGTCAAAGAAAGGTATCTATATTGGTCCTGAAAGAATTGGAGTAAAATAATTCCTTTTCCTCATAACAAGAAAACTATGCAGTCATTTCTTGGACAGATAAATTTTGTAAAATGATTTTCCCTGACTTTTCGCAAATAATTTTACCTTTTCAAATCATGATTAAGAAAAATTCAGCCTTTAAGTGGGGACATAACGAAAGAGAAGCATTTGATTTAATCAAACAATCCATGATCAATGCTCCACTCCTTACTACCCCCAATTTTCTTGATCTTTTTACTTTATAAACCTTCTCATCAGATACATCTTACGTCGTTGTTTTAACATAGCTTAATGACCAACAAATTCAAGCACCAATATCATTTTTCAGTTCCAATTTGCAAGGCGCATAACTAAATTATTCATCTATTGAGAAACAAGAATTTGTTTTATTTAAAGCTATAAATCATTTTGACCATTTCTCCTTTAATCTAACACCAAAATAATAGTTCCATTCTCTGTAGTGAGACAACTATTGATTCAAAGAGAATTAGGAGATAAAAGGGCTAACTCGGTTACCACTTTACAAGAATATGATGTAGAAATTAGACCTTCTAAAATTGTTAGAGGTCAAGGTTTTTTCATAATTATAATAGGAGCATCCCATTTACCATCAGAGGCAGATTCATCTAATAATGTGCAAATATTAGAGGTAAGCCTCAACGAAGTTAAATCTCAATGCTCTGATCTCAAGTTTTATTTGGAAAATGGATATGCTCCAACCCAATTCAGTTATAAAACAAAACATTCTTTGAGATTAAATGCCAAGAAATATGAAATAATTGATGACATATTTTTTAGAATAAACTGTGATTCTGTGTTATTAAGATGCTTAGAGAAAACTGAATTAGAGAAATTTTTGCAGGAACTCCATGATGGACCAGATGGAGGAAATTTTGGACAAAATAAAACAACACATAAAATCTTGCATGCAAGTTACTATTGGCCTACAATTTTCAAATATGCCCATGAATATGCAAGAAAATGGAAAATTTTCCAAAGTGCATCTGGAAGACAAAGGAAACCAACCTTCCCATTACAGCTAGTTAATATCGAACAACCATTTAAACAATGGGGATTAGATATAATCGTTCAGATCATTCCTAACTCTTCCAAACAACATAAATATATTTTCACAACTACATATTATTTTACTAAATGGGTGGAAGCGATTCCGGTTAAGGTAGCCAACTCTGAGAAAATTATTGAATTCATTGATCAACTTATCATAACTATGTTTGGTTTACCTATTGCTTTAATGTTCAATAATGCATCTTATTTCTAAGGAGATGCTATGATAGAATTTGCAATCAAAAGAGTTTTTAAACTTAAGTATTCTAAAAATTATTATCCGCAAGGAAATGGTTTAGAAAAATACACAAAATAAAAACCTTATTAGAATCATCAAACGAATTGTTGATCAAAATCAGTGAAATTGGCTTAAGTCATTAATATTTTCTCTTTGGGCAGATCGAATAACTCAAAAGGCCTTCATTGGCACTTCTCCATTCAATCTTGTTTATGGAAAATAAGTTGTTCTTCCTATCAATGTCGTTATTCCTTCTCTTCCCTTAGTTCAATTTATTGATGAATCTCCTTCTTCTTCCTTACAAGTAATACAATTTCAAATTCTTAAGCTTGAAGAAGAAAGGGAAAAAATTAAAGTTACTCATGCACGTCATCAACAGATAGTAAGAGCTTCATTTAATTCAACTTTTGTCACTCCAAAAAAATTCAAATTAGTGATCTGGTATTGAAATGGGACCAAGCACATGAGGAAAAAGGTAAACATACCAAATTTCAAAGATTGTGGTTAGGTCCATTTCAAATCATTGTAGAAATAGGCCCATCAACATTTTTATTGCAAGATCTATGAGGAAAAAGAGATTCTTTGCCTGTTAATGGGAAGATTTTTAAAAAATACTTTCCATAGGAGGTAACCCCTTCTATTCCATGTATACTATTGTCTTTTCTTTTCCTTAGGAAAATAAAAGTTGCATAGTACTGATTTTTGGATTTTCAAGTAAGATAATCTTTTTTATTTATCGATTATAGAAATAATAAATGTTAAGGAAAGAATCGAAAGATTCAAAAGTCAAATAGATTCTATTTTTACTGAAAGATGCAATTTCACTGAATTAATTTATTCTCTGATGAAATCTCATCTTTATAAAGCATGGTTATTCTTTTGTTAGTCAAGAAAAGAATATTTAACATAGTAAAGACAGTTTTACAGAGAAGCAATCTTCAAAATCAAAAAATTATCATAACAACCATTGATTCACCCCATCCTGGAAAACTTATCAATTTTTAGATATAAATTCAAAAATTATTCTAAAAAGCTTAAAATATAATAAGTCTCATCAGGAGCTTGTTTACCATGTTCATAGGGAAATAGTTGAACTGACATTACCAATACTGCCTATCAAAGCAAGGTAATGACTTGAGATTATATCAAGAGGATAAGGGGTCTCATAAAGAGCCAACTTGATTAGTTTAATTACTACTAGTGAATGGCATTGTCAATATTTGGTCACCAAACCAAGAAAATGGCTTTTAAAGTAAATACAAATACAATAGAAAATATCTACAAAAATAAAAGCAGGTTCCAAACGAGATCAACTGTATAAAGTTGAAATTTATTTTTGAAGATTATAAGAAAGATGGGATGGGACAACGAATCATTGTTGGGTAAAATGTAACCCTGCCAAGAGCTTAAATTACCTATTGGATCAAAGGCTCTACCTGTGATAAAAGATTATATATTTATAAAGCTAATATGAAAGAGTCGCATGATTTATCTTTTTGAACTGAGTAAAGACTGATATAGATACTCATACGTTTATTTTTAAATAAGAATTCTTATGAATTATAATTAAGAGAGATTTAGTTTCTTAGTGAGATATTATTGATTGAAATTCATTCCTGCAACTATTTTTATTTCGAAGAAGTTTTAAAATTTTCAAAAATCTAATCAAAGATAGCTGGTTCTCCCAAGTGAATCGCCAATTGTTGTACTATACAACACCCCCATTTATTTTTACTAAATGGGGACCCTTTAAAATAAATAGGAAATTTATTAGTTTAATTTTATCTTAGCCTAAGCCTTAAAACTTTAGGAAATAATGTTTTTCCCGTTTCTCTTTGATTTCTTAACGCGCATCGCAAATAGCATAGCTTACAAGCCTAAAAACTTAAAACATATTAAGTCTTGTGAGTTGTGATATGCATTAAACCTTTTCTGAAGTCATATAAAACGCTCGTTACAAAATCTCTAAACAGCACTTTAAAATAAAATCGCATCACACCTTTTAAAAATGATCAACTTATAACAATGCAGTAAGAGTTGTGATAAGTTAGACCCGAAAAATTAATAAAGAAATTATCATAAAACTTCAAGTATCTGATAAAGCGCATCGGCATGATTCCTTATGCACACTTCACATTTCATAGAAAATAAGCAAACACAATTTTTATTACCATATGGAAATTGCAATTTGTGATTTGTGCAGATCGCACTTCACAAAATTCATCGGTAACGGAAAACATAACTAATAGAAAAAGTTTTGAGTTGCGATATGCTATAATTTATATCTCACTAGGGGAATTTTGAGGTCTGAAATGGGCCTCCTAAGAAAAATGTACAACCAAAATAAAATTTATAAGGACCAATAGGATTCAAGATGATGATGTCAAACATGGGGGATGATTCACCATTTTTTAAGTAAAAGTGTAAAATTATTAAAAAATAATAACTTGTATTTTCAACTTATCTCCAAAATTTTTTGCTCAAATTTCGAGCGGGAGTAATCATTGGATGCAAAATTTAATTCCTCATAACCCATGTTGCATACTTTTGATGGACCCTTTTATGAGAAAAATGAGAAATACATGAAAAAATGTGATTGCAATCACATTTTTCATGTATTTCTCATTTTTCGTGTAGCAGGGTCCATCGAAAGTATTCAACATGGCTACTCCTTGGATGAGGAATTAAATTGTGCATCCAATGAGTACTCCTGCTCAAAATTTGAGTAAAACATTTCGGAGATAATTTGAAAAAGTATTTTTTTCTTTTTTCCCTCTAAAATTTGATGATGTCATCAAATCTTACTTTATTATTTCCACTATTATTTTATAATTTCCTTAGGAGGCCCATTTTAGACCTCAAAATTCTCCGAATGATTTCTCAAGTGTGTGAAATGATTCATATATAATCAACCGGATATAAGATCTAAATTCTCAAATTGATCGATAGACATTTCAGGTAAAGGTTTGTAAGAGATTTGATTGGAAGAATTATGGGTGATTAACAATATCTAATGGGAGTAAGTTTTGAAATATTCATATCTACTTCGAGCATGCTTGAAATTATTGAATGCTGAATTTTTTATTATATTAGTTTTAAATCTATCCTTCTCTTCCTTTACCTTAGAACTAAAGTTCGCTCTATTCACTTGAATTCAGGAAACCACTAAATGGAGCAAGGATAACAGGGATGAGCAAGAAATGCATGGAAATTTCCCAAGCATCATCTAGTGAAGACTCAGATATGTCTCCCTTATTCTCAAATACCACCTGCAACAAGGATTGCAGCAGTTCCTCGTGGGAGGTAATGTATCAATTCTTCGAGAATGAAACAACAAGGGTAATAATCAAATTTGCTATAGCAGGCGTGTCAGTTCCTTCAGACCCAACCTATTTCGACGTTGCATGCTCATTCATTCATAAAGTAGTAGCAAGGTCTAAGATTCTCCCCTATACAGATATGGTTAAGTGGGTAATTAACCACTTGAATATAGAAGATAGAACATTTAAGAATTTAAAGGATGAGAATATCGGTTCATTCAGGGCAGAACATTTCAGGACAATGTTTCACTTATCCGTCCCGCAACAGAACTATGAAAAAGCTTTTGCTCAAATATTTACAGATAAACATCCAGACTTGATAAAATTTATAAAGGAATGGAAGGATGACCAAGGCAAGCTCAAATGGGACAAACTTGGTACGTACCCAATAGCACAAATTCCTTCTCCTTATTGCTATATTACTGGAATGTTGTGAAGATTGTTTGCAAAGCCTGATACTAATAGGTTTTTTGTAGATTGGGTCCCATTAATTGACGCAATCGTCAATTCTTTAATGCTCAGTTAGGGAAATATCCTATATGATAATTTAGCCAGAGGTATCACAAAGTATAGGAGTAAAAGAAGTGTTTCCTCTAGGATAATACCCCCCTTTTACATGAGTGCTTATGTCATGAACGCAATTTGTTTTTGTTCAATTTTTCCTACCATGGGATGGAAGTGGATGACCCAAGACCCTACTCCAATCCACATTTACCACATAGCCCTTTGGGAGTCGAATTTTCATCTACATTTTTACCAAAATTTGTCATAGAGTCATACTACCTATGCACCAAATTATATTCAATGAGAAAGCCACTAGGATTTCTAAAGAGGCTAGTACAGACATTTCTCCCATTTCCAGATGGTTTTCCGAAGAAAGTTTCACCTATGTCAGAGTTTTCGGAAGTTATTCTTATCCCCATGTCCTGCCATATTATGTTCCTGACAAGCTACTTCTAACATAGATTTCTTACCAACTTGTGGTAAATGGTATTTCGAAACATCTCAAAGATGCTAAGATGGCCATTTGGCCTAATTTCCCTTTGCAGTGTGGTACTTTAGTGCTTTTTGATATTGGGCATGCCTTCAAGGAAGTTTCAAATGTTAATTTGTTGAATTTGGATGTAATTCCAAAGCGACCATATGACTCCAATGATATAATTAAAAATTACATCACAGAGGTCAAAGTGAAACCTTTTTTGAAAGAGATAGATAGATTTGATGATTTCTTTCAAGATATTGAAAATTTTTCAGATGTACTAAAATTTGCATCTAGTCAGGTCAATCAAGACGACTTGGAAGCCTTCCAAGCATACAGAAACAAGAGACTGGAAAGGATTAATTTAGACTTATTGATTATTGAAGATGTTGACAGAACAACTCTGAGTATTAGCTTAGATAATGAAGCAAAAGACATGTCTGAAAATGAGTTAGCAATCAGAACACAATTCTCAGAATTTAGATCATTATGATAATGAATCCGAAAACAGAAATGAGAGCCCAGAAAAGGTAATTGACAAAGTAATCAAAGATATTGAAATTCAAGACAAAGGAGGAATTAGTGGAACTAATTCCTCTTCCCAAGAAATTCAGCACAACCAAAATAAATCTAATCAGGTAGAAAAATCTCAGTCAAAGGATTTGAAGACTGAATGGTATAAGTTTTCTAAGGCACTACAAATGTCTCAACCAAATCCTAATACTGATCAAACTACCAATTTTCATATGCCAAAACATTCTCAGAAATTAGTAGAAATTGCTACTTTGCTCCAACAAGTACCTGAAACTCATGATCGAGAGATCATTCCGGCCTACCCCACAGAGCAGATAGTTTTAAAAATTGAAGAAATTCCTTCACTAGATGTCTTCTACAATCCTTATCATAAGTTTTTAGTGTAAAGAAGAAAAAGGGGAAGAATTGATGATACAGTCTCTAATCTTACAAATTAATATGTTGACGTTCTTTGGGAGGATCCTCTAGTTGATCCTATTGAACATTTAACCAAGCTATCACACTTTGGAGGGGCATATGCTACTGCCACTACTGATAATTCCACTGAAGTTCAATTTTTACTAAAGTAGAGAGAAGACAAATTACAAGATTTAGAGAGATTGTTAGAGCAAGAAAAGTCTAACTCTAGCAGGAAAATGGAATTGAAAATGTCTCAGTTTCAAAATTATTTTGAAATATTAACTTTACAGCATCAGATCCAACTTACATAAAATCAAATGCAACTGGAAGAAACAGTAAACAAATTACAAAGCTAGCCACAGGTAGAGAAATTCATAAGGGAAACATTGGAAGTGAATGCTAAGCTAAAACAACAACAAGAAGTTTTTTTTCAACAACCTTCTATTACTAGCTCTTATTATGATTCAAGTGAAATCGTGATGCAAAAAGTGGCTATAGAGAAACTTGAATGTGAGAAAATTGAGAAGAAAATCAATGAACACATTCAATGGCAAGCATTAGACTCAGGAAAGGAAGTTGATCTACCCCAGGTAGAAAAATTTCACAAGGAAGTCCTATTTAAAGATTGGGAAGCACAGTTAAGGCAAGCAGACCAAGCAAAAGCAAAAGCATCAAAGTTAACAAAGGAAATTATTGAATTTGTATGTGAACAACTTTTGAAAGTTGAGCTTATCAAAGAGTCCACATATGAAGTGCTTTGAAATCAAGCCGCTGGAAGCACAATGGAAACAAAGGATGGAAGTGCAGGAAGAAATGATTAAAAAATAAATAAATAAGTTTGATTGAGAAAATTATTGGAATTTTATGATCAAACCTTATCATCAGCACCAAAACCTGCATTCATTAACTGATTCAACAAAAAGGTTGCAACCACCACTCTCAAATGCAGTATTCACGGGCCAGGTCAAATCGAGAATTTCCTAGCCGGCTCAACTTAAACCCATGCTATATATTTGTCAACTTCGAGATCAAATCCAAATGGAGGATCAGAACTCATAAGTTATGGTGTTACTTTATTTTCCTAGATTGTAGTTGAATTTTGTCTTACAAGGATGGTTGTTTGAAACATCCTCTATTTTTATGTAATAATATATTTTTAAACATATTATAGTGTAGTATTTAAACCCTTATCATGCATTTAGAGAAGGGTCCATAAATGTGTCAAAAACATTTGGAAAGAATTCACTTTTGTAATTTTGTAGATGCTTTGATGGATTAATGGAACAAAATCTATTATCTTTTGACATTTGAAGCTATTTAACTGATGCTGCACTATTGTACTCTTTAAATTGCTTGAAGTGAAGAGGAGCAGAAAATCTACTATCATTTCATATGAGTAGGACTTCGTACATATGGTACTTATATTCACTTGTATTAAGTTTTCTTTCTAGATTGACAGTTATCTACTTGCATTATATATTTGAATTGTTATCATAAATGAATGTTAAATGCACTTTTGTGCTAATATCTATCTATGATTTCTTATCTGATACATAATCACACATATTAATGCAATATAATTTTCACAATTCTCTTAATCAAACTATTTTTTTAAAAGAATCATCTTTACATAATTTTCATCTCTTTCAACTGTTAAATAATCTTCGTTACTAATAGCTGGAGGATATCTCTTTAGATCACATAAAGGAAGAAACACCCCAGGTATATAATAGAATAGATAAGTGTTATATAAATGAATGTGATAGATTAAAATAATTTCCCATTGAATGTTATATAAACAAAACACACCCCAAAATCATCCTTGTTGGGAAACTGGTCCCTTCATCCCCAGTCGGAGCCACCACACCAAACGCAAAAGGACTTGCTCTAAGGTCCAGATTGGGTGGATTTCCCCCATGTTGTGGAAATGACATTTTGAGGCCTCAACACCTCCCTACAACCATCACCACAAGAATTTTACGCTAAGAGGATGTGACAATAGTCTAGGGTCCTTGAGCCTGAGGCCTCCATGGACCCTTTGTTTACATAATTTTTTTGAGGATACCAGAGCCCATTTACGCCGGATATGCAGTCCTGACCATAGGAATTTTCAAAATTTAGTTGTTATATACTTGTATATGCTTCATGGGCATGGAAGGGATGAGAGATAATATATTGTCATAGCCTAGAGAATGGATTTCAGAAGGACAAATATACTAGGAGAGTTAAGGACTCTAAAGGTCCAATTAGAGAGGTTCCAATCTATGTGATTTCGCAGATATTTCTAGTGTATGGAGTTAGAAACCAAAGGGAGCCCGAGATACATGCTTAGGACAAAACCAATTCTGAACCAAAGGGTGAGGACCAAATAGCTTTGCACCCTTGGGTGATTGTTGAAAAATAATATATCTAATCTGTCTCCATTGATCAATGTGCTAGATGCCTACTGGAATTCCTCAAGAATGGAACCAATTTGTCTGGCTTCTTGTAGGGTAGGTTAATGAATAGCATATTGTC
The DNA here is from genome assembly GCA_034641835.2 of Pinus albicaulis. NCBI lineage: Eukaryota > Viridiplantae > Streptophyta > Pinopsida > Pinales > Pinaceae > Pinus > Pinus albicaulis. The sequence continues at coordinate 991,977,455 of CM076579.1, read as the reverse complement.
TTCAAAAAATTGTTGTTGGGTGAAAAGAGGGGCGTCCTGGGAATTTTTTAAACCCTAAAGAGATGGGGACTTCATCGCAGCCTTTATTAGCCTACTTATTCCTTCTTCTACTATAATGAAAAGGAAGGGGCATGTACAATCCCCCTGCCGAAGACCTCGGGATACCTGAAAAGTGGAAGAAGGTGCCCCAATGACAATTATGGAATTAAATGGAGTTACAATTATAGATTTGACCCAACTAATCCAAGAGGGGGAGCAATCAAAAGCTTTAAGGATGGACAAAAGATAGTTCCAATTCAAGTGATCATAAGCTTTTTATAGATAAAGTTTTATAACCATACTTAAAGATTTCGATGAGGAAAGAGAGTGAACTTCTTTGTGAGCCACTAGGATACCATCCCTGATCTTCCAACCATCCAAAAATTTGAATTGCTTAGGCCTGATTATCTCTTTCAATATGGTTTTTAACCGCGAAACCAAAACACCTGAAATAATTTTATATATCATATTGCAGAGGGAAATTGGGGGGAAACCACCTAAATAAGTGTGATAAATTTTTCGTTCAACATGTTAGTGTGTAACCAATGATCAAATGTGCTCTTTCAATATTAGGTTATAGGGTCCTAGGCCAAATTATATAGTTTCAAAAAAGTTTTCAAATAAAATTTGATCATTTGTGGCTGTCTAGGTCATGCTACTCCCTCCACTTTCTCATGGTTATTATTTCTCAACATGGTTGTGTCATCATTTAGGTTTATTTCGTCATGAAACAATTAATATTTCAGCATTTAGGTCATGGTATAGGGTTTCACTTGACTTGTCATTCTAATGTCATAAAAAGAAAAAAGAGTCATGGTCATCACTTGAGTCATCATTTAAGGGAGTTAGGAGCTTAGGGAAAAAAATAATAAAGGTAAAGGTAATTTCTCCATGTGAAAATATCATGTTGGACTCAAATAATCTCATTTCTCAAAGTGACACATGATTTTATAACATCATCACTAGCAAAAATCGATTTTTGAACCAATAAAGAACCATCCAAGCATGCCAATTTCTCATTTGACCTTCATTGAGCATCTATCCATTATCAAGCTTCATTTCAACACTCAGAAACTTCACTATTCCATTTCTAAGCCCAAATTTACTCCCACATTATGTTTCTGGAACCAAACTATCTGAAACTGCAAATTTGAGTTGGTTAGAATCATCTTGAATTGATTTGAAACTGCAATTACAATGTTAGTTGTAATTATCTTCATTATTGTCATCACTTAAAATATATGACCTACAAATTATATTTATAAATTATGATTAATTAATTGATTGAGAGTCAAAATCACATACAATATTAAAATATAAATATGTTATTAATTAATACATTATTTTATTAATCAATATTTTATCGATATATAAAGTACTAACTCATTAGACACACTAAACTCATTAATATACTAGTCCGCTAATCAATAACCATATAAATCATTAACATTAACCAGTTAAATTTAATATTGTAAATGACTAAACACTAATTTGTATTTAATTAATTAATTTGATAACACATTGATACTAATGGTTGATCCTTTGATGGATCCACATCATTGGCCCCATAACCCAAACCTATTAATACATTAATACTAATCAATAATATACAAATCCACTAATCCAGTAGCGTCTAATAATTAGCCCTTAACCCACTAACCCATTAATCAATTATCAATGAACCCACTAAATTCTTTTTTCTCAATAATAATTTTTATTTATTAATGAATTTTCAATAGAATCATGTTACTCTATACATTGATTTTTTTTATTTATTTTTTCCTATGGAGAAAAAAATTCATTTTCCCTCCCTCGCTTAAGCATTTTAAATGATGAAAATATTATCTTTCCAACACCTTGCATATTACCCACCTCTTCCCCAATTTTCCAGATCGAGAGTAACATTAATTACCAACCACAATAGCAATTGGTAACTCCATAGTACTCAATGAGAATGGACCCCATGAACTGTCTCAAAATTATGCCTTGGCATCAGGGTTGAACCAACTTAGTAACACACTTGAGGTTATACATGGACTTATGTTAGGTCCCTATAATACTAGTGTAGCCCTCATATTTTTAGTTTTGTGCCCCATAGAAGCTCATTGTTGTTATTGTTCTGCCCTTACATTATTATTGTTATATAGGCCCTAATTATATTTTAATCTCCTAGACTCCTGTATATACCAAGGAGGTATTTTCATTTGAATGATCAAATAATTTCTCATTTATGTGATATAAAATGTGGTTTCCTCCTCAAAGAGGCTTAATTTCAATTTTTTGATCACTATTTTTATTTGAATGATCAAATAATTGTTCATTTTAGTGATGTAAAATGTCATTTCCTCCTCAAAGAGGATTATTTTCTTGTTTTTAATCTATATTTTCTTCCATTTTTTTATCTATTTACATAAAATTTGGTTTTAGAGCTCTAGATCATGGGATTTCACTGCTTCAAATAAGTCAGCTTGTAATTTTCAATATAATTTTTTTATAATAGGCTTCAGAAGTTGAAATTCTAACCACATGGAGTCGAAATGTTTATGAACATAGTGTAAAAATAGCATACCTTGGTTTGCTACATCTTTGGAGATATGGTACAAGGAAGTAAGGGTTTTTGTAGGCTCCCCAATTCAGTCTCAAACATGTGTTCCGAGGAAAATCATCATAACTTTCTCTTTGAGTGTCATATTTGAATTTCATAAAATGTTACAAAAAGTGCTTGGACTTTATTTTTCTTTTATCATTTTCAAATTCAAAGGTTAAAATTGTGACATGTGGTATATTGTTCAAGTTCTCTCTTTTAAACTAATCCATAATCACTCCATCATGGGAGATTTGGAATAATTTCATCTCGAAGAATATAACATTGGTATAATTGATGGAATTAGAAATAAGACACAAAGGGCTACCTCAAGATGAAATTTCAGACCTTAGGAGGCCAAAATTATAGAGATACAATAGTTTCGAGATTGAGCTCCTAAAAGCAAGAAAAAGGTGAGTATTTTTTTTAACTTTGCATAAATTTTGTTTGAAAAATTAGTTTTAAGTTATTCAAATGGAATATTGAATCATAGATATTATTATATGGTTCTAAAATTCCTCGAAACAAAAAAAATGAACACATCTAGTAAGCAAACATAAAGCTCTAGTATGACGCATGAAGAAGAGGAAGAAATGCAACATGATAGTATATCAAAATTATGAGAACAAGTGCAACAAATTTCGCTCTCAAAAAGAGTAACTAAAAATTAATTGGAAGTGATGACGAATTTTAAGACAAAAAAATAAAAAATAAAAATAAAAAGGGACATGGGAGTTTTGAATGATGGTTTAGAAGAATACATGGAAGCAATGATGAATGTCAAGATGGAAGGTTTGACAAAGTTGTTGGAAGAAAATATTCCTAGTGGTGATAAGGTATTCCATGAAAATAAGGATGAGTACAAAAGGAATATGAAATATGATTTTAGATATTACAACAATTGGTTGACAACTAGCCACATTCCAAAGGTCGATATGAGGATGTTTGATGGCAAGGATCCAGTAACATGGATACTATATATGGACCAGTTCTTTGATCTACATGATGTGCAACACACACAAAAGGTATGCATTGCATATTTATATTTAGAACCCAATCAATTTGTATGGTATCAATGGCTTTGTTCTCATAAAGCACTAGTCACTTGGATAATTTTTATAGAGGAATTTATAGCACATTATGAGGATACAAAGAGAAATACATTCTTTAGCCAAATGATAAATCTAAAACAAAAGGGTTTAGTTGGGGAGCACATTGAGGACTTATAGAGATTTAATATCAAGGTAATTGATATTCTAAAGGAGCATTTAATTGATGTCTTCATAGGGACTTTAAATAATAGCATCCAACATGAGTTTCTCCTTTGGGAACCTAAGTCATTGGAAAATGGATTCAGGGTGGCAATAAGAGTTTAAAACAAAATTTGGTAACAATTAGGTCTACCACTCACAAATATAAAGATGGAAGTGTTGTTTTTCTTAGCTTCCCACAACCTACAAGGTTGACACCACAATAATTGGAGGAAAAAAATAGCAAAAGGGATTTCTTACAGTTGTGATAGAAAATACACTAAAGGTCTTCAGTGTATTGAGAAGAAATTATTTTACATACATTGTAAAGAGGAGGAAGAAAAAGAACAAGAAACATCAAAAGAATAAGATATACACTAAGAACCAAGCCTAGGGGCTGAAAATAAGAATTAAATCCGACATTATCTTGTAATGCATTGGCGAGAATTACCACCCCTCAAACCCTCAAGATAGAAGGATATATCAAGAAGAAAAACGTAATAGTGTTGATTGATTAAAATAGTACTCATAATTTTATTCATTGGAAGATAGCCAAGGATTGGAATTTCTTTCTATACCAAGCACCAGAGTGTCATGTGATGGTTCCAAATGGAGGAATTACAAATTTCTCTTGGAAGTGTCGTAATATAAATTTAACCATGGTTGAATATGTATTGAATAGTCCAATTCCTGTCGTACCAATGGGTGGTGCAAATGTTGTATTAGAAGTCTAATGGTTACAATATTTGGATATGATATATTTTATTTTTCAAGAACGTTTTCTCATTTTTTCTTGAAAGGAAATGAAATTGAATTAAGGGGTATCATAGGGAAACCTTGGAAGATAATTAGCTCTACTAGCATGTCAAATATTTTGAACAAGGAAAAATGGGGGGTAATTGCATAAATATTTTTACTAGATGTTCAAACATCTAAGTCATCAATTTCTCCAGATCTTCAAAAAGACCTTGACAATCACTCCAAGGTACTTGAGACTTCCAAAGGTCTCCGACTTATTTTTTATCATGATCATGCTATTCACTTGATTCCAGGAAGTGTTCCTCTAAAAATTAGACCTTACATATATCATTATGCCTATAATATTGAAATTGAATGCATGGTTGTCGACATTATATGGGAGAATATAATTCAACTTAGCCAAAGTTGTTTCTCTTCTCGAGTAGTATTGGTGCATAAGAAGGATGGATCATGGTATATGTGTCCAGATTAAAAGGAGCTCAACAAGATCATTAATAAATATAAGTTTTCCATTCATGTCATTGATGAATAGCTGGATGAACTACATGGAGAAATTTACTTCACGAATTTGGATATTCATTCAGGGTATCATTAAATTATAATGAAGACAGAAAACATTCATAAAAGAGCATTTAAAACTCATGAAGGTCATTGTAAATTTTTGGTCATGCCTTTTTTCCTTACTAATGCACCTTCCACATTTCAAGGTTTGATGAATTCCACATTCAAACCCTTCCTTTGAAAATTTGTGTTAGTGTTTTTTAATGATATACTAATCTATATCAAGTCTTGGAAAGATCATGTTCAACATATTGACGAGGTGCTCAAAATATTGGAGGAGAAACAATTGTATGAAAAACTCTCCAAATGTTTCTTTGGAGTACAAGAAGTGAAATATTTGGGCCATATTGCATCCCATGAGGGTGCTAAGGAAAACCCTAAAAGAAATAAAGCCATCAAGGAATGGAAACTTCCCACAACCTTAGGGCACTTTTAAGGATTTCTCAAATTCATAGGTTATTGTTGAAAATTTATTAGTAATTATGGGAAGATAATAGCACCTCCATAAACAATATTGAGGATAGATGCATTTTTTTGGACTCTAGAAGCAATTAAGGACTTTTAACATCTTAAAGAGGAAATGTTTCGAGCTCTGTTATTACCTACACCGGACTTCAAAAAATATTTATTATGGAATGTGATGCCTTGAGAAATGGAATTGGTGTTGTTTTAATGCAAGAAGGAATACCCATTGCTTTTTAAAGTTGTCCAATTAAACGAAATTATTTACAAAAGCTTATATATGAGAAGGAAATGTTGGCAATACAACATGCATCGAAGAAATGGAACCCTTCCATTCTTCAAGATAAAAATAGATCGGGATATTCTTAAATACTTATTGAAACAAATATTGTCTTCCAAAGAGTAACAAAAATGGTCACAAAGATGTTGTATTATGACTCTGAAATCATCTACAAAAAAGGGAAGCAAAATATTGTTGCAGATGCACTCTCAATAGGGGATGAGGATGTGGAAGCATTGGTCTGTTCCATTTTTATTATCCAAACTGATTGGATAACTGAAGCAATGTATGAATGGATTAATGATGAAGAGGTATGGACACTCATTCAAAAGTTTCAGTAAGATCCCAGTGCATCTGACTCACTTATTTGGAAAAATGATTCATTATGCTACAAATATCACTTATATCTATGCAAGAAATCCTAACTTAATTAAAAGGTTCTTTTATAATTTTACACCTCTCCTATACGAGAGAACACAAGATTTTTAAAAACTTACCACAGGGTCAAGAAGGAGTTTTTTTCAATGGACTTAAATCTTGTATTCAGAAGTTTGTGGTGGAATTTTTGTTTTGATAAAAAAACAAGTTGTGGCATTTAAGACTTGGGGTCTTTTAAAACCAATATATATTCCAAGTGAGCATTGGGAAGACTTCCCAATTGATTTTATCACTGGTTTACCCAATTCTAAATGAAAGAGTGTCATCATGGTGGTATTTGATAAAATTACCAAGTATGCACACTTTTTTGCAATATCCCATCGTTTCAAATCGAGTACAACTACTATTGAATTTATGGAAATAGTTTAAAAGATACATGGAAACCCAAAGGTTATTGTAAGTGATAGGTATCCCATTTTCACTATAAATTTTTGGACATAATTATTTTCTTGTCTTGGTACTCAATCAACTCATAGCTCATCTTATCATCCTCAATTTGATGGGAAAAATGCGATAGTGAAACAAAGTTTGGAAGGATATATTGATTTTTTTATATCTAATAAACAAAGATAATGGATCAATTTGTTATCCATGGCAGAATGGTGGTATAAAACTTCCATCCATACCACACCAAAAATGACCCCATTTATGGAACTTTATGGATATCATCCACTATCCATCCCATCATATTTAAGAGACAATTCTAAGGTTCAAGCAGTGGAAGATCATATAAATAATTGACAACAAGTCCTCTAAATCTTAAAGCATAATCTAAGTTTGGCGCAAAATCAAATGAAACAATAGCCAGATCAGCATTAGAGTGAAATAAATTTTGATGTGGGTGATTGGGTGTTTTTATGACTACAACCATACAAAAAAATGTACCTCAAGCGAGCTAAGAAGGATAATAAATGATCACCCAAGTACTATGGCCCTTACAAGGTGTTGCAAAATATTGGTACTATGGCACACAAATGGAGCTACGTACATCTTCACAAGTACACCAAATTTTCCATGTTTCATGCTTACATAAGGTTATAGGTGACAACATTCCAGTTCAAACTATATTTATGGAACTTGAAAAGGAATTAAAAATCATATTGGAGCTTGAATAAATCACAGAAAGAAGAATCTGAAAACTATGGAACAAATCAATTTTAGAGTATCTCATTAAGTGGAAAAACTTACCTATTGAAGACTCCACATGGGAGGATGATTGTTTTATTCAGAAGAATCCATAACTACTCAAGCATTGAGGACAACAATCTTTGAAGGAGAGTGGCATGTTAGGTCCTTATAATACTAGTGTATCCCCCATATTGTTATTGTTGTGCCCCATATAAGCTCACTATTGTTATTGTTGTTCCCTTACATTATTTTTTTATATAGAACCTAATTATATTTTGACCCCTTAGACTCCTATATATACCAAGGGGTACTTGTCATTTGAATCATCGAAAAATTGTTCATTTATGTGATGTAAAAGGATGTTTCCCCATTGATGAGGCTTATTTACAATTTGTTGATCTATATTTTCTTATGTTTTGTGATCTGGGTACATTACAACTTATGATTTGGGTAATGGGTCTACTAAGGTTTTGAGAGGTATTCTCCAAATGTGTAAATATTTTATATGTAATTGATTACTATTACCATTTTGGAAGCTATGATCCATGCTTATAGTTTTCACATTGTGTGTGTATGTGTAAATATAATTTTATTTTTAAGTATTGGATTTAAAAAAAAATATTCTAATGAAATATTATAAGTTTAGGAGCCTTTAAAAAACACATACTATGGTTAGTAACATATCTTGGCTACTGGTATTCAAATTTATGAGATTTTGAAGAGTTTTAAAGAAGACATACCTTACTATATATAATAAAAAATTAGTGGTAGAGAATTAGGAATTTTGAAATCACTTTGTAAAACATAGTAGTTTTTTCTAGTGTTAAATCTTTGCTATAAATCTTAAGATGTATTAAAGAAGTGCATCAAGATTATGATGTTTAATTGAAGTGAGTTAAGTGGAATTGGAAATTAAAAAAATTATAATATTTTAGAGATTCCAAATTGTATGCATATAAAGGAAAAATGGGTAGAGTTATCTTCTATACAATAACTATGTCTAGGTAAGGATGAATAAAACATAGGGTCTCCACATGACCAATGTTGGGGCCCTTGTTTTGAAATTAAACAGTCTTGTGTTGCGGAGAACAGGTGGCATAGCACAACCACGGTAGACAGAGAGCTGTCATGGTTGTGAAGAACTGAAGAGAAGGTGGCGTGGATGTTGTGGAAGCAGGTATAGATGGAAAAGGGAAGCAGCAGAAGACAATCAGTGGGATTCCCAACAATCAAGGAAAGCAGCAAATAGCAGAGCAGAAAATAAGGAAGGACTATCAGTCACGCTGGCGATGGAAAAAATAGGCAGTCGGTAAGTGGAAAGAGAAGGTTGGCTCAGTAGGGATCAGGGAGAAGGAGTCGTAGGAGAGATCTATTCATGTTGTTATGTTCTCTCTCTCTGTCATTGTTCTGCTATGTATCTTGTAATGCAATTGTAATCAGTTCTGCCAGGCACGCTATGAGGAGTGATGTAATAGTCTTTTGCTGGTAATGTAACACTTTCTAGTATAAGGCTCCTATTCTAAGTTTTGTCTTGTGTTATGTTTTAGTGGGACATGCGGCTATTTTGAATTTTCTTTTATCATTCTGATCAAGTTCATGAGTATTGTTATCTATCTTGTATTTACACTTATTCTAAGTACTTAAGTTATGGAGAGTTTGCGCATTTACCATGATTGATCGATACCTGATCCAATCCCAACCTTAGTAAGGTCGCGAAATGCCTTGGGTGAGACTCTTTGTTCCTCGGAGCAGGGTGAAAATGCCATCGTTGTGCTAGACTACAGCGGTAACCCTTGTTGGCCACCTTTCTGAACCTAGGTCTCCCCCTGAGACCTCTTTTCTTGCCAACAAATGGTTTCGTTGTCGGGACCTGAAATCTCATTCTAGAGTTAGATCATGGTATCATGGATCTTCGAGAAAGAAATACGGAAATGGTGGGATGACCATCTAGACTAGTTTATAGCTCAACAAGCGGAAGTGAGACAGAAAAAATAGAAGACTGTTAAGAACCAGATTCTATTCTCTGAGTCTGCCAGTGATATCTATGAGATCTTCTGGAGAAAGTTTCCTGAGGAGCTCTGCAACTGGTTGCGGAGATTACAAACCAAGTTAGTCCCGAGAGGTTTGCGGAAGGTCTGTCGCAAGTGGGTGCACTCAGATCTGGTAGCACTCCACCGGTTAGATACCGATTTGACCCAAGTTGTAGATTTATGGGTGCAATCTACCTTGGAAGGATACATAGTAGAGTTCGCAGCTGAATGCTACTAGTCTTTCTCGAAAGCAGAATATGTATTCAGATCAGGGTTGCACAGAGGACTATTGAGGGAGATCCCCTTGTGGATCAAGGCTTTGACGGTGGACGAAGGATTGATGGAGTTCCAAAAATCTGAGATGGAGAACTAAAACTCCAATACTGGGGGAAGGGACTGAAGGAGAGATGCTACAAGTTGAAAAGGGGGAATAGGGATATGGATGTCGAGACCTCCAGTAGGTTAAGGGAACGAAGAGCACATCGGAGGGCGCAACTCACTGAGAAGTGTAGAGAAAGGGTTATTAAAGAATTGGAAAGACAAGAAAGGAAAAGGAGAGACAAAGGAGAGGTGCCTCAAACGACGAAGCAGATGGAAGGTCAGACGAGTTCCCAAGATATGGGGGGGACCATTAAGCAAGTGTGGAAGGTGTATAGGACCCCAGCCCAAGCAGAAAAGGGAAAGGAGTATGACAGAAATGACGCACCCCGAGGAGACGTCCGATGTGTAGTTGCATGTTGCAATGGAGAATCTATTCAAAGAAGGGTCGGCACCCATAATCCCAGGTAACTCTATTCCCCAAAGTTCAAATAGCTCTAGTCCCAACCTTCCCTTGGTACTCTATCAACCGCTAGGTGAAATTTTTGTTAAGTTAAGGGAATTAAGTAAGTCGAATAGCATTCAATCCACAACAGTAATACACATTATCAACAATCTTGGTACTACCATTTCACAGCCGGGAGTAAGGGGATTTGTTCTAGTAAACCCCACATAAGGAAGCATGGAAGGTTCGTTTACTCGGTACCTAGAGTTTTCTAGGAGGGGTAATGATGCTATGGAACAACACTGGTACCTCTATGAGGCCATATGGAGGGCTCGACGGACACCAGACACAGGTAAGTTGGTAGAATTTAAAACTACTCTCCGGGAGTGAGCTCTACGCTGGTTTAGAAAGTGGTTTGAGACTCATCAGAATCCAGCATTAGATGATGTAAAAATGGATTTCATGAAGGAATTCAAATTAACCCAAACAGATCATCAGGGTTTATCAGAGATGTGGGAGATCAAGCATTGAGAAGGGGAAATTGCATGGGATCTAATGAGGAGATTCAAGGATGAGGTTGGAAAACTCAACTATTTGATCGATCACAATCACCAAATGGATTGGTTTATCAAGGCCCTTCTCCCACTGACAAGAACCCCGCTGACAGAGAAAAAGATCGAGACATTTCAAGATGCATTCGAATAGGCCATGAATATAGAGGCCATGGCGGGATACCCACAAGAATTTAAAGGAGGGGCATCAATTCAAGACCCTTCCATTCTAGGACTACAACATCAAATAGCTAGCCTGACAGAAAAACTGAAGGAAATTCAACCCATGCGTCCAGCGAGGCCAAATGTATGGTGTATGCACTGTCTAATGGAAGGACATGTGGTAACCGAATGTCCTCGATTGTGGGGCCAGAACGTGGGAACACAAGAAACAGGGGCACCAGGAGCTCCACCAATGGGAGGGGTCATGCAAATAAACACCCAAGGATTATATACGCCACAGCAACCATACATTGGGTTCCCAGCGCAACAAAATTCAGAGAAGACTAAGTATTACGAGATCTGCAAAAGCATGGGTCACTCACCACACCTATGCCCCATACTGCAAAATTACTCCAATGTCCCAAACAACATATACTGTGAGTTCTATGCATCTACCACACACAGCAAAGAGCAGTGTAGAGCTCTGGATGCTTTGGCAAAATGGTTAGACAGGCCTTCATATAGAGTGAACGAGGCTCCTAGAGGACGAGGAGGTGGCATGAGAGGAGGCCGAGCAGGAGGAAGAGGACCAGTACGATGCTACAACTGTGACCAAGAGGGCCATGTAGCTAGGGAATATCCACTTCCTAGAAGACCCTAGTGCTCTCAGTGCAGGGTTAACATGCATGCAACGGAAGACTATCCAGAGCTCATTAAAATATGGGAAGAAAGGGCCAGACCAAGAGGAACAAATCTGGTAAATGCAGAGCCAAGAATAATCGAGGCTCAAGCCATGCAAAATGTAGCTATAGTGATGCGGGGAGGAAAAATAACTAGGGAAGATGCACAAAAGATGGACCTGATAAAACTGGTAAGACCAGCATCTCCAAAGCCATCATTTAGGCCAGAAAAATAGAAGCAATTCTTTCAATAGGCAGTGGAAGAATTTTCCTAGCTTGGGGGAATAAAAGGAATAGAAATTCCACAACCGAAGGAAGGGGATGATAACAAAGCCAATTTAGGTACTACAATTGAAGAATGGTTCTATCTATTTCTAAAAATTGTTAACAACGCACCCATGTTGGAACAATTAAAACAGAACCTGGAAAGAGTAGTGCAGAAGACCATGGATCCAGGGGAATCATCTAGCACGACACAGAAATATATACAAAGAGTGAATAGAAATAAGATAAGGACAGGCAAAGAGTTTCGGGCGAATACTCAAGTCGCGGGATTCAAAATTAAGGACACAATGCTTGATCTGGGGTTCGACGTAAATATCTTGCCCAAAAAAACGTGGGAAGCATTGGGGAAACCAAGGTTAACATACTCACCAATTCAAATCCATATGGCGAACCAGTACTACATTGTGCCTATAGGCAGGCTAGACGAGGTCGAAGTCGACATTGCAGGAGTAAAGACATACATGGACTTTGAATTCATCGACATTATATGAGACAAAGATCCCTATCCAGCATTACTAGGGATCAAATGGGATTTTGAAAAATACGCAGTAATAGATTTAAAGAAGGAACTGATGATCTTCGAGGATGGAAAGGTTAGAGTCACCCAGCCACTCAACCCATATCAGGGTCCCTGATACACAAATTCTGTTGATAATAGAGAATATGCTCAGCTTCTTGACCATATTTATCAAATAACTGTAGGAAGAAGGGAAGATTACATCAACCCGACGGCTAGAGGATCAGTGAGCTAGAGGAGAATTCAAAGCTCAGACTTGGGCTCAGAGATAGCCTGGGATAAATGGTAGCAAGGGGGATAGGAGACTAGCACAGGGAGATGTTCCACCATTAGAAGAATCAATTGGATCGGGACTAAGGTAAGAGATTACACAACTTTATCCGATATGAACGTTGTAAATAATTTTATTATAAAAATAGAAGACAATGTACCTGAGGATCAAAGGATCTCGCTCATGGATGTGGCCTTGCAATCCATGGCTGCAAGATGGTGGAAAAACCACCACAACTCACTATGGCGATGGGATAGAGTTACAGCAGCACTAAAAGCCAGGTTCAAGAGAGAAGAAGGACCCCAATACACTCGAAAATTTCAGGGGGATTTAGATCCCAGAAATCATTTGAAGGAGTGTCAATATTAATGGAACACTGCAGGATACCCATAGGAGCTATGGGTTCACAAATTTATACACTCCCTGGATAGAATTCCACAAGCCTAATACCTAACAGAGGAGAGGAAAATGGGAACTGGCACTTGGCAAGAAGTTACGAAGAAGTTTACATAGTGCTTCTTGTTTGAAGGAAAGATAGATGCAGTCACCCAAGAGGTACAGGGCATTAAAAGGGTATTTTTCTTCCTAGAGAATCAAGAGGAGGACAAGCAACCACTCCTGAACCAAAGCATCCAGCAGTCAGTAACACGCAATAAGATAGATAGTGATATGGACGATGATAATCTAGAGGGACTTATACATCTCTACTTTGAATAAACATAGGGAGAACAAGATATTCAGGAGGACCCGACAACCAAGGGAATTCATTTTCTCCCCCTCGAAACCAAGAAAATGAATATTTGGACCGAAGAGAAGCCCAAACTAGCATCAACCGAGGACTACTGGGATGCTGAGATGACCAAGGGAATATTCAGTCTATTATAGGAATATGAGGACTTGTTCCCATCATCCGTAGCTGACTTGAAAGGAATCAAAGGGGACCTGGGAGAAATGCGTATAACATTGAAGCCTGATGCAAGACCAATCAAACACAGACCTTATCGGTTGAATCCAAGCGTAAAGGAAAAGGTTAAAGCGGAAATCGACAAAATGCTAAAAGCAGGATTGATATTCCCACTGGAGGAAGAAGAATGGGTAAGTCCCATAGTTATACAGAGAAAAAAGGATAAGGCATAAATCTGAGTCTGTGTTGACTATAGGAGTTTAAACAATGCCTGTATACATGACCCATTCCCCACCCCATTCAGTGACGAAGTCCTAGGCAATGTTGCGGGGAACGAAGAATATTATTTTACAGATGGATTCTCAGGGTACCATCAGGTAAGGATAGCTAAGGAAGATAAGAAAAAGACAACCTTCACCACCTAATTGGACTCCTTTGCATACCACGTAATGCCATTCAGTTTGAAGAATGCGCCAACAGTATTTTCGCGCATTGTCATAGCAGCATTCCAAGACTACATCCACAAATTCCTAGAGGTTTATATGGACAACTGGACCATCTACAACATGTTGAAATACCATGCCACGCTACTGAGAATTATGTTTGATAGGTGTAGACAGCTACAGATCTCATTGAACTTAAAGAAGTTCATCTTTGCAGTGCCATTTGGAACATTTTTAGGACATGTTGTATGCAAACAATGAGTCTACGTGGATCTGGCAAAGGTAGCAGTGATAATCAACATGGAAGCTACAGAGACTGTGAAACAATTGAGGTCACTTTTAGGCCATACAGGTTATTATAGACGATTCATCTGTAACTATGCGAAGATAATAGCCCCATTGGAGAAGTTGTTGTGGAAATCGGAACAATTGAACTGGACAGAGAGTTGTGTAACGACCCTAGACGCCTTGAAGGAAAAATTGGCAAGTGCATCAATATTGGTTCATCTGGACTAGGACAGGAAATTTCATGTCCACATTGATGCTTCAAGCATCGCACTCGGAGTGGTTCTAGCCCAACCAGGGGACACTACAGTTGATCACCTAGTGTACTTTTCAAGTCAGAAACTATCAATAGTGGAATGGAACTACACCACGACAAAAAGGGAAGCATTAGCAATGGTGTACTCCCTCCAAAAGTTCTGCCACTACCTGTTAGGAGGAATGTTCAAGATTTTTACAGTCCATTCAGCTCTAAAGTATCTAGTGAGAAAACCGGTCTTGGAAGGAAGGATATGCAGATGGCTCCTACTCTTTCAAGAATTCACCTTCGAGGTGATAGTCAAACCTGGGCGATTGAATGTGGGACTAGACCAGCTGTCAAGGCTCAAAACCAGAGAAAATGAGGGATCTCTGGATGATCAACTTCCAGACACTGATCTTTTCAGAGAAGAAGCCATCCCATAATACCTAGATCATATCACAACCTACCTAACAACAAGACAGTGCCCAAAGGAATATACCACAGTACAGAAGAGACACCTAGTAGGCTGAGCCGCAGAGTACCAACTCATCGCAGGACACTTGTACAAAATGGTGCTGGGCCAAATCTTACGAAGCTGTGTCCTGGACCATGAGAGGGAGGCCGTACTATGGGAGTGCCACTCTGGAGTTGCGAGAGGACACATAGGAGCTAAACTGACGGCTAGAAAAGTACTACAGGCGGGCTTATGGTGGCCGACGGTACACAGTGACAGTAAGGTGTTCATAAAGAAATGTGATGTTTACCAGAGGATAGGACATCCATCGCATAGGGACGAGCTTCCACTACACCCAGTGAAAGCACTACAACCATTCAAGAAATGGGCAGTTGATTTTATAGGCCCGATTGCACGAGTTGCAAGAAACTCGCAGGCCCAGTATATCATCACCGTAACAGAATATTTGACAATATGGGTAGAGGAAATGCTGGTGAAGGATTTCACAGCTGACACAGCGGCACGGTTCATATTTGAAAACATAATCAGCCAATTTGGCTGCCCGAAAAGTCTGACAAGTGATCAAGGTACGCATTTCATCAATGCCACCATTAAATACCTGCTTGAAAGCTTCATGGTACAACATCATAGGAGCAGCCCCTACCACCCACAAGCTAATAGAATGGTAGAGGCATTCAACAAAATCCTTGAAAAGGATTTAACAAAAGTCTGCAATGCTCAACGAGACAACTCGGATGAATGTATACCAGCAACTCTATGGGCATACCGAATGACTGTCAAGAGGCTTAATTACAACATGTCGTTCCAACTCGTGTACGGGAGAGAGGTCGTAGTACCAGCAGAGTTTGCCATACCCAGCCTTCTAATCGCAACCTCACTCCAACTCTCAGAAGAAGACTCCCTAAAGCACAGATTACAGGAACTGCAAGCATTGGAAGAAGTCATGTTTTTAGTATAATTCGACCAAACTGTCCAAAACGAAAGACAAAAATCATGGCACGACCACCATATCAAACACAAAACTTTCAAGGTTGGTGGAAAATTTTTACTATATGACAGAAAGTACCAAAATTTTCCAGGGAAACTGCAAATGCATTGGCTAGGACCATACCACGTAATCGAAATCAAAGAGTCTGGAGCAGTGCGCTTAGCACAACTAAACAACTGGATATTGCTAGGATGGCTGAACGGCGCACGCCTGAAACCCTACCATGAGTAAGTTTCGCATTTCATTTCAAATAAACTCTCACAACTGAGAGAAGTCAGTAGGGTAGATTAGGCTAGAATAGATGGAGTTAATAACTCTCTTGCACCCGAGAAGAGCTTAGATAGGAGTCTAAATAAAGAAATTTTGTAGCAGAAGAAAAACTTAGTGTTGAGTTGCGGAGACCGCAGCACAACCGATTGTGGTCAGGGGGGGATCAAGTCCAACGTGTTAGCCACGTCAGAAGGAAAAGTGTGTCGAACATCATTCCATCATCATTACTCATATTACCCATGTCAGTCCGTAGGATTACCGAGATTTGAAAAATAATTTCCATAATTAGCATCACCCATACTGCAATAAATTTTCCATAATAAGCCATAACCATCACCCATCACATTTACCCAAACCCCAAAACCAGGACCAGCTTTGTCAGAACCCACCTCAGCCCGATAACTAATCACACAATTATAGCCATGGGGAAAGGCAGGGAAAATTAATTAGTTATGGGGTCTTATCAACCTCATGCATGCCGGTTACCTACATAACCTACATGACAGAAAGTGTGAAAATGCCAGAGAAGTCCGAGTTAGAATCATAAACAACAAAATTAGTAAGGGAAACGTCACCAGAGAAAGAACAAGGAAGGAGTCCAGAAGAAGGGATTCATAAGGAAAGAGGAGGAATAGCACTACAAGTGTATCAAAGAAGATCTAAGATGACCAAGGTAGCAGCAGCAACTGTCGAGCATGACCTCCATGAGAGGATTCACAAGATGGAATCCTTGGTAGTTAAATATGATAGTGCCTCATTGATTGATACCGACCTCACAGACTCCTTCCAATTTCTAGCAATGAAGAAATAGGTCTACATGGATAATTATGTAATAGAGGTGGGACAACAAGCACAAAGAGTACTTCCAGAGTTCAGAGGTGTTCAGTAATCTACCATACTGAACCTACGAAACCTTCTAGTGTTCGGCACTACGGCGGCTGCAATGCAATGCACCAAGTTTCTAATAAGAAGAATTCACAATGGGTTGCTCTGGCTGGGAAGAGAAATCCCAATTCACATGGAAGGCATTCATAGATTGACCGAGTTTTCACAAGAAGGGAGAGACGTCTCCACGGCTTTCCAGACGGTGTCCAAGAGAGCAAAGAAAGCAGGGGACATGGACTACTACAAGAAGTACGACACCAAGAGAGGGGGAAAAGGAGCTAAGATAGACTTAATCAAAAACCTAGTGATCAAATTTGTGTGCTACTTGATTGCAAGCAAAACAATGATACATTATACAAAAGGGGAATGTGCGCTAGACACTATCTCAGTTGCGGAGCATTGTCTCCATGGGGCACAGCTGAACTGGTGCTCATTTCTGCTTAATGAGTTGTTCAAATCATGCGAGGACAACTATAATAGGGCCACAAGATTCATCTACGGGTACCTTGTAATGGCCCTGGCCATGTGGAAATGGAAATTTCTAGGAATAAGGAAACCACTGGAAGTGGCGCCAGGAAAACCATTCCCAATGAAGTTCACACCCTAGAAAACATCAGGGGACCCCAACTCAAAGGAGGTGAACGAGGAGGCATTCAAATTCTGGTACAGCAAGATGGTGGATGTCGCGATGAGCCAACAACAAATTCCACGGACCCTGCTAGACAGCTATGCGGCATAAATATGGCTTGGGGTTAGCCATAAGCAAACTTACATCTGACCAGCCTGCGTGCTGGAGTCAACCTTCAAGATGAGGCCGTTGAAATTCCAAATCAATGAGTGGGCTTTTCATGCAGAAGTATTCTCTTGGCCCGGAGTAGCAATGGAGATCAGAAGTGGAGGCTACATCTACTCATTCGATGGCATGCTACCAGACCCGTTGTCGGGGGAGACATTAGAGGAAGTGATGGTTAGGATGTCGCGGCTACAACTGAATCTAGTCATCGAGCAACTAAATACCAAGGTATAGAGCTTTAACCAAGTGGTCCAAACTTTAACTAGTGATTCTTCTGTGTTTCCTACATTTACAGAATTTCAGGCAGCAAATGTTGCATCCTCTTCCATTCCAATTCCCCTAGTCACCACCCTACCATTGAACTTGTTCAATTCACCACTAGTAGCAACCACAACTCTCGTCAGGAAAAGAAAAGCCTCGAAGCCACTCGTAGCCACACCCAAGGCCAAGAAGGTGAGAGTCGCAATGTCCAGCCAAGTCGTTGATCTGACAGGGGAAGATCAAACACAACTTATGGAAATAGGGGTCCTAATAAGAGAAGAGCCCATAACACAGCCCCAAACAACTCAGGAGCTACCCCCCATAAACCCCTATTCTTTTCTAAATATTCGTATATCACCTCCTCGCACTCACCAACCATCAGTCACCACCTCATTCACTTCCAAATATCACCCATCTCGCACACCCTCCACATCGGCCACCATATTTGACCCAGTCATGGTGAAAAATAAAACAAATAGAGATTCTGAGATGGAGGTTAACTTGGGTACAGCAGCGGTACCCGAGGTTAGCCAAACCCTGGTTGGTCCAGGTTCTTTGTAGGAACTTTTAAGTCAAGACACTTCTTTTGCTGAAGACATAACAACTCAAGCCGAAGAGCTGAATCAATTTCAATAGGCAAGGCTGATACTTCACTGAGTCCAACCCAATATAAGCATGGGCAACCCTAGTGATCCAGTGGCGCAACCAAAACAACCATAGTCACCACAAGAGCACGTAGCAAGATCCATTGCAAGCAGTCAGCTACTCCAAGAACAACAGCCCAATCAAGATATATCCTGAGCCGAAAGTGTGCAGACCTGGGGAACAGCCCAATTGTATAATTTCATTCAGAAGGCAACACAACAGGCTGAGGGGCTTCACACAGAACTTCAGTAGAGGTTCGAGTAGCAACAAGTACAAATTATCGCGCTTACTAAAGAGCGTGAACAATTGAGAATAGAGAAGAGCCAACTCCAGGACCAACTGGACATGGTGACCAAGGTCTGTTGATCAGCGGTTGTCATTGATGTCAACCCAAGCAGCACCAGGGGCTAACCCAATATTGCATGGGAATTTTTACCTACCAAATTAATATACTCTGGGTCAATAATGCTTTTGATGGTTTCTACTTGTTGAGATATTTATGTTGATATATGGCACGCCATGTAATTCTTCACGGTTTGAGAGATATTCATGTTTGAATTTTGTACCCCTAGTTAGTAGGCTAAAACTCCATGGGGTTGGGGCATGGGTCATTGAAAAGTCATAGTTAATATTTTTTAAGCTCCTAAAATCCCTCCCACGTTCACTTGTTGAAGCCCCTCTCAACTTAAGCATTTATATAAATTGTGATCTTCATTTCCTCCTTAGGCAAGGGGTTCGGCCATCTGAAACAGGTCATCGTGGAATTTGCGCTCTAACTTTTTTTCTACGAAGGTTCAGAAGCTAAAATGTCTCTGAGGTGAAGCTAAAATCCTAAGGAAGTTTCTGTAAAAATTTCAGATCAAGGTGCGCAATATTTTTGGAAATATGATCTGTGGAAGTCAGGGTTTTTCCAGGCCTCTGAAATTCATCTCAAAGAAGTGACCTTGGTAAATTCGTCATAAATCTCTCTCTGAGTATCGGATTTGAATTATGTAAAAAGGGGTGGATAGTGCATAGTTTGTAATTTTTTCTCTATCAATTTCAGATCCAAATGAAGAAACAGTGACATGTGGCATGACGTACAAGTGTGCTCTGCTGAAACAGTCCATAATTAGCGCATTGTGAGAGATTGGGTATAACTCTCTCTTGAAGAATCCAAATTGGGTCAGACCTATAGAACTGGAAAGAAGACTCAGAGGAATACTAAAGGACTGAAAATTAGATATTGAGGATCTAAAATAACAGAGATACACCATATTCAATATAGATCTCCTAGAAGGCAAGAAAAAGCTAGATCATGTGTTGTCGAGGGTTGCAAAGAACCAGACTTTGTACGGAAGAAAATAAAATCAAGGTGTAGTAGAGGGTAGCATGACAAGAGCAGCAACCAAGGTTCATAACAACAACAAGAATTTCATCCTATGAAGTCTTCAAGTGGGCAACACTGCATACAATCATTGTAAAGGTATCATTGTACTAAGTCATTGTAAATACATTATTGTAAAAATTGTACTAGTGTATATCTGCCAAGGGTTGAAGAGGCAGTGTTGGGAGGTCTAGGATCATCATTAGGTGGTTGTGTCAAAGTTTGGGTTATGGTCTAGTATATATTATTCTTCTACATCATTCTATATCATTGTAAAGTGGACCATTTTCCCTGGTACGGGAGTCCATTCTTCTTTTATTCTTCTATAGGATGGTAGGGTGGTGCTAGGGTGAGTTGTAGCTCATTGGGTGTTGGGGCATCCATTCAGTGACTACTGAAGAATCTTGGGCGTTGGAGCGTCCATCCAGTGGGAGCTGGAGAAGAATGCTTTTCTAGATTCTAGGAAGTTGGAGCTTTATTTTCAATTGGAGTTGAATATTAAAGAATTATTAGAAAATAATTAGGTGGTTTTTGTCCCGGAGTGGGTTTCCACCTTAAAAACTGTGTGCATTTGTGTTCCTCTTGTTTGTTGCTATCATTGTACAAACACTGATAATAATTGAAGATTAACTAATGCTCTAATTGAAAGAAATACTGATTCACCCCCCCTCTCAGTATTTCCAACAATTGGTATCAGAGCTTGGTTCCTTCAATAGCAATTTAACAGCTGGAAGGAGGTCATGGAGCATACCAAGAATGGTGTACCTCTATTCAATGAAAATAATTATGCACTCTGGAAAGGAAGAATGGAGGTCTATCTCTTGGTGCAAGGTTACGAAGTATGGGACACTGTTCAAAATGGATTTACATCAACCGCTGATGAACAAGGTAAGAAGAATTTGGTAAATGATGCAAAAGAAAAGAATATTATTATCAGTGGACTTATTGAATCTGCTTATCATAAGGTGTTGGGTTGTAAAACTACCAAAAATGTATGGGACAAGCTTGAGAATATATATGCAGGTGACTCAAATGTCAAAGAAGCAAAGATTCAAATCTATAGAGCAAAATTTGAGCAACTCAGAATGAAAGAAGATTGCAACATTGTTGCATACTTCCAATACGTTGATGAAATAACCAATACTCTGGAAGGATTGGGAGAGCCAGTTGACGAGAAGACTATTATATGGAAGATTCTTAGAATGTTACTAGGGAGATTCAACCCAAAGGTATCGGTCTTAGAATACAGTGCAAATCTGGACAAACTCAGCAAAGAGGAATTACATGGAGTTCTCATAGCATATGAAATGAGACTTGATGAAGAAGAGGGTACTTTGCATCTAGAAACTGCATTCGTTGCATCTAAGGAAACCAATAAGGATAAACAACCTTCAATTGAAAAGACATGCACCTGCAAGTGTGAAGAAAAGGGAAATGATGAAGAAGGTCTTTCAGATGAAGAATATGCTTACTTCACGAGAAAACTAAAAATTGGTAAGGGAAAATTCAAAGGTAAACTTCCATTGATATGTTTCAACTGTAATGAGGTTGGGCATTTTGCAGCAAAATGTCCAAACAGAAGTAATGGAAACTCAAAAGGAAAGAAAGGCTTTAAGAAATTCAACAAGCAAGGATCCAAAAGGAACTTTCTCTCTAAAGAAGATAGCTCATCATCCGATGAAGACAATGACAGTGAGGAAGAAGCTAATGAGAGAGTATTGTTTATGGCCAAGCACAATAAACAAGAGGTATCAAACAATGAAGAAGAAGGATGGACCATAGAAGAATTTTATGAGGAAGCAATCAAGCTGATAAAACATCTCAAGGCGGAGAAGATCTGTTCCCATACTCTTGAAGAACAAGTTCAAGGTCTCAAAATTGAAGTTAAAGAACACAAATGCATTGAAGAGTCACTTCAAAAGAAGTTGGAAGAAAGCAATCAAGAAAGGGAAGAATTAGAAGCCAAATTATTCTCGCTGTGTGAGGAAGTGAAGAAAGGAAAAACTATCCAAAACTATGGCAATATCTCAAGGGAATTGGAAGAACTCACCAACAATCAACGATCTTACAACGACAAAACTGGCATCGGTTACAAAGAAGAAGAAGCAGGACCCTCTACAAAAAAATACAATGAACCTATGATATCTAACATGCATGTAGACTTCATTGGAAAATATTCGCAAGAACAGCCTTGGAAGACAATTCCTCGAAGAAAATTTCCATCCAAGTACCAACATATTTTTTATGGCTACTACTATTCATGTGGAAAATTTGGTCATAAAGCAGTAGAATGTCGCACGTACCCTAGTAACGAATACAATTCCAGGAGATCTGTCAAATATGAACCTCCCAAGGCTCAATGAAACATTAATAGACTTGAACATTTAAGAAATAATATTGAATGTTACAAATGTCGAAACTTTGGACACATAGCCAAAGATTACAGACTTGAAAATCCTCCAGAAGAATCTTCGAAGCCACAGAACGAACGAACATGGAAGAAGAAGAAGAATGATAATTGTGCTCTCACTTTCAAGGCTCAAAAGAACAAAGATGTGTGGTATGTTGATAGAGGTTGCTCAATGCATATGACTGGAGATAGAAATAAATTTGTATCTCTGAAAGAGAACAAGGATGGAACCATGTCCTCTGGAAATGATGGATCTTCAAATGTTATAGGATCAGGTACTGTCACTCTCAGAAGCAAAGATGCTCTAGCCAAGAATGTTCTATTGGTTGAAAACATGAATCACAATCTACTCAGTGTTGGACAAATGTGTGATCAAGGACACATAATACTATTCAACTCGACGAAATGTGAAATGAGGAAAGGCATGTATGGTGAAATTGTGGCTACAGAAAGTCAATCTCTAAACGGCATATATGTTCTGGATGAAGGAACTAAAGCATGTCTAATAGCTAAAGAGGATGATACAATAATTGGTAGCAATGATGATCGACTAAGTAAGAATTTTGATACAAAGGTGCAAAGTGATTTTGAGATGTCTTTACTTGGTGAGCTGACATACTTCTTAGGGCTTCAAATATCTTAGCAAGAGAAAGGAATATTTATATGTCAAGCCAAGTACATTAAGGAAATGCTCAAGAAATTTAAAATGGAAGATTGCAAACCCACCCTTACTCCAATGGTAACAGGTTTCAAATTGAGCATAGAAGACTCATCTAAGGATGTGGATCAAAGGTTGTACAGATCTATGATTAGTAGTCTTTTATATGTAATAGCCTCTCGACCAAATGTTATGCAAGCAGTTGGACAAATAGCAAGATTCGAAGCAACACCAAAAGAATCACATATTAAATATTCCCCAGCATTGAAATATCTTCGCCAGAAGTTTGGGATTCTCCCAAGTTCTCATTAGATTTTCTTTTTTTTTTCAGAATATAAAGGGGGAGTGGAAGTAGATTACAGGTTTGCAGGACGATTGTGTGTCAGGGGGAGTGGAAGCATGTACAGGTCTGTAGGATGATTATGTCTCAGGGGGATTTACCCTTCACCATTGATGTCAAAGTGGGATAGAATGTTTTAGGAAGAGGTGTCATGATCACAGGGGGAGTACTTGTGTTTCCATCAATGCCAAAGGGCGAGATTGTTGATCAACGGTTATCATTGATGTCAACCCAAGCAGCACCAAGGGCTAACCCAATATTGCATGGGACTTTTGACCTACCAAATTAATATACTCTAGGACAATAATGCTTTTCATGGTTTCTACTTATCGAGATGTTTCCGTTGATATATGGCACGCCATGTAATTCTTCATGGTTTAAGAGATATTCATGTTTGAAGTTTGTACCCCCAGTTAGTGGGCTAAAACCCCATGGGGTTGGGGCACGGGTCATTGAAAAGTCATAATTAATATTTTTTAAGCTCCTAAAATCCCTCCCATGTTCACTTGTTGAAGCCCCTCTCGACTTAAGCATTTATATAAATTGTGATCTTCATTTCCTCCTTATGCAAGGGATTCGACCATCTTAAACAAGTCATCGTGGCATTTGCGCTCTAACATTTTTTCTATGAAGGGTCAGAAGCTAAAATGTTTATGAGGCGAAGCCGAAATCCTGAGGAAGCTGCTGTAAAAATTTCAGATCAAGGTGCGCAATATTTTTGGAAATATGATCTATGGAAGGCAGGGTTTTTGCAGGCTCCTGAACTTCATCTCAAAGAAGTGACATTGGTACATTCGTCATAACTATATCTCTGATTATCGGATTTGAATTACATAAAAAGTGGCGGATAGTGCACAATCTGTACTTTTCTCTCTATTAATTTCAGAGCCAAATTAAGAAACATTGACATGTGTCACGACGTACAAGTGCGCTCTACTGAAACAGTCCATAATTAGGGCATTGTGAGAGATTGGGTATAACTCTCTCTTGAAGAATCCAAATTGGGTCAGGCCTATGGCATTGGAAAGAAGACTAATAGGACTACTATAGGACCGAAAATAAAATATTCAGGATCTAAAATAACAGAGATACACCAGATTCAATATCGAGCTCCTAGAAGGCAAGAAAACGCTAGATCATGTGTTGTCAAGGGTTGCAAAGGACCAGAATTTCTACGGCAGAAAAGCAAAGAAAGTTGCAGCAGAGGGTAGCATGACAAGAGCAGTAACCGAGGTTCATAACAGCAGCAATAATTTCACCCTATGAAGTCTTCAATTGGGTAGCACTGCATACAATCATTGCAAAGGTATCATTGTACTAAGTCATTGTAAATACATTATTGTGAAAATCGTACTAGTGTCTATCTTCCAAGGGTTGAAGAGGCAATGTTGGGAGGTCTAGGATCATCATTAGGTGGTTGTTTCAAATTTGGGGTTATGGTCTAGTATATATTCTTCTTCTACATCTTTCTATATCATTATAAAGTGGACCATTTTTCCTGGTACGGGAGTCCATTCTTATTTTATTCTTCTATAGGGTGTTAGGGTGGTGCTAGGGTGAGTTGTAGCTCATTGGGTGTTGGGGCATCCTTTCAGTTGACCCTACTCGAAGAATCTCGGGCATTGGAGCGTCCATCCGAGTGGGAGATGGAGAAGAATGCTTTTCTAGATTCTAGGAAGTTGGAGCTTTATTTTCAATTGGAGTTGAATATTAAAGAATTATTAGAAAAGCATTAGGTGGTTTTTTGTCCCGAGTGGGTTTCCACCTTAAAAAGCTCGTGTGCATTTATGTTCCTCTTGTTTGCTGCTATCATTTTATAGACACCGATAATAATTGAAGATTAACTAATGCTCTAATTGAAAGGAATACTGATTCACCCCCCACCCCAAGTATTTCCAACAAGGTCTTCCAAGAAGTCGGCCCACAGTGATAGCCCACAATAACCGGATACCAAGTGACATGGCGGAGGACAACGTACTCGGATGGTCCATTCACATCCGCATGGCTTTGTTTGAATCTCAACAAAGAAAACGAGACGTAGCCGAGGGCAGACATTGGAGGCTAGGCCCGCGCTACCGGACCCGGCCATCATTTACACAGAGAAGATCGCGAGCGACGGATATAGATCTCGGGATGCGGGAAATTCCTGAGTATTGGAGAAAAGGAAGTGTATGGCCTCATCAAGGGTCTACACGAATGCTCCACCTCTCTCACCTTGAAGTCACGAAAATGCGCTTTCGGAAAAGCTACAACAACTATCCAAATAGATTCAGAGGCTACATACCCCTACGGACTCGACCAATTGTATGCTCGACGGGCAGGAGCTCGAAGTCCGGATACAAAAAAATTGAGGAGCATTTAGCCGCATCCAAAAAAACCCTATGAGATCTGAGGCAACCAGTGAATACCACGGCACAATCAATACAAAAAATAGCCGTTGAGGCCAACATTCAGATCTCTAGTGTCTTCGGTGGTCTACCAACTATTGCAAGAGAAAAAGAGGTCGCTCAGGTCACAACAGAAATGGACCTACTTATGCAAGGATGGTAGCAGGGCCATTGATGCCTTACGAAAGCTGAAAGGTTCCACACTGACAAGGGTCCTAGAGTTGGGGCCCTTGTTTGGGCACACGGAGGAAAAGAAGTAGATAGAACGGGCCACGGAATCAAGCAGACCAATGGAGACAAAGGTGGCAGGAAACAATTAACTCGAGATGAGCCAATAGGATGTGGTTGGGGCTTGTTGGGGCCCTTGTTTTGAAATTAAACAGTTTTGTGTTGCGGAGAAAAGGAGGTGGAGCGCAACCATGGTTGACATAGAGCTATCATGGTTGCGAAGAACTGAACAGAAAGTGGCGCGGCTGTTGTGGAAGTAGGTATAGATGGTAAAGGGAAGCGGCATAAGACAATCAATGGGATTCCCCAAACGAATCGGGGAAAGCGACAAACGTACCAAGCGGAAAAGAAGGAAGGATTGTCGGGATCGCGCCGGCGATGGAACAAATAGGCAGCCGATAAGCGAAAAGAGAAGGTTGGCTTAGTAGGGATCGTGGGAGCGAGGGAACCGTAGGAGAGCTCTATTCATGTTGTTATATTCTCTCTCTCTGTCATTGTTCTGTTACGTATCTTGTAATGCGGCTGTAATCAATTCTTCCAAGCACACTCTAAGGAGTGATGTAATAGTCTTTTGCTAGTAATGCAACACTTTCTAATATAAGGCTATTGTTATAAGTTCTGTCTTGTGTTATGGTTTAGTGGGACATACGGCGATTTTGAATTTTTGGTTATCATTCTGATCAATTTCATGAGTATTGTTATCTATCTTGTATTTACACTTTTTTCGAAGTACTTAAGTTATGGATGGTTTGCGCATTTACCATGCTTGATCGATACTCGATCCAATCCTAGCCTTAGTAAGGTTGTGACATGCCTTGGGCGAGACTCTCTGTTCCTCGGAGCAGGGGTCAAAAAGCCGGCGTTGTGATAGACTACTGCGTGTAACCCTTGTTGGCCACCTTTTTCGAACCCGGATCTCTCCCCCTGAGACCTCTTTTCTTGCCAACAACCAACCTATGTCCTAGAGCCTACGTATGTGGGATATTAAAGAATACTTCTAATCTCAATAGATGATAGAAACTTCCCAGGATCACTTTGATGCACCCTCCTCCTAGTACATATTTCTAATAAACATAATCATGCATTTTTAAATGTCTCCCTATTTTTATCAAACACTCATTTTTATAACCTTCCATTACCTTGAAACTCCCCCTAGGCCACATCCCCCACTCATACCTATGATATAATGACTCATTTTTTCACAATTTAATGACTCAATTATGAATGAATGTGATAAGATATTGGTCAACAATGTGTGAAAAGTAAAAAAAAATGGGAAATTATTCATAAATTTTTCTTAGTGAATACAAAATGTGCAAGATTTAGCCTAATAGTAGATCAAATTTATTAATATATTGTTAACCAAACCTTAAAATCCATTAACATAGAAAACTATTGATTATACATTAGGCAAAATGTCATTCTACAAAGATTCCCCATATGGGGTGTTTCTCCTAGGATAGGTGGAGAGGCATGAATCCATCATCCATCCAAACATACTGAAAGGAAGATGTATCAAAGATGCCCCTCTAGGTTCACGACAAAAATCACATCATTTTGGAATTAATAAGCCTTAATGATGTGTTAAATTAGTTATTCATTTCAATTTTGTCTATGTTAATGGAGGCTATCCATGAGTCTTTCGTATGTGTATTCGATAACTATTTTTTTCAAGTGCCAAGGAGCATAATTCAACTTCTAATAAGGTCAATGAATAGAACATTTTTCATGTCATTAGGCCATCAATTATGTTAGAATACAGTTGAATCCCTCTATACATGGACAAGGTGGTTTATAATGTGTTCATTCTTGTTTCATGCACTTGGAGACTTATGATTGAACCTACAATTCTATGGGGATATAAACTTGTTGTTATACTATTTATTTGGAAAATTTCTTTCCCGTGGATGCTAATGAATTTTCCCTTCTAAACTTTTACTCCCCCCCCTTGTCCTTTCTTGTTATCCTACCTCCATATCTCACGAAAGAAGGAGAAACATCCCTAGTTGTTGATTTTTTCTCCCACTTGTATTTCCTCTATTCTTACCCCTCACTCACATGGATCCCCTCGACTCGCCCTAGTTCTAGCCTCCCCATTCATCTCCTTAGTTCCCTACCCCTCTCAAATGCAACATTTGTTCCCTCCTTGGTCCTATGCTAGCCTTGCTTCCAAATGTGTGCCTCTCCATCAATCAGTTCTTCTTCACACTCTTTAGTAGAAAGTCTTTTTGCAGGGACTTAACATGTCGAGGAAACACATGTGGGTCCGCCACAAGACTACATACTATAAGGACATTGGTAGTCCCAAAGGGAAGCAATGAATTGAAAGCTTTGTGGCTCGACACAAAGAATTCACTTTGTTAGATATTTGGGATGAAATTTCATAGGCCAAGAGGGGCATCATCTACAAATGGCAACGTGCCACTAACTTAGAGGTCATAGTTGAGGTGGCAGGGATGGTTCCTAGACACCATGAACTCCCCAGGGTTACCTCAACCACTACATGCACATGGTTGACCTCTACTAGCACCTAAAGTTTCTACTAGGACACATTCTAGTTGACAAAACATTGCTAGAGTGGAGTTACTTATCTAGCTGGAAGAACTCCAAAAATTGGTTCATTCTATTGACACTAGACTAGAAAACATTGAGGATTGTTTTGTTTTAACTCCAACACCAACACACTCTCAAGAAAAGTAATGGGGTTCCTATCCCTTTAGCCTCAAACTTTGACAAAATATGATATTATCTATGTTTCATAATTTCATGCACTTAGTCTAGTATTCCTTTTGTTTTGAAATAGTGTAGCTCAACAAGAAATGACTCTCAAATGACCTTGTCATGGTTTTGGTTTTCAATTAGTAATATTTTTGTCCCATTCTTTAGCAAACTAAGTTTTTATGTACTGGTATAGTTTCTCTAATAACAAATTAAGGTAGAATGCAAATACATGCTTGTAAAGCAAAATTTCGATGAAATGAAAATATTTTACTTTAAAAAAATACATTTTACTTAAAAAAAAAACTTGCAAAAAAAATTAAAATGTGTGTCAAACTTAAATTTACCTTTCAACTTTGAATTAATAAATCTTTTTAAAACGATATAAAAAAATTTGAGTATAGTTTTTAATACAATGTTTGAATAATCTTTATAAATTAAATTTATTTTATTAAAAGTTATGGGTTATAACTAAACCACAAGTGGTTAAATCATAAATAGGTAATAAGAACATTTTTTAATATAGATAAAGATGGATTCATTCTGAAGAAAATATAATAATAAATAAATATTGATTTGAAAGATGGATTAGAGCATGCTGTATATGTTCAATAAAAAAAAACATTACAATAAAATTTTGAAAATAAAATATAAATTAAAATAAATAAATATGGTTGAAAAAAATATATTAAAATAATTCACATAAAGAAAGAATGGCCCAAAAAAGCTTGACAACGAGAGTTTCAAGACGATAAAGAATCCCTAAATATAAAATAAATCAAATTGAAAATAGAATACATAATTAAATAGGAGAGAAATAATTGATGTATAGCATTACCACTGAACTTTAAAAGGAGGTACAATAATAGAATGGCAATGAACTTAAAGGTATTAACATTCAACTTTTAAAATTAAAATACAAATAGGAAAATAAAATATAAACTGGAAACATTAGCTAAAAATATTTGACGACATTCTTTCTTTAAAAAAATGCTATTTAATTGTAAATCAACCAGCCAGGCTAAAGCAAGTCATTGTACAAGAAAACAAGATTGATGATGTGATCGGAATTCTAAATATATTTACTGCCATTGGAAATGTAAGGGATTCCGTAGAGCCCTCCCCACCCATTCTATCAATCATCACTTTCGAGGGAGTGGGATAAATATGATACGGTGTCTCCAGATGTCCTTTACCCTTTAGGAAGGAAATATAAGATTGCATCCACCTTTTTTTTGAGAAATAAATAAATTGCATAGATGTATGAAAGAAAGTTTTTTTTTAAAACAGATTTATTAATTATTAATTTAATTGATGTTAATATATATTTTAATTGTCCATAAGGTGTAGAGGAGTTGGTGATAAGATAGTTTATTAAGATATTTTTATGGTGAAAAGATTATTGGTTTGAAATATTAGGGGACAAATTTAATTATGAGTATGGGTTAGTGTCGCTCGGGGAGAGTGTAATATTTGGGTGATTTTGACATATTTGATGCCACTAAGCCATGATTTCTCAAGACATAAGTTAGTATTGTCGAGTTTGTGAGTACACACCTCAACTTATATTCTATGGTTTTTTCTAAAAACTTGTGGGACTAGCCTATGGTATAAGAAAAATAGGACCTAGGGGGTATATAAATCATCAAAAATCACTCGGATATCACACCTAGCATGAGCAACAACAATATTTACAATGGTTGGATATTTTAGCATCTTCTCTCAACTATTATGAGTTTTAAACCATGGTATCCTTACATAATGTAACCCTCCAAAGGAAAGCTGCGAGTGAGATTTGACTTAAAGAAAGAAGGACATAAGGGTGAGATTTGATCCATGTATATATGTATAGCTCATGAGGTTACTACACATTCAACCACACACCTCAAGGTGTCGGTATGACTTTAGGCTAGGCTTTCATCGGAAATGAACATTTCCCTATAATAAGAAACTCATTGTTTCCTACCATTAGATCCAATATCTTTTGGAATATTCTACTTTCTGTAACTTAAATTTAGCACTAAAATTTAAAAGAATACGTTTCTACCTTTAAACATACTTTTCAATAAATTTGAATTAGTTTTCATAATTTAATAACTATGTGAAAACAAACTTTATTACCTTCAAATCCCACACTTATAATATTTGAACAATGCAACCTAAGTACTAAACCAAAATGCAACCTCACATTTAAAAAATAGAATAGGACACTTTTCAATAATTTTCACTCATCGATTAATAATTTAATATGTACGAACAAATGCTATTACATTCAATCCCACTTTTCATAGAACTAAACAATGCAACCTTTACTTACTATTCACTCCCCAAGGTTTAGTCGAATAAGTAATTATAATTCTTTTTAAGAATTTGTGTTATTTTTAGGAGTATTTTATCATCTTTATTGAGTCCGGGTCATTGTTGTTGAAAACAATGGCTTAGAATCCTCCTGCCGATTCATATTTAAATCAATCCACCAAACTTGATGGCGAAAACTACGTCAATTGGAAGTTTAAGCTGGTCACCGTTCTTGAGGCATACAACCTTTGGACGATTGTCAATGGTGACGAGCCCAAGCCCGCTATGTCGCCGCAATTCCAAATTGGGATAAGCGAGAAATGAAAGCGAAAGTGCTATTGCGCATGTCTCACGTAAACGACAACATCATTCCTCACATTCGGGACTCGTAAATCTTCAAAGCACACGTGGGAAACTCTCAAAGATTTGTACAAAAATACTAATGCAAACCGCATTTTATTTTTAAACGGAGCTACTATCTATCAAAATGGAAGCCAATGAAAGCATCAAACGAACTTTGTTTCTAGAATTAAAGACTTAAGCGATAAGCTTGGTGACATTGGTGAAAAAAGTGTCTAGTAGCGATTTAGTAAATGTTGCTTTGAAGGGTTTAGTCCAAGACTATAAATTCTTTATTTCAGCACTCTCAACTAGACAAACACCTCCTACATTTGATGAATTGGGCCGGAATTCTTCTTTCAAGAAGAAGAGAGAATAAAATTTTTTGAAGCTCGGATTCAAATGATTCGATTTGGCATTGATTGCAAGAGGTAAAAGATCATTCCGAGGGAGACCATGGGACAAGAACAAAGGCCATTTTCAAGCAAAGCGAGAAAGGTATGACACATCCCGATTCTTATGTTAAGAGAAATATTGAATGTGATTATTATGGAAAACCTCAAACATCTAGCTAAAGATTGCTATAGAAGAAAGAATCATGAATCAAATCAGTAGACATAGAAGGCATAATGGAAATTTCATGAGTAGAGACACCTCGCCATTCGATGGATTTAAAAATCTTAAATTGTTTCTTTCCCGATGCTACATTGTCTGCTGAAACTAATGATGAGATTCGCTTGGTTCATATATTCCGGTGCATCAGCTCATATGATTTGTAATAAAGAATGGTATGATAAATATTATGAGAAAAACGAGTGGCACACACATTTACCTAGGAGATAACGAGGTCACATAAAGTCCAAGGCTATGGGCGTAATAAGTGTGTACTTACCTAATGGACAAATGAGACGCATTCATGATGTGATGTATGTTCCTAGTATTAAAAAGAATTTGATATGTGTTTCAACTATCACTCGATAATTATTTAAAAGTGGAATTTGGTAAATTGGGGTGTATTGTGAAAGATGTTCGTGGATCGTTACAAGGTTGTTTCCACAAGTACCGGGGATAGTGGATTGTATAAATTGGATGTGACGATGAAGCGTCATGTTGCATTGAAATCCACAGGAGCGATGTGAACAACAGAGTTATGGCATCACGGTATGGGCACCTAAATTACAATGATTTATTGTTGTTGCAAAAGAAAAACAATGGTTGAAGGTCTTCCCGATTATGAAGTGTGAACATTTACCATGTGAAGCTTGTGCACTTGGTAAGCATCATAGAGAGGAGTTTCTCGTTCATACGTAGAAAAGACAATAAGATATACTTGAATTAATTCAAACTCGATGTATATGGACCTATGCTAAACTAGGGTCGCTTGGTGGTGCTTCCTACTTTCTTATTTTTTGTTGATGATAGATCTAGATATACATGGGTCTATTTCATATCAACGTAAGGGTTAGATATATGAAAAAAAGAGGGTTAATGAGACTTTGAAAGGATATTAAGGAGGAAACGCATTTTACCGGAAGGGTGAGATTCCATCGCATGTCTTTAGTAGAAATTCCAAGGGATGCACTCCTCCATGCTATTTGCAAGCACAAGGACAACCATAATTAATCTCCTCTAAAGATTCCGAAAACCGTGTATGAACAACATGTGAAGGCAACCACAATTCTTACTTACTAAGAAGAAAAGCTCGGCATGAAGCCGAGCTAAACCCCTAGGCTCATAGAATCGCGAGCTAGCTGCGACGGAAAGACATAACAGACGATGTTGGTGGGAGGCGTGGGTAGGGAACTATTGATTAACGTTAGAGATACTTTTGATTAACGTATATTTATTTAATTTTTATGTTTAAAAAAGTTTGAAATTTATCTTTAACATTTTTCAATTCAATTAAATCATAATCATTCATCGAGTATAAAAAAATATGTCAAAAATATTGTAATTATTAGCCGATAATTGGGTCAACCTATAATGCTTGCCCAATTAGACTAATTCACATTGTTATTGGAGTGAATATTGGTTCAAGGTTGCGAGGCATCAGATCATTCAATGCACTCATTATTGAGGTCACATTTTTCCCCCGTGTTTGTTGACCGGAGGTGTTAGAGACGTGTTTTTATGCGATCAAACATCTAACTTCATGTATCCTGTGTTGCCATGTATAAATTTTCAATAGGATATAAATGTTGCCATGTATATCTTCACCATCAAATTACACAAGCTCACACGAAGAATTACCTTTTATATTTTTTTCTCCTCTTTCTAAATCCTGGTCATCCAAATAAATTTTAAAAACAATTAAATAATTAATTAATATTTTCATTTTATTATTTAAGTCGTTACTCTTAACGATATGCATTTTTCCAAATTTATTTTTTGTTAAAATTTAAAAAATATAATTTTAAAACAGTCCACTTATTTTTTCAGCAATGGATAATAATTATGAATTATTTTTTCTGCTTTCCATTTATGTTATAATTTGTTTTTTATTAATAATTTTTTTTAAAATTTATAAATATATTTATAATTATTATTATTATTATAAAGTTAATTGTAAAATAATCAATTTATTATTATTATTCTAAAAATCTAAAAACAATATTTTTTTTTCATTATTTTATTAATGAATATATTATTATAAAAATATATTTAAATTATTGTTTTTAAATCAAATAATTAAATACTAAAAAAACATTTGAATGTGTTTATATATATATATATATATATATATATATATATATATATATATTCAATGGAATATATAATTTTTTAAAAGCTTTTATCACTCGCCTATATATTACTACAGAGGCTCATAAAATAATCATGAGTAAATATATTGGTGTAAAATTGTTTCTTCTAAATATTGGTATGCAACTCTATATTTGTTCTATGTTTTAAATGTTTGTTAAGGTTTATTTCGTTTTGATATAAACTCGAAGAGCGTAGATTTGTAACCCTAAGCTCTAGAGAATCCTCCAGAGACTAGTGTTCACATCGGATGTCTTTATAATGATCGATTGGAATGGGATATAGTTTTCCTCATCCCCACCTTCCAAGCTTTAGGGTTTCAATCAAACCATGGAGGTTTCGATTGGATAATTGATGGTAATTGTTCCTACCCCGGTCTCCCACCAACATCGTCATTATGTCTTTCCGTCGAGTAGCTCCCGCGATTCTATGAGCCTAGGGGTTTAGCTCGGTTCATGCCGACTTTTCTTCTTAGTAAGTAAGAATTGTGGTTGCCTTCACATGTTGTTCATACACGGTTTTCGGAATCTTTAGAGGAGATTAATTATGGTTGTCCTTGTGCCCAAATAGCATGGAGGAGTGCATCCCTTGGAATTTCTACTAAAGCATGCGAGTGGAATCTCACCCTTCCAGGTAAATGCGTTTCCTCCTTTTTCTAAATATCCTTTTCAAAGTCTCATTAACCCTCTTTTTTCATATCTAACCCTTACGTTGATACCACAAATTCCTCCTATTTTTTCGCAGCTTCTCCAAGACATTTCCTTAGGTACCAATTCCCTGTATTCTTGATAAAGTTTGACTTCTTTTTGAGGTTTTTTATGTTTAATATATCATTTTCACTTAATTCTTAGCACGACTTTGATTATAAGTTCACCCAAATTGCAATACAAAACTAATCCCCATTAACCTTTCATGTTATGACGCGCACGTGAGAAGTTCCGCTCCGACTCCATCTTTTCTATTACGATGGTCAAGTTTTTCTCAAGTCATTACAACTAACAATCCCGTAGGGATTTTCCCCTCGTTCCGGGGTTCTAGGTTTTCTATCCTCTTTCTACTTCGGAAATTCATATGGTTAGGGGTTTTAGCCCGGGGGTCAAATATTGTCTTGTCAAGCTAGTTATCTAGAATTTAACTTCTAGATTATCAGCCATTATATTTTACCCCTCGATGGGCCATATATATATATATATATATATATATATATATATATATATATATGAAAATACTTAGGAACTCCTTTTGTAGGTTAATGTTACGTTATTTATTTTTCAAGAATTATCTCGAGTTGGAATAAGCGTAAACCTTTTCAATAAAGTTTCGGTTTGGATTTCATTATGTCATTACTTTTTAGAGGTCATTATCATCGTGCCTTGGCTATTTGACAATGTGCCTTTATTTCTCCAATTAATATATTTTATGTAGGATGTCTACCACAACATGCATGGCTAATTGTACTTGTTCATTCTTAATACATCATTTTAGCAAATAAAAATTATCGATTTCGTGCGTAAGGACCATTCTTGAAGTGGAGGTTGTTTTCACATGCAATGATTGATTGTTATCTTAATTTCTTGGTTTATTAAACATTTGGTTATAATGTGGCAGTTTAAGAGTTGATTGTGTAATGCTCTTGGGGCACCCAGCTCACTTTTATGTGTATATATTTGTTATTCGAGTTGTAGCTATTTACTTCTCACTATAAGGTTAAATTATTTCGTTTTTTGCACACAATTCGTGCATAGGCCCGGTGAATTAGTATTTTTTATTAGTATATCTTTAACAGTTGTGAACAAGGCTTTTGAGATAATGAGATACGACCCACAAAATTTGTTCCCTTTGTTCACTAAGTACTAATGTCTCCATACAGGGAAAGATGATTGCTTTTTCTCGATGGGTCTCTCGGCTCTCAATGAGGAAACTAAACTATTTCCATTATACTACAAAAGACCCATAGCTATCTAAAACCAAATTTATTAAAATTAATTTAGATATTTTCCTATGTCTTCTTTATAAACTTTGCGCATAGACCCTTTTGTTTTTTTCTAATGTCAATTTACCCTAGCACTAACGAGGAGGTGTATGTAAATATGATTTTATTTACTCTATATCAAGGTTCCTTTCTTCATTCTATTCTTTTAATAGCCTACTCGGAACCAACCATTCATTTCATAAATTATACTTGTTCAAATACAAAAATGATTCTCTAGCATTTTCCTTGTCATCAAGAAATTCAAGTACTACACTGTGAACCGTGTAAGAATTGTATCTTACATAATATATGGAATTTAAACAAGAGATATTTCTATGATAGTAACTCATACAAGCCGTAGACTTTTCGCAATTTATTTGTTCATTGCAATTACTAGAAAATTTAGTCTCGGGAAACAAAAATATAGAACTAACTTCAACATTTCAGTGTTCCAAATTCTTATGGAAACAAAAAATTTAAGACCCATACCACATTCATTTCATAATTCTTCTAGAAAAAAAACATTTAAGAACCATACTATACTCATTTCAAAGAAAATAATACTTATATGTCTTAGTTAGCTTTGCCATATAAATAGGA
Organism: Pinus albicaulis; assembly: GCA_034641835.2. NCBI lineage: Eukaryota > Viridiplantae > Streptophyta > Pinopsida > Pinales > Pinaceae > Pinus > Pinus albicaulis. Next base: position 991,940,432 of record CM076579.1, on the reverse strand, counting down.
TCAAGAAGAGACTCCTTTAGCCACCCAACTTGCGAGACGCGCAATTACATCTAGGTCTCACCCTTCTCCCCCTCCCCCTCCCTCAAGCCTATTCAGTTTACGGTCGTTGTTTTAGTCAATAATCATTTTGGGACTTCAAGACCTCCAGATCCTGAGTCCAAATAAGGGTTTCTGCTGGTTATGACTAGCATGGGAAAACCTCCAACAAGCGAGTACAACCGATTTCTCCGACAAATTACTTGTCACAAAATTTCTTTTCTTTTCCTCTTACTTCCACACTTTATCGACTCGTGGCCTCTCTCAACTAAGATATTTTCTTTTAATCTCTCTATGGAATGAAGTAATTATCTAACTACCTGAAAACTCAATATTTTCTTTTGAAGTGTTTTCACCACATCATTTCTCTAACTAAGCATAACTTTATTTTAAATAAAATAAAATAATAATAAATATAATTTTATCTGTGAGTTCTTTCACCAACATCTACCAAATTGAATTACTATGTCTTACACAGTAAAAGCTAAATAATGATTAATTACATGACTAGGGGTTTTATATCTCCGCTTCGTGAAATATCGTCAGTGGATGTTTACTCGTGCCCTTGGAATAGGTTAGGGTGTGATTCCCACATCAAGCTTTCATCCTCCTATGTGGCCTCTTTTCCGAGCTAAAGTTCCCCGCACTCTGCACTTTAACTCGGGTGATACCTAGCCTCCGCAACATTGTTTCTCTTTGATCGAGAATAATTAGAGGCTCTAGAAGGAACTATTTATGCTGATTTTTACCTTTTCCACATCACAAAATGACATTACTTATGGGTATTTAATAAATATAATCAAGCTATCAATGAAATATTATTTTTTTTAAAACTTTTACCTGCACTTGTTTCTAGTTAATTATATGTCTAGTATCATATAAATATTTTTTGAATAAAAGATAAGTGAAACACATTACGGACTCACATGTAGCTTGGTAACGCTAGTTGGTATGCAACAAGTCCAACCATTTATATAATTTGGAAGGGTACACAATAATAAGGGGGATAATTTCTCACATCCCTTCCATTGCAAGGTGCTTTTCTTGGGTTTCACTTGAACATACATGTGATCCCCTACTTTGAAATTCCTTACCAACCCCATTTATTATCTACATATGCCTTTTACTTGTCTTCGAGAAACTTTAAAATTTTGTCGGACCTTTTCACAGTGAACTTCATCTCGCGATAATAAGTCAAGTCCCAAAATTAGCTTATCTTTTGGGTTGTTCCAATTAATCGGTGTTCTACATCTCCTTCTCGTATAAAAATTCAAAAGGGCTCATTTTCAATGATTCATGATAACTATTATTAGTATGTGAATTCCACTAAATAGAGATACTCCTCCCATTTTATTAGTTGTTTCATCACATACATTCGCAACATATCTTCCAACACATGGTTTACTTCGATCCATCTATCCATCCGATCACGCGAGTGATATGCGAGTGTTAAACTCGAACACCGAGTACCCAAGTCCATAAAGAGAGTTTTCCAAAATGTTGATGCGAATTCTCTACATCTGCTGTCGGGAGATCATAACCTTTGGCATTATATGTAGTCTAAATATTTTCGGTAGCATAAATATATGCAATTTTCACAATCTTGTATGAACACCGACAAAATAAAATGGGATTCTTTACTCAACTTATTCACTACCACCATATTGAATCAATTTTTCTTAATTTTAGGAAAACATGTTATAAAATATAGATTACATTACTTCCCATTCCATTCGTAATGAGTAGCGAGTGTAGAAGAAACCCACTCCGAATGTTGATGTTCAACCTTTACTTGTTGACACTCCAAACATTTGGCCAAATACTCAGAGTGATATCTCTGTTCTCATTCCGAGCCAGTAAATATTTTTCTTTATAGAAGAGAACAAATAATTGATACTTTTCGGGATGAGCAACATAGGGTATCTTATAGAAATTCATCCAATAGTAATTCTTTCAGTGAAAATTATCTTATTGGGAACACTTATATGTCCTTCCCTTAAAGGTCAATAAATTGTATTTATTTTCTATGCCATAATAAGTTTGTTGTTCAAAAATGTTTAATTGTTTGATTTGCCGCCATAAAAACTGGATATTTCTGGATCCTTTATTCTCAACTTCTTTAATATAGCTTGGGGAAAATTAAATTCAACTTGGTTATATGAGATTTCGTATATGTGATGTGATTTTCTACTTAATGCATATGCTACATGATTGTATTTCCCTTTTAGATGCATAATATCAAAATTGAATTCACTTAAAAAAGGTTTTCCCACTCTGGCTTGTTGCGCATTAAGGATAGGTTGTTTAAATAAATTGGTTGGGCTCCTATTAACCATCATTAGCACAAACATATTTTCAAGAAGATAGCGCCTCCATAATTTTAAAGATATGTACTACCATTGTTAACTCTCTAAATTGTAAGCATAATATCTTTTCTTGTGCTCTTTTATTTTCCGGGATTCATATGAAATTACCTTGCCTTCTTGCATCAATACTCCTCCCACTCCTATATGTCATGTGTCAAAGGTACAATGAATTCCTACAAAGAGGTTATATGATAAGCTATTATTGAAAATTCTTCAATAGTACTGATGATAATATCCTAATAAACCCATGACTGATCGAATGTTAGTAACATTAGTAAAGAACAAAGCCATTCCATAATAGTTTTAATTTTCTCTGGATCAATAACTATCCCTTCATAAAAATTATATGTCCTAAATATTGTCTATCATCGATCCTTATAGAAATCACACTTACTATATTTAGCGTCCATTTAGTGTTGTCGTAATTTTTTTTGTAAAACTATTTGCAAATGCTTCTTATTTTCCTTCAAATTCTTTGAGTAGATAAGGATTTCATCAATAAAAATTGGGATAAAATTATCAATATATGGATGAAACAAACTATTTATAAGACTAATAAATGTTGTTGGGGCATTAGTAAGGCCAAAGGGAAGAATCACAAACTCATAAGGACCATAACAAGTATTGAAGGTTTTTTTAGAGATTTCCTCCTCTCTCATCCTTATCTATTGTTACTCTCCGAATCACAAAAATCTATCTTCGAAAAAAATCGTAGCCCCATTGACTTGATCGAATAAATCATCAATTCTTGGAAAAGGATATTTTTTTCTTAATAGGCAAGTACTTTATTAAGTTGTCTAAAATCAATGCATAGTACTGATAGTACCATCATTTTCTTAACAAACAAGACAAATGTTTCCCCACGGGGAAATGCTTGGGCGAATATAGCATTTTTCAAGTAATTCTTGTAACTAGATTTTCGGCTTGGTTAATTCAAGAATACTTATTTGGTAAGGGAGTTTTTGACACAAGTGTAGCCCCTGCGGGATTAATTCTATGGCGAAATTGATATCTCGCTAGGGTGATAGCCCTGGAATTTCTTCGCGAACCACATCAATGAAATCTTGAATAATTTCCAGGGCATTATTCTAAGGAGGATAACTTATCTTTGGAGTTATAAAAACCCACTTGAACTACATATATTTGACATCCCTTCCTAATACACTTACCTAACTAGGAGGAAATAATTGGTCGTATTTTTATAGGCCTTCTTACCCCTTGAATTTTCTATCTTACACTCTCTTTAGTGTTGGCTCCTTGTGATTTCCAAGATTGGCAAGAACAAACACTACAGTGGACCACATCATAACCCCTTTGGAATCCTAGGGTCATGTAAAATTTTAGGGGGAAATATTCACAGTGTGGGCTAATTTTCCATGTTTTTTTCCAAAAAAAAGATTCACCAATTTCCATTTTTAATAAAAATGATTCGCCCAAATTTTACAATATAAAATTATTTTACCTTAAAAATAGCCGACGATTATATAGTAGGTTATATATAAAACCATTATAAAATTTAATAATTTTACAAATATATCAATAAACGTTCTATATTTTGCATATTAGGTACTAGTGAGATTTGCCATTTTTTTAAACTTCAAGAAAATTTTCCTTCCTTAAAATTTTCCCCCGCCTAGAATCTAGCATTCCACGGATTCGAGAGAGGGATCTCTCTATATAAGTGTTTTCAAATGATATATATTTATGCTCGTTGTTTTAAGATATTAGGCTAGTTATGAAGTTCTAAGGACTTGTTTGTTTTGGTTGAATTCAGTTGATAGATTGACAAAGCATATGTGGTGTGGCTCGTTGAAGGGATGTCTCAGCTCGAATAGATAGACTATGAGAAAACATTGATCCATTGGGCTATGGAGTCATAAAAGGATTTCAAATCGTTCATCAACTCTGTAAGGGTTTTCATGAGTGCAAGATAACTATATCAAGTGGATCTCTTAGATTAGATTGTGATATGAAACAATAATAAGTTGTGAAGCGACAGCAGTTACATAGTTAGTTAAAAATCTTCTAGCTCTACTTAGACAAGAAAATTCTTTTAAGGTGACTCGTTTGAGACAAACCAAAGGATAGGGCATACCATAGACTTCTTTTGCCGAAATTTAATAAGCAAACCTTTAAGACAACAATCCAACAAACCTAGGACTACTTTCGAGACAAAAGAAAAACATTTAAGATAACAAAGAGAGTAGCTAAAGAGCAAAACATGAAGCCTATCTTCTTCCCCCTCAACTTAACACTCAAAAGAATCTTCAAAGCAATATTTTGAGATGCGTAATCAAAGAGACAGAGGCATATCATAGAATTCCCTAGTTTAGACTCTACTAAGTATACTTCAAAGAAAGGTCTTAAAGACAATATCTCAAGGTCGTACTCGAAGGACAGGGCTCACCATAAACTTCCTTGGTTTCACTCTATTGAATCATTTCTAAGAGAAAACAAGCTAGATGGAACTAGAGGGCAATTAAAAATCCTCCAATCGGACCTTGCAGAGAAAAAAACATAAAGATAAAGAATGCGAGACTTTAAAAGGGTTCCAAGACAAAGGCATATCCTACTCTAAAAATCTCGTTTGTTTTTATCGTGAGAAAGATGGACGAGAATGGAAAACATAATAAAAAAAAGGAAAAAATGAGGAAGAAACTTCACCATTAACATAGCTCGGGGGATCATGTGAACATGCTTGTATTATCGATGATCGAAACGACGCCTGCATTACTCCACATGTACAATAGTTCTCTCGCAACTCGCAGGCTTTTCTCAAATCCAATCTAGCAATCATCAACTAGCTCGGCAAAGCATAAACCGCTCAAATAACCACTAACTTAAGCAACACTAAAAATGAAACTCATAAGCACGATGTTATCTACAAAAATGAGGGGGTGGTGCTAAGTTAGGGTTTGGAATGTCATTTATTACGTAGTTATTGATTTTTGACCCTTGAGACCATACAAAGCCCAGGGCAAAAATATCTCAAGGTGTTTCTATTAAATAATAACTCCTAACTTAACTTTTGAGTTAATTTCTATGAAATGTTTGACTTTAAGGCTTTTTGAAATAACTTTACAATAACTACTCGCTAGATGAAAAAATATCTCTCGACTACTTTGTAATAATTGTTTTATGTTTTTTTTGAAAGGAAACAAGTTGTAGGTGGAAAAATATCTCCTTTGAAGAAGTAACTCATTGTAAGTGGCAAAATATCTCCCTTTGAAGAAGTAACCTGCTATAGGTTTAGTCATTCGAATGTTTTTACGGGCTAAATATTCTTATGTTTTATCTTTAAATTTCGTATTAGGCCTTTAAACTTTGATTTAACCTTTATAATTTGTCTCATTGTTTTTTTCTCTTATTCTTCCTTTATCCGTGTTTTGTTCATTAATCCTTTGGAGTAGCACCTGCATACAATCATTAGTAAAGGTATCATTGTACTAAGTCATTGTAAATACATTATTGTGAAAATTGTACTAGTGTCTATCTCTGCCAAGAGTTGAAGAGGCAATGTTGGGAGGTCTAGGATAATCATTAGGTGGTTGTTTCAAAGTTGGGGTTATGGTCTAGTATATATTCTTCTTCTACATCTTTCTATATCATTGTAAAGTGGACCATTTTCCCTGCAGATTTTAGAGTCCATTCTTATTTTATTCTTCTATAGGGTGATAGGGTGGTGCTAGGGTGAGTTGTAGCTCATTGGGTGTTGGGGCATACTTTTAGTTGACCCATCTGCGAATAATCTCGGGCATTGGAGCGTCCATCCGAGTGGGAGATGGAGAAGAATGCTTTTCTAGATTCTAGGAAGTTGGAGCTTTATTTTCAATTGGAGTTGAATATTAAAGAATTATTAGAAAAGCATTAGAGTGGTTTTTTGTCTCCGAGTGGGTTTCCCACCTTTAAAAGCCGTGTGCATTTTTGTTCCTCTTGTTTTCTCGCTATCATTTTATAGAAGCGATAATAATTGAAGATTAACTAATGCTCTAATTAAGAAAAGGAATATTGATTCACACCCCCAACCCCGCATTTCCAACAAGGTCTTCCAAGAAGTCCTGGCCCTAAGTGATAGCCCACAATAATCATATACCAAGTGACATGGCGAAGGACAACGTACTTAGATGGTCCATTCACATCCGCATGGGTCTGTTTGAATCTCAACAAAGAAAATGAGACGAAGCTAAGAGCAGCATTGGAGGCTAGGCCCGCGCTACTCGGACCCGCCATCATTTACATAGAGAAGATCGCGAGCGACGGATATGGATCTTTGGGATGCGGTGAAATTCGAGTATTGGAGAAAAGGAAGCGTATGACCCTACCCCAGAGGTCTACCACGAATGCTCCACCTCTCTCACCTTGAAGTCACAAAGCGGAGCCCTGTGAGAAAAGCTACAACAAATATCCGAAATCGCATTCGTAGAGGCTACGGACACCTCGACGGACTCGACCAATTGTATGCTCTGCAGCAGGAGCTCGAAGTCCCGTATACAAAAAAATTGACGAGCATTCACCCGCATCCAAAAAAACCCTACGAGATCCGAGGCAACCAAAGTGAATACCACGACACAAGCAATACAGAAAATAGTCGCTTTCGAGGCCAACATTTAGATCTCTAGTGTCTTCTGTGGTCTACCAACCGTCGCAAGAGAAAAAGAGGTCGCTTAGGTCACAACGAGAAATGGACACTGCTTTATGCAAGGATGGCAGCAGAAAGCCATTGACAACTTCCGAAACCTAAAAGGTTCCACACCGACAAAGGTCCTAGAGTTGGGGCCCTCCTTGTTTGGGCACACGGAGGAAAAGAAGTAGTATAGAACAGGCCCACAAATCAAGCGTGACCAATGGAGACAAAGGTGGCAAGAAACAATTAACTCGAGATGAGCCAATAGGGATGTGGTTGGGGCTTGTTGGGGCCCTTGTTTTGAAATTAAACAGCTTTGTGTTGCGCAGAATAGGAGGCGGAGTGCAACCATGGTTGACGAGAGAGCTACCACGTTGCAAAGAACTAAACAACAAGTGGCGCGGCTGTTGCGGAAGTAGGTAGGCGGCATGGTAAAGGGAAGCGGCGAGGAAGACAATCAATGGGATTCCCACCAATCAGTGGAAAGCTAAAGAAACGGCCGAAGCGTAAAAGACTGAAGGATTGTCGACTACGCCGGCAATGGAACAAATAGGCAGCCGATAAGCGAAAAGAGAAGGTTGGCTTAGTAGGGATCGTGGGAGAAGAGCGAGGAACGCGTAGGAGAGCTCTATTCATGTTGTTATATTCTCTCTCTCTGTCATTGTTCTGTTACGCTTATCTTGTAATGCGGTTGTAATCGCTCCCGCCAAGCACGCTCCGAGGAGTGATGTAATAGTATTTTGTCGGTAATGCAACACTTTCTAATATAAGGCTATTGTTCTAAGTTACTATTTTGTGTTATGGTTTAGTGGGACATACGGCGATTTTGAATTTTTGGTTATCATTCTGATCAATTTCATGAGTATTGTTATCTATCTTGTATTTTACACTTTTTTCGAAGTACTTCAGTTATGGATCGTTTGCGCATTTACCATGCTTCGATCGATACTTGATCCAATCCTAGCCTTAGTAAGGTTGTGACATGCCCTTGGGCGAGACTCTCGTTCTTCGGATGCAGGGGTGAAAAAGCCGAGCGTTGTGATAGACTACCGCGGTAACCCTTGTTGGCCACCTTTACGCAACTCCGGGTCTCTCCCCGAGACCTCTTTTCTTGCCAACAACCAACCTATGTCCAAGAGCCTACATATGTGGGATATTAAAGAATACTTCTAATCTCAATGTCATGGAAAACAATGGCTTAGAATCCTCTATGGCTTAGAATCCCACATATGTTTGGTGGGATATTAAAGAATACTTCTAATCTCATTGCCGTTGAAAACAATGGCTTAGAATCCTCTTGCCGATTCATATTTAAATCAATCCACCAAACTTGATGGCGAAACTACGTCAATTGGAAGTTTAAGCTGGTCACCGTTCTTGAGGCATACAACCTTGGACGATTGTCAATGGTGACGAGCCCAAGCCTCGGCTTCGCTCGCCGCAATTCCAAATTGGGATAAGCGAGAAATGAAAGCGAAAGTGCTATTGCGCATGTCCTAGAACGACAACATCATTCCTCACATTCTGGATCAGAATCTTCAAAGCACATGTGGAAACTCTCAAAGATTTGTACAAAAAAATACTAATGCAAACCGCATTTTATTTTTAAAAACGAGCTACTATCTATCAAAATGGAAGCCAATGAAAGCATCAGCAACTTTGTTTCCTAGAATTAAAGACTTAAGCGATAAGCTTGGTGACATTGGTGAAAAAGTGTCTAGTAGCGATTTAGTAAATGTTGCTTTGAAGGGTTTAGTCCAAGACTATAAATTCTTTATTTCAAAGACTCTCAACTAGACAAACACCTCCTACATTTGATGAATTGGTCGGAATTCTTCTTCAAGAAGAAGAGAGAATAAAATTTTTTGAACTCGGATTCAAATGATTCCCCGATTTGGCATTGATCAAGTAAAGGTAAAAGATCATTCCGAGGAGACCATGGACAAGAACAAAGGCCATTTTCAAGCAAAGAAGCAAGGACATCCCGATTCTTATGTTAAGAGAAATATTGAATGTGATTATTATGGAAAACCTAAACATCTAGCTAAAGATTGCTATAGAATAAAGAATCAAGGAATCAAATCAGAGACATAAAATAAGGCATAATGGAAATTTCATGAGTAGATACACCTCGCCATCGATGGATTTAAAAATCTTAAATTGTTTCTTTCGATGCTACATTGTCCGCCGAAACTAATGATGAGACTCGCTTGGTTCATATATTCGTGCATCATCTCATATGATTTGTAATAAAGAATGGTATGATAAATATTATGAGAAAACCGATGTGGCAATACCACATTTACCTAGGAGATAACAGGTCACATAAAGTCCAAGGCTATGGCGTAATAAGTGTGTACTTACCTAATGGACAAATGAGACAACATTCATGATGTGATGTATGTTCCTAGTATTAAAAAGAATTTGATATGTGTTTCAACTATCACCGATAATAATTTAAAAGTGGAATTTGGTAAATTGGGGTGTATTGTGAAAGATGTCTCGTGATCGTTAAGGTTGTTTCCACAAGTACCAGGGATAAGGATTGTATAAATTGGATGTGACGCATGAAGCGTCATGTTGCATTGAAATCCACAACAATGTGAACAACAGATATGGCATCGCTGTAGGCACCTAAATTACAATGAAATGATTTTTTATTGTTGTTGCAAAGAAAAACAATGGTTGAAGGTCTTCCTGGCATGAAGTGTGAACATTTACCATGTGAAGCTTGTGCACTTGGTAAGCATCATAGAGAGGAGTTTCTCGTTCATACGCAGAAAAGACAATAAGATATACTTGAATTAATTCAACCGATGCATATGGACCTATGCAAACTAGGTCCCTTGGTGGTGCTTCCTACTTTCTTATTTTTGTCGATGATAGATCTAGATATACATGGGTCTATTTTATATGAAGAAAAAGTGATGTCTTTGATTATTTTAAAGAATTCGTAACTTTGATTGAAAAGAAAATGTGCAAATACATTAAAAATTCTCGCATTAGATCGTGGTGGTGAATATAATTAGGAGCGTTTAACAAGTATTGTAAATATCATGGGATCCAACAATAGTTCATGCACTATACTCTCTCGCAAAATGGTGTTGTCGAGAGATGGAATAGAACACTCGGTGGAGTGTGCTTGCGTGATGTTTGAAGGGTAAAAAACATTTCTAATGGTTTCTAGGCGTAAGCCATTAATATTTTTGTTTACTTGAAGAATAAAAGTCCCACTAAGAAATTAGCTTTCAAACTCCTTTTGAGATTCTTTATGGTCATAAACTCGATGTCAATCATTTAAGAGTATTTGGATGTAACGCTCTTTGCACATATTCCTAAGGATAACAAGAAAGCTTGATGCAAAGTCAATCAAGTGTGTTTTTATTGGGTATTTTACAGATCATAAAGCATATAACCGTTTGAATCCCGCTCACATAAACTGCTTCGCAAGTCGAGATGTGGTGTTTCATGAGAATGCTGATAAAAGTGATACAATGAATGATGCTCGACATATATCTAATGATGATCATATCAAAATTGATACTTTGGTTAAACAGAATAGAACAGCATGTGCACAAGTTCAAGATTAGAATGACAAGAAAGATGAGCACATCCAAAAAGAGCAAAGATTCATCACGAAAGGAAGATTCAGCTCAGCAAAGGAGAATCATGGATGGAACTCCAAATGTGTATCAGAGGAACCAAGAAGGTCAAACCGACAAACACAACTTCCCGCAAGGTATAGAGATTATGCCTTGATGTCTAATATCATGAATATCATGAATGTTGTAGAACCAAATTTCTGATTATGAACAAGCTAAAGAGCATGAACAATGGATAAATGCTATGAATGATGAATATAAATCTCTTATGAAAAATCAAACATGGGAATTAGTTGAAATCCCCGAAAACAAAGTTCCAATTGGAAGCAAATGGTTGTATAAATCTAAATTTAAAGCAAAATATGGTAGCATTGATAAATTTAAGGCGAGATTAGTTACAAAAGGATATGCTCAACAGAGGGAATTGATTATGAAGATACTTTCGCACTCGCAGTTAAATTGAATACAATTAGAGTACCGATTGCCTTAGCTACAAAACATAATTGGAATATACATCAATTGATGTCAAATCTACTTTTTTGAATGGTGATTTAAACGAATAATTTTATCTCGGTTCAACTCCGAAGGGTTTCTCAAACATGGACATGAGCATCTAGTCTCGCAAAAAGTTAAGAAAAGCCTTATATGGTTTGAAACAAAACAAGATCATGGTATGTAAAGATTGATACCTTCTTTCATCGAATGGTTTTGTGAAAAAGAAAAATGATCCTAACCCGTATGTTAAGAAGGATGAAGAAGGAAATGTTGATTTAACATTTTTATATGTGGATGATCTCATTATCACATGCAAAGGTTTACAAGTTAATTGAATAAATTAAAATTCAGCTTATCTCGTGAATTTGAAATGAAAGACCTGGGTGAATTGCATTACCGTTTAGGAATTGAGGTATGGAGAGAGCCTCATAATGATGACTACTTCCAAAGTAAATACACAAAGGAAATTCTTAAAAAGTTCAATATGAGTGATTGCAAAGCTGCGCCAACTCCCTTTAGATCGTATCGCAAAGTTGTACAAAGAAGATGGAATGAAAGAGGCAAAATGGAACTTTATATCATCAATTGGTGGGAATTTTGAACTATCTCACCACTACCAGACACTGCATATCGTATACTCAACAAGATCCTTAGTCATTTTATGTCTAAGCCTTCGTGAAATCACTCGAACACTACAAAGAAAGTTCAACATACTTAAAAAAGGAACAATCAATTTAGGTATTATGTATATTGATGAATCCGATGGTTGCAATCGACAAAAAGCTCGATTCAAATTGGGCAGAAATCTTGATGACAAACACGATCTACTTCTCGCTATACATTTCATATAGGATCAGGGGTTGTGTCATGGAGTAGTAAGAAACAACCAACCATTTCTCTATCATCAACAAACAACTGAAAGTACAAAGCTTCGACTAATGCCAATTGCTTCGCTTTGGCTATGAGAATTCTTGGCAGATTCTCAAGAGGAGCAAAGTGGTTCAACATGCATACCTCCTGATAATCAAAGTGCTATCAAATTAGCACACAATCCAATATATCATGCTAGATCAAAACACATTGAGCTGCAATATTGAGCTGTAGGACACAATGAGAATATTGAATCAAATGAAATTGATTGGTATTTCAATAAAAGTGGACAATATGGCTGAAATTGATTGAAGTTGACAACAATGGCTTAGAATCCCTCTCGCCGATTCATATTTAAATCAATCCACCAAACTTGACGGCGAAAACTACGTCAATCGTAGTTTGCCGGTCACCTGCTTCGAGGCATACAACCTTTGGACGATTGTCAATGGCACGAGCCAAAGCCCGGCTGCGCCCCAATTCCAAATTGGGATAAGCGAGGCTGAAAGCAAAGTGTTACCGCACATGTCTCAGAACGACAACATCATTCCTCACACTGTGGACCTGGAATCTTCAAAGCATTGGGAAACTCCTCAAAGATTTGTACAAAACTACTAATGCAAACCGCATTTTATTTTTAAAACTGAAATACTATCTATCAAAATGGAAGCCAATGAAAATAACAACAACTTCTGCTTTAATGAAGACTTAAGCGATAAGTTTAAGAATATCAGGAAAAAAGTGTCTATAGTAGCCATTTAGTAAATGTTGCTTGAAGGGTTTAACCACATCATAAAGTCTTTGATTTCCAAGACTCCTCAACTGTGGCAGCAAACGCTCTGGTATTTGATGAATTGGTCGAATTCTTCTTTAAGAAGAGGAGAGAATAAAAAATTTTGAACCGGATTCAAATGATTCTGATTTGCATTGATTGCAAGAGATAAAAAGACTTATCTCAGGAGACCATGGGACAAGAACAAAGAGGCCATTTTCAAGCAAAGAAGAAAGAAAATAGTACACATTCCATTCTTATGTTAAGAGAAACATTGAAATGTGATTATTATGAAAACTGACATCTAGCCAGAAGATTATGTAGAAATAAGTTGTCTTGAATCAACCGAGACATACAAGGCATAATGGAAATTTCCGTGAATAGAGACACTTGCCATCGATGGATTTAAAATCTTAAATGTTTCTTTCCATGCTACTATCTCATTAAACTGATGATTAGAGGATCGTTTGTTCAATATTCCGTGCATCACCATATGACGATAATAAAGAATGGCATGATATAAATTTAAGGAGAAAACCGATAAAATACACATTTACCTAGAGATAACAGTCACATAAAGTCCAAGGCTATGCGGAAGTAAGCCTCATCAATGACAAATGAGACATTCACATGGGATGTGTTCCTAGTATTAAAAAGAATTTGATATTTGTTTCATAACGATTAATGAATAATTTCTTAAAAGTGGAATTTGGTAAATTTGGGTGTATTATGAAAGATGTTTAGGATCGTCATATTGTTTCACAAGTACTGAGAGGTAGTGGATTGTATAATTGGATGTGACGACATGAAGCGCTATGTTGCATTGAAATCCATAGCAACGTCAACAAATAGGTTATGGCATCACGGGTATGGGCACCTAAATTACAATGATTTATTGTTGTTGCAAAGAAAAAAAATGGTTGAAGGTCTTCTCGTTACCGGAAGTGTGAACATTTACCAAGTGTGAAGCTTGAGCACTTGGTAAGCATCATAGAGAGGGAGTTTCCCATTCATACGCGAAGAGAAAAGACAATAAGATATACTTGAATTAATTGAAAGCTGCGTATGTATATGCTGAGCTCTATGCAAACTAGGTCGCTCGTGGTGCTTCCTACTTTCTTATTTTTGTTGAGGATAGATCTAGATATACATGGGTCTATTTCATATGACAAAAAAGTGATGTCTTTGATTATTTTAAAGAATTCGAACTTTGATTGAAAAGAAAACATGCAAATACATTAAAATTCTCGTGATTATATTAGGGTGAATATAAATTAGGAGAGTTTAACAAGTATTGTAAATATCATGGGGATCCAACAACAGTTCACAGCATCTTCATATTCCCTCAGCAAAAATGGTCTTGCTGAGAGATGGAATAGAACACGCGGTGAGTGTGCTCTGCAAGATATGCTTGAAGGTAAAAACATTTCTAATGGTTTCCCGGCCAGTGAAGCCATTAATATTGTTGTTTATTTGAAGAATCAAAGTCCCACTAAGAAATTAGCTTTTCAAACTCCTTTTGAGATTCTTTATGGTCATAAACCTAATGTCAATCATTTAAGAGTATTTGGATGTACTTTGTCTTTGCACATATTCCTAAGGATAACATTACAAGAAAGCTTGATGCAAAGTCAATCAAGTGTGTTTTTATTGGGTATTGCATGCATCGTAAAGCATATAAACGGTTTGATCCCAGAGCTCACATAGACTGTTTCGCATGTCGAGATGTGGTGTTTCATGAGAATGCTGATAAAAGTGATACAATGAATGATGCTTGACATATATCTAATGATGATCATATCAAAATTGATACTTTGGTTAAACGTGAATAGGAACAAGTATAGGTACAAGTTCAAGATCGTAATGACAAGAAGCATGAGCACATCCAAAGATAGCGCGTGATTCATCTATGAGAGGAAGATTCAAATTTCAAAACAGAGAGAATCATGGATGGTACTCTAACAGACTACTGTAGAACCAAGAAGGTCAAAACCGACAAACACAACTTCCTACAAGGTATAGAGATTATGCCTTGATGTCTAATATTGTCATGAATGTTGTAGAACCAGACTGATTATGAACAAGCTAAAAGAGCATGAACAATGGATAAATGCTATGAATGATGAATATAAATCTCTCTTATGAAAAAAATCAAAACATGGGAATTAGTTGAACTCCCCGAGAAACAAAGTTCCAATTGGAAGAAAATGGTTGTATAAATCTAAATTTAAAGCAAACATGGTAGCATTGATAAATTTAAGGCGAGATTAGTTTACAAAAGGATATGCTCAATGAGAGGGAATTGATTATGAAGATACTTTTGTACCCGTAGCTAAATTGAATACAATTAGAGTAATCGATTGCCTTAGCTACAAAACATAATTGGAATATACATCAATTGGATGTCAAAATCTTCTTTTTTGAATGGCGATTTTAAAGGGAATAAGCTTTACTCTGGTTCAACCCGAAGGGTTTGTCAAATCAAGGGAAATGAGCATCTAGTTTGAAGGTTAAGAAAAGCCTTATATGGTTTGAAACAGGGCGGCAAGATCATGGTATGTAAAGATTGATACCTTCTTTCATCGATAATGGGTTTGTGAAAAGCAAAATGATCCTAACATCCGTATGTTAAGAAGGATGAAGAAGGAAATGTTGATTTAATATTTTTATATGTGGATGATCTCATTATCACATGCGGTGCTTTACAAGTTAATTGAATAGAATTAAAAATTCAGCTTGTCTCGGGAATTTGAAATGAAAGATCCGGGTGAATTGCATTATCACGTTTAGGAATTGAGGTATGGAGAGAGCTTGCTAAAACATTGATCACTCAAAGTAAATACACAAAGGAAATTCTTAAAAATGTCAATATGAGTGATTGCAAAGCTATGTCAACTCCCTTAGAACATAATGCAAATTTGTACAAAGAAGATGGAATGAAAGAGGCAAATGGAACTTTATATCGTCGAGCTGGTGGGAATTCTTAACTATCTCACCACTACTGCATCCCGTATACATTTTACATCACCAAGTGAGTATCCTTAGTCGGCTTATGTCTAAGCTCTTCAGAAATCACTTTGGAACACTACAAAGAAAGTTCGCCGATACTTAAAAGGAACAATCTTAATTTAGGTATTATGTATACTCGATGAACCGATAAGTTGCACCGATGTGTTTTTCCCTGATTCAGCATTGGGCGAGAAACCCTGATGACGGAACGATCTATCTGCGGCTATACATTTCATATAGGGATCAGAGGGTTGTGTCATGGAGTAGTAAGAAAACAACCAACTATTTCTCTATCATCAACAGAATTCGAGTACAAAGCTTTGACGATGCCACCTAGTTAAGTGCTGTTTGGTTATGAGAATTCTTGCAGGATCTCGAAGAGGAGCAAAGTGGTTCAACATGCATAAATTTTGATAATCAAACTGTTATCAAATTAGCACACAATCCAATATATCATGCTAGATCAAAACACATTGAGCTGCAATATTGACCTGCAATATCACTTTGTACGAGAGAAGATTAAATCAAATGAAATCGATTTAGTATTTTGTAATAAAAAAGATAATATGGCGGATATCTTTACCAAGCCTCTTGGTAAACTCAAGTTTGAAGCTTTTTAGGAAGTAAATTAGGTGTCGCTTAGAAAAATCCATTTCTCCATTAAGGGAGGATGTGAGAATAATCAATAATAATGTAGAAATAGGAGGGTTATGGTTGTTGAACGAGATATTTATAATTAGAGTTTAGTTCCACCGAGTCTCGGGATTAGTTGCCCCAAACATAAAGTAGAAGATTAGTGTGTAATGCCTATGCTATAAATATGTAAATGTTGTCATTGAGCTATGGAATAAAGTTGTGTGAGCTCTGCTCTCATGTTACGTACGTTGCATTTGATTTATTTAATTCTTCTCATATATATACTTAGTTTTTTATTTTATCCTAATAAATTCTCTAATTCTCTTTGATCTCAAATTAATTAAAAATATCAAGAATTAAAGCTTTATAGTACACCAATTTTGTTTAAATGTAATCTAGATTTTGATTATACATTTCTAATAAAAAAATTCTTTACACATATATATTTTAAATTAATGCAAATGACTTAATTAAAAAAATATATACTTTTTTATTTTTATTGTAAAAAAAATACTTATTAAAGTTTTAACATTATGATTTATAACTTTAAAAAAAAGAGATAATTAAGTAAATTATATATTTATATATAATTATAATTATAATTATAAATTTGTAAAAGAAAATTATTATCAATTTTCAATAATTTTATTACTTTTAATTTTTATTTTTATTCGTTTCTCCCAATCTCCAAATTAACCAATAAAACTTAAATATTTAATAATAATATTTCTAAACACCAAAATATTTAATAATAATATTTATGTATGTTTATAAAAAAATTATAGTATAAATAGTGTTATAATGATATAATTTAATTATTAAATATTTAGCTTTATTTATTGGAATTTGACGATATAATATTAAGTAAGAATGAAAGTTTCCAATAGATTTAGTGTTTTGAAAAATTTCAAAAAATTCAAATAAAATTAAAGTCTAAATAATATATTTCCAAAAAAAACTAAAGCATTTCAAAATTAAACTTTACTATAATTATATTTTTTAATATTAAACTTTACTATAATTTATTTTTTAATAAATTTTTATTTAAATTTTTATTTATAAATTAAAGTGAAATTAGATATATAATTTATAAATTTATAAAATTTATTAATTATTATTATTAAATTTTACTTATTAGATAGTCACAATTTCCTTTATAATAAATTCTATTTACCTGATTTTGAAAAATAAGAAAGAAAATAAAAAAATTCTTAATAAGGTTAGAAAAATAATAATTGAAAATCAAGTACATACCCCTCAATGATAAATACACTAATTATGTAATAGGCTTTTAATAAAATTTTCAAAATTAGGTGAACACCACGCCAGGGTAACTAACCATGAATGAGAGAAATTTTACCCAAGATGAATCGATGCCCTCTTATAAGATGGCAACGTATATCCTGTTTATAATGAAAACTCAACATTTATTCCATTCTATTCTATTCTATTTTGTTATATTAAAATAGAATTTAGTTATTAAATAATTCAATATAATGTATTTTATTAATATAAAATTGAGTTATTAAATTGTTTTATATATGTATAAAATTTTTAGATATTCAAGTAGTTTTTTTTGAAGCATTTCGAAATAGCTAATGTAATTGAATGTGATTTTCACAAAAAGTTTGTATACACAATTAATGGATCACAAAAGCCAAATTCTTAACATTATTTTATATTTTAATTTAAATTAATAATCGATAAGTTTTTTATAATTATTATTATTATTTTGATGTTTTCATAAAAAAATCTTCAAACTTCATTTAAATTTTTATTTGAAAAAATTAATATTTATTTTATTAATATAAAATTCTTTAACTATTCAATTGTTTAATATATATTATCTTTAAAATATATATATATTTTTTAATTTCAAAAAAACTCAAAATTTTCAAGTACTTTAATTTTATTCAACGATATGATTAAAGTTGGAGATACATTTAGATTAACGTAAAAAAATAATTTATTTAATTTTTATGTTTAAAAAGTTTGAAATTTATCTTTAACATTTTTCAATTCAATTAAATCATAATCATTCATCGAGTATAAAAAATATGTCAAAAATATTGTAATTATTAGCCTATAATTGGGTCAACCTATAATGCTTGCCCAATAGACTAATTCACATTGTTATTGGAGTGAATATTGGTTCAAGGTTGCGAGGCATCAAGATCATTCAATGCACCATTATTGAGGTCACATTTTCCCCCGTGTTTGTTGACCGGAGGTGTTAGAGACGTGTTTTTATGCGATCAAACATCTAACTTCATGTACCTGTGTTCTCACTGTGGTGTATAAATTTTCAATAGGATATAAATGTTGCCATGTATATCTTTACCATCAAATTACACAAGCTCACACGAAGAATTACCTTTTATATTTTTTCCCTCTTTCTAAATCCTGGTCATCCAAATAAATTTTAAAAACAATTAAATAATTAATTAATATTTTCATTTTATTATTTAAGTCGTTACTCTTAACGATATGTATTTTTCCAAATTTATTTTTGTTAAAATTTAAAAATATAATTTTAAAACAGTCCACTTATTTTTTCAGCAATGGAAAAAAAAATAATAATAATTATGAATTATTTTTCTGCTTTCCATTTATGTTATAATTTGTTTTTTATTAATAATTTTTTTAAAATTTATAAATATATTTATAATTATTATTATTATTATAAAGGTAATTGTAAAATAATCTATTTATTATTATTATTCTAAAAATCTAAAAAAATATTTTTTTTTCATTATTTTATTAATGAATATATTATTATAGAAATATATTTAAATTATTGTTTTTAAATCAAATAATTAAATACTAAAAAAACAATTGAATGTGTTTCTATATGTATATATATATATTCTCAATGGAATATATAATTTTTTAAAAACTTTAATCACTCGCCTATATATTAGTACAAAGGCTCATAAAATAATCATGAGTAAATATATTGGTGTAAAATTGTTTCTTCTAAATATTGGTATGCAACTCTATATTTGTTCTATGTTTTAAATGTTTGTTAAGGTTTATTTCGTTTTGATATAAACTGAAAAGCGTAGATTTGTAACCCTAAGCTCTAGAGAATCCTCCAGAGACTAGTGTTCACATCAGATGTCTTTATAATGATCGATTGGAATGGGATATAGTTTTCCTCATCCCCACCTTCCAAGCTTTAGGGTTTCAATCGAACCATGGAGGTTTCGATTGGATAATTGATGGTCATTGTTCCTACCCCAGTCTCCCACCAACATCGTCATTATGTCTTTTCGTCAGAGTAGCTCTGCAATTCTATGAGCCTAGGGGTTTAGCTCAGTTCATGCCGACTTTTCTTCTTAGTAAGTAAGAATTGTGGTTGCCTTCACATGTTGTTCATACACAGTTTTCAGAATCTTTAGAGGAGATTAATTATGGTTGTCCTTGTGCCCAAATAGCATGGAGGAGTGCATCCCTTGGAATTTCTACTAAAGCATGCAGTGGAATCTCACCCTTCCAGGTAAATGCGTTTCCTTTTTTTTTTTCCTTAATATCCTTTCAAAGTCTCATTAACCCTCTTTTTTCATTTCTAACCCTTACGTTGATACCACAAATTCCTCCTATTTTTCAGAGCTTCTCCAAGACATTTCCTTAGGTACCAATTCTTGTATTCTTGATAAAGTTTGACTTCTTTTGAGGTTTTTATGTTTACTATATCATTTTCACTTAATTCTTAGCACGACTTTGATTATAAGTTCACCTAATTCCAATACAAAACTAATCCCCATTGACATTCATGTTTTGACCTGCACGTGAGAAGTTCCGCTCTAACTCCATCTTTTCTATTACGATGGTCAGGTTTTTCTCAAGTCATTACAACTAACAATCCAGAGGATTTTCCCTGTTCCAGGTTTCTAGGTTTTCTATCCTCTTTCTACTTCGGAAATTCAAATGGTTAGGGTTTCAGCCAGGGTCAAATATTGTCTTGTCAAGCTAGTTATCTAGAATTTAACTTCTAGATTATCAGCCATTATATTTTACCCCTCGATGGGCCATATATATATATATATATATATATATGAAAATACTTAAGAACTCCTTTTGTAGGTTAATGTTACATTATTTATTTTTCAAGAATTATCTGGTTGGAATAACTGTAAACCTTTTCAAGAAAGTTTCGGTTGGATTTCATTATGTCATTACTTTTAGAGGTCATTATCATCGTGCCTTGGTTATTTGAAAATGTGCCTTTCTTTCTCCAATTAATATATTTTATGTAGGATGTCTACCACAACATGCATGGCTAATTGTACTTGTTCATTCTTAATACATCATTTTAGCAAATAAAAATTATCCATTTCGTGCATAAGGACCATTTACTGAAGTGGAGGTTGTTTTCACATGCAATGGCTGATTGTTGTCTTAATTTCTTGGTTTATTAAACACTGGTTATAATGTGGCAGTTTAAGAGTTGATTGTGTAATGCTCTTGGGGCACCAGCCCTTTTTATGTGTATATATTTGTTATTCGAGTTGTAGCTATTTACTTCTCACTATAAGGTTAAATTATTTCATTTTTTACACACAATTTCTGCATAGCTGGTGAATTAGTATTTTTTATTAGTATATCTTTAACAGTTGTGAACAAGGCTTTTGAGATAATGAGATACGACCCACAAAATTTGTTCCCTTTGTTCCGGTACTAATGTCTCCATACAGGAAAGATGATTGTTTTCCTAGTGGGTCTCTGGCTCTCAATGGGAAACTAAACTATTTCCATTATACTACAAAAGACCCATAGCTATCTAAAACCAAATTTATTAAAATTAATTTAGATATTTTCCTATGTCTTCTTTATAACCAGATAGACCCTTTTGTTTTTTCTAATGTCAATTTACCCTAGCACTAACAGAGGTGTATGTAAATATGATTTTATTTACTCTATATCAAGGTTCCTTTCTTCATTCTATTCTTTTAATAGCCTACTAGAACCAACCATTCATTTCATAAATTATACTTGTTCAAATACAAAAATGATTCTCTAGCATTTTCCTTGTCATCAAGAAATTCACATCACACAGAACCGTAAGAATTGTATCTTACATAATATATGGAATTTAAACAAGACATATTTCTATGATAGTAACTCATACAACTGTAGTTTCCAATTTATTTGTTCATTGCAATTACTAGAAAATTTAGTCTGGGAAACAAAAATATAAAACTAACTTCAACATTTCAGTGTTCCAAATTCTTATGGAACAAAACATTTAAGACCCATACCACATTCATTTCATAATTCTTCTAGAAACAAAACATTTAAGAACCATACTATACTCATTTCAAAGAAAATAATACTTATATGTCTTAGTTAGCTTTGCCATATAAATAGGATCAAGAAGAGACTCCTTTAGCCACCAAACTTGCGAGACGCACAATTACATCTAGGTCTCACCCTTCTCCCCCTCCCCCCTCCCCCTCAAGCCTATTCAGTTTCCAGTGTTGTTTTAGACAATAATCATTTTGGGACATCAAGACCTCTAGTTGAGTCCAAATTTTTTTTTTTAAGGGTTTCCGCTGGTTATGACTAGCACAGGAAAACCCTCCAACAGTGCAACCGATTTCTCTGACAAATTCTTGTCACAAAATTTATTTTCTTTTCCTCTTACTTCCACACTTTATCGACTCGTGGCCTCTCTCAACTAAGATATTTTCTTTTAATCTCTCTATGGAATGAAGTAATTATCTAACTACCTGGAAACTCAAGATTTTCTTTTGAAGTGTTTCCCCATCATTTCTCTAACTAAGCATAACTCTATTTTAAATAAAATAAAATAATAATAAATATAATTTTATCTGTGAGTTCTTTCACCAACATCTACCAAATTGAATTACTATGTCTTACACAGTAAAAGCTAAATAATGATTAATTACATGACTAGGGGTTTTACATCTCCCC
The DNA here is from genome assembly GCA_034641835.2 of Pinus albicaulis. NCBI lineage: Eukaryota > Viridiplantae > Streptophyta > Pinopsida > Pinales > Pinaceae > Pinus > Pinus albicaulis. The sequence goes on along the minus strand of CM076579.1, from coordinate 991,918,085 downwards.
CCGCTTCTGTGAAATACCGTCATGGATGTTTACTCGTGCCCTTGGAATAGGTTAGGGTGTGATTCCCACATCAAGCTTTCATCCTCCTATGTGGCCTCTTCTGAGCTAAAGTTCCTGCACTGCACTTTAACTTGGGTGATACCTAGCCTTCGCAACATTGTTTCTCTTTGACTGAGAATAATTAGAGGCTCTAGAAGGAACTATTTATCTGATTTTACCTTTTCCACATCACAAAATGTCATTACTTATGAGTATTTAATAAATATAATCAACTATCAAGGAAATATTATTTTTTAAAACTTTTACCTACACTTGTTTCTAGTTAATTATCTGTCTAGTATCATATAAATATTTTTTGAATAAAAGATATGTGAAACACATTATGGACTCATATGTAGCTTGGTAACGCTAGTTGGTATGCAACAAGTCCAACCATTTATATAATTTGGAAGGGTACACAATAATAAGGGGATAATTTCTCACATCCCTTCCATTGCAAGGTGCTTTTCTTGGGTTTCACTTGAACATACATGTGATCCCCTACTTTAAATTCCTTACCAGCCCATTTATTATCTACATATGCCTTCTACTTGTCTTGAGAAACTTTAAAATTTTGTCAGACCTTTTTCACAGTGAACTTCATCTCTGATAACAAGTCAAGTCCCAAAATTAGCTTATCTTTTGGGTTGTTCCAATTAATCGGTGTTCTACATCTCCTTCTGTATAAAAATTCAAAAGGGCTCATTTTCAATGATTCATGATAACTATTATTGTATGTGAATTCCACTAAATAGAGATACTCCTCCCATTTTATTAGTTGTTTCATCACATACATTCGCAACATATCTTCCAACACATGGTTTACTTGATCCATCTATCCATCAGTCTGCGAGTGATATGCAGTGTTAAACTGAACCTGAGTACCCAAGTCCATAAAGAGAGTTTTCCAAAATGTTGATGCGAATTTCACATCTCTGTCAGAGATCATAACCTTTGGCATTATATGTAGTCTAAATATTTCCTGCATAAATATATGCAATTTTCACAATCTTGTATGAACACTGACAAAAATAAAATGGGATTCTTTACTCAACTTATTCACTACCACCATATTGAATCATTTTTTCTTAATTTTAGGAAAACATGTTATAAAATATAGATTAATTACTTCCCATTCCATTCTGTAATGAGTAGCGAGTGAAGAAACCCACCTGAATGTTGATGTTCAACCTTTACTTGTTGACACTCCAAACATTTGGCCAAATACCCAGTGATATCTGTTCTCATTCCGAGCCAGAAATATTTTTCTTTATAGAAGAGAACAACAATTGATACCTGGGATGAGCAACATAGGGTATCTTATGAAATTCATCCAATAGTAATTTTCTGAAAATTATCTTATTGGGAACATATGTCCTTCCCTTAAAGGTCAATAAATTGTATTTATTTATGCCATAATAAGTTTGTTGTTCAAAAATGTTTAATTGTTTGATTTGCTGCCATAAAAACGGATATTTTGGATCCTTATTCCCAACTTCTTTAATATAGCCAGGAAAATTAAATTCAACTTGGTTATATGAGATTTCGTATATGTGATGTGATTTTCTACTTAATGCATATGCTACATGATTGTATTTCCCTTTTAGATGCATAATATCAAAATTGAATTCACTTAAAAAGGTTTTCCACCTAGCTTGTTGTGCATTAAGGATAGGTTGTTTAAAGAAATTGGTTGGGCTCCTATGAACGATTATTAGCACAAACATTTTTTCAAGAAGATAGTGCCTCCATAATTTTGAAGAATGTACTACCATCATTAACTCTAAATTGTAAGCATAATATATTTTCTTGTGCTCTTTTATTTTCGAGGATTCATATGAAATTACCTTGCCTTCTTGCATCAATACTCCTCCCACTCCTGTATGTCATGTGTCAGTGCATACAATGAATTCCTACAAAGAGGTTATATGATAAGCTATTATTGAAAATTCTTCAATAGAATGATGATAATATCTTAATAAACCCATGAAATATCGAATGTTAGCAACATTAGTAGGAACAAGCCATTCCATAATAGTTTTAATTTTCTCTGGATCAATAACTATCCCTTCTGCAAAAATTATATGTCCTAAATATTGTATCTGATCCTTATAGAAATCACACTTACTATATTTAGCGTCCATTTAGTGATGTCGTAATTTTTGTAAAACTATTTGCAAATGCTTCTTATTTTCCTTCAAATTCTTTGAGTAGATAAGGATTTCATCAATAAAAATTGGGACAAAATTATCAATATATGGATGAAACAAACTATTTATAAGACTCATAAATGTTGTTGGGGCATTAGTAAGGCCAAAGGGAAGAATCACAAACTCATAAGGACCATAACAAGTATTGAAGGTTTTTTTAGGAATTTCCTCCTCTCTCATCCTTATCTATTGTTACCTGAATCACAAAAATCTATCTTCGAAAAAATCGTAGCCCCATTGACTTGATCGAATAAATCATCAATTCTTGGAAAAGGATATTTTTTCTTAATAGGCAGCTTATTAAGTTGTCTAAAATCAATGCATAGTCTGATAGTACCATCATTTTCTTAACAAACAAGACAAATGCTCCCCACGGGGAAATGCTTGGGCGAATATAGCATTTTTCAAGTAATTCTTGTAACTAGATTTTCGGCTTGGTTAATTCAAGAATACTTATTTGGTAAGGAGTTTTTGACACAAGTGTAGCCCCCGGGATTAATTCTATGGCGAAATTGATATCTCGCTAGGGTGATAGCCCTGGAATTTCTTCCAGAACCACATAAATGAAATCTTGAATAATTTCCAGGCATTCTAATGAGGATAACTTATCTTTGGAGTTAGCAAAACCCACTTGAACTACATATATTTTAAATCCCTTCCTAATACACTTACCTAACTAGGAGGAAATAATTGGTCGTAGTTTTATAGGCCTTCTTACCCCTTGAATTTTCTATCTTACACTCTCTTTAGTGTTGGCTCCTTGTGATTTCCAAGATTGGCAAGAACAAACACTACAGGGACCACATCATAACCCCTTTGGAATCCTAGGGTCATGGAAAATTTTAGGGGGAAATATTCGCAAGTGGGCTAATTTTCCATGTTTTTTCCAAAAAAAAGATTCACCAATTTCCATTTTTAATAAAAATGATTCGCCCAAATTTTACAATATAAAATTATTTTACCTTAAAAATAGCCAACAGTATATAGAGGTTATATATAAAACCATTATAAAATTTAATAATTTTACAAATATATCAATAAACGTTCTATATTTTGCATATTAGGGACTTGTGAGATTCGCCATTTTTTTAAACTTCAAGAAAATTTTCCTTCCTTAAAATTTTCCCTGCCTAGGATCTAGCATTCCTGGATTCAGAGAGGGATCTCTCTATATAAGTGTTTTCAAATGATATATATTTATGCTCTTGTTTTAAGATATTAGGCTAGTTATGAAGTTCTAAGGACTTGTTTGTTTTGGTTGAATTAGTTGATAGATTGACAGATATGTGGTGTGACTGGTTGAAGGGATGTCTCAGCTGAATAGATAGACTATGAGAAAACATTGATCCATTGGGCTATGGAGTCATAAAAGGATTTAAATGTTCATCAACTCTGCAAGGGTTTTCATAGTGCAAGATAACTATATCAAGTGGATCTCTTAGATTAGATTGTGATATGAAACAATAATAAGTTGTGAAGGCAGCAAAGCTATAGTCAGTTAAAAATCTTCTAGCTCTACTTAGACAAGAAAATTCTTTTAAGGTGACTGTTTGAGACAAACCAAATGATAGGGCATACCATAGACTTCTTTTGCCAAAATTTAATAAGCAAACCTTTAAGACAACAATCCAACAAACCTAGGACTACTTTCAGACAAAAGAAAACATTTAAGATAACAATGAGAGTAGCTAAAGAGCAAACAGAAGCCTATCTTCTTCAACTTAACACTCAAAAGAATCTTCAAAGCAATATTTTGAGGCAGACCAAAGGACAAGGCATACCATAGAATTCCCTAGTTTAGACTCTACTAAGTATACTTCAAAGAAAGTTCTTAAAGACAATATCTCAAGCTGTACTGAAGGATAGGGCTCACCATAAACTTCCTTGGTTTCACTCTATTGAATCATTTCTAAGAAAACAAACTAGATGGAACTAGAGGGCAATTAAAAATCCTCCAATCGGACCTTGCAGAAGAAAACATAAAGATAAAGAATGCAGACTTTAAAAGGGTTCCAAGACAGCATATCCTACTCTAAAAATTTTGTTTTTTTATCAGAGAAAGATGGACAGAATGGAAAACATAATAAAAAAAAGGAAAAATGAGGAAAACTTCACCATTAACATAGCTCAAGGATCCTGTGAACATGCTTGTATTATTGATGATCAAACAGTTGCATTACTCCATGTACAATAGTTCTCTGCAACTCAGAGCTTTTTCAAATCCAGTCTAGCAATCATCAACTAGCTCAGCAGCATAAACCAGTCAAATAACCACTAACTAAGCAACACTAAAAATGAAACTCATATGCAGTATTTATCTAAAAAATAAGGAGGTGGTGCTAAGTTAGGGTTTGGAATGTCATTTATTACAGAGTTATTGATTTTTGACCCTTGAGACCATACAAAGCCCAGGGCAAAAATATCTGAAGGTGTTTCTATTAAATAATAACTCCTAACTTAACTTTTGAGTTAATTTCTATGAAATGTTTGACTTTAAGGCTTTTTGAAATAACTTTACAATAACTACTGCTAGATGAAAAATATCTCTGACTACTTTGTAATAATTGTTTTATGTTTTTTTGAAAGGAAACAAGTTGTAGGTGGAAAAATATCTCCTTTGAAGAAGTAACTACTGTAAGTGGCAAAATATCTCCTTTGAAGAAGTAACTGTTATAGGTTTAGTCATTCGAATGTTTTTCTGGGCTAAATATTCTTATGTTTTATCTTTAAATTCTGTATTAGGCCTTTAAACTTTGATTTAACCTTTATAATTTGTCTCATTGTTTTTTTCTCTTATTCTTCCTTTATCTGTGTTTTGTTCATTAATCCTTTGGGTAGCACTGCATACAATCATTGCAAAGGTATCATTGTACTAAGTCATTGTAAATACATTATTGTGAAAATTGTACTAGTGTCTATCTGCCAAGAGTTGAAGAGGCAATGTTGGGAGGTCTAGGATCATCATTAGGTGGTTGTTTCAAAGTTGGGGTTATGGTCTAGTATATATTCTTCTTCTACATCTTTCTATATCATTGTAAAGTGGACCATTTTCCCTGGTACGGGAGTCCATTCTTATTTTATTCTTCTATAGGGTGATAGGGTGGTGCTAGGGTGAGTTGTAGCTCATTGGGTGTTGGGGCATCCTTTTAGTTGACTACTGAAGAATCTCGGGCATTGGAGCGTCCATCCAGTGGGAGATGGAGAAGAATGCTTTTCTAGATTCTAGGAAGTTGGAGCTTTATTTTCAATTGGAGTTGAATATTAAAGAATTATTAGAAAAGCATCAGGTGTTTTTTGTCCCGGAGTGGGTTTCCACCTTAAAAACTGTGTGCATTTATGTTCCTCTTGTTTGCTGCTATCATTTTATAGAAACTGATAATAATTGAAGATTAACTAATGCTCTAATTGAAAGGAATACTGATTCACCCCCCCCCCACCCCAATATTTCCAACAAGGTCTTCCAAGAAGTCTGGCCCACAGTGATAGCCCACAATAATCATATACCAAGTGACATGGCAGAGGACAACGTACTTAGATGGTCCATTCACATCCGCATGGCCTGTTTGAATCTCAACAAAGAAAACAGACAGCTAAGGGCAGCATTGGAGGCTAGGCCCGCGCTACCGGACCCGGCCATCATTTACATAGAGAAGATCGCAGAGCGACAGATATAGATCTCTGGGATGCAGGAAATTCTGAGTATTGGAGAAAAGGAAGCGTATGACCTACTGAAGGGTCTACACGAATGCTCCACCTCTCTCACCTTGAAGTCACAGCCAGTTTCAGAAAAGCTACAACAAATATCCAAACAGATTCAGGAGGCTACAGACCCCTACGGACTCGACCAATTGTATGCTCAAGCAGAGGAGCTCGAAGTCCAGATACAAAAAATTGACGAGCATTCAGCCGCATCCAAAAAAACCCTACGAGATTTGAGGCAACCAGTGAATACCACGGCACAAGCAATACAGAAAATAGCTGCTGAGGCCAACATTCAGATCTCTAGTGTCTTCGGTGGTCTACCAACTGTCGCAAGAGAAAAAGATGTTGCTCAGGTCACAACAGAAATGGACCTGCTTATGCAAGGATGGCAGCAGGCCATTGACAGCTTCCGAAACCTAAAAGGTTCCGCACTGACAAAGGTCCTAGAGTTGGGGCCCTTGTTTGGGCACACGGAGGAAAAGAAGTAGATAGAACGGGCCACAAAATCAAGCAGACCAATGGAGACAAAGGTGGCAAGAAACAATTAACTCGAGATGAGCCAATAGGATGTGGTTGGGGCTTGTTGGGGCCCTTGTTTTGAAATTAAACAGTTTTGTGTTGCGGAGAATAGGAGGCGGAGTGCAACCATGATTAACAGAGAGCTATCACGGTTGCAAAGAACTTAACAACAAGTGGCGCGGCTATTGCGGAAGTAGGTACAGATGGTAAAGGGAAGCGGCAGAAGACAATCAATGGGATTCCCACCAATCAGGGAAAGCAGCAAACAGCCAAGCGGAAAAGAAGGAAGGATTGTCAGTCACGCTGGCGATGGAACAAATAGGCAGCCGATAAGCGAAAAGAGAAGGTTGGCTTAGTAGGGATCAGGGAGCAGGAACCGTAGGAGAGCTCTATTCATGTTGTTATATTCTCTCTCTCTGTCATTGTTCTGTTCTGTATCTTGTAATGCGGTTGTAATCAGTTCTGCCAAGCACGCTCTGAGGAGTGATGTAATAGTATTTTGCTGGTAATGCAACACTTTCTAATATAAGGCTATTGTTCTAAGTTCTGTCTTGTGTTATGGTTTAGTGGGACATACGGCGATTTTGAATTTTTGGTTATCATTCTGATCAATTTCATGAGTATTGTTATCTATCTTGTATTTACACTTTTTCGAAGTACTTAAGTTATGGATGGTTTGCGCATTTACCATGCTTGATCGATACTCGATCCAATCCTAGCCTTAGTAAGGTTGTGACATGCCTTGGGCGAGACTCTCTGTTCTTCGGAGCAGGGTGAAAAAGCCGGCGTTGTGATAGACTACTGCGGTAACCCTTGTTGGCCACCTTTCTGAACCTGGGTCTCTCCCTGAGACCTCTTTTCTTGCCAACAACCAACCTATGTCCTAGAGCCTACATATGTGGGATATTAAAGAATACTTCTAATCTCAATAGATGATAGAAACTTCCCGGGATCACTTTGATGCACCCTCCTCCTAGTACATATTTCTAATAAACATAATCATGCATTTTTAAATGTCTCCCTATTTTTATCAAACACTCATTTTTATAACCTTCCATTACCTTGAAACTCCCCTAGGCCACATCCCCCACTCATACCTATGATATAATGACTCAATTTTTCACAATTTAATGACTCAATTATGAATGAATGTGATAAGATATTGGTCAACAATGTGTGAAAAGTAAAAAAAAAATGGGAAATTATTCATAACTTTTTCTTAGTGAATACAAAATGTGCAAGATTTAGCCTAATAGTAGATCAAATTTATTAATATATTGTTAACCAAACCTTAAAGTCCATTAACATAGAAAACTATTGATTATACATTAGGCAAAATGTCATTCTACAAAGATTCCCCATATGGGGTGTTTCTCCTAGGATAGGTGGAGAGGCGTGAATCCATCATCCATCCAAACATACTGAAAGGAAGATGTATCAAAGATGCCCCTCTAGGTTCACCACAAAAATCACATCATTTTGGGATTAATAAGCCTTAATGATGTGTTAAATTAGTTATTCATTTCAATTTTGTCTATGTTAATGGAGGCTATCCACATTCTTTCGTATGTGTATTCGATAACTATTTTTTCAAGTGCCAAGGAGCATAATTCAACTTCTAATAAGGTCAATGAATAGTACATTTTGCATGTCATGAGGCCATCAATTATGTTAGAATACAGTTGAATCCCTCTATACATGGACAAGGTGGTTTATAATGTGTTCATTCTTGTTTCATGCACTTGGAGACTTATGATTGAACCTACAATTCTATGGGGATATAAACTTGTTGTTATACTATTTATTTGGAAAATTTCTTTCCTGTGGATGCTAATGAATTTTCCCTTCTAAACTTTTACCCCCCCCTTGTCCTTTCTTGTTATCCTACCTCCATATCTCACAGAGAAGGAGAAACATCCCTAGTTGTTGATTTTTCTCCCACTTGTATTTCCTCTATTCTTACCCCTCACTCACGTGGATCCCCTCGACTCGCCCTAGTTCTAGCCTCCCCATTCATCTCCTTAGTTCCCTACCCCTCTCAAATGCAACATTTGTTCCCTCCTTGGTCCTATGCTAGCCTTGCTTCCAAATGTGTGCCTCTCCATCAATCAAGTTCTTCTTCACACTCTTTAGTAGAAAGTCTTTTTGCAGGGACTTAACATGTCGAGGAAACACATGTGGGTCTGCCACAAGACTACATACTATAAGGACATTGGTAGTCCCAAAGGGAAGCAATGAATTGAAAGCTTTGTGGCTCGGCACAAAGAATTCACTTTGTTAGATATTTGGGATGAAATTTCATAGGCCAAGAGGGGCATCATCTACAAATGGCAACGTGCCACTAACTTAGAGGTCATAGTTGAGGTGGCAGGATGGTTCCTAGACACCATGAACTCCCGGGTTACCTCAACCACTACATGCACATGGTTGACCTCTACTAGCACCTAAAGTTTCTACTAGGACACATTCTAGTTGACAAAACATTGCTAGAGTGGAGTTACTTATCTAGCTGGAAGAACTCCAAAAATTGGTTCATTCTATAGAAACTAGACTAGAAAACATTGAGGATTGTTTTGTTTTAACTCCAACACCAACACACTCTCAAGAAAAGTAATGGGGTTCCTATCCCTTTAGCCTCAAACTTTGACAAAATATGATATTATCTATGTTTCATAATTTCATGCACTTAGTCTAGTATTCCTTTTGTTTTGAGATAGTGTAGCTCAACAAGAAATGACTCTCAAATGACTTTGTCATGGTTTTGGTTTTCAATTAGTAATATTTTTGTCTCATTCTTTAGCAAACTAAGTTTTTATGACTGGTATAGTTTCTCTAATAACAAATTAAGGTAGAATGCAAATACATGCTTGTAAAGCAAAATTTCTGATGAAATGAAAATATTTTACTTTAAAAAAATACATTTTACTTAAAAAAAACTTGCAAAAAAAATTAAAATGTGTGTCAAACTTAAATTTACCTTTCAACTTTGAATTAATAAATCTTATTAAAACGATATAAAAAAAATTTGAGTAGAGTTTTTAATACAATGTTTGAATAATCTTTATAAATTAAATTTATTTTATTAAAAGTTATGGGTTATAACTAAACCACAAGTGGTTAAATCATAAATAGATAATAAGAACATTTTTTAATATAGATAAAGATGGATTCATTCTGAAGAAAAAATAATAATAAATAAATATTGATTTGAAAGATGGATTAGAGCATGCTGTATATGTTCAATAAAAAAAACATCACAATAAAATTTTGAAAATAAAATATAAATTAAAATAAATAAATATGGTTGAAAAAATATATTAAAATAATTCACATAAAGAAAGAATGGCCCAAAAAAGCTTGACAACGAGAGTTTCAAGACGATAAAGAATCCCTAAATATAAAATAAATCAAATTGAAAATAGAATACATAATTAAATAGGAGAGAAATAATTGATGTATAGCATTACCACTGAACTTTAAAAGGAGGTACAATAATAGAATGGCAATGAACTTAAAGGTATTAACATTCAACTTTTAAAATTAAAATACAAATAGGAAAATAAAATATAAACTGGAAAAATTAGCAAAAATATTTGACGACATTCTTTCTTTAAAAAATGCTATTTAATTGTAAATCAACCAGCCAGGCTAAAGCAAGTCATTGTACAAGAAAACAAGATTGATGATGTGATCGGAATTCTAAATATATTTACTGCCATTGGAAATGTAAGGATTCCGTGAGCCCTCCCCACCCATTCTATCAATCATCACTTTCGAGGGAGTGGGATAAATATGATACGGTGTCTCCAGATGTCCTTTACCCTTTAGGAAGGAAATATAAGATTGCATCCACCTTTTTTTGAGAAATAAATAAATTGCATAGATGTATGAAAGAAAGTTTTTTTTTTAAAACAGATTTATTAATTATTAATTTAATTGATGTTAATATATATTTTAATTGTCCATAAGGTGTAGAGGAGTTGGTGATAAGATAGTTTATTAAGATATTTTATGGTGAAAAGATTATTGGTTTGAAATATTAGGGGACAAATTTAATTATGAGTATGGGTTAGTGTCGCTCAGGGAGAGTGTAATATTTGGGTGATTTTGACATATTCGATGCCACTAAGCCATGATTTCTCAAGACATAAGTTAGTATTGTCAGTTTGTGAGTACACACCTCAACTTATATTCTATTTTTTTTTTTGGTTTTTCTAAAACTTGTGGGACTAGCCTATGGTATAAGAAAATAGGACCTAGGGGCATATAAATCATCAAAATCACTCAGATATCACACCTAGCATGAGCAACAACAATATTTACCATGGTTGGATATTTTAGCATCTTCTCTCAACTATTATGAGTTTTAAACCATGGTATCCTTACATAATGTAACCCTCCAAAGGAAACTGCGAGTGAGATTTGACTTAAAGAAAGAAGGACATAAGGGTGAGATTTGGTCCATGTATATATGTATAGCTCATGAGGTTACTACACATTCAACCACCACCTCAAGGTGTCAGTATGACTTTAGGCTAGGCTTTCATCGGAAATGAACATTTCCCTATAATAAGAAACTCATTGTTTCCTACCATTAGATCCAATATCTTTTGGAATATTCTACTTTATGTAACTTAAATTTAGCACTAAAATTTAAAAGAATACGTTTCTACCTTTAAACATACTTTTCAATAAATTTGAATTAGTTTTCATAATTTAATAACTATGTGAAAACAAACTTTATTACCTTCAATCCCACACTTATAATATTTGAACAATGCAACCTAAGTACTAAACCAAAATGCAACCTCACATTTAAAAATAGAATAGGACACTTTTCAATAATTTTCAATTACTGTTAATAATTTAATATGTACGAACAAATGCTATTACGTTCAATCCCACTTTTCATAGAACTAAACAATGCAACCTAATTACTATTCACTCCCAAGGTTTAGTCAGAATAAGTAATTATAATTCTTTTAAGAATTTGTGTTATTTTAGGAGTATTTTATCGTCTTTATTGAGTTTGGTCATTGCTGTTGACAACAATGGCTTAGAATCCTCTTGCCGATTCATATTTAAATCAATCCACCAAACTTGATGGCGAAAACTACGTCAATTGGAAGTTTAAGCTGGTCACTGTTCTCGAGGCATACAACCTTTGGACGATTGTCAATGGTGACGAGCCCAAGCCTGCTGCTGCCGCCGCAATTCCAAATTGGGATAAGCGAGAAATAAAAGCGAAAGTGCTATTGCACATGCCTGTAAACGACAACATCATTCCTCACATTCGGGACTGTAAATCTTCAAAGCACACGTGGGAAACTCTCAAAGATTTGTACAAAACTACTAATGCAAACCGCATTTTACTTTTAAAAACGGAGCTACTATCTATCAAAATGGAAGCCAATGAAAGCATCAACAACTTTGTTTCTAGAATTAAAGACTTAAGCGATAAGCTTGGTGACATTGGTGAAAAAGTGTCTAGTAGCGATTTAGTAAATGTTGCTTTGAAGGGTTTAGTCCAAGACTATAAAGTCTTTATTTCAACACTCTCAACTAGACAAACGCCTCCTACATTTGATGAATTTGCTGGAATTCTTCTTTAAGAAGAAGAGAGAATACAAATTTTTGAACTGGATTCAAATGATTCTGATTTGGCATTGATTGCAAGAGATAAAAGATCATTCCGAGGGAGACCATGGGACAAGAATAGAGGCCATTTTCAAGCAAAGCAGAAAGGTATGACACATCCTGATTCTTATGTTAAGAGAAATATTGAATGTGATTATTATGGAAAACCTGGACATCTAGCTAAAGATTGCTATAGAAGAAAGAATCATGAATCAAATCAGAGACATACAAGGCATAATGGAAATTTCATGAATAGAGACACCTCAGTTACTGATGGATTTAAAAATCTTAAATTATTTCTTTCTGATGCTACATTGTCTGCTGAAACTGATGATGAGACTGCTTGGTTCATATATTCTGGTGCATCAGCTCATATGATTTGTAATAAAGAATGGTATGATAAATCTTATGAGAAAACTGATGGCACACACATTTACCTAGGAGATAACAGGTCACATAAAGTCCAAGGCTATGGCGTAATAAGTGTGTACTTACCTAATGGACAAATGAGACAGATTCATGATGTGATGTATGTTCCTAGTATTAAAAAGAATTTGATATATGTTTCAACTATCACTGATAATAATTTAAAAGTGGAATTTGGTAAATTGGGGTGTATTGTGAAAGATGTTCAGGATCGTTACAGGGTTGTTTCCACAAGTACCAGGGATAGTGGATTGTATAAATTGGATGTGACGATGAAGCGTCATGTTGCATTGAAATCCACAGCAACGTCAACAGCAGGGTTATGGCATCACAGGTATGGGCACCTAAATTAAAATGATTTATTGTTGTTGCAAAGAAAAACAATGGTTGAAGGTCTTCCTGTTATGAAGTGTGAACATTTACCATGTGAAGCTTGTGCACTTGGTAAGCATCATAGAGAGGAGTTTCCCGTTCATACAGAGAAAAGACAATAAGATATACTTGAATTAATTCAAACTGATGTATATGGACCTATGCAACTAGGTCTCTTGGTGGTGCTTCCTACTTTCTTATTTTTGTTGATGATAGATCTAGATATACATGGGTCTATTTCATATGAAGAAAAAGTGATGTCTTTGATTATTTTAAAGAATTCAGAACTTTGATTGAAAAGAAAACATGCAAATACATTAAAATTCTCAGATTAGATCAGGGGGGTGAATATAAATTAGGAGAGTTTAACAAGTATTGTAAATATCATGGGATCCAACAACAGTTCACAGTACCTCATACTCCTCAGCAAAATGGTCTTGCTGAGAGATGGAATAGAACACTGTTGGAGTGTGCTCGCAGTATGCTTGAAGGTAAAAACATTTCTAATGGTTTTTGGGCAGAAGCCATTAATATTGCTGTTTATTTGAAGAATCAAAGTCCCACTAAGAAATTAGCTTTTCAAACTCCTTTTGAGATTCTTTATGGTCATAAACCTAATGTCAATCATTTAAGAGTATTTGGATGTACTTCCTTTGCACATGTTCCTAAGGATAACAGAAGAAAGCTTGATGCAAAGTCAATCAAGTGTGTTTTTATTGGGTATTGTACAGATCAGAAAGCATATAAACTGTTTGATCCCAGTTCACATAAACTGTTTGCATGTCGAGATGTGGTGTTTCATGAGAATGCTGATAAAAGTGATACAATGAATGATGCTTGACATATATCTAATGATGATCATATCAAAATTGATACTTTGGTTAAACAGGAATAGGAACAGGTACACGTACAAGTTCAAGATCAGAATGACAGCAGCATGAGCACATCCAGTAGCAGTGATTCATCACGAGAGGAAGATTCAGCTCAAAGCAGGAGAATCATGGATGGAACTCTAACAGGTATTGTAGAACCAAGAAGGTCAAACCGACAAACACAACTTCATGCAAGGTATAGAGATTATGCCTTGATGTCTAATATCATGAATGTTGTAGAACCAGTTGATTATGAACAAGCTAAAGAGCATGAACAATGGAGAAATGCTATGAATGATGAATATAAATCTCTTATGAAAAATCAAACATGGGAATTAATTGAACTCCCTGAAAACAAAGTTCCAATTGGAAGCAAATGGTTGTATAAATCTAAATTTAAAGCAGATGGTAGCATTGATAAATTTAAGGCGAGATTAGTTGCAAAAGGATATGCTCAACAGGAGGGAATTGATTATGAAGATACTTTTGCACCAGTAGCTAAATTGAATACAATTAGAGTACTAATTGCCTTAGCTACAAAACATAATTGGAATATACATCAATTGGATGTCAAATCTGCTTTTTTGAATGGTGATTTAAAGGAATAAGTTTATCTGGTTCAACCTGAAGGGTTTGTCAAACAGGGAAATGAGCATCTGGTCTGCAGGTTAAGAAAAGCCTTATATGGTTTGAAACAGGCGCCAAGATCATGGTATGTAAAGATTGATACCTTCTTTCATCAGAATGGGTTTGTGAAAAGCAAAAATGATCCTAACCTGTATGTTAAGAAGGATGAAGAAGGAAATGTTGATTTAATATTTTTATATGTGGATGATCTCATTATCACATGCAGTGCTTACAAGTTAATTGAATAAATTAAAATTCAGTTGTCTCAGGAATTTGAAATGAAAAATCTGGGTGAATTGCATTACTGTTTAGGAATTGAGGTATGGAGAGAGCCTGCTAAAACATTGATCACTCAAAGTAAATACACAAAGGAAATTCTTAAAAATTTCAATATGAGTGATTGCAAAGCTATGTCAACTCCCTTAGAACATAATGCAAAGTTGTACAAAGAAGATGGAATGAAAGAGGCAAATGGAACTTTATATCGTCAGTTGGTGGGAATTCTGAACTATCTCACCACTACCAGACCAGACATTTCATACTCAGTCAGTATCCTTAGTCAGTTTATGTCTAAGCCTTCAGGAAATCACTGGAACGCTACAAAGAAAGTTCGTTGATACTTAAAAGGAACAATCAATTTAGGTATTATGTATACTGATGAATCTTATGTTGCACTGACAGGTTTTTCTGATTCAGATTGGGCAGGAAACCTTGATGACAGACGATCTACCTCTGGCTATACATTTCATATAGGATCAGGGGTTGTGTCATGGAGTAGTAAGAAACAACCAACTATTTCTCTATCATCAACAGAATCTGAGTACAAATCTTTGACCAATGCCACCTGTTAAGCTGTTTGGTTGCGGAGAATTCTTGCAGATCTCGAAGAGGAGCAAAGTGGTTCAACATGCATAAATTTTGATAATCAAACTGCTATCAAATTAGCACACAATCCAATATATCATGCTAGATCAAAACACATTGAGCTGCAATATCACTTTGTACGAGAGAAGATTAAATCAAATGAAATCGATTTAGTATTTTGTAATAAAAAAGATAATATGGCTGATATCTTTACCAAGCCTCTTGGTAAACTCAAGTTTGAAGTTTTTAGAAGTAAATTAGGTGTTGTAGAAAATCCATTTCTCCATTAAGGGAGGATGTGAGAATAATCAATAATAATGTAGAAATAGGAGGGTTATGGTTTGTTGAACGAGATTTTTATCATTAGAGTTTAGTTCCACCAGTTCAGGATTGTTGCCCCAAACATAGGAAGATTAGGTGAATGCCTATGCTATAAATATGTAATGTTGTCATTGAGCTATGGACAGGTTGTGTGAGCTCTGTCTCATGTTCTGTGTTGCATTTGATTTATTTAATTCTTTCATATATATACTTAGTTTTTTATTTTATCCTAATAAATTCTCTAATTCTCTTTGATCTCAAATTAATTAAAATATCAAAATTAAGCTATAGACACCAATTTTGTTTAAATGTAATCTAGATTTTGATTATACATTTCTAATAAAAAAATTCTTTACACATATATTTTAAATTAATGCAAATGACTTAATTAAAAAATATATACTTTTTATTTTTATTGTAAAAAAAATACTTATTAAAGTTTTAACATTATGATTTATAACTTTAAAAAAAGAGATAATTAAGTAAATTATATATTTATATATAATTATAATTATAATTATAATTGTAAAAGAAAATTATTATCAATTCAATAATTTTATTACTTTTAATTTTTATTTTTATTTGTTTTCCCAATCTCCAAATTAACCAATAAAACTTAAATATTTAATAATAATATTTAAACACCAAAATATTTAATAATAATATTTATGTATGTTTATAAAAAAATTATAGTATAAATAGTGTTATAATGATATAATTTAATTATTAAATATTTAGCTTTATTTTATTGGAATTTGACGATATAATATTAAGTAAGAATGAAAGTTTCCAATAGATTTAGTGTTTTGAAAAATTTCCAAAAAATTCAAATAAAATTAGCTAAATAATATATTTCCAAAAAAAACTAAAACATTTCAAAATTAAACTTTACTATAATTATATTTTTCAATATTAAACTTTACTATAATTTATTTTTTAATAAATTTTTATTTATAAATTAAAGTGAAATTAGATATATAATTTATAAATTTATAAAATTTATTAATTATTATTATTAAATTTTACTTATTAAATGGTCACAATTTCCTTTATAATAAATTCTATTTACCTGATTTTGAAAATAAGAAAGAAAATAAAAAATTCTTAATAAGGTTAGAAAAATAATAATTGAAAATCAAGTACATACCACTCAATGATAAATACACTGATTATGTAATAGGCTTTTAATAAAATTTTCAAAATTAGGTGAACACCACGCCAGGGTAACTAACCATGAATGAGAGAAATTTTACCCAAGATGAATCGATGCCCTCTTATAAGATGGCAACGTATATCCTCTTTATAATGAAAACTCAACATTTATTTTATTCTATTTTATTCTTTTCTATTCTATTCTATTTTGTTATATTAAAATAGAATTTAGTTATTAAATAAATCAATATAATGTATTTTATTAATATAAAATTGAGTTATTAAATTGTTTTATATATGTATAAATTTTTTAGATATTCAAGTAGTTTTTGTCGAAGCATTTCGAAATAGCTAATGTAATTGAATGTGATTTTTACAAAAAGTTTGTATACACAATTAATGGATCACAAAAGCCAAATTCTTAACATTATTTTATATTTTAATTTAAATTAATAATCGATAAGTTTTTTATAATTATTATTATTATTTTGATGTTTTCATAAAATCTTCAAACTTCATTTAAATTTTTATTTGAAAAAATTAATATTTATTTTATTAATATAAAATTTAACTATTCAATTGTTTAATATATATTATCTTTAAAATATATATATATTTTTTTTTAATTTCAAAAAAACTCAAAATTTTCAAGTACTTTAATTTTATTCAACGATATGATTAAAGTTGGAGATACTTTTGATTAACGTAAAAAAAAAAATATTTATTTAATTTTTATGTTTAAAAAGTTTGAAATTTATCTTTAACATTTTTCAATTCAATTAAATCATAATCATTCATCGAGTATAAAAAATATGTCAAAAATATTGTAATTATTAGCCTATAATTGGGTCAACCTATAATGCTTGCCCAATTAGACTAATTCACATTGTTATTGGAGTGAATATTGGTTCAAGGTTGCGAGATATCAAGATCATTCAATGCACCATTATTGAGGTCACATTTTCCCCCGTGTTTGTTGACCGGAGGTGTTAGAGACGTGTTTTTATGCGATCAAACATCTAACTTCATGTACCTGTGTTCTCACTGTGGTGTATAAATTTTCAATAGGATACAAATGTTGCCATGTATATCTTTACCATCAAATTACACAAGCTCACACGAAGAATTACCTTTTATATTTTTTCCCTCTTTCTAAATCCTGGTCATCCAAATAAATTTTAAAAACAATTAAATAATTAATTAATATTTTCATTTTATTATTTAAGTCGTTACTCTTAACGATATGTATTTTTCCAAATTTATTTTTGTTAAAATTTAAAAATATAATTTTAAAACAGTCCACTTATTTTTTCAGCAATGGAAAAAAAAATAATAATAATTATGAATTATTTTTCTGCTTTCCATTTATGTTATAATTTGTTTTTTATTAATAATTTTTTTAAAATTTATAAATATATTTATAATTATTATTATTATTATAAAGGTAATTGTAAAATAATCTATTTATTATTATTATTCTAAAAATCTAAAAAAATATTTTTTTTTCATTATTTTATTAATGAATATATTATTATAGAAATATATTTAAATTATTGTTTTTAAATCAAATAATTAAATACTAAAAAAACAATTGAATGTGTTTCTATATGTATATATATATATTCTCAATGGAATATATAATTTTTTAAAAACTTTAATCACTCGCCTATATATTAGTACAAAGGCTCATAAAATAATCATGAGTAAATATATTGGTGTAAAATTGTTTCTTCTAAATATTGGTATGCAACTCTATATTTGTTCTATGTTTTAAATGTTTGTTAAGGTTTATTTCGTTTTGATATAAACTGAAAAGCGTAGATTTGTAACCCTAAGCTCTAGAGAATCCTCCAGAGACTAGTGTTCACATCAGATGTCTTTATAATGATCGATTGGAATGGGATATAGTTTTCCTCATCCCCACCTTCCAAGCTTTAGGGTTTCAATCGAACCATGGAGGTTTCGATTAGATAATTGATGGTAATTGTTCCTACCCCAGTCTCCCACCAACATCGTCATTATGTCTTTCTGTCAGAGTAGCTCTGCAATTCTATGAGCCTAGGGGTTTAGCTCAGTTCATGCCGACTTTTCTTCTTAGTAAGTAAGAATTGTGGTTGCCTTCACATGTTGTTCATACACAGTTTTCAGAATCTTTAGAGGAGATTAATTATGGTTGTCCTTGTGCCCAAATAGCATGGAGGAGTGCATCCCTTGGAATTTCTACTAAAGCATGCAGTGGAATCTCACCCTTCCAGGTAAATGCGTTTCCTTTTTTTTTTTCCTTAATACCCTTTCAAAGTCTCATTAAACCTCTTTTTTCATATCTAACCCTTACGTTGATACCACGAATTCCTCCTATGTTTCGGAGCTTCTCCAAGACATTTCCTTAGGTACCAATTCCTGTATTCTTGATAAAGTTTGACTTCTTTTGAGGTTTTTATGTTTACTATATCATTTTCACTTAATTCTTAGCACGACTTTGATTATAAGTTCACCTAATTCCAATACAAAACTAATCCCCATTGACATTCATGTTTTGACCTGCACGTGAGAAGTTCCGCTCTAACTCCATCTTTTCTATTACGATGGTCAGGTTTTTCTCAAGTCATTACAACTAACAATCCAGAGGATTTTCCCTGTTCCAGGTTTCTAGGTTTTCTATCCTCTTTCTACTTCGGAAATTCAAATGGTTAGGGTTTCAGCCAGGGTCAAATATTGTCTTGTCAAGCTAGTTATCTAGAATTTAACTTCTAGATTATCAGCCATTATATTTTACCCCTCGATGGGCCATATATATATATATATATATATATATGAAAATACTTAAGAACTCCTTTTGTAGGTTAATGTTACATTATTTATTTTTCAAGAATTATCTGGTTGGAATAACTGTAAACCTTTTCAAGAAAGTTTCGGTTGGATTTCATTATGTCATTACTTTTAGAGGTCATTATCATCGTGCCTTGGTTATTTGAAAATGTGCCTTTCTTTCTCCAATTAATATATTTTATGTAGGATGTCTACCACAACATGCATGGCTAATTGTACTTGTTCATTCTTAATACATCATTTTAGCAAATAAAAATTATCCATTTCGTGCATAAGGACCATTTACTGAAGTGGAGGTTGTTTTCACATGCAATGGCTGATTGTTGTCTTAATTTCTTGGTTTATTAAACACTGGTTATAATGTGGCAGTTTAAGAGTTGATTGTGTAATGCTCTTGGGGCACCAGCCCTTTTTATGTGTATATATTTGTTATTCGAGTTGTAGCTATTTACTTCTCACTATAAGGTTAAATTATTTCATTTTTTACACACAATTTCTGCATAGCTGGTGAATTAGTATTTTTTATTAGTATATCTTTAACAGTTGTGAACAAGGCTTTTGAGATAATGAGATACGACCCACAAAATTTGTTCCCTTTGTTCCGGTACTAATGTCTCCATACAGGAAAGATGATTGTTTTCCTAGTGGGTCTCTGGCTCTCAATGGGAAACTAAACTATTTCCATTATACTACAAAAGACCCATAGCTATCTAAAACCAAATTTATTAAAATTAATTTAGATATTTTCCTATGTCTTCTTTATAACCAGATAGACCCTTTTGTTTTTTCTAATGTCAATTTACCCTAGCACTAACAGAGGTGTATGTAAATATGATTTTATTTACTCTATATCAAGGTTCCTTTCTTCATTCTATTCTTTTAATAGCCTACTAGAACCAACCATTCATTTCATAAATTATACTTGTTCAAATACAAAAATGATTCTCTAGCATTTTCCTTGTCATCAAGAAATTCACATCACACAGAACCGTAAGAATTGTATCTTACATAATATATGGAATTTAAACAAGACATATTTCTATGATAGTAACTCATACAACTGTAGTTTCCAATTTATTTGTTCATTGCAATTACTAGAAAATTTAGTCTGGGAAACAAAAATATAAAACTAACTTCAACATTTCAGTGTTCCAAATTCTTATGGAACAAAACATTTAAGACCCATACCACATTCATTTCATAATTCTTCTAGAAACAAAACATTTAAGAACCATACTATACTCATTTCAAAGAAAATAATACTTATATGTCTTAGTTAGCTTTGCCATATAAATAGGATCAAGAAGAGACTCCTTTAGCCACCAAACTTGCGAGACGCACAATTACATCTAGGTCTCACCCTTCTCCCCCTCCCCCCTCCCCCTCAAGCCTATTCAGTTTCCAGTGTTGTTTTAGACAATAATCATTTTGGGACATCAAGACCTCTAGTTGAGTCCAAATTTTTTTTTTTAAGGGTTTCCGCTGGTTATGACTAGCACAGGAAAACCCTCCAACAGTGCAACCGATTTCTCTGACAAATTCTTGTCACAAAATTTATTTTCTTTTCCTCTTACTTCCACACTTTATCGACTCGTGGCCTCTCTCAACTAAGATATTTTCTTTTAATCTCTCTATGGAATGAAGTAATTATCTAACTACCTGGAAACTCAAGATTTTCTTTTGAAGTGTTTCCCCATCATTTCTCTAACTAAGCATAACTCTATTTTAAATAAAATAAAATAATAATAAATATAATTTTATCTGTGAGTTCTTTCACCAACATCTACCAAATTGAATTACTATGTCTTACACAGTAAAAGCTAAATAATGATTAATTACATGACTAGGGGTTTTACATCTCCCCCCGCTTCTGTGAAATACCGTCATGGATGTTTACTCGTGCCCTTGGAATAGGTTAGGGTGTGATTCCCACATCAAGCTTTCATCCTCCTATGTGGCCTCTTCTGAGCTAAAGTTCCTGCACTGCACTTTAACTTGGGTGATACCTAGCCTTCGCAACATTGTTTCTCTTTGACTGAGAATAATTAGAGGCTCTAGAAGGAACTATTTATCTGATTTTACCTTTTCCACATCACAAAATGTCATTACTTATGAGTATTTAATAAATATAATCAACTATCAAGGAAATATTATTTTTTAAAACTTTTACCTACACTTGTTTCTAGTTAATTATCTGTCTAGTATCATATAAATATTTTTTGAATAAAAGATATGTGAAACACATTATGGACTCATATGTAGCTTGGTAACGCTAGTTGGTATGCAACAAGTCCAACCATTTATATAATTTGGAAGGGTACACAATATTAAGGGGATAATTTCTCACATCCCTTCCATTGCAAGGTGCTTTTCTTGGGTTTCAGTTGAACATACATGTGATCCCCTACTTGAAATTCCTTACAAGCCCATTTATTATCTACATATGCCTTCTACTTGTCTTGAGAAACTTTAAAATTTTGTCAGACCTTTTTCGCAGTGAACTTCATCTCTGATAACAAGTCAAGTCCCAAAATTAGCTTATCTTCTGGGTTGTTCCAATTAATCGGTGTTCTGCATCTCCTTCTGTATAAAAATTCAAAAGGGCTCATTTTCAATGATTCATGATAACTATTATTGTATGTGAATTCCACTAAATCGAGATACTCCTCCCATTTTATTAGTTGTTGCATCACATACATTCACAACATATCTTCCAACACATGGTTTACTTGATCCATCTATCCATCAGTCTGCGAGTGATATGCAGTGTTAAACTGAACCTGAGTACCCAAGTCCATAAAGAGAGTTTTCCAAAATGTTGATGCGAATTTCACATCTCTGTCAGAGATCATAACCTTTGGCATTATATGTAGTCTAAATATTTCCTGCATAAATATATGCAATTTTCACAATCTTGTATGAACACTGACAAAAATAAAATGGGATTCTTTACTCAACTTATTCACTACCACCATATTGAATCATTTTTTCTTAATTTTACGAAAACATGTTATAAAATATAGATTAATTACTTCCCATTCCATTCTGTAATGAGTAGCGAGTGAAGAAACCCACCTGAATGTTGATGTTCAACCTTTACTTGTTGACACTCCAAACATTTGGCCAAATACCCAGTGATATCTGTTCTCATTCCGAGCCAGAAATATTTTTCTTTATAGAAGAGAACAACAATTGATACCTGGGATGAGCAACATAGGGTATCTTATGAAATTCATCCAATAGTAATTTTCTGAAAATTATCTTATTGGGAACATATGTCCTTCCCTTAAAGGTCAATAAATTGTATTTATTTATGCCATAATAAGTTTGTTGTTCAAAAATGTTTAATTGTTTGATTTGCTGCCATAAAAACGGATATTTTGGATCCTTATTCCCAACTTCTTTAATATAGCCAGGAAAATTAAATTCAACTTGGTTATATGAGATTTCGTATATGTGATGTGATTTTCTACTTAATGAATATGCTACATGATTGTATTTCCCTTTTAGATGCATAATATTAAAATTGAATTCACTTAAAAAGGTTTTCCACCTGGCTTGTTGTGCATTAAGGATAGGTTGTTTAAATAAATTGGTTGGGCTCCTATGAACCATCATTAGCACAAACATATTTTCAAGAAGATAGCGCCTCCATAATTTTAAAGAATGTACTACCATTGTTAACTCTAAATTGTAAGCATAATATCTTTTCTTGTGCTCTTTTATTTTCCAGGATTCATATGAAATTACCTTGCCTTCTTGCATCAATACTCCTCCCACTCCTGTATGTCATGTGTCAGTGCATACAATGAATTCCTTCTCAGGGTCTTCAACTTTTAACACTAGAGTTGTGGTTAATAAATGTTTCAATAACTCAAAAGTACATTGAAAATCAACAGTCCACTTGAAAGCTTTTCATTGTTTCTACAAAGAGGTTATATGATAAGCTATTATTGAAAATTATTCAATAGAATGATGATAATATCCTAATAAACCCATGAAATATCGAATGTTAGCAACATTAGTAGGAACAAGCCATTCCATAATAGTTTTAATTTTCTCTGGATCAATAACTATCCCTTCTGCAAAAATTATATGTCCTAAATATTGTATCTGATCCTTATAGAAATCACACTTACTATATTTAGCGTCCATTTAGTGATGTCGTAATTTTTGTAAAACTATTTGCAAATGCTTCTTATTTTCCTTCAAATTCTTTGAGTAGATAAGGATTTCATCAATAAAAATTGGGACAAAATTATCAATATATGGATGAAACAAACTATTTATAAGACTCATAAATGTTGTTGGGGCATTAGTAAGGCCAAAGGGAAGAATCACAAACTCATAAGGACCATAACAAGTATTGAAGGTTTTTTTAGGAATTTCCTCCTCTCTCATCCTTATCTATTGTTACCTGAATCACAAAAATCTATCTTCGAAAAAATCGTAGCCCCATTGACTTGATCGAATAAATCATCAATTCTTGGAAAAGGATATTTTTTCTTAATAGGCAGCTTATTAAGTTGTCTAAAATCAATGCATAGTCTGATAGTACCATCATTTTCTTAACAAACAAGACAAATGCTCCCCACGGGGAAATGCTTGGGCGAATATAGCATTTTTCAAGTAATTCTTGTAACTAGATTTTCGGCTTGGTTAATTCAAGAATACTTATTTGGTAAGGAGTTTTTGACACAAGTGTAGCCCCCGGGATTAATTCTATGGCGAAATTGATATCTCGCTAGGGTGATAGCCCTGGAATTTCTTCCAGAACCACATAAATGAAATCTTGAATAATTTCCAGGCATTCTAATGAGGATAACTTATCTTTGGAGTTAGCAAAACCCACTTGAACTACATATATTTTAAATCCCTTCCTAATACACTTACCTAACTAGGAGGAAATAATTGGTCGTAGTTTTATAGGCCTTCTTACCCCTTGAATTTTCTATCTTACACTCTCTTTAGTGTTGGCTCCTTGTGATTTCCAAGATTGGCAAGAACAAACACTACAGGGACCACATCATAACCCCTTTGGAATCCTAGGGTCATGGAAAATTTTAGGGGGAAATATTCGCAAGTGGGCTAATTTTCCATGTTTTTTCCAAAAAAAAGATTCACCAATTTCCATTTTTAATAAAAATGATTCGCCCAAATTTTACAATATAAAATTATTTTACCTTAAAAATAGCCAACAGTATATAGAGGTTATATATAAAACCATTATAAAATTTAATAACTTTACAAATATATCAATAAACGTTCTATAGTTTGCATATTAGGGACTTGTGAGATTCGCCATTTTTTTAAACTTCAAGAAAATTTTCCCTGCCTAGGATCTAGCATTCCTGGATTCAGAGAGGGATCTCTCTATATAAGTGTTTTCAAATGATATATCTTTATGCTCTTGTTTTAAGATATTAGGCTAGTTATGAAGTTCTAAGGACTTGTTTGTTTTGGTTGAATTAGTTGATAGATTGACAGATATGTGGTGTGACTGGTTGAAGGGATTTCTCAGCTGAATAAATAGACTATGAGAAAACATTGGTCCATTAGGCTATGGAGTCATAAAAGGATTTAACTGTTCATCAACTCTGCAAGGGTTTTCATAGTGCAAGATAACTATATCAAGTGGATCTCTTAGATTAGATTGTGATATGAAACAATAATAAGTTGTGAAGGCAGCAAAGCTATAGTTAGTTAAAAATCTTCTAGCTCTACTTAGACAAGAAAATCCTTTTAAGGTGACTGTTTGAGACAAACCAAAGGACAGGGCATACCATATACTTCTTTGGCCAGACTTTAATAAGCAAACCTTTAAGACAACAATCCAACAATCCTAGGACTACTTTCAGACAAAAGAAAACATTTAAGATAACAGTGAGAGCAGCTAAAGAGCAAACAGAAGCCTATCTTCTTCAACTTAACACTCAAAAGAATCTTCAAAGCAATATTTTGAGGTAGACCAAAGGACAAGGCATACCATAGAATTCCCTAGTTTGGACTCTTCTAAGTATACTTCAAAGAAAGGTCTTAAAAACCAAGCCGTACCAAAGGACAGGGCTCACCATAAACTTCCTTGGTTTCACTCTATTGAATCATTTCTAAGAAAACAAGCTAGATGGAACTAGAGGGCAATTAAAAATCCTCCAATCGGACCTTGCAGAAGAAAACATAAAGATAAAGAATGCAGATAGAAAAAGGGTTCCAAGACAGCATATCCTACTCTAAAATTTTTTTTTTTTATCAGAGAAAGATGGACAGAATGGAAAACATAATAAAAACAAGGAAAAATGAGGAAAACTTCACCATTAACATAGCTCAAGGATCCTATGAACGTGATTGTATTTTTGATGATCAAAACAGTTACATTACTCCATGTACAATAGTTCTCTGCAACTCAAAGCTTTCTCAAATCCAGTCTAACAATCATCAACTAGCTCAGCAGCATAAACCAGTCAAATAACCACTAACTAACCAACACTAAAAATGAAACTCATATGCAGTATTTATCTACAAAATGAGGAGGTGGTGCTAAGTTAGGGTTTGGAATGTCATTTATTATAGAGTTAATGATTTTTGACCTTTGAGACCATACAAGGCCCAGGGAAAAAATATCTGAAGGTGTTTCTATTAAATAATAACTCCAAACTTAACTTCTGAGTTAATTTATATGAAATGTTTGACTTTAAGGCTTTTTGAAATAACTTTACGATAACTGCTGCTAGATGAAAAATATCTCTGACTACTTTGTAATAATTTTTTTATGTTTTTTTGAAAGGAAACAAGTTGTAGGTGGCAAAATATCTCCTTTGAAGAAGTAACTGCTGTAAGTGGTAAAATATCTCCTTTGAAGAAGTAACTGCTATAGGTTTAGTCATTCGAATGTTTTTCTTGGCTAAATCTTCTTATGTTTTATCTTTAAATTCTGTATTAGGCCTTTAAACTTTGATTTAACCTTTATAAATTGTCTCATTGTTTTTTTCTCTTATTCTTCCTTTATCTGTGTTTTGTTCATTAATCCTTTGATTAACCTTTTGGCTTTCTGTCTTAACCTTTTAATCCTTCAATCTCCGTTGTTTGTCTTCATTACCTTTAAACTCCGCTTTTGTGGCTAATCTTCATGATTTGTCTTTGACCTGTGTTTAGCCTTTTAATCCTTCTCACCTTTGTCACAGCCATTTAACTGTTTTATTTCTTCGTTGCATCTCTATTTATATGTGTTTTCTATGTAGGGATGCATTTCTTCTGTGTTGGAGGGTTAAGTAACCATTGATGATCATGTTTCATTGATGATAAAACTTGACATAAAGCCTCTGGTCCCTTTTAACGAAACAAATACTGTAGATTGTCACCCAGAACATTCATTCAATCGATTTTGGACCTTCAAAATGCATTTCATGCATCTCCACCATTAAACCTACATACTAAAAAAAAAAATAGTTTTGAAACATGCGGGGAGGGTTTACTGCGCTTTTCTGAGGTTTTCGGGCTATCGAAGGGCGGAGAAAGACGTTGTGGGCTTGGTTCCTTAGGTGAAACCATCAGGAAAACTTGAACATAGGCGGGGGTTTTTTAATTTTGGCGCGGAGGGATAGGAATTTTTTGAAAATAGGGAGGTGGTTTTTGCATGGCGGAGGAGATAGTAATGGTTTTTGGGGTGGGAATTGTTGAATTTTTGGTTAAACTGAGAGGGGGGTGAATCAGTTTAACACAAGCTTTGGCTTTTTAAATTTTCATAAAACTTATTTACATCTTAATATGTGAACAGTCTTACAATGTAGCAGCAAGTATTAAATTAATGTGACATCAACCTTATTGTGAGAGAAACAAACAAATACACAGATTGAGTGGATCATATCAACATGTAAGCAACACACATAGAGACAATAGATGTAAGTGGAAACCCATAAAGGGAGAAAACCACATCTTATTATTGTTGTGATGCAAAGGAAAGCTCCAACTCCCTCTCACCACTGTTTTTCTGCAGGCACCAACCTACAGGAGGCTCCAACCTCAGTAAGCTACAATTGACAGCTATCAAGATTCAACTTGATAGGGAAGCTCCAACTTCCTCAATTTATCTAAATAAATGTTTGTTGATTTACCTCAGATATCAGATTTTTTCTGTAGCATCTCTTTCTGCTCCTCTCTTCCTTATCTTCTCCGCCTCAATCTTCTATACTCTGCATTCTCTATCCTTACTCTCTCTTACTTCTCCTTGCATATCAGGTTGATATTATATATAGAGTTCCTCACATGACTGTTTGTATTTCACAAGGAATTTGGAGTGAACAGTCATGACACTTTGGCTTCTGTCTTCTCATTTCTTTGTCCAACTCATTAAAAATATAACAATATGTACAAATTTCAATGTTACAATGGGATTTTTCTTTTCCTTTGGATACTTGCCTTTGCATCACAAACAAAAAAAAATTGAACATTTACATTTTCAGTTTCAATATATAAACTTCACTCAGCCCTTGGCTTGCTAGTTTTGTCCTTTCTGTCGTTGTCATGCAACTGTCCTATATACCTCTGTTTACTGAAATTGTGTGCACCTGTGCATGTATAACTGCTTTTCTAGGTTTATTCCCAATTTTTTCTTTCTATGCATATAACCATGCATCTCCAACTTTTGGGCCTTTGCACTTATACGCTTGATTTAGAACAAATGTAATATTGGCTCACGGTATTTCTATAAATGTAATATACCAATATATTATACATTTTTCTACCCAGTGTTTTGAAATGCTGCATAGTATCCTTGACTTTGGCTTAAACCCCGACGCATCAAAATTCTATATATATTAACATAGATATACTCTTACATGCCCATGGTTTCCTCATAATATATAGTCCCCACTTCAATTGTTACAAACATTAACGCGCCGTTGATTTATATTAAAACCAAGCAGTAATATATATCCATATAACCTTTCGGACCCTCGTAAACCATCATGCCCATCCAACGGCTGTGATGATGTCGCTTCATTTTTGGTGATCCATTCCTGCATAATGAATTATTGCGCAACCAAACAGCACGAGAGTTAATTCTCCGAGTTCACGTGATAGAGCGGGTCCCAACGTTTAACTCCCCTTCTCATCCGACGACAAAGAGCACGTCGCCTTGCCCCGTGTGATCCGACGGATATCGCTTGGCTTAGATGCACGAGCGATAATGCGCAATGAGGGTGATTTTCCAAAATCGCTCAGGGACACATGTCGTCCAGCATATGGAATCGCGCTTATTTTCTAATTACCGCTTGCCCGACGAAGGCGGTGCGATCAAAACCGGAAACCCGCCTTTACTGTTCATTCTAGTCACAATTCTGCTTCTTACCTTCCAGGTTTTGTTCTGCCTTTATTATTTATGAATTCCTCTTCAATATTTTTCTTTTCATTACAATTCCATTGCTAAGTTTAATGCTTTTTTCACGATTTCGTTTGTGTCTTTTAACACAAATTCTTTACACCTGTTGTTTCTTTCTGCCCTCGACGCAACACCATGCCATTCTGTCTTCAATTATGCTATGATATATAATATATCAACCTCCATTGCATGTTCAGGGTTCTGCCCTGTCACAGTTCCGCTTCTAACTGCACAATCAAGTTCTTGATTCCGCAAACTAATCACTATACTACGGTCCATCACAACTATAATCTTTGCTACATTCAAAACCATCATATCCCTGCAACCATTAATTCCTTCAATTTATACACAATACATAAAATTCGATTACAGTTCTCAGTGCATTCAAGCCAAATATCGACATGAAGTTGATTTCTCCACCGACACATAGAGGGCAATTCAGCTTCGCATTGCTCATACATTTACCTACTAGAATTCAAAGCCTATTCCTGCAGATAGACTCTCAAACCAATTTCCAGAGTCCTCTATGTATAGGATTTGCTTGAAATTTCATGAGCCAAATAGAGTCCAAGTAATAAATTTATTCTTTACACCAAGATTAACACTCTAATTGCCATCAATTCAACCAGGACCATATCCGAAAATCAGGTACATTCATTAATATCTCTCCAAATATTCTATTAAATGGCCCTCTTCTACTGTCATCTGTCTCCTGCTACCTCCTCTCTGCTTCCTCTGTTCCCCTTTTTTTTTTGCTGTCCTTTGCCATCAATGACAACATTTCCAACGGGCATGCAATATGAGTCAACGTCTGCCGCGTGGCAGGGCGAAACTGCCCATTTCGCAATGTTTAAAAACATTAACCCTGACGCTATTTTATTTGTGATACGGGGTGTGGGCCGTCGGATCTTGGAGGGGAAGATTGACAGTGCGGAATGGTTTAGAATGGGGTCCGAGGGAATACGATGTGGTGGAGTATTGTTGGAGTGCGGGTTTTGAGGAAAAGCGGGGCCCAGGGTCTCATAAATTAGGTGGATGCACCCTTTTATAAGGTAAAGGCAAGTTTTATGAGGGTTTTTAATCAAAGGCGAAGGGAGCTTTAATATTTAAAAGTTGAGGCTAGGTGAGATGCGGGGCTAGGGTTATATGAGCGCGAGGGAGTGAGGGTTTATGGTGAAGAAAAATAGAATTGTCGTTTAAAAACCTTTAAATAGAGGGTTTCAATGTTGATATAGGGTTGGATTAGTAAAACCAAAGAGTCGGGGTTTTTACATAAAAAACATAGTTTTTATCATAAAAGGGGGGTCCCGATAGTTCAAATATTTCAATTAAAACAATGTAAAAGAGGGTCTTTTACATTGTTTTGTTAATATAAAGGAAAGGGATGAAGAAAGGAGTTTTGAAGGGTTTGTTGAAGGGGAAAATGGGTTTTTAGAGGGGGCATGAGTGAATGAGAGTGTGGGCAGGGTGGGAGAGTGAAAAATAAGATAAACCAACCCATGGTGAGTTTTTTTTGGATCAGCAAGGTAAACTTGAGAAGGCAGATATAAAATATATAGTGAAATAGGTTTATTTAGGATAATGAAGGTAGTGAGATTTCTAAAAATAGCTGATAAGATAATAATGATATCTTTAGGTGGTTGTAGAACATCCATAGTCACCTAGTGAATTCTGTAAAATACAGGAGGATAATAGTGGCTTCAGCTGGGGAGGGCAGCTCCTTTAGGAGGTGTCAAGAGCCTCAGAGATCCAATCTCTGGAAGAAGTTTACCAGTGCCTTGATTTGCATCTTGACAAAAATCCTTTTTCCAACTTACTAATTTTATGTTGTTCCTTTGAAGTCGTGATCTTCAAAATCTGAAAAACATGATTTCTTCAACTCAACTTCTACCTACCCATCCTACTTTTCCTAAAAAAAATTCTTCATCGGGTGCATTTAGATTAGCCAACCCTTGACATTGTTTTCTTGTGAAAATAGGAAACTATCAACTTCTACACTTATATCAGCCAAAACCTCAAATTAAACTGATGAGATTTTTATTCTCTGCCTAATCTATTTATCTGTCAAGTTTAAGCTGTTTGACAGATTTTCATTCTTTATTCTAAAAACATGAAATTGAAAACATAACCAAATCAGGATTAGACAGTCTGATTTGTCAAGAGCTGTGGTATTTTGTACAAGTCTTTTTACAGAGTTTATTTTGCAGAAATTAAAACAAAAACTTTAAGGGCTGTAATTTGAATTTTTTTATTCATCCCTCTCTTTCTTTCTTGGTTCAAATTTGAGCATTGGAGCCAATATCTTTTCCCAATATAATATACTGATAAGCCAAGTTTAGATAGTTTGGAAAATCTTCGTTCACTAATCTATTAGTAGAAATTTAAACTTGTTCAATCATGATTAGGCTGTATGACTAAACAAAACTTTATTTTTCAAGTAGTGGCATTTGGACTTGCACACTTTCAGAAATCTTTCTTTTTTGGTATGGGGCTGTAATTGTTCTTTTTCCTGCCCTTTTTTTCTTCTTTTTCTTTGTTTTTGTGCTTATTTTTCTAATCTTTTCTTCAAACAATGTTATATACAATGAATAAAGCTTTAAATTGAGTGTTTTTAACAAAATTAATTCTTGAGCATCTTGCCATTGATAGGACCTCCAAATATTTTTGTTCCATCCATCTCCTATAGAAAAAAATACATTGTTACCTCTGGTAGAATGGATGATGTATGGGCCTTTCCACAGATTTCAAATTTTCCATACTTGCCTTTGTCTTCTCTTCTTGAGTCCCATTTGAGCACTTTGTCGCCAATGTTGAAATCATTTGCTTTTGTTCTCTTATCAAACAACCTTTTGATTTTTTCATGCACTAGATGTGTTCTTTTATATAATTCCTCTCTGGTTTGCTGCAACTTTACAATCTGATTTATCCTCCTTATCATGTCATCCTCTTCAAACTGCACTTATTGGATCAGTTTCATGACTGGCACTCCTAAACTTGTTGGAAAATTTGCATCCACTCCATAAACTAGCTGATAGGGAGACATTCCAATTGATTTTTTATTTGTTAGTATGTCTGCCCATAATGCATGTACTAGTTTGCTGTGCCATGACTTTTTATTCTCTTCCAGCAAATTTTTGATGATGTTCACCAAAATTTTGTTTGAGGATTCTGCCAACCCATTACCTTGAGGGTAATAAGCTGTAGAATGGCCCAATGTAATCTGATATTTGTGGCAAAATTCCACCATCTTTTTCGATATAAAGGCAACAACATTGTCAGTGATAATATTTCTAGGACAACCAAATCTAGACAAAATATGGTTTTCAAGGAATTTAATGATGACTAAATCTATGGAAATTCTAGAATGGAAGGCCTCTATCCATTTTGTAAAGTAATCAGTTGCAGTGAGGATCCACTTATGTTGGGAAGATGAAGCGAGATAGATTTCCCCAATGAATTCTAGGCCCCACTGTTGAAAAGGAGCTTCAACAGAGATATGATGAAAAGGTAAGGGCAGTAGTTTTCTTTTGCCTTCAAAGATTTGGCACTTATGGCAGGCAATTACCATTTTATGAATTTCCTAAAAGAGGGTGTGCCAATAGTAACCATCTTTAAGGATTTTGTTGACAGTAGTTTTCCAATAGAGGTAGCCTCCACATTCTCCCTCATGAAACTCATGTTTGATATTATCTGCATCATTCTCAGGAAAACATTTAAGCAATATACCATTAGCATTTTTCAAATATAAACATTTATCTAAAATGCAGTAATTTATAGCTTTTAACTTTAAGAATCTTGCCTTTGTTTTAGACAAACCAGGAGGAGCATTAATATTAAGAATCACATATAAAATGTTAGCATACCAAGATTAATTCATTAATTAATCTTCAATAAGTGGATTTGACAACTCCTAATGTTCATCTAATGCATCAATCATGTTCATGTCTAGTGTCTGAAAGTTTTTTTCAGCCATGAGTTTAGCTAAGCCTTGTCCTTTAATGAGTTTAGTGGGCTTCATTTCTAAATCATATTCTAATATAACAACAATCCACTTTCCTCTTTTGCCATCAGGACCTTGTGTTAAGATGTCTTTTACCACTGAATGAGGCACAAATGCAATGATGTGTGAGTGTAAAATATAAAATTTGAAATCTTTCAATGCCTTGATCAAGGAAAAGGCTTGTTTTTGCATTATGCTGTATTTCAGAGGTGCATCTCTTAATGCCTTGCTGAAAAATGCATTGGGCTGCTCTTTTCCTTTTATGTTTTTCTGTAGTAGGACAGCAACAACTGTATGTTATGATGCAAAGGAGAATATGAAGAAGTCTTTGGTAAAATCAAGGCTAATTAGAACTGGTGTTTGGGTAAGTTCTTGTTTAACCAGTTCAAATGATTTCTTTGCTTCTATGTTCCATTTAAATCCTATTTCTCTTTTGAGCATATTTGTCATGTTTTAAAGGAGTTCAGCAAGGTTTGGTACGAACCTTCTTAAGAAATTAATCTTTCCAATGAAAGATTGTAGCTCTTTGATATTTCTAGGATGATTGATTTGCAATATTCCTTCAATCATTTTTAGGTCTATCCTGATCCCTATTCAAATATAATATGGCCTAAATTGTTTCCTTCTTAGAGGCCAAATAGAGTTTTCTTTGGATTCAGAGACAAACCATATTTTTTTCATTTTTCAAAGACTTTTCTTAAGTGAATTAGGTGTTCTTCATTTGTTTTAGAATAGACTATGATGTCATCAAGGTAAATGACAATGAAGTAACCTATTTATTCTGAGAAAGCAATATCCATGGCTCTTTGGAAGGTGGCACCAACATTCAATAACCCAAAAGGAATTTTCACATACATGAAAGTGGCCCAAGGTGTGGTGAAAGTTGTCTTATGTTGATCATCTTGGTGTACCAACACCTGATTGTATCCTGAAAATCCATCTAGCAGAGAAATTCATTTAGAACCCACTACCATTTATAAGATGTGATCCATTTTTGGTAAAGGGTAGTTTTCCTTTAAAGAGGCTTTGTTTAGATTTCTGAAGTCTATGCATAGCCTAATTTCTCTTGTTTTCTTCCTAACTAATACAAGGTTTGAAACCCATTCTGAATATCTCAGAGGGACTATGATTCCAACATTATACATTTTCTTAATTTCTTTCTCAACCAGTGGTAGCTGCACAGGGTTTATTCTGCGTAGTTTTTGTTTAAAAGGTTTCTGGTTTTCGTTGATACCCTCTTTATCATAGGACTTTAGATCTCCATAACTCCAAGCAAAAACATCAGTAAATTCTCTAAAAATCTCAAGGTATTTCTATTTTCTATGAGCAGGCAGTGTTTTAGACAGTTTGATCATCTTGGGTTTTTGTTCACTGCATATATTGCACTCTTCTATTTCAGTTTCAGTGGGTTCCATTTTTGGCTTTTTAGCAACATCATTAAAGTCAAATAGTTCTTCTAGAGGCACCAGTCCTTTTGGAAAGTTATCATTACTTGACTACAACACTTCAAAGTCCTCTTTTTCTAAATTAGTGCACAACTCTGTTTTATGTATGTTTTCTTTGGTTAACAAATTTATATCAACAATGTCGGGAGGTTCTTCTTTGTAAGATTGTTCCTCAATAGGGCAGTCTTCTTCATACTCTGAGTCTGAATTTGGCATTTCAAACCCATTTTTAGACTGCAAGAAATCCTCTATCTGTTTATCTCCCTAAAAAATTTGCCAGTATTTTATGTTATCCGGGACTGCTGGTCTATATTTGACTTGGACTGTGTATTGTTTTCTTTCATAAGGTCTTTGACATGTACTAGTAGCAATGGA
Source organism: Pinus albicaulis (assembly GCA_034641835.2). NCBI lineage: Eukaryota > Viridiplantae > Streptophyta > Pinopsida > Pinales > Pinaceae > Pinus > Pinus albicaulis. The sequence continues at coordinate 991,883,319 of CM076579.1, read as the reverse complement.
TAAACCATTAGCAAGGATATTTTTGTTTCTAGGGACAAAGGTAAGCTCATATTCTGTGAATTTTTTCAAGAGGTCAATAGCATCGTCTCTATAGGATTTTAATCTTGGATGCTTGGTTGTGTATTCTCCATTTATTTTCCTAATAACTAACTCTGAATCTCCATGAACAATTATCCTCTTGACTTCTAATTTCTTCAATAATTGTAGTCTTAAGAGGAGTTCTTCATATTCATCTATGTTATTTATGCATTGAATGGTTAGCTTGTATGAGTGACCTTCTGCATGATTTTTTTCTATGTTATGTACCCATATGCTTGCTCCTGAACTAGTTTTACTACAAGAACCATCAAAATTCATACTCCAAAGAGGTTCAATTTCAGATTTGTCAATTTCTTGATTACTATGGTTTTCATCATGTTGTTTACAGTGGATGCCACTTTGTTGTTCACCATGCTATTCTTTAGGGTCTGCACTATTTTTTATCATTATTTTGTTTACCATGATCTCCACTATGTTGAGTGTTTTTTCTTTGTTCTCCATGGTCAGCCCTATGTTGATGGTTGCTTTCTTGCCTATGGTTTTCACTGTGTTTGTTGTAATATTCTGTGTTGGCAAACCGTTATGACCGTTCCTCCTCCTTCTCCTCTTTTTCTATTGTTTTTTGTTCATTTTCTATCACTTGTTCATCAAGATTTTCATCATTATAAAGGATAAATGAATCAAGGTCTGTGTGAATAGAATAAAGAGGGGAATTGTCTGGTTTTTCTTGACTGCTAACCATGTATTTCATGTGTGTTTCCCTATATAGTCTTCTTGGTTGACTAAAGACAAGGATGGTTGCATAAGTCATGTCCATTTGTAGGGTACCTTGGAGTTTAGCACCCCATGATCTTAAAAGGATCATGCCATATTTAGGAGGTATATCATCCACTACAATGTCCATTACTATGCTCTTGGTTGGTATTTGTGCTAGGTTGACACATAAATCTTTGATTAGGCCTAGACATTTAACTCTGCTGGAATCAAAAGAGTATAAATCTTTGTAAGGTCTAGTTATATCAAGGCCTAGTCTTTCCATCACTACTTTTGGTATTAGGTTGTGGGAGGCACGAGAGTCTAACATGGCATTATGAAAAATCTTATCATGGATGTTTAAACTGAAATAAAATGGAGGAACACATCCTTCTTGAAATTTCCCTTCCACTTCTGGTCCAAACAGAAGCTCAGGTTTTTCATCATTTAAATTAACAGAATCAACATTTTCTCCTATGTTTAAAGCTCTTAAAAGTTGGGTCTTATATACATCTTGGGTGAATAGTTCCGTAAGAGGGATAGAGATCTTAATCTTGGAAATTTCACTCTGTATACTGAAAGGTGTCCGAGTTTTTAAAATGTTTAAATCAGCCTTTTTAGTCACTATTTTCTCAGCAAATTCAACTTGCTGAATTTTGTTATGAACAACAGTTAAAATAGTTTTATTAGGAGTATTAGCTGAGTTGCTAGTGCTACTTTGGAAACCATTAAGTTTGGGATTAGGGTGGTTGTTTTTACCTTTATTTTTATCAGAACTTTCAACCACTATGTTATTGTTTTCTATTGTCTTTTTAGAAATGTTTTCGGGATTATTCCTAGCAGAAATTTTAGAGGTTTTTCTTTTGGGAGGGTCTTGGTTTTTCTTGCTCCTAAGGTCATATTTTCTGTGCACTTCCATTATAGCTTTTTCAAAGCCTTGTTTTTAGTCTTAAGATTCTAGGATCTCTTCTTGATAAGGTGTAAATATGCTCTGTTATTCCTCAGTAAGGAAAACCATATCCTCATTGTTTACTCCCATTAAATTTATGTGGTTTTCCTCTATTTCTTCAATCACTCCCTCATCTTCACTAGCATAGTTTTCTTGGAAAGGAGGTCTGATTTGCTGATCAGGACCTCTTTGTCTAATTTGAATGGGATTCCTTCTAAATTTTTGGTTTTGGTTCTAATTACTATTTCTATTTTGAGGAGCTGTTTGGTTTTCTCTAGGATAAGCTCTCTCATTCATGTTTATTCTCTCCATCATCCTCTCCATTGTCCTAACTAGACTATCAATTTTAGCATCAATGTGGAGGGTCTAGCTTCATCTTTGTATGTAACCTTTTTCTCTGTTTTCAATATAGCCCTTTTTTTATTTAGGTTAGCTTCTACACTTATTGCTCCTATTTGCATGTCCTCTAAAGTTAGGGGATCTCTTTCTCTTAATTGATAACACATGTCTGGATCAAATCCTTCTAGAAACTTCACTAAGGCTAGGCCTTGTGGGGGTTTCATGTGGGGAGGGAGTGCATTGTATACACTATTGAATCTAGAGCAGTAGTCTTGGACACTCTCTCTAGCATTTATTAAGGTCATTATATTCTAATAGTATTTGAAGAGGATTTCTCTTAACTTTCCATTTGTTTAAGAATAGTTGATGAAAAGTAGGGAGGTCATTTATACTGTTAGGAGTTAAGCCTTTAAACCATTTTCTTGCTTCTCCCCCTAAGCTTTGAGAAAAAATTCTAAGTTTAACAATTTCATCATCTATTTCCTGTCTGTCAAAGTAGTCATTCATTTTTTCCACATGTTGTTGAGAAATAGTAGAACTACTAGCATCATATAAAGGAATCTTGGATTGATAATCCTATGGTCGAACAACTAAAGGTAAAGGAAGGACTAAGGGAGCATACCATGTTGCCATGATACGAGGTTGTGGAAACAATGGAGGGTTAACAAGTGGCGGGTTTACAACAGGAGGTACAGGGTTAAATGGAGGAAGGTAAACAGTGGGGGATGGAGTTAGTACAAGAAAATTTTTTTGTAAGGTGGAGGGGTCTAAAACTATCTGGGTTATCCAACTCTAAGAAATAATCATATACAAGCTTTGTTCTAGGGGTGGGTAAGAGGGGATATTCTGCAAGTATTTGAGGTTTTCAGGTAGGGAACTTGATTTGTGGATTGGTATGCTAATAACTAAATCTTTGGATCTAGGAGACTTCCTAAGAATACTTTCACGATTGTCAACTATAGAAGGAGGATTTAGGTCAGGATAGGATCTAATATGAATTCTTCTAGAAGCTAGAACTCTGGACCCAACAAATCAGAATGGTTGGAAGGGTATAACAGTCTTAAGACACAAACCAAACTGTGAAAGAAATACTTAATCCAAAAAGTTTTTCTTGAATGGGTTTTTTTGGTGTTTTAATGATAGAATAAGTTTCCCAGTGGATTCTATGAAAAACCAGTGGAGTCAGCAAGCCTACTAAAAACCAATGGAGTCACCAGGTGGAGGATTTTTCTTGTTTATGGCTAATTATTGTCCACCATCAACAATCATAAGCCATTCTTGGCTAACACTTGATTCATCTATGTTAAAAAATAAGGTTTTCTAAGTTTTGAGGTTGTTTACTACTCAGTAGTCCCTAGTATGGTCTCCATTATGTTGGCTCCCTATGATTTGCAAGATTGGAAAGAACAAACACTGCAAGGGCCACATCAAAACCACTTTGGAATCCTAGGATCTAGCCTTCCTGGATTCAGAGAGCGATCTCTCTATATAAGTGTTTTCAAATGATATATCTTTATGCTCTTGTTTTAAGATATTAAGCTTGTTATGAAGTTCTAAGGACTTGTCTTTTTTGGTTAAATTAGCTGATAGATTGATAGATTTGTGGTGTGACTAGTTGAAGGGATGTCTCAGTTGAATAGATAGACTATGAGAAAAACTTGATCCATTGGGCTATGGAGTCATAAAATGATTTAATTGTTCATCAACTCTGCAAGGGTTTTCATAGGGAAAGCTAACTATACCAAGTGGATCTCTTAGATTAGATTGTGATATGAAACAACAATAAGTTGTGAAGGCAACAAAGCTATAGTTAGTTAAGAATATTCTAGCTCTACTTAGACAAGTAAAGCCTTTTAATGTAACTGTTTGAGACAAACCAAAGGACAGGGTGTACCATATACTTCTTTGGCCAGAGTTTAATAATCAAACCTTTAAGACAACAATCCACCAATCCTAGGACCACTTTCAGAGAAAAGAAAAAATTTAAGATAACAGTGAGAGCAGCTAAAGAGCAAACAAAAGCCTATATTCTTCAACTTAACACTCAAAAGAATCTTCAAAGCAAAATTTTGAGGCAGACCAGAGGATAGGGCATACAATATACTTCCCTGGTTTAGACTCTACTAAGTATACTTCAAATAAAGGTCTTAAAAACAATATCTCAAGCCATACCGAAGGACAGGGCTCACCATAAACTTCCTTGGTTTCACTCTATTGAATCATTTCTAAGACAACAACCTATATGGAACTAGAGGGAAATTAAGAATCCTCAAATCAAACCTTGCAGAAGAAAACATAAGGATAAAGAATGAAGACAAAAATAGGGTGCCAAGACAACACATCCTACTCTAAAACTTCTGTTCTTTTATTAGAGAAAGATGGAAAAAATGTAAAAGATAAGAAAAAAAGTGACAAATGAGGAAAACTTCACCATTAACATAACTCAAGGATCCTGTGAACGTTCTTTTATTATTGATGATCAAAACAGTTACATTACTCCATGTACAATAGCTCTCTGCAACTCAGAGCTTTCTCAAATCTAACCTAGCAATCCTCAACTAGCTTAGCAGCAGAAATCAGCCAAATAACCACCAACTAACCAACACTAAAAATGAAACTCATATGCAGTATTTATTTGCAAAATGAGGAGGTGGTGCTAAGCTAGGGTTTCGAATGTCATTTATTATAGACTTAATGATTTTTGACCTTTGAGACCATACAAGGCTCAAGGAAAACAAATATGAAGGTTTTTCTATGAAATAATAACTCCTAACTTAACTTCTGAGTTAATTTCTGTGAAATGTTTGACTTTAAGGCTTTTTGCAATAACTTTAAAATAACTGTTGGTAGATGAAAAATATCTCTGACTTCTTAGTAATAACTGTTTTATGTTTTTTTTGAAAGGAAACATGCTGTAGCTGGAAAAATATCTCCTTTGAAGAAGTAATTGTTGTAGGTTTAGTCATTCGAATGTGTTTATGGGCTAAATCTGCTTCTGTTTTATCTTTAAATTCTGTATTAACCCTTTAAACTTTGATTTAACCTTTATAAATTGTCTCATTATTTTTTCACTTATTCTGCCTTTATCTTTGTTTTGTTCATTAATCCTTTGATCAACCTTTTGGCTTTCTGTCTTAACCTTTTAATCCTTCAATCTCCACTGTTTGTCTTCATTACCTTTAAACTCTTCTTTTGTGGCTAATCTTCATGATTTTTCTTTGACTTGTGTTTAGCCTTTTAATCCTTCTGATCTTTGTCACAGTCATTTAATTGTTTTATTTCTTCGTTGTATATCTGTTTATGTGTGTTTTCTACACAGGGATGCTTTTCTTCTATGTTGTAGGTTTAAGTAACCATCGATGATCATGTTTCATTGATGATTAAACTTGACATAAGGCCTTTGGTTCCTTTCAACGGAAAAAATACTTTGGATCGTCACCCAAAACGTTCAGTCAATCGATTTTAGACCCTCGGAATGCATTTCATGCATCTCCACCATTAAACCTACATACTAAAACAAACAATTAGTTTTAAAACTTGCGGGGAGGGTTTACTGCGCTTTTCTGTGGTATTTAGGCTGTCGGAGGGCAGAGAATGATGTGTAGGCCTTGTTCCGTAGGCAGAACCAGTGGGAAAATTGAACAGAGGCAGGGGTTTTTTAATTTTGGCGCGGAGGGATAAGTGGTTTTTGAAATCCGAGAGGTGGTTTTCGCATGGCAGAGGAGGCGGTAATGGTTTTCGAGGCAGGCATGCGATATGATTCAACTTCTGTCGCGTGGCAAGGTGAAACCACCCATTTTGCAATGTTTAAAAACATTAACCCCAACACTATTTTATTTGCGATACAGGGTGTTGGTCGTCGGATCTTGGAGGGGAAGATCGACGGTGTGGAATGATTGATAATGGAGCCCAGGGGAATATGACATGGCAGAGTACTGTTGAAGCGCGGTTTTGAGGAAAAGCGGGGCCCAGGGTCTCATAAATCGCGCGGATGCACCCTTTTATAAGATAAAAGGCATGTTTTATGAGGGTTTTTAATCAAAGGCAGAAGGAGCTTTAATATTTAAAAGTTGGGGCTATGTGAGATGCGGGGCTAGGGTTACATGAGCGCGAGGGAGTGAGGGTTTAGGTCGAAGAAAAATAGAAGTGAGTTTTAAAAACCTTTAAACAAAGGTTTTAAACTTTGATATAGGGTCAAGTTAGTAAAACAAAAGAGTCGGGGTTTTTACATAAAAAACAGGGTTTTTATCGTAAAAGGGGGGTCCCAACAGTTCAAATATTTCAATTAAAACAATGTAAAAGAGGGTCTTTTACATTGTTTTGATAATATAAAGGAAAGGGATGAAGAAAGGAGTTTTGAAGGGTTTTTTGAAGGGAAAAATGGGTTTTTAGAGGGGGTATGAGTGAATGAGAGTGCGGGTAGGGAAGGAGAATGAAAAAAAAGGTAAACCAGCCCATAGTGAGTTTTTTTTGGATCAGCAAGGTAAAATTGAGAAGGAAGATATAAAATATATAGTGAAATAGGTGTATTGAGGATAATGAAGGCAGTGAAATTTCTAAAGATAGCTGATAAGACAATAATTCTATCTTTAGGTGCTTGTATAACATCCACAGTCACCTAGTGAATTCTGTAATATATAGGAGAATAACATTTAGTAAGGTAATTTATGGTTTTATCCTTACAGTTCACTAATGAGCAATGTCTTTCCAACCATTCCATCTCGATTAGAATATCATAAGACCTTAGAGGTAACACATTCATATCTACATTACTTAAATGGCCTTCTATTCCAATAGGGCAGTCATCTACTTTGGTTGTTACCCTTGTTTTTTCCTCAGTTTCCAACTGCAACAACCAGTTATTTTTAAATTTACAAGTTTGTAAGTGACACGTTTTAGTGATTTTTGGACTAGAATAATTAAAAAATGCTCCTAGGTCTATCAAAATTGAAACAACATGGTTATGCATCTTACCTTTGAATTCAATCATAGTATGATGGTATTCCTCTTGATGATCTTCTGAGGAATCATTAATCTTGGATATGTTTCGAGCCACCTTACCAATTGTATAAGCCTCTTAAATGTTGGAAATTTGTTCCATTCTCGTGCAATGAGGGAATTGTTTGTAATAATGAGGCTCCCCACAACCCCAAAACTGTAATGTAGGTTGTTTCGATTAACTAAACTCTATTTTACTGGTGATCTCCACCTGTTTAGATTCATTTTGTGATTTAAATTTCTGTTGATTCCTTTGAGGAGGTTTATTGTATTGATTCTTATGCAATTTTTTTACATTTCCACTTTTCATATTTTTCACGTTTAAGTATTTTGTTGTACCTTTTTACTAGCTCAACTCTTACTGCCTTCTATCTTCTGTTTCATCTATTGATAACAGATTCACACCATTCTAATGGCCTCATGCATGGTTTTGGGGTTATCAAATTCCAAAAGCTATTTAATTAATGAGGGTAGGTTTCTCATGAAACATTTTACTTTGGAATTCTCCTCCTGAATATAAGGTACATACCTCAATATGGGTGTGAAATTGGTCACAAACTTATCCATAGAAATTTGTCCCAACCAGAGGTCGTGGAATTCCTTCACCTTGTCGTCATAAAGTTGCTCAGTCAATTACTTTTATTTAAAGTGTGTATGAAAATCTCCCAAAGTTACCCCCTTCTCATTAATTGGATGAACAACCTTAAACTCTTTCCACCACAACATATCCTTCCACTGAAGTTGTTATATGACTAATCTCACCTTCAAGTTAACATCATCATAAATTCAGAAGTATTATTTAATGTTAATCAACCAATCCTCAAAAACTTCTTCCACTTCTGTGTCAAAAGTTGGGGGTTTAATATTATTGAACTACCATTTTATATTTGTCCTTTGTTTATTATTTTTTTGATGGCTTGACACATTTTCATATTCATCCTCATTTCCACCTTTATCCCCTTCCGATCGCCGAGTGTGATTTTCTTCAAGCGTGCTTTAGGCGCATTTTCACTTATCTTTCTTTTCTCCTCATCCCTATCTTCATTGCCAGAGCTGGGTATAAAATTTCTATGATTATGGAAATCATAAAGTATTTTCATTGTTCGTTCTTGATATCGTATTAATCTTTCATTATCCACGTGCGGACTAGCCATCCCGGTCCTTAACCGTTGAACAATTTTCAAAAACATGGAAGTGTGTTTTGATAGCCTTATTCCAATTGAACCTACATCTTTGGGTTAACTCCTAAAATAGGTATAGAACCAAATTGGAGAGAGGACCTTATTGGCTGTGTAGATTCAAATCCTCTCTACATTATGCTTCCTCTCTCTGATCACAATATATATCTATTTATTAATCAATTTACCAAATAATCAGCAGTATTGCAACTTGGGTGTTGTGATACCACTTGTAACAACCATCCATCATCAAAATGGTAATAACATAATTTAGAAATAGTTACAATAATTTATACTATGCAAAAATAGAAAAAAAAATTATTTATTTCTTATTAAATCTGGAGGAGGTGTGGAAGCACATGGGATTCATGGTAGAGAAATAAAACTTGTTAATATTTAATGTACTCTCTAACTCATGAGCAAACATATGGTTGTAATTTTTTTTTCCTAAGAATTGGTCTGCAACTTTATTTATGTTCTATGTTTTACACCTTTGTTAAGGTTTTTGTGCCTTTGATATAAATTGAAAAGAGTAGACTTGTAACCCTCAGCTCTGGAGAACCCTATAGAGATTGGTGGTCACATCAACTGTCTTTATGGTGATTGATTTCAATGGGATACAACTATCCTCATCCCCACCATCCAATATTTAGGGTTTCAATAGAATGGTGGAGGTTTTGCTTGGACAATTAATGATAACTATTCCCACCCAAGTCTCCCACTGGCACCATCATTGTGTATTTCTATCGGAGCACCTCTGAAATCCTCTAAGGCTAGGGTATTGGCTCAGTTCATGCCGATTTTTCCCTTAGTAAGTAAGAATTGTGGTTTCCTTCACATGCTGCTCATGCACTACTTCTAGAACCTTTACAGGAGATTAATAATGGTTTTTGCAATCCTAGGTAGCATGGAGCAGTGCGTCCCTCAACATTCCTACTCAAGCATGTGACAGAATCTCACCCTTCCAAGTAACTGAGTTTTCTTTATTTTATCCTTAACACCCTTTCCTAGTCTGATTAACCCTCTTTTTGTATTTCTAACCCTTACCTCGATACCAGGAATTCCTCCTACATTTCATCGCTTCTCCAAGACATTTCCTCATGTACTAATTCCTCCATTCTTGCTAGATTTTGACTTCTTCCAAGGGTTTTAAGTTTACTATATTATTTTCACTAAATTATTAGCGTACTTTGATTATATGTTCGCCTAACTGTAAAACAAAAATAGAAGTTTTGCTCCTGATCTAGATTTTATTATATGACAGTAAAGTGCTTTTCAAGCCATGACAAGTGACAATCATAGCGATTTTTCCTGTTCCATGTTACTAGGTTTTCTACCCCCTTTCTACTCAAGAAATTGAGATGGTTAGAGTTTCGTCGAGGGTTCAAATATTGTATTTTCAAACTACTTATCAGAAATTTAACTTTATAGTTTTTCCCTCGATGGGCCATATATATATATATGAAATACTTTTGTAGATTTATTTTAAGTCTTTTTTTTAAAGAATTATTTGGTTAGAATGACTATAAAGCTTTTCTAGAAAGTTCCAATTGGATTTCATTATGTAATTATTTTTAAATTCTATTACCACAGTGCCTTGGTGATTTGATATATATTGATTTTGTGTTCTTTGGTTTTCAAGAATTATCTGCATAGAATGAATGTAAACCTTTCCAAGAAAGTTCTAGTCGGATATCATTCTGTAATTATTTTTAAATGCCATTACCATAGTGCATTGGTTATTTGACAGCGGGCCTTTCTTTCTCCAATTAATAGATTTTTTGTAAGATGTCTACCACAACATGCATGGCCAAATGTACTTCTTCATTGTTAATGCATCATTTTAGCGAATAAAAATTATCCCTTTCTTGTGTAATGACCAGTGATTGAAGCGGAGGTTGTTTTCACATCCAATGACTGATTGTTGACTTAATTTATTGGTTTATTAAACACTGGTTATATTGTGGTAGTTTTGAAGTTGATTTTTTAATGCTCTTGGGGCACTGGCCCTTTGTACGTGTATATATTTGTTACTGTTTGAGTTGTCACTGTTTATTTATCACTGTAAGGTTAAATTATTTGGTTCTATTCACACAATTTCTTCATACCTGGTGAATTAGTATTGCTTATTAGTATTCCTTTAAAATTTTTGAAAAGTACCTTTGAGAGAATGAGATCCGACCCGCAAAATCGGTTCCCTCTGTTCCAGTACTAATGTCTCCATATAGGAAAGTTGGTTATTTCCCTGGTGGGCCTCTAGCTCGTAATGGGAAACTACCTTGTTTCCATTATACTACAACTAGCACAACCACATTAGTAAAAACTAATGTGGTTGATATACGCCGATAGGCGTATATAAAATAGATTTACAACCACATTACCAATGTGGTTGATATACGCCGATAGGCCTATATCCACTACCCATCACATTAATTTATATATCAATAAATAAATATTATATATAATAATTTTATTATATTAACTTGAAATATATATATTATATATTAATAAGAATATCAATATATTAAATCTATTAATTATGATTAAAATCACAAAAATATTATATATATATTAATAATATTATAATAAGTATTAATAATATATATTAAAAATATTTATTAATATATTAAAAGTATTAACTATATACATACTATAAATAAAATTTAAATATATATAATATATATTAATATAAAAATAATATTAATAATATATAATAATTTAATATTTATTTATATATTAATATCATAGATGGTTATATTATTAATAAACCAAAAGAACTAATAATATATTAATAATATATAGTATATCATAGTTGGTTATATTATTAATAATATATATTAATAATATTATAATATTACTAATAATCATTATTTATAAATATTTGAATATTTATTTATAATGATTATTATTAATATTATAATCTTATTAATATTACTAAATAAATATTATAATATTATAATATTATTAATAATATATATTAATAATATTATAATATTAATAATAAACATTATTAATAAATATTTGAATATTTATTAATAATATATATTAATAATATTATAATATTACTAATAATCATTATTAATAAATATTTGAATATTTATTTAAAATGATTATTAGTAATATTATCATATTATTAATATTAACCAAAGGTTTAAATATTATAAACCATAGGAATTGGTGAACACAAGGGATAAATATTATAAACATAAGGGATCAATATTAAAAACACAAGAGATTAATAAACCGTAAGAATTGATATTTTAAACTAAAAAACCTAATAAATTAATATCAATATTTTAAACATAAGATATTAATAAACCAACGAGATTATTAACATTATAAACCAAAGAACTAATAGACCCAAGGGTTTAATGTTATAAAGAAAAGGAATCAGCGAACCCAAGGGATAAATATCATAAACCTAACGGATGAATATTATAAACAACAAAGATTAATAAACCCTAAGAATTAATATTTTAAACTGAAAAATCTTAGAAATTAAGAAACCCTCAGAATTAGTATTTTAAACTCAAGAGAGTAATAAACCCAAGGGAATTGATTTAAATATTGAGACAATTGTTGTCACAATGCGACGTTCGACCAACTATGACCATGGTTGGCCATGGGTGATATTCATATTGAGACAATGTTTGTTAGAATGTGACATTTGATCGTGGATGACATAAACCCAAGGGTTTAATATTATAAACCAAAAGAATTGGTGAACCCAAGGGAAAACCATTACCCAACAAATTATAAACCAAAGGAATTGGTGAACCCAAGGGAATTGATTTAAACATTGAGACAATTGTTGTCACAATGCGACGTTCAACCAACTATGACCATGGTTGGCCATGGGTGATATTCATATTGAGACAATGTTTGTCAGAATGCGACATTTGATCATGGATGACATAAACCCAAGGGTTTAATATTATAAACCAAAAGAATTGGTGAACCCAAGGGAAAACCATTACCCAACAAATTATAAACCAAACGAATTGGTGCACCCAAGGGAATTGATTTAAATATTGAGACAATTGTTGTCACAATGCGACGTTTGACCAACTATGACCATGGTTGGCCATGGGTGATTTTCATATTGAGACAATGTTTGTGAGAATGTGACATTTGATCATGGATGACATTGATCGATTATTCATATTATAAACCAAAAGAACTAACAAACCCAAGGGTTTAATATTATAAACCAAAGGAATTGGTGAACCCAAGGGAATTGATTTAAACATTGAGACAATTGTTGTCACAATGTGACGTTGGACCAAATATGACCATGGTTGGCCATGGGTGATTTTCATATTGAGACAATATTTGTCAGAATGTGACATTTGATCATGGATGACATTGATCGATTATTCATATTATAAACCAAAAGAACTAATAAACCCAAGGGTTTAATATTATAAACCAAAGGAATTGGTGAACCTAAGGGAATTCATTTAAACATTGAGACAATTGTTGTCATTATTCATATTATAAACCAAAAGAACTAATAAACCCAAGGGTTTAATATTATAAACCAAAATAATTGGTGAAACCAAGGGAAAACCATTACCCAACAAATTATAAACCGAAGGAATTGGTGAACCAAAGGGAATTGATTTAAACAGGGATGACATTGATCGATTATTTATATTATAAACCAAAAGAACTAATAAACACAAGGGTTTAATATTATAAACCAAAGGAATTGGTGAACCCAAGGGAAAACCATTACCCAACAAATTATAAACCAAAGGAATTGGTGAACCCAAGGGAATTGATTTAAACATTAAGACAATTGTTGTCACAATGCGACGTTTGACCAACTATGACCATGGTTGGCCATGCGTGATTTTCATATTGAGACAATGTTTTTCAGAAGGTGACATTTGATCATGGATGACATTGATCGATTATTTATATTATAAACCAAAGGAATTGGTGAACCCAAGGGAAAACCATTACCCAACAAATTATAAACCAAAGGAATTGGTGAACCCAAGGGAATTGATTTAAACATTGAGACAATTGTTGTCACAATGCGACGTTTGACCAACTATGACCATGGTTGATTTCATATTCAGACAATTTGATGATGGATGACATTGATCGATTATTCATATTATAAACCAAAAGAACTAATAAACCCAAGGGTTTAATATTATAAACCAAAGGAATTGGTGAGCCCAAGGGAATTGATTTAAACATTGAGACAATTGTTGTCACAATGCGACGTTCGACCAACTATGACCATGGTTGGCCATGAGTGATTTTCATATTGAGACAATATTTGTCAGAATGTGACATTTGATCATGGATGACATTGATCGATTATTAATATTATAAACCAAAAGAACTAATAAACCCAAGGGTTTAATATTATAAAACAAAGGAATTGGTGAACCCAAGGGGATTGATTTAAACATTGAGACAATTGTTCTCACAATGAGACATTTGATCATGGATGACATTGATCGATTATTCATATTATAAACCAAAAGAACTAATAACCCCAAGGGTTTAATATTATAAACCAAAGGAATTGGTGAACCCAAGGGAATTGATTTAAATATTGAGACAATTGTTGTCACAATGCGACGTTCGACCAACTATGACCATGGTTGGCCATGGGTGATATTCATATTGAGACAATGATTGTCAGAATGTGACATTTGATCGTGGATGACATAAACCCAAGGGTTTAATATTATAAATCAAAATAATTGGTGAACCCAAGGGACAACCATTACCCAACAAATTATAAACCAAAGGAATTGGTGAACCCAAGGGAATTGATTTAAACATTGAGACAATTCTTGTCAGAATACAACGTTCGACCAACTATGACCATGGTTGGCCATGGGTGATTTTCATATTGAGACAATGTTTGTCAGAATGTGACAGTTGATCATGGATGACATTGATCGACTATTTATATTATAAACCAAAGGAATTGGTGAACCCAAGGGAATTGATTTAAACATTGAGACAATTGTTGTCACAATGCGACGTTCGACCAACTATGACCATGGTTGATTTCATATTCAAACAATTTGATGATGGATGACATTGATCGATTATTCATATTATAAACCAAAAGAACTAATAAACCCAAGGGTTTAATATTATAAACCAAAGGAATTGGTGAACCCAAGGGAATTGATTTAAACATTGAGACAATTGTTGTCACAATGTGACGTTCGACCAACTATGACCATGGTTGGCCATGAGTGATTTTCATATTGAGACAATATTTGTGAGAATGTGACATTTGATCATGGATGACATTGATCGATTATTCATATTATAAACCAAAGATTGAGTGAACCCAGGGATTGATTTAAACATTGAGACAATTGTTCTCCATGATCTGACATTTGATCAGGATGACATTGATCGATTATTCATATTATAAACCAAAAGAACTAATAACCCCAAGGGTTTAATATTATAAACCAAAGGAATTGGTGAACCCAAGGGAATTGATTTAAATATTGAGACAATTGTTGTCACAATACGACGTTCGACCAACTATGACCATGGTTGGCCATGGGTGATATTAATATTGAGACAATGATTTTCAGAATGTGACATTTGATCGTGGATGACATAAACCCAAGGGTTTAATATTATAAACCAAAAGAATTGGTGAATCCAAGGGAAACCATTACCCAACAAATTATAAACCAAAGGAATTGGTGAACCCAAGGGAATTGATTTAAACATTGAGACAATTGTTGTCAGAATGTGACGTTCGGCCAACTATGACCATGGTTGGCCATGGGTGATTTTCATATTGAGACAATGTTTGTCAGAATGTGACATTTGATCACGGATGACATTGATCGACTATTTATATTATAAACCAAAAGAAGTAATAAACCCAAGGGTTTAATATTATAAACCAAAGCAATTGGTGAACCCAAGGGAATTGATTTAAACATTGAGACAATTGTTGTCAGAACGCGTTCGACCAACTATGACCATGGTTGGCCATGGGTGATTTTCACATTGAGACAATGTTTGTCAGAATGTGACATTTTATCATGGATGACATTGATCGATTATTTATATTATAAACCAAAAGAACTAATAAACCCATTGATTTAATATTCTGAACCAAAAGAATTGGTGAACCCAAGGGAAAACCATTACGCAACAAATTATAAACCAAAGGAATTGGTGAACCCAAGGGAATTCATTTAAACATTGAGACAATTGTTGTCATTATTCATATTATAAACCAAAAGAATTAATAAACCCAAGGGTTTAATATTATAAACCAAAGGAATTGGTGAACCCAAGGGGAAAACCATTACCCAATAGGTATAAACCAAAGGTGGGGTTGATAAACCAAGAGAATTGGTGAACCCAAGGGAAAACCATTACCAAAAGAATTATAAACCAAAGGAATTGGTGAACCCAAGGGAATTGATTTAAACATGGATGACATTGATCGATTATTTATATTATAAACCAAAAGAACTAATAAACACAAGGGTTTAACATTAATAATATTAAAAATAATATTCTTATTCTTATTCAAATTAATTAATATTAATAATAAAACTTATTTATTTATTAATATTAGTATATTCCTAAATATTAATTATTTAATATCAAATACTAATGAAAATTATTATTACAGTAATAAATATATAACAAAGTATAATAATAGTTAATATATTATTATTATTAACTTTAATATTAATATTGATAATATTAATTAATACTAATATCAATAACATTTAATTAATATTAAGAGTGACATTAATATTAACATTTAATTAATATCAAGAGGCTCACCAAGCTGACACTATGGCAGTTTTGTACCAGTAATTTTATAAAAAAAAATATTAATATTTGTTAATAGTGGGTAGCATTAATTTTAATTCTAATATCAAAATATATTATTTTCCTTTGTAAATTTTTAATAATATTATGATTAATAATTTTAATTATTAAATAAGGTTGATTATAGCTCAAAAAAATAAAATAAAATAAAAAATGCACTCCTAAGTTTGTGAAAAGTATAGATAAACTTACAAAACCTCTATAAATCAAATTGCCATTATTCTATTTATTCCAAAGATAGTTGCTACTAATCAGATATCCATGAAATTTGTACAAGTCAATATCTAATATCTAGATATTATATTGATTCCTTATCTATATTTTTTATTTTTGAAATCAATATTTAATGGTGTTTGGAAATGATTAAATTTATTTGATATTACTCATTGAACTTTCTACATATTATACATATTGTTTATAAATAAAATATAATTTTATAATAAAAATAAAAAGTCATCAATTTATTTTTTTCTCATAAAAAATTAAATAATTTAAAATTTTATGTATTTAAAATAAAAATAGAAAAAAATATTTAATATTAACATTTAATTAATATTAAGAGGCTCACCAAGCTGACACTGTGGCATTTTTGTACCAGTAATTTTATAAAAAAAAATATTAATATTTGTTAATAGTGGGTAGCATTAATTTTAATTCTAATATGAAAATATATTATTTTCCTTTGTAAATTTTTAATAATATTACGATTAATAATTTTAATTATTAAATAAGGTTGATTATAGCTCAAAAAAATAAAATAAAATAAAAAATGCACTCCTAAGTTTGTGAAAAGTATAGATAAACTTACAAAACCTCTATAAATCAAATTGCCATTATTCTATTTATTCCAAAGATAGTTGCTACTAATAAAATATCCATGAAATTTGTACAAGTCAATATCTAATATCTAGATATTATATTGATTCCTTATCTATATTTTTTATTTTTGAAATCAATATTTAATGGTGTTTGGAAATGATTAAATTTATTTGATATTACTCATTGAACTTTCTACATATTATACATATTGTTTATAAATAAAATATAATTTTATAATAAAAATAAAAAGTCATTAATTTTTTTTTCTCATAAAAAATTAAATAATTTAAAATTTTATGTATTTAAAATAAAAATAGAAAAAAATATTTACATAAGCTAAGTGTATTAAAAAAAAAAAAACAAATATACCTTCTTATTTTTTATATTATATTTTTATTTATACAGAGATCTTTATTAATATTTTTTTTTTTTTAGTGTAGATATTAAATTTATTAGAATCTCAAATTTATTAGAATCATTGAGAGTAAAAAAAATAAATAAAAAAACACATTATATTAACAAATTAAAATTATCCTATAATTAATTTGATTATTTCATTTTTTTATATTTAATTAAACTACAATAACAAAAATAAATATAAAATTTGAAAATAAATTTGAATAAATTACAATTATGTGAATATTAAAATTAATAAATTGAAACACCATAATAGTAAATCAAAATTATTTTAGTAATATATTTTTATTATTTATTTTAATATTTAATTAATTAAAGTTTAAAAATAAATATAAAACATAAACATATTAAAACTATTTTAATAATATATTTTATAAACATCTTTTTAATTTGATACACAATTTCATAATTGAAAAAAGTATATAGATATTAAAATAAATGAATTAGACCATCAAAACATAAGACTTAACGTTGAGCTTAGTTTTAAGTGATAATTAGTTTGAGTGTAAAATTTGAACTTACATATTTTAGTTTATACGTAGAATTTTATATTTATAAATTAAAAGTAAAATAATTTATTTATTTATAATTTTAAATGCAGTTAGAAACGAATTATATATAGACTAACACTAAATCATGTAAATTTTATATTTATAAATTAAAAGTAAAATAATTTATTTATTTATAATTTTAAATGCAGTTAGAAACGAATTATATATAGACTAACACTAAATCATGTAAAACCCCTTACGGATCGTGATTAAATTATCTCAGCTTAATTTGATATGTATAATTCTTGAATTAGGATAGCATCCCCAAGCATTGTACTATTATCAGCACATAAAACAAATGGCATAAACTTGTTTCAACTTAAATATAAGTATGCAAGACTTGATCAAACCTAGTCATTCATAACAAATATGAAAAGCCACAAATGAACTAAACAACCTAATTGAAGCAAAGTAAGAACTTAATTACCTTAGTTCCATTGGGGAATAAGATTACGCAATACCTCAGAAACATATTTTTTTTTTTTAAAGTGTATATATATTTAAAACTTATATTTATTTATTATCAATAATAAATAATAAAGAAAGAGTATATATATATATATGTGTGTGTGTGTGTGTGTATGTATATACTCTTTCTTTAATATTTATCATTGATAATAATAGTTTATAATTAAAATATTATGATGCATATTATGGATTATTTCCTGACAACTTTATTTATTTTTATTCTTAATAATAAAAATAATTAATAGATAA
The DNA here is from genome assembly GCA_034641835.2 of Pinus albicaulis. Taxonomy (NCBI): domain Eukaryota; kingdom Viridiplantae; phylum Streptophyta; class Pinopsida; order Pinales; family Pinaceae; genus Pinus; species Pinus albicaulis. The sequence continues at coordinate 991,864,702 of CM076579.1, read as the reverse complement.
GTTTATTTATATAGATTTATTTTTTATAAGTTTAAATTTTATTCCCTTAAAAATTCAAAAATTCAAGTTGTACCTACATTAGTTTTCATCAACTTATATATTCAAGTTGTACATACATGAGGGATCATCAACTTATGTATGTGATGACACTTGGTATCTTGTAAGCTAGCTAATCTGCATAGGGATATGTATGTACATATTTATACATATACTTTTAATATGCTTGAATTATGATTTTTGGAATTTTTCCTTTATTATGAATTATTAAAATGCAATAACTGGAAACAATGCTCGACATCCCGAATAGTTGTAATTATAGGTTACGTGGTTACCTACCCAAACTTCTTCCATAAATAAAACCCCAGAAAGCTAAACTGGGAAAAGAAATTCTGGAAGTATAACAGGTAACAGTAACTGTAATTTTACGAAATAATTCGTCAATAACAGTAATTAATAAAAAAAAACCAGTTCTTAAACTACACTCGACCCTGAACATCATTCAATAAAAAAATGTAATAAATTATACTTCGAATGTCTATCAAAAGTAACCAGATTCGGTGATACCACAAATTTCCATATCAGAAGAAGGTTATATATTATAATAACATTCCACAAGGAAAAGGCCATGTGACGACCATTAACTGTAAACCAATTATCAATTGCTTGGACCATCTCGGGTGTAACCTGGATGACCAAATTCATAACCCTAAGTAGTATCTAAGGAACTATATCTAGGACTCCCACGGTCCGTGGATGAGTTATATGCCTGCTAATAATGAAACCAAGATAATCTGGATACAGAAGCACCTGGAAAACAACAGAAGTGTCCAAGTCACTAACAGAAGAACCTGGAAAAATGCGATGTCAAGACCCTGAACAGCAGGAAAGGTCTCGTACCCCCAAAATGGTACGTGAACCAAGCATAATGGTAAGCATAGAAAGAAACCCAAAAAAAGGTAAAAGAAAAAAACAACCCAGTAAATAAAACCAAGGTTATCATTGCATGGCAAAGAGAATAAACAGAAACCCTTACGTACAGAAGTTCTTCCTCTATTTCAACAGACGACCTGAAGGAATCAAACCTTGCAGCTCCGATCTTGCCACATGAAGTGAAAATAAATACATTGTTGGACCATAGGAAGACAGCCAAAGTTTATGCCTGCCGACGCTAGCTGCAAATCCTCAAGTTGTCTAGTTGCAATCCAAAGACATAGTGGTGCAAGAAAATCGTTCTAGTCGTGCGGGAAAGGAATAAACAACAAGATATTACTTTATCAGCTCTTGTATAGGAGAAACAATGCATGAAAACTCCGTAACTTCATGAATTAAACCCCGATTTCATGCACGGACAGAAGATGAAGAAGTACCACGATTCAAGATGAAACCCTTGGTGTTGGAGAACAAAAAATGACACACGGAGGAGAGAGAATAACGGCTCCATGGTGGAGGAATAAGGAATGAGTGTGTACCAGCAGATTGGCGAGACGACGCGTTTCCACTTTTACCGGGTATCTTGTTCAATCTAAAAGCCGAACGACGCGTTCCCTCCTCCGTTGCCGTTTAGGCTGGGGCGCCCACAACCTTTCTTCTCACGACGTCTCCTTGTCCGCAAGGCTTTCAGACACCTGGCATAACAGTTTCACACACTTGTACAAACGTTAATATTTCAGTTTCATTCTAAATGTTAATCTTGATAGGTGGCAATTAATAAATGGCTCAGCAAATTTTTAATCAAGATTTGTAACAAATTAATTTAAGTACGGTTTAAACATGTGATTTAGATATGCAAGGAAGTTAGTGGGGTAGATTTGATCCATTGATTGAGTGCCGACGACCAGAATATACCGGCATCTTTCAATCTAGACCATCAGATCGAAAAGATTAATTAGCCTAATCACAAAACATGCTCCTTCCGATAGGGGGTTACGCCTATTGGTGAACCCAAGGGAAAACCATTACCCAAAAAATTATAAACCAAAGGAATTGGGTTCAATAAACCAAAAGAATTGGTGAACCCAAGGGAAAACCATTACCAAAAGAATTATAAACCAAAGGAATTGATGAACCCAAGGGAATTGATTTAAACATGGATGACATTGATCGATTATTTATATTATAAACGAAAAGAACTAATAAACACAAGGGTTTAATATTAATAATATTAAAAATAATATTCTTATTCTTATTCAAATTAATTAATATTAATAATAAAACTTATTTATTTATTAATATTAGTATATTCCTACATATTAATTATTTAATATCAAATACTAATACAAATTATTATTAGAGTAATAAATATATAACAAAGTATAATAATAGTTAATATATTATTATTATTAACTTTAATATTAATATTGATAATATTAATTAATATTAATATCAATAACATTTAATTAATATTAAGAGTGACATTAATATTAATATTTGTTAATAGTGGGTAGCATTAATTTTAATCCTAATATCAAAATATATTATATGCCTTTGTAAATTTTTAATAATATTATGATTAATAATTTGAATTATTAAATAAGGTTGATTATAGCTTAAAAAAATAAAATAAAATAAAAAATGCACTCCTAAGTTTGTGAAAATTATAGATAAACTTACCAAACCTCTATAAATCAAATTGCCATTATTCTATTTATTCCAAAGATAGTTGCTACTAATCAAATATCCATGAAATTTGTACAAGTCAATATCTAATATCTAGATATTATATTTATTCCTTATCTATATTTTTTATTTTTGAAATCAATATTTAATGGTGTTTGGAAATGATTAAATTTATTTGATATTACTCATTGAACTTTCTACATATTATACATATTGTTTATAAATAAAATATAATTTTATAATAAAAATAAAAAGTCATTAATTTATTTTTTTCTCATAAAAAATTAAATAATTTAAAATTTTATGTATTTAAAATAAAAATAGAAAAAAATATTTAATATTAACATTTAATTAATATTAAGAGGCTCACTATTTGACTTAATGGCATTTTTGTACCCGATAATTTTATAAAAAAAATATTAATATTTGTTAATAGTGGGTAAAGCATTAATTTTAATTAATATGAAAATATATTATTTTCCTTTGTAATTTTATAATAATATTACGATTAATAATTTTAATTATTAAATAAGGTTGATTATAGCTTAAAAAAATAAAATAAAATAAAAAATGCACTCCTAAGTTTGTGAAAAGTATAGACAAACTTACAAAACCTCTATAAATCAAATTGCCATTATTCTATTTATTCCAAATATAGTTGCTACTAATCAAATATCCATGAAATTTGTACAAGTCAATATCTAATATCTAGATATTATATTGATTCCTTATCTATATTTTTTATTTTTGAAATCAATATTTAATAGTGTTTGGAAATGATTAAATTTATTTGATATTACTCATTGAACTTTCTACATATTATACATATCGTTTATAAATAAAATATAATTTTATAATAAAAATAAAAAGTCATTAATTTATTTTTTTTCTCATAAACAATTAAATAATTTAAAATTTTATGTATTTAAAATAAAAATAGAAAAAAATATTTAAATAAACCTAAGTGTATTTAAGAAAAAAAAACAAATATACCTTCTTATTTTTTATATTATATTTTTATTTATATAGAGATCTTTATTAATATTTTCATTTTTTTTTAAGTGTAGATATTAAATTTATTAGAATCTCAAATTTATTAGAATCATTGAGAGTAAAATAAATAAATAAAAAAACACATTATATTAACAAATTAAAATTATCCTATAATTAATTTGATTATTTCATTTTTTTATATTTAATTAAACTACAATATCAAAAATAAATATAAAATTTGAAAATAAATTTGAATAAATTACAATTATGTGAATATTAAAATTAATAAATTGAAACACCATAATAGTAAATCAAAATTATTTTAGTAATATATTTTTATTATTTATTTTAATATTTAATTAATTAAAGTTTCAAAATAAATATAAAACATAAACCTATTAAAACTATTTTAATAATATATTTTATAAACATCTTTTTAATTTGATACACAATTTCATAATTGAAAAAAGTATATAGATATTAAAATAAATGAATTAGACCATCAAAACATAAGACTTAACGTTAAGCTTAGTTTTAAGTGATAATTAGTTTGAGTGTAAAATTTGAACTTACATATTTTAGTTTATATGTAGAATTTTATATTTATAAATTAAAAGTAAAATAATTTATTTATTTATAATTTTAAATGTAGTTAGAAACGAATTATATATAGACTAACACTAAATCATGTAAATTTTATATTTATAAATTAAAAGTAAAATAATTTATGTATTTATAATTTTAAATGCAGTTAGAAACGAATTATATATAGACTAACACTAAATCATGTAAAACCCCTTACGGATCGTGATTAACTCCTCAGCTTAATTTGAAGCTGCAAGAATTTAACGTAGTGGATAGCATCCTCAAGCATTGTACTAATGTCAACCTGCAAAACAAAAGGCATAAACTTGTTTCAACTTAAATATAGAGTATGCAAGACTTCAATCAAACCCAGTCATTCATAACAAATATGAAAATACAAATGAACTAAACAACCTAATTGAAACGCCGTCGTGCTTAATTACCTTGGTTCCATTGGCAATAAGATTTTGCAATACCTCTAACATATTTTACGTTACATTTTTAAATAGATTATATTAAAATTAGATATATATATATATATATATATATATATATACTCATACTCTTTCTTTATTATTTATCATTGATAATAATAGTTTATAATTAAAATATTATGATGCATATTATGGATTATTTCCTCACAACCTTATTTATTTTTATTCTTAATAATAAAAAGAATTAATATATAAATTTATTTATATTGATTTATTTCTTACAAGTTTAAATTGCATTCCCTTAAAAATTCAAAAACTCAAGTTGTACATACATTAGTTTTCATCAACTTATATATTCAAGTTGTACATACATGAGGGATCATCAACTTATGTATGTGATGACACTTGGTATCTTGTAAGCTAGCTAATCTGCATATGGATATGCATGTAAATATTTATAGATATACTTTTAATATGCTTGAATTATGATTTTTGGAATTTTTCCTTTATTATGAATTATTAAAATGCAATAACTGGAAACAATGCTCGACGTCCCGAACAGTTGTAATTATAGGTTACGCGGTTACCTACCCAAACTTCTTCCATAAATAAAACCCCAGAAAGCTAAACTGGGAAAAGAAATTCTGGAAGTATAACAGGTAACAGTAACTGTAATTTTATGAAATAATTCGTCAACAACCGTAATTAATAAAAAAAAACCGGTTCTTAAACTACACTCGACCCTGAACATCATTCAATAAAAAAATGTAATAAATTATACTTCGAATGTCTATCAAAAGTAACCATATTCGGTGATACCACAAATTTCCATATTAGAAGAAGGTTATATATTATAATAACATTCCACAAGGAAAAGGCCATGTGACGACCATTAACTGTAAACCAATTATCAATTGCTTGGACCATCTCGGGTGTAACCTGGTTGACCAAATTCATAACCCTAGGTAGTATCTAAGGAACTATATCTAGGACTCCCACGGTCCATGGATGAGTTATATGCCTTCTAATAATGAAACCAAGATAATCTGGATACAGAAGCACCTGGAAAACAACAGAAGTGTCCATGTCACTAACAGAAGAACCTGGAAAAATGCGATGTCAAGACCCTGAACAGCAGGAAAGGTCTCGTACCCCCAAAATGGTACGTGAACCAAGCATAATGGTAAGCATAGAAAGAAACCCAAAAAAAGGTAAAAGAAAAAAACAACCCAGTAAATAAAACCAAGGTTATCATTGCATGGCAAAGAGAATAAACAGAAACCCTTACGTACAGAAGTTCTTCCTCTATTTCAACAGACGACCTGAAGGAATCAAACCTTGCAGCTCCGATCTTGCCACATGAAGTGAAAATAAATACATTGTTGGACCATAGGAAGACAGCCAAAGTTTATGCCTGCCGACGCTAGCTGCAAATCCTCAAGTTGTCTAGTTGCAATCCAAAGACATAGTGGTGCAAGAAAATCGTTCTAGTCGTGCGGGAAAGGAATAAACAACAAGATATTACTTTATCAGCTCTTGTATAGGAGAAACAATGCATGAAAACTCCGTAGCAAGTGAATTCGGCTTCGATTTCATACCTGGACGTGAAGACAGAGGAACTGCCAAACGATTCTAAGGTGAAACCCTTGGTGTTGGAGAGCAAAGTGTGACACATGAGGAGGAGAGAATAACGGCTCCATGGTGGAATAAGGGATAGGTGGTTACCCTGTAGATTAGCCGAGATGACGCGTTCCACTCCTCCACCGTTACCCCCGATTTGAAACCACCAGGGCGCCCACAACCTTTCTTCTCACGACATGTCCTTGTCCGCAGGGCTTTCAGACACCTGGAATAACAGTTTCACACACTTGTACAAGCATTAATCTTTCAGTTTCATTCTAAATGTTAATCTTGATAGGTGGCAATTAATAAATGGCACAGTAAATTTTTAATCAAGATTTGTAAAAAAATAATTTAAGTACGGTTTAAACATGTGATTTAGATATGCAAGGAAGTTAGTGGGGTAGATTTGATCCATTGATTGAGTGGCGACGACCAGAATATGCCGGCATCTTTCAATCTAGACCATCAGATCGAAAAGATTAATTAGCCTAATCACAAAACATGCTCCTTCTCATAGGGGGTTATGCCTATCGGCGTAATAACACTCGTAGCTAACTACAACCAAATTTATTAAAGTTAATTGAGATATTTCCCTTTGTCTTCTTTATAATCACACAATCAATTTTTATTTTCCTAGTGTCAATTGACCCTGGCACTCACAAAGGTACATGTAAAGCGGCTTTCATTTACTTTGTATCAGGGTTCTTTCTTTCATTTTATTCTTTTAACAACCTGCTAGAATCAACCATTCATTTCATCAATTGTACTGCATTCAAATACATAAATAATTCTCTAGATTTTTCACTCTCATCAAGAGATTCACATCACACATAGCCGTAAGAGATATATCTTACATAACATATGGAATTTAAATCATACATATTTTTGTGACAATAACTCATGCAACTGTAGTTTCCAATTTATTTATCTGTTACATTTACTAGGAAATTTAGATTTGGAAAGAAAAAGATAGAAATCTCTTCAACATTTCAGAGTTCCAAATTCTTCTAGAAACAAAACATTTAAGAACCAAAACATTTAAGAACCACACCAGATTCATTTCAAAGAAAATAATACTTATATGTCTTAGTTAGCTCTTCAAGAGAAATAGGACTAGGAAGAGAGTCCTTTAGACACCCAATGTGTGAGACTAGAAATTACGTGCAGGTCTCCCATGAGCCTCTTCAGTTTCCAGAGCAGTTTTGGATAGCACATCAATACCTCCGGTTCAGTCTAGAATTTCCTTTTAAGGGTTTTCACTAGTTATGACCAGCGCCAAAAGACCCTCGAGTAGTGTAGCTACTTTCTTTGACAAGATCATGCCACAAGATTTCTTTTCTTTATCTCTTACATCCTCACTTCAACCACTCATGGCCTCTCCTAATTGAGATATTTTATGTTAATCTCTCCTAATTGAGATATTTTATTTTAATCTCTCCAAGGAAGAAAGTAACTATCTAACTACCTTGAAACTCAGGAATTTTTTTTAAGTCTTTCCCTCTCATTTCTCTAAATTAACATAACTTTATTTTAAAGAAAATAAAATAAGAATAACTACGCTTTTATCTTGAAGTTATTTTACCAATATCTACCAAACTAAATTACCAAATCTTACACAATAAAAGGTAAATGGCCATTATTTACATGACCGGGTTGCTACAATAAATTTATATAAATTTACCTTATTAGATAATCATAAGAATTCACCAATTCAAAACAAAGTTTCACGAATATAACAAAAATAGTGTCTTTGAGTAGATTTAAGGATTTTGCATGTTCAAATTTGAAGCTCCATTTTTTTTTCTTTTCAAATTTATGTTTATAAACATAAAATAGTGCTTGCAATGTGAATTTTCTGAAGGTGAGTTCTCTTTTCATCCATTGGATTACCACTAGCAAATTTCTAAATGTCTGAATATGGGAAACACCTCTTTCCTAATACAACATTGAATCTTTTTGGAGGGCCATATGTTCATAAATCCATTTGTTTGAAAGCATATTTTAGATTTGAAGGATATATTATGGCTTGGGGAAAGATGAATAATTCCTGTTCCATCACCTTTAATGGGAGCTATTTGTTATGCACCATCAAAAAAATCACATAACATTTCTATAATTATCACTAATTCTAAAGATTTTTTGAGGGGATAAGTACCTGAAGGTTGAAATCAAGAATAAATAATATTTAACCTTTGGTCATGCATTTTAGATGTAGGTTGTCCACATCCTAAAATTTTCTCTAACAAATGAAATTACCTAGGAAATAGTAAATGACAAGGATTTTCACCTCTTAGCTACCGTATTTTAGCACCATCATCAACAATATTATTCAATGGTGTTCCCTTACCATGCATTATGTAGGAGCATTAAAATTTCTATCTCCACCCAAAATTTCTTGGAGTAGTAGCAAGGCATGATGAGATGGAAGTTGGACTCATTAAATTATTTACAAAGACATGAATTCCAAAGGCCTTCAAAGATTATATCTCTAGAATTGCTTGGAGTGTTAGCAATACATAACGACATGGAAGTTCAATTCATTATATGATTTACAAATACATGACCTCCCAAGGCATTGAAAGCGTATTTTTGTATAGAATGTCCCATATTAGGGCTTTGTTGTTGAGAAAGATCCACAGAAAATTTTTGGATTTGGTTGGGAATTTGAAATTTTGAATGGGATACAATACCAATTTGATGTTTTTTCACTTCATTTTAATGTGAGTGTTATATAACCTACCCATCATTCATAACCTCAAAAGGGTTTAAAGACCAGAGAAATTTTAAAGGATGGAAATTTATTTGAAAATTCAAAAACCTTGGTGAATATTACTAGTACTTAATACAAAAAATGTAAATGTTTGGCAATATTCTTATAAAAATATTCAAATTTCTAATGATTTTATACATTGTTCAATAAAATATAAGTGAATTTTAAGGTAAATTTATTTATACTACAAAATTTGGGCAAATCATATTTAGAAAAAATGGAAATTGGAAAATATTTTTTTGGGAAAAAGCATGGAAAATTATCCCACCTCCAAATATTAGCCCTTAAAATTTTCCCTATCAAAGACTAGAGAAGTGTATCTTCCTTTTCACCTAGTCTTGTAAAGAATTTTTTAAGGCTATGATTGTAGACTTTGCAAATTTCAACGTGCTCTTCCACGAGTTATAATTCTTTCCAAGAGATTCATTGCTACTGTGTATTATTTGAATTACTTTCCCTTACAATTTGTTCCAAAATGTGATAAATTTTATTTGATAAATCTTAAATGATGGGGTTGTTAACATGGAAGAATATTTGTTTATTTTCCATGGGTTTAGTGATACTAGAAAATTATCTCCCTTCTCAATCCACTATACTAGCCAGTTGCCAATCAAAGGGATTGTGAAGTTTTTTACTTTCCAAATGATCCATACATTCTAATATCTTTTGATAGGAATTCTAATTCTTCCACAATTTGGTGTCTAGGATGAGCCTCCAAATATTTTTTTGTCACTAAGGCCTTCAAAAACAAGAAGATATTGTTAGACCCTATCCACCTTGTGATTTTTGAATTGATGTTTTTCTTTTCCAAGAAAATCATATTATTCATTTCTTGCATACAATTTTTAGAGAAAATATAACAACATAATTGCATGATCTACTCTAAAAAACCTTTTTAAATCTAGGTGACTGTAACATCCATATACCCACGTGTTCGTTGATAAAAAATATTTGTTAATTTAATGAAGTTAGTTGTTCAAGAAGTCGTTAGGGTTTGAGCAGTTGGGATCTTGTTAACGATCTCAGAGCCAACTTACCAATACGTTTCAATGTCCTATTCACCTATCCTTCCCAGTCGGATGGTAGCGAAAACATTTATATTGAAGCCATGTCCCAATTCGGAGAAAGGTAAATAATTATTACATTACTGTCTTTTTAACTGTTTTAACAAGAATCAGTTGAAAAACGAATTCTTGAATCGATTTATGCTGGGTACTGAAGGGTGGGTGATGGCGATTGTCATCTTCTCAGTCACAATGTGAAATTAAGTGTTGTTTAATGATGTAATTTGAAGACCATGGGGAACTCGAAGAGTAACCTCCATCGCTTCAATTTTCTTAGTCCACTGGTTTATTTTCTCTTCCACCTGCATGTTATTTTTCTTCGGCATGGCTGCCATGGTAGTGGTCGTTCTCACCTTGGATACACATGAGAGATGCTCTACGTTCTCACCATTTCTCTGCTTCGTATTGCGTCTCCCTTCTGCCATGAGGGAAGGGAAAATGGTTCTTCAACTGAAACAATGTAAGAACTCTGGTATTGTTTGATTTAATGATTGTTAAATGATTATTAAATTTAGATTTTGCTCTTCCAAATGATAAATATCTTGAGTAGATATTTTATTTAATATATAAGTACTGAACTTGTATACCTTAAGGGTTTTGCTTTGGTTTAGCATGGATTAAGTAAGATATTTTGAAGTATTTACCTGTGAAGTGATAGTTTTCTTCAAAACATTATTACTTTTTACTTTTGTAATATCCCTCATTACAATGATATTGTTTGTCTAAAAGGTTATGCATATATAAACCTTATGCTATTTTTTTTAAGTAAAGAATATATTTTAAAAAAAGAAAATATATCTATTTGTAATAGCGAAAGATAAGCAATTTTATATCTAATAATATTGCATATGCATCTTATCTAAGAAAGGATAGGACAAGCAATTTTATATATAATATTGCATATGGAAATTATCTAAGAAAGGATAGGATGCTTGTTCTTTCTTAAAATGGATTTCATACATGTGTAGGAAATGATAAGAAATCCAATCTGTTTTAAGAAATGCAAGCTATTTTCTTGAAAATGAATATAGATTAAAGAGGGTAACTCTTGAAATATTTTCATGTGTAGTGAAGAAGAAAAGAGTGTGTTAAAAGTTAAGAAATCCAAGTTCTTTTCTTGAAAATGAATTCTTGGAAGAGTTTTTATGAATATGTATGTATACATTAACCATGTTGTGAGTATATATATATAGATTACCATGGTGTTTGTAAATACTAGTTATTTAATAAACCCATGGATAGATTACCATGGTGTTGGTAAAGAATTAATTATTTTATAAATCCATGGATAGATTACCATGGTGTTGGTAAAGATTAGTTATTTAATAAATCCATGGATAAAAGAACTATTCAGTTATATTTATTTAGAACAAAACACTGTGTGATTACTTTATGCTATCATAATTAATATGTTAGTTTCATTTGGAAGAAGATCATGCATAGGCATGCAATATAAGTATTAACTTTCATTGGAAAGAATATAAATATTTGTAGGTGGAAAAGATAGAATGTGGTGCTAAACTATATTGGAAATGATTGTTTAGTATAATCTTTGAAAAAGAAGACATGTATTTATATTATTAATTGCATAGTTTTACTAAAAGAAAACATATGTTTACATGCTCACTAGCATTGAGATTTCCTTTGGGAAGACTCGTGAAGGAAGCTACCTGCTTCGTTGGAGACTCTTTTGGAATCTATATGCCTTTGCATGCATGGGAGAAACATTTGATATGTTAGATTGCACTCCATGTACTAAAATTAATAGCTCAAGGGTTAGCTATTTTGACTAAATTATGTAAATTGCATGCACGAATATCGTAACTAATGTATTAGTTTATTTTAAATATAAGCTAGGGAGATGTAGCTATTGTCTTGCAGGAATGTGCGCTTATGCGATGGAAACATTAGTTAATGTGATGACTTCTAACTAGCACATATGAGGTATGTGTTGTTAAAGGGAGAATGTCAAGGTACTTTACTTGCATGTCATGAATATACATGAGTAGATGGAGAAACTACTATAGTATAGATTTATGAAATGATTTATTATACTTTATGAATCTTGACATCAATGTACGTTGAAGGTAACATTATTAGGGTATGACGGTGATATGTATAAAGGAAATTAACCCAATGGCAGGTAAATGATTATGGTTCATGAAGATGAGTGTGAACTACCGGATGATCCAGTGTACGATGGACCATTATAGGTACATCCATGCCATCGAGATATGAAGATATGAAGACCAGAGGGTAAATGATATCATATTTATTGTAATGGCTTTAAGCTAGATATTTGTATATTTCCTTGTAAGATTTATAAATGATGGTTAAGGGATGGTCTCCCTTATAAGCCATTGAGTGAGGGCTGATCACCCTCACGAGCATTTAATAATAAAATTAAACGTTTGCTGGTTTTCACCCTACGGGGTTTCCAGGGTATATTGGTGTTCAATGTTCAATGATGTGACTGATTATTGTGTGAAGATGATGATGTTGATTTCTTTCTTGTTGTGAAGTTTCATAATGCCAAGTATGTGATGACTACATGAATAATGAAATGAGTGTATGGTTACATCATACAATGTTATGTTAATGTATTGTAATGGAGGATTGTTAATGGTTAAGGAACTTACTATTATTATTCTAAAGTTACACTATGAACTGGTAAACATTCTATGTAATGATGAATAAGGAATATTTAACCGTGAATGGATAGTTACCCATGAGTAACTTGTATAAAAAAATTTAACTCGTTACATTTCCATGTGAAGTTAACGGTGTATGTTAGAGTGACATGCATCCAACTAATTGAGATGGCTTTGAACTATACTACTTCAACTAAAACCATTCTTCATTGGTGAGAGATACAATGGTTGCACCAAGGACTATTTTTTTTCTCACATTCCGTAACAATGAATCCCATTCACATTTTTTAATAAATTAGCCTTCAAATGAATTTTTTTTTATTTTAATATTAAAAGTTTATTACAATTTAAAAAAAAAAAAAAACATAAAATTAATATTTTTATTATTATTTATTATAAGTATAAAAATAAAATTTTATAACTTTCTAAAATAATGAATTTTATATATTTATTAAACTATAATAAGCAGCCTTCAAATGAAATATTTTGTATTTCAATATTAAAAATTTATTATGATTTTTTAAAAATAAAAAACATAGAATTAGTATTTTTATTATTATTTATTATAAGTATAAAAATAAAATTTTACAACCTTCTAAAATAATGAATTTTATATATTTATTAAATTATAATAATGAGAGTTTTGTTATTAATTTTCTATTATCTTAAATTTGTAAGTTCATCATTCTTTAATTTGAAAAATTTTGGAATATTGTATTGAAATTACAGCCATCTATTGAAACGCTCCGACTAAAGGTGGGATTTAATTATTTCATCAAAATTATCAATGATGTATATGACCTACATTTGATCTCAAGTTCTGTCACAAATACAAAGGCACAAACAAACATTATTAGAAAGACCTAAAATCCGATGAAAATAATAATATTACTATAATTTTATTAATCTAACAAACCAATGTTTAAAAAACTTCATAAATTTTAATAAAATCTTAATTATTTTAAATAATTTTATTATATTTTTATAAAAATTAATTATTAAAAATTTCAGCCCAATTCCTCTTATAATACGCTCTTCAAAATTTAAAAATGTAGCTTCTGACATGTACCCAATAATATGCAGGAAAGTCATTTTATGGGAAAATTGAATGGTTGCCACTTCCTTTTATGAAGAAGCTACTCATAACTGAGTTGAAGTAAAAAGTTATTCCTAACTTATTTATGAGAAATCTGTTCATAGTTAAGTCTATACCTCCCAAAAAAACATTTTAGGAATGTTTTACAATATTTAATAATATAATAAAGTATAATATTAAGTAATTGTATGATGGTAAAATTACTTGTTCGAAACTAAGTGTATAAAAATTTAGTGATGTTAAGGGATTTTGTGGTCAAGACCAAGTATAATCTTCTTGTGATTTTGAAAGCTTAAATATATAAATATCGTGAATAGCAGCTTATCAAGCGAATCAAACCAACTTAATATAATTTCTAATAACTTAAAAATAAAAAATAAAAAACAAAAAATTAAATAATCAATAATATATTTATAATTAAAAATAAGTTAAAAAATATGCATAAATATCTAATAATATAAAAATGTAACATTAAAATTAAACCTCGAAAAATGTTAATCTAGAAGAAATATATTGATAATTAAGTTTGCGACGTTCTTTTCCATAACTCATTTATGAGGAGAAAGTTATTGATTATTAAGGTTGCTTAAATTTTAGATCCATGACTCATATATGATGAGAAAGTTATTGATTATCACTGTTGTTAAATTTTAGATAAATTATATTTTTTCATTGAATTGTTGAAACATGAAATTAATAGATGTTTTTATTTAAATTGATGTTATTTATAAAATTATAAAAACCTTATTTTTATTTTTTATTGTTTATAACATATTTTACAGATTTATAATAAATTTAAAATTATATAAAATATGAATAATATTTCAACAAAATTTTAATTTATAAATGATCAATATTTTATAATATTTCTGCTAACTTTTTCGTAAAGGATAAAGTTATTCTTAATTTTGGTTGTTTAAAATTTTACCTAAAATAAATTTTCACTGAATTTTTTAAGCATGAAATTAATAAGTTTCATCTTTAAATTGACTGACATACTATTTACAAAGTTTCGAAAATCTTTCTTTACCATTTATAACGGATTTCACAAATTCCCAACCATAAATTTTAAAAATATATAATGTAATTATATTTAAAAAAAAAAATATAGGTGATGGGGAGCTTTATAGAGGCTCTCATTTTAGAAGGATGAATTCCAATATGATTAAAAACCAATGTTGATTCTAGTTAGGTTACATATGCATTGGAAGGAATGTTATTGATATAGGATTTTGGGGTTTAATTTGGTATGTTGTATGTTGTGTTATTTATTAATATTTAATGATTTATAATATTGACAATTTTTATTCTCAAATCCTAAGGGATGTGAAGAATAAAAATGTAGTGAAATATATCATAATGCTATTGGAAAGAGTTTTCTTAGATTTGTTTATGAGGGCGTTAAGGTATAAAAGCAACCATAATTAAAACTCTAAATAGTTAAAACTTTAAATTTAAGCAAACTTATATTATTGAGACTACATAAATTTTCATCAATGAAGAGTATAATTCAAGATAATATACCTAATTTGATTTAGAAGACGATTGGGATGATTGATACATGAATAATTATTATTTTTGAGATGATAATGACTTTTATCTTTTATTTGATGACTTTACTCTACTTTATTTAGAGAATCTGGATGAAGCTAGAAATTTGTCATAATCACTAATTTTTAATTTCCATATTCTCTAATAGTAGTGTATTATGTGGAAAAATTTTCAAGCATGGATGGGTCTACATATGAACTTGTCACAATCACTAGTTTTCAATTTCCCTATTCCCTAATAGTAGTGTATTATGTGGACAAATATTCAAGCATGGATGGGTCTATGTATTTGGATCCACATGAATAGGTTAGACATTTGGAACACCATTTTCAATGGGGTATTAGGTTCAAGCATCATAAAAGTGGATTCAACATGAACACTTCGACATGGTATATAGGCTTGTGGTGGAGCTTATTGGACTACGTAAAATTGGTAGATAGTACTTGTATATGTCAAATTTTGAAGCATTATAGTCAACACTCATCCATGATCCTCTCATTTATGGTTATACCTCCTCACCACAAACATTGAGGGAAATGATTTTCTAAGTGTGGTGGAATTTAGGGATACTCTTTAGCGGTGTAATGGTGGGGCTAAAGGACCCATAGCATAGTAATAATAATTGACGCCATTTAATGCAAGATGGATTAGGTGCTATGGTGGGGCTAAAGGACCCACACCATAGTAATAATAATTGACACTCTATTTGATCAAAGGCTCAATATTTTAGCTCAAAAATGAAAGTGCTCATAATTAAATGAAACTAGAAAGACAATGACTGGCCCATCACAAGGAATCCAACGTAGCTCATTTCGTTAAAAACAAAGTTCGGATGAAGGAGTTATGGTCTACTGATCACCGTTCAGAAAAGACAATTTTTTATTAAAAAATTGCAGAACAAGTACAGGCTGATGACATGGCAGCCCAATCAGCATTCAGGGAATCTTCTTTATTTTTAGTCAAATGGGACTGTGACAAGTGTCACTGCGGGATTCTCCAGTTTGGTTTGTGAAGGTGAAATTTGTCCAATAAACTCCCAAGGTTGAATTTTGGGTTCATAATATTATGTGCTAGAAATAATTTTTTTTAATTAATTAATTAAGGTTGAAGATATTATATATATATATATATATATATATGGTTTTTAATCAGATAATA
Source organism: Pinus albicaulis (assembly GCA_034641835.2). Lineage (NCBI taxonomy): Eukaryota > Viridiplantae > Streptophyta > Pinopsida > Pinales > Pinaceae > Pinus > Pinus albicaulis. The sequence goes on along the minus strand of CM076579.1, from coordinate 991,848,161 downwards.
TATTATATATTTATATACATATTTAATATTTAATATTATTTCAAACATTAATTAGTATTCAACATTCCACATATATTATTATACCTATTGTTTCGTTGGCATTACAATTAAAAACCATATATTATAATGTTTGTTGGTAACATTACATATATTACAAACCTATGGTTTGTGCGGTACATATATCACATGGTAGAGTTTAATACATTCGAATGTGTCAATGCATTATATAATACGTGGAATGACATATATTATGGTTCAAGCGTATTATTATTATTGTGGTATCATTAAGGTTAGGGTGTTATATTAAATATGTTACCAAAAACGATATATGGGGGTCATGGACAGAATTCGACCCCATGACCTCACCGCCAACATCCCAGTAGTTTCACCAACACACCGCTACCATGTTCCTTGAAAAATAATGCTCTGAGTTTATATCTAAGCGCGTATTTCTCCAGTGGCAAGAACGAAGGGGTTAGCCCCTCACCATGAGACTGCTACCTTGTGACCGTGCCAGAGGGCTAACGCGCTTAGCACTAAGCTGCAGTTAATACTTAAAGCGTGCCTATCCTTAAGATAATGGCGCAATTAGTTTGGCAGACAGTTTGGAAAAGCACCATTTTCAGTGGACATACCAGATTTAGTGGACTTATTTGGACATTTTCCAAATTTAGTGGAGAAATTGTAGGAAAGACTGGTTTTGCCATCACTGAGGCAATTTTCGACCAATTTTGTCTCATGAAGAGTCATTCTTGGTATATTTGGATGTCCTGGAGCTATTAGTACAAGTTTCAAAGGTAGAAGAGGTCATCTATTGAGTTCTTTGTTGCCTTGAATATTTTTTAACCCTGAGCCACCAGGAGGGAAGGCCATGCCCAGAGCTTCTAGTAACCAAATCGAGTAAATAAATTGTTGTTTCTGATATATTTTGACATTTTGAACTCATTGGAATAGGTTACAAGAGAATTTGATTGATGTAAACAACATTTTGATCAGAATTTATCTAATACAGAAGCTCAAGCTATCGAGCTAGACCAAGGAGATGTAGCCTAGGAGGGGTGAAATAATTTATAAAAACTATATTTTAATGGATGAGTTTGTGATGGTTTGTTATTTTTCATGTTTATGTTGTTCAGTCATTTAAATTCATGCTTTATGCTTTCAAAAACACTCATAAAATTCGGTTTTAATTACCGCTTTGACACACATAAGTAACAAGGGAACCTGCACATCAAGGATAAGATCAGTAAATAAATTTTGTATCTAAAATTGAAAACAGAATAGAAAAAATAACATTCAATTTCAGATCAATTTGGTATCAGAGCACAAGGTTGCTAAGGCTTTCCCTGGGATTGTGCAAGAAGGGTTTTAATAGTTGCAATTTTGTGATTCTTACAAGGTTGAAGTTGCAGAGAGGAGAAGGGAAGATTTTGATTTTTAGTCCTGAGGTTAGGAAAATAATAAAGAGAGTTGAGAGAGCATCATCTTCACCCAAATTTCCACTCATAGTTGTACTTGAAGCACCTCAAGTTCTATCTCCAGAAATTGAGATTGAAGAGGTACAAATTTCACAAGAAGTTGAGGTGATTGAAAAGGTACAAGAATCATGAGTTGAGCTTGAATCCATGGCCATAATGTTAGGTGTTGGAGAGACTCAAGGAAATTCATAAGAGGAAGATTTCAAGAGAGACTTAAAAGACATAAAGAGGATGGTTAAAGTTATGTTTGATGTATTTACCGTAGGGATGGCAGGAGAAGGTTCTAAGACTCCATATGGAGAAGGAACTTCAGATGGTAAGAAGGATGAAGATAAGAGTTCAAAGGGAAGCGAAGGAAATCCACCCCCATCTCCACTGCATTCATCATCCTAATCATATCCATCTACATCATCTTCCACTTCCACCACAAAGACTACTCACACTCACTCAAAGGCCACAAAAGGAAAAACTCCATTACTCAAATTAGACATTAATTTTGAAGTACCCATGTATAATGTCGAGGCGAATGTAGAGAGACTTGAAAATTGGATACGTCAATTGGAGTTGTATTACATAATTAAAAAACCTTGATGAAGATGACAAAAATATCTAGTTGGATTCATTAAAGCTAAAAGGAGCAACACTAGTTTGGTGGGAAGAAAAGACTCAAGAGGAAATGTGAATCCATGGTAATATATCCATTTCCTGGGTTGTGTTTATTTCTTCCATTAAAAGACAGTTTTATCCATTAGCCTACATGCAAAAATATATTGTGAGTTGTTAAAATGTTATGCAGCTCAAGGTTCAAAAATTTCAAGAGTACACCCAAGATCTTAGAAAGAGAGCTTTGTTGTTAGGAATAAACCTTAATTCCCAAGATACACTCTTGAAATACATTGGGGGTTTGCATTCCTATTTGAAGCATACTATTCTTATGTTTAACCCAAGAAATTTAGATGAATTTTGTGTACAAGCCATGCACTTAGAGGCAAGGGGGAAACAAAACATAGAGGAGAAAAGTGAAAGTGAGGGTAAAGGAAAAGGAAAATTTTATGGGAGAGGAAAAAGAAATAGCCCTGTAAAAAGAGTGAATGAAAAAATCACATGCAAAAAATGTTCAAAGACTGGCCATGATGAAGACCATTTTTGGCAACTTCATCCAAAATTGAAACCAAACAGACTGAAAGGTAAAATTTTTGCTATAGCTGAACATGAGTTAGGGTTAGATTCAGGAGATGAGACAAATATTACAGCCATGGTTTTGAAAGGTAAACATGTTGCAATCACTAGTACTTCAAATTGTTCAAATGATAGTCACGATGAAGGCACAAGAATAAAACTTTTCCATATTAGAGTTGTCTCTAAACATTCCAAGATTGATACACTTTTTAATAGTGGGTCACAAGCTAATTTGATTTTCAAAGCTTTGGTTAAGAAATTAGGCCTTGAAACTATTAGACATCCAAGACCATATCCTTTGGGTTGGATATGCAAGAACGAAAACATTCAGGTTACAAGGAAGTGCTTACTAAGATTCATCATCAACTCAAACTTTCTTGATGAAGTTGAGCTTGATGTGGTGCCACTTGAGATATCAGGTATTGTATTGGGAAGTCCTTATCTATATGATAGGAAAGCAATATTTCATCACCATGAGAAAAATTATCACTTTTTAAAGGATGGTATTGAGTACATAATTAGAGCGCATAAGAAGAAGACAAGTTTGTATCTTATACATGCAAGTGAAATGAAGAGGGTTGTGAATGCAAGTCAGAACTTAACATTATTGATGACCAAAAAAATAGATGTTTTGAATCATACTTTTCAAAAAGATGATTATTCTTGTAATGAGTTGTTTCAGGATGTTAACAGATTTCCTTTGAAAGAAGGTGAAAAACATTTACGACAGTCAATAGTAGTGTTGAGCGATGTTGGAAACAAGATGCTGATGCAAGAGGGTGCAAAGGTCAAAGAGAAAACAAAAAAGCAGCTTGGAAAAGAAGGCATGGGTTCTACAAATTCGTATTATTGGTTTCTAATAGGTACATGGCAATGGTGAAGATACTTGGTCAAGATTCGACGCAAGTACAAAGTGAAAGAAACAAAAAATCGCCGTGGTGACAGTGTGCAAGCCGAGAAAAGTTCTAAGTTTCCTTTGATTTTTGATCAAGGTAGAAACAAGATGGTTTCTGCAAGTATAGATTATTGTTCTTCAAATTCAGAAATATTACAGCATGATGGTGTCAATGACAACAAGAGAAGGTTACAAGAATCAAGGAAAAAGTTGACTTTTTGTGAAAAGATCCAAATGATGAAATTGGAAAAATTTCGATGGAGAGAGAATGAAAAGGTGAGGGAACAGTACCCTCATCCACATAATCAGTAATCAGAGAGCTTTTAGGGTCCAAAAGGCTTCTAGTGGGGAGGAATGACCAAAGGCTCAGTATTTTAGCTCAAAAATGAAAGTGCTCAGAACTGAATGAAACTAGAATGAAAGCAACCACCCCGTCACAAGGAATCCAACACAAATCATTTTGCTGAAACTGAGTTTGGATTAAGGAGTTATGGTCTACTGTTCGCCATTTAGAACATGCAAAATTTTAAATTGCAGAACAAGTATAGGCTGATGACATGGTAGTCTAGTCAGCATTGAGGGAATATTCTTTAGTTTTAGTCCAATGGGACTGTGACAAGTGTCACTGCGAGATTCGCTAGTTTGGTTTGTGAAGGTGAAATTTGTCCAATGACCTCCTAAGGTTGAATTTTGGGTTCGAAATATTATGCAGTTTCGTTGGCATTGAAATTACAAACCATATATTATAATGTTCGTTGGCAATGTTACATATATTAGAAACCTATGGTTTGTGTGGCACATATATCACATGGTCGAGTTTAATACATTCGAATGGGTCAACGTATTATATAATACGTGGAATAACATATATTATGGTTCGAATATTAATATGCAGAGGCATATTATTATTATTGTGGTATCATTAAGGTTTGGGCGTTATATTAAATATGTTACCAAAAACGATATATGGGGGTTGAGGTCGGGGTTCGACCCCAGGACCTCACCCCCAACATCCCAACGGTTTCACCAACATGCCTCTACCATGTTCCTTAAAAATGATGATTTCAGTTTTTATTTGAGCGTGTATTGCTCCAGTGACGGGAATGGGGGGTCCAATCCCTCACCATGGAACCGCTACCTTGTGACTGTGCTAGATTAGCACTAAGATGAAATTAATTAACACTTAAAGAGCGCTTATCCTTAAGATAATGACACAGTTTGATTGGTGGAAAGTTTGGAAGAGCGCCATTTTCGGCGGACAGTCCAGATTTAGTGGACTTATCTGGACATTTTCCAGATTTAGTGGAGAAATTGTAGGAAAATTTTGTTTTTCCATAACGGAGGCAATTTTCGACCAATTTTGGCTTAGGAAGAGTCATTATAGGTATATTTGGATGTTTTGGAGCCATTAGAATAGGTTGCAGAGGTAGAAGAGGTCATCTACCGTGGGTTTTATTACCTTGAATGTTTTTGAAGCCTAGGGCCACCAGGAGGGAAGACCATGCTCAGAGCATCCGGTAACAAAATTAATTAAATAAATTGTCGTTTCTGATATATTTAAACATTTTGAATTCATTTTAATTTTTTCCAAGAACATTTAACACATGTAAAACAATATTTTGAGCACAATTGAGCTAATACATAGTCCCAAGCTATGGAACAGGACCAAGGAGATGTAGCCTAGGAGGGGTGAAATTCTTCATCAAAAATATGTTTTAATGGATCAGTTTGAGATGGTTTTCTGTTGTTTATGTTGCTACTTTTCAGCCATTTAAATTCACGCTTTATTCTTTCAGAAATGCTCATAAAATTAAGTTTTAATTTCCTCTTTGACACACATAAGTAACAAGGGAACTTGCACATCAAGAATAAGATTAGTAAATAAGTTTTATATCTGAAAACGAAATTAGAAAAACAAAACTGACATTCAATTTCATATCACTATAGTAGTTACTATTGAAAAATGTAGTCAGGCTTTTTTTCGTTCACTAAATAGATAAGAGGTTATGATTATTAGGGTTTTCTTGATTAGTTATAATTAAGGATAGAGTCATATTTATCATATGCTTTGGAGGTTATTGTATTTAGAGCTTAGCTAATTGAGAGGATGTAAAAGAGATAAGCGGGCATGAGTGGAATATTTCCATTAAAAGATCAACTATAATGTGTTGCCTTACCTTAAATTTTTGATATTTTTGAAGCTTGGATAATTTCAATCTTATTTTTGGATATTGTATGTAATTTGATATTCAAATATAAAGTTGTACTCTAAATTTTCATTTTTCATTAGAATACCATGATACAATCTTTGGTGAGATCAAATATAAAGTTATACTGTAAATTTTCCTTTTTCATTAGAACACCGTGATACAATATTTAGTGAGATCATTAGTTTTTGTTATTTAAAACTATTTTTTTAATGCGTAAATGAATTCAAATCCTTAGAAAATCCCACACGGAAAAATATAAAATGCCTAATAAATGACAAAAATGTAGAAAATTTAAATTCCACTCATAATATATAGATATTGAGATACATATTTATATATTTAACAACAATAATAATATAATTTTAAGGCCCCAACCATGCCACACATCAAAGTGGTGTTTCAACCCTTTCTTTGTGGGACAAGAGACTCCCCTTTGCATACTCCTTTGAATCTACCCCTCTAGATTTGAACCTATAACCTCTTACTAATCATTTTTTATGACAAATATATATTATTTCACATTAAAAAAATATTAATAATTAAATAAATGTTAAAATACATATCCAAATAATCACATATATATAAGTTAACTTTTTCCATAATAAATATATAGTATGTATTTATTCACATTTATTTAATATTAATGTCCAAATTAGACACACACACACACACACATATATATAAAAGATCATGTATTTTTTAGGATAAAATATTTCACTAAAATATCTTCCAATCAGAATTGGAATTTCAAAATGAACATCGTATCAGATTTAAGAGTAAAGGTTTTCCATTTTTTTTTTTTTGGTCAAGTGATGTGAGTTCATGAGAGATTGCATCAGGATTGACTTGTGGCTTGAGAAACCGTGACCCAAGGGCATCTAAGCCGTCAAAATCACCCAAGGATCACACCCACCTGGGCCACACCAACACTAAGCTAACTGGGTTTAACCGGTCTCCTCCCCCTAGCATGAGCGGAACAACCTTCGTGAGGTTTGATCTTGGTTCGCCCTTCTGACGGGGCCCATCCTCAACCAGTTGTGCTAGTGGGACTTACAAGATTTTCCTAATTTGAATTTTATGATTTTTTGTTTTTACAAAAAACAATTATCTTAAATTTCAATAAAATATACCATCTTACAAATTCAAATTCCAGACTTATTTATAAAATCTTACCTTAAAGGCTTCTCAACTAATTTCCCAACTTATTTAATAAATTTACCCTCCAAGTCCTTCAAAGCTTATCTCCCTCCAAAATTTCTTGAAATAATAGTTGGGCATGATGAGGTGGAAGTTGGATTCATTTTATGACTTGCAAAGACATGACCTCCCAAGGCATTCAAAGCTTTTATTTCCATAAAATGTCTCATTTTAGGGCTTTGTCGTTGAGAAATATCGACATAAGTATTTTGGATTTGGTTGGAAATCTAAATTTCCAAATCGGATACCACTACCAAATTAGCCACCTCTCACTTTCTTCTATTGTGAGCGTTTTAAAACCTACCCTTGAGTCATAGCCCCATAAGGGTTCAAAGACTGTGAAATTTTATATTTCTCTTCACCTAGTCATATAAAGCATTTTTAAAGTCTATCAATGTATAATTCCCAAATTTCAACATGTTATTCCATGAGTTATAATACCCTCCAAGAGATTCATTGCGATTTTTTATTATTTTGATTACTTTCTCTCATAATTTGTTCCAAATGTGATCAATTTTGTTTGATAAATTTTAAATGAAGGAGTTGGTAGCAACATGAAAGAGCCTTTGTTTCTTATCCAAGGGTTTAGTGCTACTTAAACCTTACTTCCCTTCTGAATCTGTTTCCAATCAAAGGGAAGGCTAAGATTATTACTTTCCAAATGATTGTTACATTATAATACCTTTTAATAGGGATCCTTACATAATCCTCTATAGATGCCAAAACTAAGTATGTTTCCTCTATCACTTGTTCCCACAATCTAATGCCTTGGATGAGCCTCAATTTTTTTTTTTTACCACCAAGGCCTTTGAGAACAAGAATATATTGTTGAGGCCTTATCCTTATTATGATTTTTGGATTTCTATTCTTTCCACTAGACCCATAGGATTACTTCCTTTATTCATTTTTTAGACCAAATATAACAATAACATAATTACACAATTTGCTCTAAGAATTTTGGGATATAGGTGAGAAACATCTACCTAACTGAGATAACCTTGAGTACTACATCGATTAGAACCAAAACTTCATTTTTTTTTACCTTAGTTATCAACCATTCCAAAAACCTTTTTGATAAATTAACCATCAAATATAATATTATGATTTCAATATAAAAACTTCAATTTACCTTTTAAAAATCTAAAAAACATAAAAATGATTTTTTCTATTATTATTTTAAAGATTAACATTTTATTATACACATAAAATAAAACAAAATTTTATAACCTTTTAAAATAATAAATTTCTCATATTTATAAAATTATTAAAATAATAAAATTTTTGTTATTATTTTTTTATCATCTTATTTTCTAAATTCATCATTCCTTAATTTAAGAAAATTTAAATTATTTTTATCAGATTACACACTCATATGAATATAACTATTTCATCAAAATTATTGATATATTACTTGCATATAACTTCAACTTCTAAAATTATAATAATAATATATATATATATATATAAAACTCAGCCAGCACAAACATACACGTTATTGAAAAGACTTAAACACTAATGGAAGCATCATGATAATTTCGTTAGCTTGACCAATCAAAATTTACAAAATCTTTTAATTTAAATAAATTATTCAATAATTAATTAATTTTAAATATTATTATTAAAAATAAAAAATAAAAATAAAAATAAAAATCATAAAATCTTATTTATTCACTCAATTATTTATAATTAAAAACAAAAGCAAGACCAAAATACTCACATGTACCCACAACCACTATATATATATATATATATATATACCCACAACCACTATATATATACTCACAACCACTATATATATATATATATATATATATATATATATATATATATATATATATATATATATATATCCAACCACTATATATATATATATAAGTCCTCTTAAAAAACAATTGAATGAGTACTAATTCCATTTCCCTAACTCATTTATGATGAGAAAAAAAAAGTTATGAATAGCTAACATTATATAAGAGTCGCATGTATATATATGTATATATGAATGATATATATATTGTGAGGTTTCCGAGTGTTCATTTTCCTCAACTTACGATTAAGGTCGTGTAAATTTTGATAATTTATTCTTTTCGTTTAGTTATTGAAGCATGAAACTAATAAATGTTTTCCTTTAAACTAGGAAACTATTTACCAAATTAAGAAAATTCAATTTTTATTATTTATAATAGATTTTACAAATTTACGATAGTAATTTTATATGGTAGCTAGCACTTGTGCATGTCAAATGTGGAAACATCGTAGTAAACACTTACCAAAAGCATTAAGAACAATGTTTTTCTAAGGAGGTGGAATGTTGGAATCATCCTTATGGGTGTAATGGTGGAGCTAAATTGACCAATAATAAAGTAATAATAATGGATATTATTTAGTTTGAATGGATTAGGTTTATTTTATTAGTAAGTAAGGTTTATTATGGTAGTTGGTATTGAATAAATGTAATGGGGCTGTATTGAAAAGTTCATTATGGTAGTTGCCATTGAATAAATTTAATGAGGTTGTATTGAAGAAGGTTCATTAAATACTTAAGCGATTGTGATTATTAGGTTTTTTTCTTTAATTATAGATAAGGATAAATTATTCTTTATGAGATGTCTTGAAGTTTAATGTATTTGGAGTTTAGCTCATTGAGAGGATGTGAAAGAGACAAGTGGACATGAGTGGAATCTTTCTATTAAAAGATCAACTATAATGTATTGCCTTGCCTTAGGGTTTTGACATAATGAAGGGTGGATAATTTCTATCTTATTATTGGATATTTTGTATGTAATTTTATATTTGGATAAAAAATTCTACTTTTTTACTTTTTTCATTATAATGTTGCAATATTATTTTTGGTGAGATCATTTTTTTTAGTTATTTTAAATGCATTTTTGAATGCTTAAATGAATTCAAAGCCTTGAAAGATCCAAAGAGAAAAATAAAATATACCTAATAAAATGCAAAGAGTTAGCAGATTTAAAATATAATAATAGCATATAGACATGAGATACATATTTATATATTTAACAACAAAAACAACAAGAATGTAATTTTAAGGTCATAACCATGCCACACATCAAATTGGTGTTTCAAACCCTTTTTTTGTGGGATAAGGGATCTCCTTTGCATAGTCATTTGAATTTACCCATCTGGATTTGAACCAATAACCTCTTACTAATCATTTTTCACAAAAAATATATAGTATTTCACATATTAATAAATTATTAATAAATAAATAAATATTGAGAAACATATTTAAATATCCCCTCCGGGGGTGATGAACGTGGATCGTACACAAGAAGGTGAAAAAGAACATCCCCCATGTGACAATCATGACGTTGAAGCGTGTTGAGAAAGTAGCAATAGGAGTTTGGCGGAGGAACATTCTCGAGAATGCCATGGTTATACTTTTGATTACTTTGGTTTGGACAATCATTTGTAACAGTTGGGAAATGAAAATTGTAACTACAGAGGGAAGTATTAGCACCATTTTTTCAAGTGGCCTTCTTGGAGAGTTGAGCTGGTTCATTGGTCAGTGTGTGTCTTTACTTGTACTCTAAGGGAATGTGTATGGCTATGTGCGGTTGTTTATTGATGCCTAAGTGGTAATTTGGGACCTAGCTTTGAGTTGCTTGTTGGGGTTCATGCACCGTTGGGAATTCAACTAGCGGAGGTGGAAGCTCCTTGCAAGGCCTTGTCAGTATGTTGCGCTACATAGTTGTAGGGATGCCAATCGGGAATTTAGAGGAATTTAGAGGGTCGTCTTAGGTAATTCATCTCCCATTTTCCCATTTGGCTGGTATGTCTGATCTTCTCTAGAATGTGGCATTTTTTTCTCACGGGTGCTTCACTGAGGGAAAAATACCATAGCACATGGGTTCATATTGGGAGATATATAATGAGGAAAAAATTACATAATATATTGGGGGTAAAGGGTTTTTATATTGGAAGTTATAAAAAATGGAGCTCAAAGTTATTGAAAAAATATAAAGGGGCATAAAAAATGTTAATGAAAAAATGGATACCTACAATATATAATGAAATTAGGGACTTCTTAAACTGGGAAGGTGTATTGGGTTTATATTGGTAGGGGGTTAAATAATGTCATTTTTAGAGGTATTTTCCAATATGTACTCAAATTAAGGGTATTGTCTAATATGATATGATCACATGTGATATGTTAGAGGTTCATTGAGTGAAGCCCCCATATTTTTTCTATTATAACTGGTATATTGGGTGTTATATGCATGGTGTAAGAGTTCTTGATAGGTGCACTTCCCTTCTCTATTTTTCTCCTTAGAGGGGTTTAATGTTGTCCTTCATTTGTCTAATAGGTGGAGGTTGGTTTCATTTTTGTCTCTTTTGTGCCTTTTTTTTTTTTTTTTTCTAAATTTGACTAATTTCTATTATGTAAATATTATAATACAAAACTGCCTCAGCTCAGCTTTGATATCCTGAAACTGGGCTTGCAAACCATGCTTAATCCAAAAAATAAGCTGCCCATATAGGGAAACCAGCTCTGTAGTGTCTGTCACACCGCCCTTGGTATGGGAAACCGGTGGAATAGTTATACTATTTTTTATGAGTCTGCAAAAAAATATCACTATCAAAGGCAAAAAACTATCACTATCTGCTGTGTAATGTAAAAGACCAGCAGCTCTATGAAAGTAAACAAGTTCAGATTTCATACTGGTTCTGTTCATAGCTGATTCAATTGGACTGAACCGGAGAGGGATGCTCCTCCTCGATTGGACATCCGAAGTATAACTCAGGGTCGTCCACATCAGCGTCTTGACGAGGATCCTCAGTGCTCAGGACACCATCTGCGTGCACCTGCAAGGAAAGGAGGCCCGGGGAGGGAGAAGGATGGACAGAGGGCTCGCTCGGGTCAGTTTGAGGCGTAGCAGCGGAGGTAGACCGAGGCGTGAGGGAGGTGGGAAGAGGGTCAAGGGGTGCAGAAGAGGAACTGGGCCAGGGAGGAGAATAGAGAGCGGCCTCCTCGCGCAGAGTAACGGTAATGTAGGCTGTGATGGAGGGGCGGTTGAAAACACTGTCGAAGTTCAAATCAGCCCTCTGCGTGGTTTGACGGGTGAAATGACTGCGAGAGGGCTGAGGGGCGGAGGTGGAAGAGTCGAGAGGAGCGTCGCGCTGAGGGGAAGAGGGCAGTCGGCCAGGAGGACCAGAAGGATAATCCGAGCCATGCCTGCTAGAATTAGTGCGGTCAGCAGCAGAACTTCCGCGGGTGCCTCCACGACGGGCAGTCATACGCTGACGGAGTCGAGGCATGACTAGTTCCGAATTGTTGATGTCCTGCACCGGAGGAAGGGCTGGAGCAAAAATCGAACCAGGAGAAAGCTGAATCCAGTGCGCACCCGTTAGAGCTTGAACAACAAGAGAGCCAGGCGGATACCGAGGAATGTTAAACTCTTCAGGGCAGAAGACGCTGTGTGAGAAATGCACGCCCGGAAGAAACTCGATACAACAGCAGAGAGAGCAGCGCCGGCCGGTGTTCGTGCGAGCGCTTGGCTCAGCGCATTGTGCAGGGCACGCACCATCCAGAGGAGCCAAACAGTCTTCCGAAGAGTCTGAGAGCGCAGTGCAGAAGGAATTGGCGTTCATTGTGCCGAAGCCAGGCAGAGCAGAGTAGTTGTATCGCCGCCGTGGGGGAGGATAGTAATGGCGGTCTATCGTATTGAATGCCGTTTTAATGGCGCTGTGGTGAGCCATGTGGCCTCCACACGCCTCGCACTTTGGGAAGAGGCCGGGGTCATGTGGCCCATTAATTCTGAATGCCATCCGCATCCGGAATATTTTGATCATTCTGCACCAAATTGATGCAATTCTGAAGAGTGTCCCTGTCATGAATGATTTGGAGAGGGCCATGGTTGAGAGTGTCAGAGCTTTCGACTCCTAGATTAGCAAGGAGATCAGTTATCTTGTTACCTTCTCTTTTGATATGAACAAAGGAGATAGCTTGATTGTTGTCCAACCATTTGCTAAGCTTGTCGAGTCGAGAGGCTAATCTCCAGCTTTTGGCCACTTTTGTGGTTCTGGTACCTTGGAGAAGATGATTGGCAGTGTTGATGAGAATCTGTGAATCTCCTTCCACTATGATAGGCAAGAGATTATATTGATGGGAAAGAACCAGACCTTGCCAGAGCCCTTCCAGTTCCGCGGAGTTGTTGGTATCCCAGCCTATCGAACCATAGTAGATGGCAAGAGTATCTCCTTTAGAATTTCTGAGAATGCCTCCGAAGCCTGCCGGACCTGGATTTCCTTTGGAGGCGCCATCGAAGTTCATCTTGTATATGCCTGGAGGCGGGGGTGTCCAAGGGAGATGAGTACTGGGAGTCTTCTGCTTAGAGGTGTTTGGCAAGATTGCTATTCTCAACTGCCAGTTTTGCCAAATAGCTGCTTCCTGCGGTTGTTTAGGAATATCCTCCTCCTGCCAAGATCGAAGGGCGAGGGTCTCTTGGAGGTTCTCGTGGAGATTGTCCCAAATGATATTCAATGGGGTGGCTTGATGTTTGAAGATTCTCCTGTTTCGTTCCTTCCAAAGCGTCCAGAAGAGCAAACCTGGGATAATTTGCCAGAGAAAGTTGAGAATGGGACTGTTATATGGTCGCTGGGGCCAGAGACGCATAATGCTGGTAAGGTCCCCTTTAGGCTTGTTTCGCTGACTCCTGAAGCATATTTTTTCCCAAAGTTGATGAGCAAGATGGCAAGTCAGCATGAGGTGCTGCGTCGTTTCAATTTCCTGCTTGCAATTCGGACATTGTGAAGGGCCACAGAAGCCGCGCTTGAGCAAGTTGTCCCAGGTGAGGACTCTTTTGTGGCTAAGTAACCAGAGAAAAGTGGAGACTTTGGGCCAAGTACCTGGAGCCCAAACAAATTGCCAGAGTTTGTCTCTCGGTAGCTGGATAGGATGCAAAAGAGCGAAGGCTTCTTTTGTTGTGAACATGCCTTTGGGCAGGTAACCCCATCGAAGAATGTCCGCTTCCTCCGAGCATCTTATTTTCAGGCGTTGCAATTCCTCTTATAGTGCTTCCTGCGTGCAGCTGGGAATGTTAGGCAACAAAAGAGTGGGGAGCTTCCATTGCCTGAAGTCGTTGCTTGCTGTGTGTGTCCAACTTTGGCTTACTTTAATTTCCTCTGGGGGATTGGTGCACCCATTGTTGGAGAGTCTGAGAGTGTCCAAGAGTTGAGGGTTTTGTTGCCAAGAGTCGGTCCAGAATCTGGCTGTGTGCCCATTTCTTATTTTCCAGAAGCTGTGCTGTTGTATGAGGGCATAGTGCTTTTTGGCAGCATTCCATATGAGGGAACCAGCTCTTTCAGGAAGGAGCCTTACTAGTTCTTCAAGCGGTCTGTTATTGGCATATTTAGCTGTCCACATTTTAGCCCATGGTTTGAATGGATTCGAGAGCCAATTCTACCAGAGTCGTGCCCCCATGACTTCGTTGTTGTGAATGGGATTTCTGAGACCAAGACCGCCAGCTGCCTTTGGGGAGCATACTGTGTTCCAGTTGACCAGAGCCCATTTTCTTTTTTGATCTGAGGATCCCCACAGGAATCTACGTTGCAGATTCTTTATCTGATTGAGAACCCATTTTGGAGCTGCAAGCACAGAGAAAAGATAGAGAGGCATGGCTTGCAGGACAGATTTGATGAGGACAAGTCTACTGGAAATATTGAGAGCTCTATAAGTCCAAGAGGAGAGACGGCCTTCCAGTTTTTCCAAGAGGTGGTTCCAAGTGGAATGCTTGATGGCAGTGGCAATCATAGGGGCTCCAAGATACTTGGATGGGAGCTGAGCAAGAGAGAAGCCAAGAATGCGGGTTATGTTGCGTTGGATTAAAGGAGGAGTGTTGAAGAAGAAAATTTGGGATTTGGACACATTGACAAACATGCCAGAGGCTGTGGAGAAGAGGTTAAGAATTCTTTTAAAATATCTGGCTTCTTGGACTGAAGGGAACCCAAACAGCATGTTGTCATCCACAAATTGTTGGTGAGTGGTGCGAGTGTCATGAAGGGAAATACCACGCAATTGGTTTGAGAGTACAGCATTGTGGATGAGATTACTGAGGCCTTCGGACATGAGGACAAAAAAGAAAGGAGAAAGAGGGTCGCCCTGTCTGACTCCTCTTGAGGGTTTGAAAGGCTTTGAAGGAATGCCATTGACAAGAATGGAAAACAGAGGAGAGGAAATAAGTGACATAACCCATCTTATCCACATATGGTCGAAGCCAAAGGCTGTTAGGAGGCTTTGGATATAACGCCAACTCAATTTATCAAAAGCTTTAGATAAATCGATTTTGAGGAGCATACCTGGCCTTTTAGAGCTTCTGAGAGTGTGTATAACTTCGTGCGTGAGAATGATGCCGTCCATGATTTGCCGTCCTTCTACATAGCCTGTTTGCTCCGGCGATATGAGGAGAGGAAGCAGCGGCTTTAATCTGTTGGCTATAACCTTAGAAATGACCTTGTATATCACGTTGCAGAGTGCAATGGGTCTGAATTTCTCCGGCGTACTTGGACGTTCTTCTTTCGGATCCAGGGCTATGAAGGTAGCATTCAAGGAGGGGAGGAGCCAGTGGGAAACTCTGGATTCCTCCACAAGCTGCCAAACCTCAGTTTTGATAAGTTCCCAGAAATGGTGAAAAAAATTGGAGGTGAATCCATCAGGACCAGGCGCCTTTCCCTCCTTCATCTGTGTCATTGCAAGTTCAACCTCTTGTAGGGAGACCGGGCGAAGTAACATCTTGTTGTGCTCTACAGTGACCAGTTTAGGAATTAGCTAGGTGATTTGGTCGATAGCCGGCTGTCTGTCGACTGTGTGGTCCTCTTGTTGAATACTTTGGAAGTATTCCAGAAGAACTTGTTCGATTTCCTCTTGTTGTTCTGCTTGTGCTCCTTGTTGATTGGTGATATGAGGAATGCGATTTTGCATTCGTCTTTGTATTGTTGACCTATGGAAGAATTTAGTATTCTTCTCTCCCTCCTTTAGCCAAGTTATTCTAGATTTCTGCCGCCACAATATTTCTTCTTGCTTGCATCTTTCCTCTAGTAGCTTGTGGAGTTCTTGTTCTTGAGCAGCAAGTTCTTCAGTTCTGCCTCCAATTATGATTTTTTGTTGAGTTTCTTCCATTTTCCTTTCGAGGATTTTTATCTCCTGAAAGATGTTTCCGAAAACGGAGGTGTTCCAATTCTTTATGACTGCTTTGAGGTTCTTGAGCTTTTGTTGAAACTGGTACATCTTCGAACCTGGAGGTGGGATGAAGCTCTTCCAAGCTTGAGTGACGATTTCGTTGAAAGAAGGGTGTGAGAGCCAAAATGCTTCAAATTTGAAGGGTTTTTTGTATTGAAGGCCAACATTTTGCCAGTGGAGCAAGATGGGCCAATGATCCGACCCAGTCTGCGGAATGATTGAAGCCAATAGGTCCCCACCTATATGGATGGCATTGTCAGAAATGAGGAAGCGATCTAACTTTGAAGCAATATGTTGAGTTCCCGTTCTTTTATTACTCCATGTGAAGGTGCCATTGGAGAAAGGAATGTCAATGAGGTAGCTGTTGGCAATGAATTCTCTGAGATGAGCACTTTCCGGATCTGCTCTGAATCGACCCCCTGTTTTTTCTCCCATTTTAGTGATCATGTTGAAATCCCCTGCTGCTATCCATAGGGGATGGGTTCTGTTTGAATTTAGAAGTGCCATAGAATGCAGTAGATCTATTTTCCTTGCATGATCCTGTGGGAAGTAGACGTTGGAAAGATGCCCGTGGATGTTAGATCCAATGGGGTGAAAAGTTGATTGTATCAGATGATGCGTAGCATGAAAGTTGGAAAGATTTACTGACAGAGTATCCCAGGCTATAGCAAGACCTCCAGAGGTGCCTGAGGCGTCCACTGCTACTGAGCTGCAGCTGGGCCAAGCTTTGGACAGTATTGATCCTAGCATTTCGCTATTGCATTTTGTTTCTTGAAGAAAGAGGATGTTTGGTCTTTCTTTCTGTATCATAGTTTTGAGAATTTTGTGCTTTCCTGGGCTGTTTAGCCCTCTGATATTCCAAGATATCAGCTTCATGGGGAACTGTTTGGCAGGGGTTTGAAGAACCTTGTAAGCTTGGGATATCGACCAGAGTCAACCAATATTTGCCCGATGGTGATGGTGCGCTGCCAGTCCGGTTTTCGACCTCTTTTCTTTGACTCCTTCATGATTTTGAGACTGTCCCAATGACTGCCAGGCTGGATACCGAGTTTCTTTTGCTGGTGAATGCTTGAGAAGACCTTTTCCAGCTTATCAATTTGGTGAGGGTTGATGGTATCGAAATCCTGGTTAATGCAAGCTTCCTCGAGACCTTGTATGTCGATTTCTCCTAGATCTAAGCCTTCAGAGTCCTCGTCCATAAAGGTCTCTTGACTGCCGCTAATTAGGGCTTCGTTAGAAACAGCAGGTCGGGCATTGGGCTTGTCAACGTCCATAGTGGCTGGGTGTCAGGGTAATAGCTTAATTTCATTGGAGAGGCTTTCAGAGGTTTTGTCTTTAGAAAGCTGCTGAAGAGGAGCTTGGGGAGGGTTGGATTCGAAAGAAGGCTTTGGAATATCCAAGGGTTTAGAAGGGGTTTTAAGCTGGTTGTGGGCTACATCAGAGACAAGATCAGGGTTCAAAAGAACAGCAAAACTATTACTGGTGGAAGGAGTATTAGAGGGAGGAGAGGGTTTCTTACCAGTCGTGGAGGTCTTTTTGCCATGCCTTCATCGCGGGGGCACCTTGGTGAAACCGTCAGCTTCCTGAGCAGCTTCAGCTTCCTTGGCCTGAGCCTGTTTAGTGAGGGGGCAATCTCTGAAAAGATGCCCATGGGCGTGGCATCTTCGACATCTAAAGGGGACGTGCTCATAGTCTAATGGCTGGATCCATTCAAAATCATCATGATATATGCTCACAACATCTGGTAGGGCTCTGTCTAAATGCATGTAGACACAGATACGAGCATAAGAAGTATATCGGTGAAGCTTGGTTTCCTCAGCAATCTTAATAAACTCACCAAGATCTTTGGCTATAGCTTGGAGTGATTCTTCGTCCCAATATTCTATGGGTAGCGAGTACAGGCGGATCCAGATAGGCACCCAGTTGAAGTCTTCCTTATCTGGGTTAAATCTCTCGATCCAGTTCTGTAGGTATAACCCAGCAGAGTTGAAGAAGTAGGGTCCTTCATCCATTACCCTATTTCGGTCTTCGATGCAGTGGAAAATCGCAGTGAAGAAACCCTTTGGCCCCAGCTGTAGCGTGACCTGCCCTTTGGGCTTCCATTTGGAAGCAACCCAACCATATAGGGCTTTTTCAGTTGGCCAGAAGCCAATAAATTTTCCAATGAGGGTGTGGTCCCTCATGTACTGTATCCTGGAATTTATCCGATGGCTGGGCAGTTCGATTTTAGGTCTCTCTGCCGCAATGGGTTTGCAGGTGGAGGACATGGGAGCCGTTGCCTCCTGCTGGGATTGCATGTTCAGCGCTTTTGGTGGCAGAGCGTCCTCGCTTTTGTCGGCGCTGTCATTGCTTTGCACAGAGCTTACAAAGGTGCCGTCGTTGTTGACAGGGGGGGGTTGTCCTTCCCCCCCCGAGCTTGAGGCCATGGTCAGTTACCAAGCTTCGATGGGAGGTTGTGCGCAGTCGAAGTCGGTAGAACAGAAGTGCGATCAAGCTAGGGTTTCTGCAGGGAAGACCGCGCCCGTTTCAGCATCCCAAACTGAAATAAGAATAGAGCGTCTCTTTTGTGCCTTAACTGGAGAAGGGGGGGATTTTTTATTTGATATCTCATTAAGGAGTCCCACTATAGGATTTGTGGGAACACAAAATTTGGGAACACCTACCCCTATCAATATTGTTTTCTCATAAGGTTGGTTGCGACCAACTGCATGTGTCAATCGTATATAGTTTAGTGTGACTATTCTGTGTTCATGTTGGGTCCTTTGGGGAATTTTTATATTTCCTATCAGAGACAACCAATAATTATGGTGCCCACTCTAGTTCTCAAACAAGTGTGGGTTTAGGTGAGAATCTGAGTTTGTCTTCAAGTGGTGGGGTCAGTTTTTGTGGGTTTGTGCAATTATAATAGAGAACCAGTTATGTTGAAACAACGAGGGAATCCTTTTCGTGGGGGATACTAGTGGGGCTGAAGAGATAGACCTCAAGGAGATAGAAAATGGGAGCTGGAAGAGCTTCTCTGCGGCTTACGTAGGAGGGTTGACTTGCCACCCCCATTCAACTCCATGGAAGCACAAATTTGCCTTGTCCAAGCATTGATGGATCAACAAGCCCAAGAATACCACAATGATCTCTTCAAGTTATTAATTTTATTAATGACATTCAACACAGCCAATGGAACATTTTCGACCGCGAAGACTCACTGTGTCGCAACCAGAAGAGACTGCAAGACCGGATGGATATTTTCGAAGAGCGCATGGCCAATATGGTGTCCCATGTTCATGATGCTTTTCATCGCCTAGATGAAGGAGGTAATGTTGCTCAAGATCCAAAGAACGATAATATGTAATGAAGAAGATCAGATACATTTATTTTTTCTCAATTTTAGACTTGTTGAGCCATTGACATATAGTCTTATAGTTTTGTTTAGTTAAAACATTATTTTTTGTATGTATTAGATGGCCAACAAATTCGATAAAGATAAAACTTTAGTTTCTTGAAAAATATTCAACTCACAATGTATTATCTTCTTAAATTAATAGAATTTTATTCACTTACAAAAAATACATATTTAAATAGTCACATATATAGGTTAATGTTTTGAATAGTAAATATATTATAAATGTATTCCAATTTATTTGATTTTTAATGTTTAAATTAGAATAATATTTAATAATACATGTGATCACTTAAAGATTACCTTCCTCTCACGATAGAATCTTCCGCTAAAATAAATTATAATGAGAATTGGAATGGAAATTTGGAAATGAACGAGATTTGAGTGCTAAGTTTTTTTAATCCGAATTTTAAGTGTTTTTTTTTTTTTAAATATAAATTATTTTATATTTTAATAATTTTTTTTATAAGATATTTTTTATTATAATTTAAGTAAGACTTTGTATAAAAAATGGAGGAAAAGAAGATGTAAACAAATATATTTACAGGGATTTATTTATAATTATTTATGTTTTTTTAGACACTTATATAGGAGAAAAATTGTAAATATGTAAATTTAGTAGTGATTACCACTCACCAAAATATATGCAAGTCAAAATGTATAAACAAGCAATTAATTTATCTATTTCACATATTAATTTATAATTTCTCCTGAAAAAACTATAAAATCTCATTTTCCTATAACCACTATTAATTTGACTAACATTAATCAATTTAAACCATAATTTTTATACAAATATTCTCATAATATAATTTCTCACTTAAATGATAAAAGCTAAACTAATCTGCAGCAATTGTTTATAAAACTTAATCTTAAAAGCCTGCCAAGTATTTTCCCACTCTGCCATGTTATCATCTTAAAAACCTGCCAGCTATTTTCCCACTATGCCATGTTATCATCTTTAAAAATTTGTATTAAACTATTGCATTCCATATAACTTTTAAAAAGAGAAATGAATGGTAATCATAACCATCCTATGGATTAAAAAACAATAAGTTGAATTGTAATAGGATTGTAATGATAACAATCCTATAGAATCTTCCTATAATATCGATGAGTACATTGTCAGCTGATAAGTCACACCAATGGTTAATTATGTGTTGTCAATTTCTCTAAATGATTTTGCATTCCGTGCTAAGTTAGTTACACATGCGCATCAATTGTGAGCGAGCATGAGAGATGTGCATGAATGCACCAACTGGTTAAAACGACGGATTTGTGCCAGAAAAACAGCCAAGAAATACTGCAGATGGTACTGGTACTTTAAAAATCGGAGTTGTTTTAATGAAATTTTTAATAAATATAGAGTTTATTTATCAAATTTATTATTTCAGTAAATTCCTACTAAATTTTAAATAAATTATATCGAAAAACTCCAACAAACTTATTATTTCAATAAATTCCTACTAAATTTTAAATAAATTATACCTAAAAACGAGAAAAGTTTCCAAAAAAGTGCATTAAAAACAAGTCGCTTTTTTTTAACCAGAGACGCAATGTCAATGATGATGTCGTGGGAAAATGTTGCGCACTCTGTTCGAAAGGGTGAGAGATGTATATAATACATTAAACCGGTAAACTGATAATGAAACATTGGTTACAGCTATATGTGAAAAACAATTCAGTCTGCAACTTGCTAGACGGAAAGTTGATTGACTTTAAAATATTCGCCTTTTGTTTTAGCAATCAGAAATTTTGAAACTCTGGGCTAAAATGACGAATTTCAAAATGGTTGAAATCGCAGTTTGAATAAATTTCAACCGCAGCAAATTCACCGAATTTCGGAGGAGGAGGAGGTCGCTGAGACAGTGAAACCGTACGGTCATGTGACCCAAAATATTCGGTCTTGTCGTTGTGCGATTATGATGCGGAGTGTCTAGAAGCCCGTTGAAAAAACTGTCCACCACAGTCCGGATCGCATCAATAATGCAGGTTGATATCTTTGCCCTCGGGCCCACGTGAATCAGATCTTTCTGCTGCTACACAAGTCCGCGGAAACAGCCAAAGTAGCAGCTAGATGCTCAATTTATCATCGTCTCGTCCCATTTGTAGGTCATGATTATTCATTCAGAGAAAAGCAGGAGGAAATGGGAAGCAGCATATTGGGCTCGGGCATATTGGGCTCTGGCAGATCCAATTTGTTTGGGGGCAGCGATCGATTCCCCAGTCTTTCATCGAGTTCAGTAGCGCGCAGGTGCGAGGAGGAGGCGCTGGCATGGGCAGCCATAGAAAGGCTCCCCACATACGAACGTCTCAGAACTTCCATACTGAACGACCTCGTAAACAATCAGGCCATCGGCTCCGGTCACAACCAGATCGACGTCACAAATCTCCCACTTGAAGCTCGGAAGCAACTCATTGAAAGACTCCTGGGACTTTCAGACCAGGACAATGAACGCTTTCTGCTCAAACTTCGTCAGAGACTCGACGGGTTCTCAATATTTGACTCTCTCTGCTGCCTCTTTTTTTCGAATTTACTTCACTTTGTTGTGCTCATATTTATCTGTAATATTGTCATCATCTTGTGCTTGTGGTACTCAGAGTGGGAATTATCATACCGGAGATTGAGATCCGTTTTCAGGACTTGAATATTTCTGCTGATGTTTACGTTGGCAGCAGGGCATTGCCAACCCTAATTAACTGGACTGTCAATATGGTCGAGGTAATATGTTTAGATTAAATACAGACTAAGTAAGTTTTCACAGTTGGAAATTATATGGTTTGATCAATTGTTTTTGGAAATACCTGTAAAGGGTGTAGGCAAAGTTAGGTATTTCGAGTTGATGTATTGTTTCTTCTTGTGGTTTTTGTTTATTTAAAAAAATTAATTTAGTTCTGCCTCATTTGTGACATACTTAGTTATAAAATTTTGTATTATAAACCAGATAATTTACGGTTGTTTGTTTGTAAAATAGTTATGAAGATTGTTTTTAATTAATATTTATAATTTTTAAATATAATCTGTTTTATTTACAAAAATGCTGTTATATATATATATAGATGCAATCGTACTTTGCACTTAACAACAAACTATTGCGAACTATTCTTGTGTGTCTATATAATCATTACTTGTAAACGTGATGATTATTAACGTAAGCAAATCCATGGAAAATAAATATTTGTTATTTGTAGATTTATAATAATAATAACCTTTGAGTTGTAGATTTATAATATTTGTTAGTTTTTTTACATAAATTTGTGGAATGTTGATGGCAGGATGCTTTGGGAACGCTTCGGTTGAGAAAGACAAAGAAGAAAAATTTGACAATTCTTCACAATATCAGCGGTATCGTTAAACCCGGCAGGTAAATAGATATCTTGAAAGATTTTTAACTTGAAATTTAAGCCGATGCTCGAGCTGTGGGCTGATCTGTGGTTTGTAAAATTAAAATCATGAAGATTGACGCTGCTTCTTGGGCCTCCTGCCTCTGGCAAAACCACTCTTCTCTTGGCACTTGCCGGAAAACTCCAAAGCACACTGAAAGTAAGTATGCTTTTAAATAGGCTATCTTTATTTGTATTCAACATTTAAAAAATATATATATAATTTGCTCGGTGGTGCGGACGTCTGCTTGGTCGGTCCGTGGCAGCGCCGCAATGCCCCCACACAGTGCAGTTGTTACTGCGTCATGTATGTGAGAGCGTAGCAAGTCCCACTCCCAAGTGAAATTAAATAATTGACTTAATTTCTTTCTAGTGCAGTCTAATATATTTTTAACATCTATAATAGAATTAAATTCAACATTCCAATTTTCAAGTTCATGGTGTTATATTTATTTGGTATGAGGTTTTGGTTCAGGTTGAAGGAGGAGTTACGTATAATGGACATGCCCTGAACGAATTCGTACCAGAGAGGACTTCTACATACATCAGTCAGCATGACACCCATATGGGAGAAATGACTGTTAGAGAAACTCTCAACTTTTCGGCTCGTTGCCAAGGCGTTGGTTCAAGATATGGTATTTTCCTATTACAGACGTTTAAATGATCCTTATCAGCATTTACGTTGTTGAATTCAAGGTATTATACTGTTGAATAGAGTAAAACTTCACTAAATTTAAATAATTACAGATCTGCGTTTCTGTTAAAAAAATAGAAAATCTCTATATCTATGTGAAAATATCTATATCTGTTTTTCATATGAACTTAATTCCTTATGATTAAGACGGATCTATCCTGAATAACCGGTCTTGGTTGCAGATGTGTTGACTGAGCTTTCCAGAAGAGAGAAACAACTAGGAGTGAAACCAGATGCCGATATTGATGTTTTCATGAAGGTATCAACTTTAAAAGTGGTGCAGTTTTGCACTGCTTAATAGTTTTTAAAGAAAAATGGTGGAGCTGAAAGAAATACCATGAACGGTTTAATATATATATGCAGGCAACAGCAATAGAAGGACAAGAAAGCAGTGTTATGACGGACTATGTTTTGAAGGTGAGTCCTTTTCACTTGAGTTTAATTTGATTCTAAATCTCAAAGAAATTTTATTATATATTTTTGAATATTTAACAAATTTCATGTATATCATTAATTTGTTATATTTTTTTAATATTTCCAAATCTTCAATGTGTTTTTTTTTTTTTTGAAATAGAAGATGAAAACTTCAAATTCATGGCAGCAATATGTATATAATATGTATATACTTGTTCCAGATATTGGGGTTAGACATATGCGCGGATACGATGGTAGGAGATAGTATGCGGCGGGGCATTTCTGGAGGTCAGAAGAAGAGAGTGACAACGGGGGAGATGATGGTAGGTGGTGCCAAAGTTTTTCTGATGGATGAAATTTCAACAGGGTTGGACAGTTCTACCACATATCAGATTGTCCGATGCTTCTCCCAGTTTGTTCATATAATGAAGGAGACAATGGTCATTTCTCTTCTGCAACCTGCCCCTGAAACCTACGACCTCTTCGACGATATTATTCTGCTGTCAGAAGGTTATATCGTGTACCAGGGACCTCGCGAATTTGTTCTGGAATTCTTCGAGAGCATGGGATTTAAATGCCCCGAGAGGAAAGGCGTCGCAGATTTCTTGCAAGAGGTAGGTGCTTTCTAACGTTCCAACTATCGATAGAATGTAATAGACTATTAATTTTACCTGGTCATTTCTAATTAAATATCTTTAATATATGTATTTATTTCTTTCGACCGGCTGATACACTTTTCTTTCTTAAATATTTTTTTTTTCAAAACATTGCTTTTGACTTCCTTCCTCAGATTTAACCCGTCTTCATGTCGAATCATGTTTACAAATTCAAGAAATATTTTTATCCTTTGGGAGCGTATTCTCAATTGCTGCGCTGGATTGTTTCTGGTTTATAAAAACAATTATAATTTTATTATTTTCAACAAGTTAGATATTTTTCTTTTTATTATTTTCAATGAGTTGGATATTTTTCTTTTGCCATTATAGACACTATATCCTCAATTTCTTCGTTCGGGATTAAATATCTTCTTAATATTATTTTGTCACTATGTTACGTAGTTTTTCGTTAAATATTTGTACGTTCGCATTGAATCATTTTCTTTCAAAATAATTTTTTTTCATATTTAATAATTATGTGTATTTTTGTTAAAGATACAATGGTTAATCCTATATGAAAATTTTAGATTTTCATTTTTAAATTTTTATAATGTTAAATTATATTATATTTTTAAATATTATATTATATTAAATTTATTAAATAGAAAATTTAAAATTGTTTTTTTTATCAATTAAAAAATTCTCTCTTCACAGAAACATGTTAAGTTAATAATACATGATCCAAAACCATATGAGAAATTTCTCTTTTACCATCATTCAAATAAAATGGTTTGATAATTTTTATTATTATTATTGTGATATTGTGTGTCCTGTGTACCTTTTGATTTATTAGTAATAGCCTCACAATATATAATTAATCATGTTAATTGCATGTTTTAATGTATTCAGATAGTTTACTTCTATACCAATGTTTACTTGAATAAATAATGGGTGAAAACCAGTCTTATAATATTTTACAAATAGATTACTTATTGAAACTTTTTCTTAAAATGCAAATATCTCTATCAGATACTATCATCTGTAATATCCCAAAGATCAAAATTCTAAATAAATCAACACATCACACAACACAACAAACATAAGAAATTGAAGCTCAATTGTGAATCCTGAATGGATCAATAATAGAATTGGCCAGGCCAGGTTCTCAACCCAAACATAATAAAATAGATAATCCAGAATGCCCTAAATGCCTAGCTTCTCTCCCCTTTTATAGGCTTGATGGGTCAATACCAACAAGAGATACCACGGGTCAATACCATGGTAAAATACCATAAAGAAATGCCATGGGTCAATACCATGGGTTAATACCATGGGTCAATTCTATCCACTTTGACGGGATCAAAAAAGGGGATATTACAAATCCTCCCGCCCAAAGATTGCTTGTCCTCGAGCGATCCACTTCTATCCATAACAGAAGCATTTGTACATGGATACCAGGATCCCATACAATCTGATGTGCCCTCCATTTTGAATGGTCCTGAATGGATCCTTCAATACCTGGATTCCAAACAATCCTTTGACCAATCCTTCCCGGAATAGATCTACTTGGATCCCAAACAATCCTTTGGCCAATCATTTCCCCAATGGATTCTCCTGGATCCCAATGCCACCGAAATCCTGGAACTTGTGGGTTATGGTACCATTTTAACCCTCCATGGTTGTCTGCACCAAAGGGCCCAAGCTGCAATATGCCCTCGGCTGTGAGTATCCTCCAAAGAATCAATCTATCGATAGAATACCAACTCATAATCTCTCGCCAATCCAGACTTGGGGAGGGATGAATATCTGCAAATCTACTATGTTGATGTTGTTCGATGCTCAATTCATGCTTCTCTACTTGGTTACCCAACTTGATGCAGTTGGAGAACTCTTCCCTTCTCTTCCCAATGTATAAAGGTGGGTTGTTGATGTTGCAAGCTTTATCTATGTATTCCTGTAGAGGGCTGCTCTGGAACTCCCAATCGTACTCCTCTTGCTGCCCTATGAGGGATTTGAGTCGTTCTTCAACACTAGACAACTTGGTCTTTGATTTGGCACATACCCCTATGAGTTCCTCAATTTTTCTGTTCTCTTGTAAGGCAATGTCTCGGACTGTCCAGACTTTCTTCTTCAACAACATAAGATCTGTCTTGAAATGCTTGATCTTTTCTCGAAAGTCTTCTACTGGCAATTCTAGTGCCGTGCTGACTGTCTCTGTATCTGTTTGCACCCGATGCCCAATGACCACATCTTCAACTTGAGCCTTTGACCAGTTCTCTAGGAATGGTCCATTTTGCACATTATGTTTCTCATGTTGCTCCTCGTGATCATACTCATCATGCTGGTTCACTATGGCTGGATCCTCACTCAAATCTCCCAAGTCTCCTTCATCTGTGGAGGCAATATGTTCATCCCTTTCAACTATCGAACATAGATGCATTGGTGGAATTTTATCTATACTTGATTGTTCATATTATTCATGGATATTCCCCTGGGGATATACGAACTCCATTGTATAGGAATCAACCTCATCAATGGCATTAGGTAGAATTTCCAGATGCACTTCCAAATGTTTGTTGTCCTCCAAGCCTCCCTGAATAATGTCACGATGTTGCTCACCATCCTGAAGATCAATAGATATTTCCCATGATTTGAAGTAATCTCCTCTTGTTCTATCTTTGTTTCCTTCTTCTTATCACCTGAACAGGAATGGTTAAGAGCCCAAGGTCCCTTGCAGATAAAGCATAGTCCTCTACTCCTCAGTTTATTCTTGCTGCAGATTTCATTATTGCTTTGATTATCATTTTGGTCTATAGAGATATGGCTACTTAAAGGACCATATAACCTCACTACTAAATCAAGAATTTTCTGGCTGTTTTTCAAAATTTCTTCAAGACGGTCCATCTTCTCCCATACCCAAACAATAATATGTTAATTTTTCATAAGAAGATTTTGTCAATCAGGCCTTCAAATATTTTCACAAATTTAACCCAGACTTATAAATGATTTTCCCTTCACTTATGTCTCCCAATAAAAATAATTTGCTGAAAAATAAAAATCCAACTAGGGTGATAAATATCACCAAAGTGAGAAACGCTGGTTAGGGTGAAAAATAAATTTCACCGAAGTTCCTTTCATAAAACTCTCAGGCTGGCAGGATGCACAACTCTGATACCACTGTAATATCCCAAAGATCAAAATTCTAAATAAATCAACACATCACACAACACAACAAACATAAGAAATTGAAGCTCAATTGTGAATCAATACCATGGGAAAATACCATCAAGAAATGCCATGGGTCAATACCATGGGTTAATACCATGGGTCAATTCTATCCACTTTGACGGGATCAAAAAAGGGGATATTACATCATCACTTAAAAAAATTACTAAATATAATTTCTTTGAATATCTAATAACTAAACATAAAATAAAAATTTAAAATTAATTTCAATATTTTTTAAAATACTATCGCAAAAAAAAAAAAATACTACAAACCATATAATTTCTTCTTTAAATATCTTGTAACTAAACATAAAATAAAATTTTAAAATTGATTTCAATATTTTTTAAACCAAATCTATGGTTTAAAAACTTCAAATCTTTTACTAAATATCATTATATAAGCAAAAATATAAAACAAATGAATATGGTTAGAATAAAAATTAATTTTTATGATTTTTATAATAAAAATGAAAATATGTATTGTTCAATTCCCAAAATTCTTTTGGACGAAGATTTTGTCACCCATAAGATATTAAAATGATTAGAATGAAAAACACTTTCTCTTACTCATCTTATACTCATATTAAATTTAATTTCAAAATATTAATCCTAATAACAATATAAAAATATGTTTTTCAATTAAAAAGATAAAATGTTCTCATTAAAGTCTTGCCTTGCTCTTAATTAACATGTTGACTACCTATACATTTCAGTAAAAGTTAACCATCATTATCACTTTGTCATCAATAAACTTAATCTCATTTTATTATTTAAAAAATGAGTAATTGCCAATTCTGTTAATTTCAACGTCTGTTCATTTACATCGAGTTCTTTAGATAAAATATTGTTTTTTGGGATATGTTATTGATACGCTTATTTTTCTGTGGAATGGATGTCTGCGTAGAATATTCATAAAACAGTTGAGCACTCTGAAACCTATAGAATCTGGTAAAATAATATTTTCTTTTTCCGGCATAGGTGACTTCGCGGAAAGACCAAGAACAGTACTGGTGCAGGACACAGGCATACCACTACGTTTCGGTGAAAGAATTTGCAGATGCATTTCAATCTTTTCACGTGGGAGCCAATCTGAATGCCGAATTGTCAGTTCCATACGATAAAAGTGAATGCCATCCTGCGGCTCTTTCTACAGAGAAATACGGTTTAAGCAAATCAGAACTTTTTAGAGCATGCTTTGATAGACAAGTTTTACTTATGAAGAGGAATGCCTTCGTACATATATTCAAATTCGCTCAGGTGGGTCAAAATGGCACGGGAAAATACATCATGTTCTTGCTGCAACTGAAATACATTAGATTTTCAGTCTATATTTGTTAATTCTGAAAGGATTTTTTGCTTGTTTTGCCAGATCACTGCTGTCGCTTTGCTGGCTATGAGCATTTTTTTTCGTACAAATATGCATCACCGAAATCTGAACGATGGGGGCATTTACTTTGGGGTGTTATTTTTGGGTCTCGTCATGAATATGTTCAATGGAATTGCAGGAATGGCGATGACGATTGCTAAGCTTCCAGTGTTTTACAAGCAGAGAGATTTCATGTTCTACCCTGCATGGGCATACTCGCTTCCAATATGGATTACTGAACTTCCTTCTTCCTTAATAGAATCTGCGGTGTGGGTAGCTCTTACCTATTATACCGTAAATTTTGCCCCGAATCCAAATAGGTAAAAAATTTCTAACGCTGTTATTCTCTGTAATATCCCCAACCGTTTAACCGGTTGTACCAAGTCTTAATGGTAGAAGACCAATAAATAAATAAGCGGTTCTTGGTTTTTCTTTTTTTTT
Source organism: Pinus albicaulis (assembly GCA_034641835.2). NCBI lineage: Eukaryota > Viridiplantae > Streptophyta > Pinopsida > Pinales > Pinaceae > Pinus > Pinus albicaulis. Next base: position 991,818,487 of record CM076579.1, on the reverse strand, counting down.
TATTGTTTGACCCCAGGTATTTGCTCATGGTTTTTCCTTTGGTTGTTTTCATCCCCAGTTAATTGCCCAAGGTTTTTCCAAGTAGCCATCTATAAAAGAGAAGGAGAAACGAAAGCCAGATATGGAATTTGATCTTTTCTTTGCTGATATTTTGTGAAAGCTCGGGCGAGTTTTCAAGTGAGAATCTCAAGTGAGATCCTCGGCCTCTTCGGTGGGATCTAATCTCACCCTAGTGAGCGCATCCAACTTCAGTGATCCCTCTGGTCACTCTAGCTGGAACAGTTCTGTCATTTCTTCCTTTGAGAGATCGTACGCCTCTTTTATCTGTTAGATCAAGTGAGTGAATTTGCGATTTCCATTGCAGGGATTCACATAGTTTATCTGGGCGTATCCAAATCCAATGGCTATCAGTTGAATGCACTAAGCGATATTCTGTCTGGCCAATTATATGTCTGCCAATCAGCGAAGAAGTTCCTTATGGGCACACGGTCTTTCCTGTAAGTCTGCGTCATACCCTGTTAAGATAGCGTCCTGGTGGTTGCAGCAAGGCACTTACCCACACTGACAACTTATCCACGCAAGCGGAGAGCCTATAGATTGAAGCAGAGGAGGAGCACACGGACGGGTCGCGTGGGTTGATCTCGCCTAAGCTCGCCTTCCAATAGCATTATCGAGCCTTGGCACCGCGCATAGCCCCAAGGTTACCACGTTCAGTCATATAACGCTTAAGTCCGGAAAGCATCCATCTTGCTCGACGAACGCTCTGCATACCTTCACTACTGCCTGTACCCTACAAGAACACATAAACTCTTGCAGATTATCTTGCTCCGTGCGAGACAGATTCTGGAACGACGTTGTCAGTTGACAAGTCGTTAAATTTCTACTACACTTGAGCAAAGCGTTTGTTTGTTGCGAATTCTTACTGAAAGGACCGTAATAGCGAAGCACGGTTTTCTATCTGAAATTCTCAGAGAAGTAATGTGTATCAAACAGATACTTTTTAATAAAATTACTGATTCTCAATTAAAAGAGTTCATGCGACAAGGCTATCGTTATTCTGATTCATGTTTATGGGCAGTTGGTATTTCTGCATTCTGAATTTACAGTAGATTTAATAATTATTCGGTAAGGAATATTACAGTGGTATCAGAGCCATATCTTGGCCAGCTGTGGGATGCCAAGAAAAGAAAAGGGTATTACTGTTAATTGGGAAGGAAAAAGGGCTAGGAGCCAAGGAAAACCCGAAGGGGAAGAAAGACCCATGGGTGATCAGGAGAATACCAAACTTGAAGATGTTTTACAAAAGATCGTTGAGGCTCAAGACACCATCATAAAACTCCTTAGAACACAGAATGGGCAACCTAATGTGCAAAGCAATAATGGGGAAGGAGGCTCCCATTCAGGTGGGGATGGTCCACCGCAGGAGTACATCAATGTTCATGTTCATAGCAACGATCCATTACACACTCGGAGCAGCCCTTTTAGTCGGCCAACTATGCCTCCATTTTTGGATGACTCCTCCAGGGAACAAGACTGCCATTCACCTATTGCAGAGACAGTTACCGCCTGGATGAAAGAATACGATACATTGCCTCCCAACGTAAAAGCGACCCTGAACCTTAATGAATTTTACTATATGAAGAGCAAACAACAAAGGAGGGCAACCAAATACGGGGGCCATCAGTCAAACGGAGATTTGCAGAAAGTTGTGGGGAAGGTAACTCTTCCTTATTTTGATGGATCGTCGAAATGTTTAGCACGGTCATGGGTACAGAAACTGGATACATATTTCCAACTCAATCCCATGCGGGAAAGGGATGCCATCAAGTATGCCACACTTCATCTGGATGGAGAAGCGCATGAATGGTGGCAACATGGTATGACCATTCTGGGACATGCCAGCATCATCTCTTATACAGAATTCACACGGAGGTTAATAGAAAGATTTGATTGAAAGGATCCTGAGATATACTTCCATGAGCTAACCCAGCTCCGACAGACAGGGAACCTTGAATCTTATGTTGCAGAATTCCAGAGGCTTGCATTTATGGTCAACGACCTCTCCATGACTAGGTTGGTCATGTTATTTATAGAAGGGTTGTCAGAACCCCTTCAAGGTTGGGTTAGGGCCTACCAACCCGCCACCTTGCAAGATGCAATCAACCGTGCAAGGGATATGCAGGATGCAGTACCCAAGAATAGATTCCCACCTAAATTTTATTTTCCTCAAAAAGGGAAGGAAATCAAACATCAGCAACAGGAGCCAGTTAGTAAAGGGAAGCTGGACGATGAGACCAGAAAAGATCTTAGAAGGAGAAGGCTATGCTTTTCTTGTCAAGAACCTTGGGCACCGGGACATCGGTGTACTAAAGGGAAGGCACACTATATTGAAGTATTTTCTGAAAGCGAAGATGAGGAAGAGAATCCAGAGTTCGATCAAGGGGAATCGCAAGGCATGGGAGCAATACAGGAAGAAGTCCAGGAAGGAGTCATTGCCTCTCTCACAGGGGTCCCAATATATCACACCCTCCGAGTTAGGGGCACCATACAAGGCCAAAAGGTCACTGTGCTAATTGATGGTGGGGCCTCCCACAACTTCATTGATGCAGAATTCGTAGCCAGAAGGGGGCTAGACACTGAAGAATTTGAAGGCTTCACAGTGTTGATTCCTGGAAAGAAAGAGCACAACCGCATGTCCTGCACTAAGATAGTTCCTAACATGAGCCTAGCAATGGGGAACTACAAAGTTACAGATAACTTCTTTGTCGTAGACTGCCCAGACTCTCATGTAGTATTGGGGGTACAATGGCTATATTCCATCGGAACTCATACATTAAACTACCAAGACTTGGAACTCGCATTCACGGGACCAGATGGTAAAAATGTGAAGTTGAGGGGAATGCATGCATATCCTCCCAAGGTGGTGACATCCAATCGGATGGAGGCAGATCTCCAACATGGGGATATTGTATGGGCAATAGAGTGTCGAATCATGGAGAAGAAACCAGTAGAGCAACTCAAGGAGTACTCACCTGATATTATGGCACTATTGCAAAAATACCAGAAGGTCTTTGGAGATATTCCCCCAGGACGTCCACCTGATAGGGGATTTGAGCACATCATCGAACTAGAAGAAGGGGTCCAAGATGTCATCACTACCCCTTATCAGCACCCCAAGGTGTACAAGGATGAGATAGAAAAGGCAATAAAAGAATTGTTGGCACTAGGACACATTCGGCCGAGTTCGAGCCCCTTTGCTTCATCAGTAGTCTTGGTCAAGAAAAAGGATGGGTCCCTGAGGATGTGTATAGATTATCGAGCATTGAATAAAAAGACCATCAAAAATCGATATCCTATCCCCAGGATCGACGAATTGATGGATGAGTTAAAGGGAGCCAAATACTTCTCAAAAATTGACCTTCGCTCAGGGTACCACCATATCAGAGTTCGGGATCAAGACATTCCAAAAACAGCTTTTCGATGCCACTATGGACATTATGAGTTCCTAGTGATGCCTTTCGGGTTGACCAATGCCCCTGCAACATTTCAATCATGCATGAACCATATATTCAACAAGCAGCTGCGTAAATTTGTTTTGGTCTTCTTCGACGACATCCTGATCTTCAGTAAAACATGGGAAGAGCACCTGCAACACCTAGATAAGGTCCTGGGAATATTGGAGGCACAACAATTTTATGCCAAAATCTCTAAATGTGAGTTTGGAATGACAGAAATGCTATATCTGGGTCACATCATCGGAAGTCAAGGTGTTAAGGTCCACCAAGAGAAGATTGAGGCCATTCTCAATTGGCCAACTCCCAAAAATGTAACAGAGTTAAGAAGTTTCTTGGGTATTTGCACTTATTACAGGAGATTTGTAAAGGGGTATTCACAACTAGTAGCTCCTCTTAATTACGGACTTGACAAAAAGAGGAGCCTTTTTATGGACAGAAACAACCCAGGAGACTTTTGAGCGGATGAAGAAAGTCATGAGTTCGTGTCCAGTTCTAGCCTTGCCAGACTTCTCTCAGCCCTTTGTATTGGAGTGTGATGCTTCCGGGGAGGGAATTGGGGCTGTTCTAACACAGAACCATCATCCCATTGCTTTTGAGAGTAGGAAGTTGCACAATTATGAACGCTCTTACTCCATTTATGATAAAGAAATGTTGGCTATTATGCATGCATTGGCCAAGTTTCGTCCATATCTAGTGGGGAATCGATTCAAAGTCAAGACTGATCACAATAGTCTCAGATACTTCCTTGATCAGAAGGGATTATATGAAAGGCAGCAAAAATGGGTCAGCAAGATCCAAGCCTATGATTTTGAGATTGAATATGTCAAAGGTAAAAACAATGCAGTTGCAGATGCCTTGTCAAGGAGGCCAGCTACCTTCTCTCTCATAGACATTGTAGATGACTGGAAGTCCCATCTTTTGGTGGAATACTCAAAAAATCAATCAGCGTGCGAGATCCTTGACGGACAGTCATCAGACATCCGTTATAGAGTTGTCAATGATATTATCTATTATAAGGATCGAATCTATCTAGTACCTGAGTCCCAAATTAAGAGGAAGATCTTACAAGCAGCCCATGACTCTCCTTTAGCCGGGCATCCCGGTTTTCTGAAGACTTATAGGACCATCAGGGAAAGGTTCACGTGGAAGGGACTCAAGAAGGACATTATCAAATATGTTCAAGAATGTGGTGTCTGTCAGAGTAATAAAGTTGAACATACACACCCGGCAGGTTTATTACAACCACTACCTATTCCGGAACAAAAATGGGAAAGTATATCTATGGATTTCATTACAGGGCTACCTTTTTCACAAGGTAAAGATTGTATTTTTGTGGTGGTGGATCGTCTCACCAAGTACGCTCACTTCTTTGCAATCCCCTCCAAAAGTTCTGCATCTCAAATAGCTAAGATATTTCTCCAAGGGGTATTTCGTCTACATGGTTTGCCCAAAACCATTGTGAGTGACCATGACAGTAGATTTATGGGAGCATTTTGGCAAAAATTATTCAGGTTGACTGGAACAGAACTCACTCCTAGTACCAGTTATCACCCGCAGACAGATGGACAGACAGAAGCAGTGAATAAATGGGTAGAAGGTTACTTACGAGATTACGTCACAGGACATCAACGAGCATGGACCAAGTGGTTGTACTTAGGAGAATATTGCTATAACACTACTTATCACATGTCCATAAGGATGTCACCTTTCCGGGCCCTCTATGGGTATGAGGCGCTATCTTTTGCAGATACAATGTTTGGAGATAGTAGAGCACCTTTGGCAAAGGATTGGATCCAGGGGTGCCAGGATATTCTGAGAGCCCTCAAAGACAATTTGCAAACGGCACAGAATCGACAAAAGTTATATGCAGATCGTCAAAGGATAGAGAGGAATTTCGAAGTGGGAGATGAGGTCTAACTCCGGCTCCAGCCATACAGGCAGTCTACTTTGAAGCAGAAGGGGGCAGAAAAATTAAAGCCACGGTTTTATGGGCCCTATCAAATAGTCCGAAAAATAGGAGAAGTGGCATATGAGCTAGAACTTCCCGCAGAGAGCAGAATTCATAACATCTTTCATGTCTCCTGTTTGAAGAAAGCATTAGGATCAAACATAAGATCATCACCACAATTACCGCCACTAGATGAGGAGGGCCATCTTCAACTGGTTCCTGAGGAGGTATTGGAGGTGCGGGAAAGGAAACTTCGAAGCAGAATCATCCGCGAATATTTGGTACAATGGAAAGATATACCCGTTGAAGATGCCACTTGGGAAGAGCATATGTTCGCATGCTTGTTAATTTCTTGGAGATGACAATTTTGAACGAGGGGGAACTGTATGTCTGACATTTGTCGGTTGAATGAGAGTCTTAATGGTAGAAGACCAATAAATAAATAAGCGGCTCTGGCCCATGGTTTTTCTTTTTTTTTTATTGTTTGACCCCAGGTATTTGCTCCTGGTTTTTCCTTTGGTTGTTTTCATCCCCAGGTAATTGCCCAAGGTTTTTCCAAGTAGCCATCTATAAAAGAGAAGGAGAAACGAAAGCAAGATATGGAATTTGATCTTTTCTTTGCTGATATTTTGTGAAAGCTCGGGCGAGTTTTCAAGTGAGAATCTCAGGTGAGATCCTCGGCCTCTTCGGTGGGATCTAATCTCACCCTAGTGAGCGCATCCAACTTCAGTGATCCCTCTGGTCACTCTAGCTGGAACAGTTCTGTCATTTCTTCCTTTGAGAGATCGTACGCCTCTTTTATCTGTTAGATCAAGTGAGTGAATTTGTGATTTCCATTGCAGGGATTCACATAGTTTATCTGGGCGTATCCAAATCCAATGGCTATCAGTTGAATGCACTAAGCGATATTCTGTCTGGCCAATTATATGTCTGCCAATCAGCGAAGAAGTTCCTTATGGGCACACGGTCTTTCCTGTAAGTCTGCGTCATACCCTGTTAAGATAGCGTCCTGGTGGTTGCAGCAAGGCACTTACCCACACTGACAGCCATATCCACGCAAGCGGAGAGCCTATAGATTGAAGCAGGAGGAGGAGCACACGGGATTTTCTGCGTGGCTGATCCGCCCAAGCTACGCCTTCCAATAGTATTATCGAGCCTTGGCACCCTGTGCATAGCTCCCAAGCGATCGCTGTCTAGTCGCATGAACGCCGGAAGTCTGATGCGTCAACGATCTGTTCGAACAACGCCTCCAACAGCCCTACCGAGCCTTGACACCCGGCGCAACAATCTGCAGAGCTCCTAGACGATCTCGGTCTGCGCAGACAGATCTGGGAACTACGTTGGTCGTTTGATGCGCTGTTTTAACCCTGTCATAATTTGAGCAGGCCACCTTGTTTGTTGCGGACCCCCTTATTTCTGAGTGACTGTGAAGAAATGGGCTATGGGCCTCTATCTGAAATTCTGTATGGCGCAATGTGTATCAGTGTGGATACTTTTTAATAAAATTCTCAGTTGACTCTCACTGAAAAGAGTTCATGTTTATGGGCAGTTGGTATTTCTGCATTCTGAATTTACAGTAGATTTAATAATTATTCGGTAAGGAATATTACACTCTCCCTATTTTTATTTTTCACCAAATTCAAATTTTGTAACTTTTTATATCTTCGTTTTTTCTTTGAATTTTACTGCATTCTAGGTTTTAGAAATATTTCAAAATTTAAATAGCAAGAGTTCAATCAATTAATTGTTCAACCGATCTTTGTATTCAGAAGAACTTCAAAGTATTCTCAAAATATACTATTCTCAAAATATACAATGGAGATAAAAATGCTTACAATTTTTAGAGTGCTTTTTTATAGTGGTGTTTTTGAGTTAAACATGTATAATCCAATTTATATGTTTTGTGCAAGCTTTTTATTTGTGTCTCTTAAATTTAGTCACAAATTTTATAAAAAGCATCTAATTCATGAAAATTTAATTTCACGAGTTGTTATACAGGTTTTTTCGACAGTTTTTACTGTACGTTGTCCTCCATCAAACAGGTTTGGGACTCTTTCGCTTCATAGCAGCTCTGGCACGAAATCTTATAGTCGCAAACTCCGTGGGTGTATTCGCGCTATTGTTGACGTTCGTCTTTGGCGGATACATTATATCGAGAGGTATATATTTTAAAAAACTAAAAGATTATATGGGCAGCGCATGGATGCCAATGGTGTTAATCTAATATATTAATAGCATCTTTATTCAAATTAATAAATACATACTTCAACTAACAATCATCTTCTAATCTCAGCTGTTAAAACTTTTAAACTTATTAAAATCTTACTTTCTATCCTTTTTAAACTAAAATTTTGTGCTTCAATAACCGAAATCCAAACCTCTAATGTTCTTTTGCATTTACAATATTTGAATTATAATAATAGGTTTAACTCGTTTCAAACAGAGGATATTAAAGGGTGGTGGATATGGGCTTATTGGTCGTCCCCTCTTTCCTACGCTCAAAATGCCATTTCAGTGAACGAGTTCCTTGCAACAAGATGGCAGAAGGTCCGATGTTATTTTATGCAACATTTTTACCAGAAGCAAATCACTTTGCCCGACCAAAATGTTCATTTAATTTATGTTATGTTGTGATGCAGCCAAACAACCATATTGGGATGAAATTGTTGCAGTCACGCGGACTTTTTACCAATAACTACTGGTATTGGATTGGAACGGCAGCGCTCATGGGGTTCGTTGTTATGCTTAATATCATCTTCACACTCGCATTGCAGTACCTTAACCGTACGTTATATTCAACTTCGCTCATTCATAATAAAAGTTAAAAAACGTCGAGCGTTGTCCACTTTCAGAACTGTTAAAAAAAATATAGCCTCTAAATTTAAAAGCTTTAATTGGCTTTACAATTCTCCAATTTTACATATATTTCGTGGCAGCCGTTGGGAATGCGCAGGCAATAGTTACTGAAGAAGAGTTAGAAAAAGATGAAGAACGGGAAATGCAAAACCTTCCAGGACAGAGATCAATTTCGTCGTCCACAGAGCATCGTCATGAAAACCAATCATCTGGTAAGATTTTTCATGAAATCCTAATTATTAATTATAATTATTTTCATTAGTTGAATCTAATTCAAAATGTAGATTTTTGAATTTAAAAAATATTTAGAAATTCAATTTGGTTCAATTTCAAAATATTCCCAAAACTTATAATCTCAGTAAAAATGGCTTTCCTATTCATATTATTTTCGGATAAAAAATAAGTTGTCCACAATTTTAAAACGTTGGCATTAGCAAGTACTGAGTAACAGCGTAATACAGGGCCGACGGTGAAAAGTAGAGGGATGATTTTACCTTTCCGACCATTGTCATTGGCATTCCACAACGTCAACTACTATGTAGATATGCCTGGAGTATGTTCTCTTGGCCACCATATTCATAAACTGAACTGATAATTTAGAAAAGGGTGTTTGATTTCATAATTTCATATTAAGTTGGAGTTATCTGTACAGCATTTATGACATTCACGAGTGTATAATATTGAAGTTTTTTTATTGACTTTTCTCAATTCAATTATTCCTGGTATGAAAAATACAGGAAATGAAGAAGCAAGGAGTCACGGAACAAAGACTTCAGTTATTGAGGGACGTGAGCGGATCATTCAGGCCTGGAATACTCACTGCATTAGTCGGTGAAAGTGGCGCTGGGAAAACCACACTGATGGATGTCCTTGCAGGCAGGAAAACTGGAGGATACATAGAAGGATCCATTACAATCTCTGGATATCCCAAGAAACAGGAAACTTTTGCAAGGATTTCTGGTTACTGCGAACAAACTGATATTCATTCACCATATGTCACAGTTCATGAATCCCTTATTTACTCTTCATGGCTTCGTCTTGGCGAGGAGGTAGATTCGGATACAAGAAAGGTATTTTAATATTTATCAATTCCAGATCAGTTTGGGTCAATTAATTGAATTATTAGTTTTTTCATGATTATGAACAATATTTCTGTGTATGCAGATGTTTGTGAATGAAGTAATGGAACTTGTAGAGTTGAATAATTTAAGTGGTGCTCTGGTGGGATTCCCGGGAGTAAATGGTCTGTCTACGGAACAAAGAAAGAGATTGACAATAGCGGTTGAACTGGTAGCAAATCCTTCAATTATTTTCATGGACGAACCAACATCCGGACTGGATGCAAGGGCTGCAGCTATTGTTATGAGAACAGTTCGAAACACTGTTGATACTGGACGAACTGTGGTGTGCACCATTCATCAGCCCAGCATTGATATATTCGAGGCCTTCGATGAGGTATGTTTTTGATATTAGCAAGACAAGGGACACAGTGCAACTTTTTAAATTGTTTAATCAAATTTTCAAAAGCATTTTAAAATGTTAATTATATTTCTTCCTTTGAACATGCAGCTGGTGTTGATGAAACGAGGGGGACAGATGATCTACGTTGGACCTCTTGGTCACCAATCCCAAGCACTTGTGGACTACTTGGAGGCCGTTGAAGGTGTGCCGAAAATTACACCTGGTTACAACCCCGCTACATGGATGTTGGAAGTAACCTCTGTCACTTCAGCTATTCGGCTTCGAGTTGATTTTGCAGAAATCTATAAAAATTCATCCCTCTATCAGTAAGTCATCGATACAGTGTTATCTACTTATTTTAAGTTTTGGTTTTTTTTTTAATTGGAATAAGAGTTTTGGGTTTTTTTGAATTGGAATAAGAAGATAGTAAAATTGTAGGTGAGATTGTGATTTTTTTTATTGTTTAAAATTGATTTAGGATTATATAAATATATTCAATATTTTGAATAATCTACAAAAATATTTAAATTGTACACATTATACCATTCAAATTTATAATTTTAACATATTTAAAAAAACCAAAACAAATTCTAAAAAGCTCAAAACCAAAAATAAAATAGTTAGACTAAGGCCATTGTTTGTGTTAAAAATTGCATCTGGCTTTTTCTTAGACTTGAGCTTTTCTCTTCCTCTGCTGCTCTCCTCTATTGTTCTTCTCAAGGAGTCTTATGCAGATGAGGCTCTCATATCATGTTAAGGAATAAAAAATTTAGAGAAAAAGTGTTTTTCTGAATAATATCAAACCGTTAAATAAAACCAGCAGTGTGTTTTTCTCAATAATATCAAACAGTTAAATAAAACAAGCAGTTAAATAAGATTACATTGAAGAAAACAGTAATTAAGATTACATTGAAGACGCAGTAATTGATAACTTCAGTGAAACTCTCAACTAAACTAAACTTAATTGAACTGAAACTCAAAGCTCAAAGTGACTATAAACTTGACTAAACTCTAAACTCAAAGTGACTCCGGACTAAATTCAAAGGGACCATCCCTCTTGCATGCACAGTTTTGACATCATTACTTTATCCAACATTACATATATTGATGTTATATGATTTTACTTTTAATAGTTCAATACCTCTGAAAGATAATCGAATTAATTTCTGTACAGACGTAATGAAGCTCTAATTCAGGAAATTAGTAAACCTGTTCCTGGTTCCAGCGATTTGAGCTTCGATAGACAATTCGCTCAACCTTTTGCAGTTCAAACTATGGCTTGTCTATGGAAGCAGCATTGGTCTTATTGGCGAAATCCTCAGTACAACAGCGTTCGATTCTTCTTCACCCTTGCCTGTGGTTTGCTTTTTGGCACCGCTTTCTGGAGAATGGGCCGGAAAACGTAAGTACCAATTTCAGCTCCCAAGAGCATAAATTTTAATAATATCTATTGTGATCAATTGAGTTTAACCTAAATTTGCTTGTGATGTATGGGTGGTTGTAAATTTTTCCAGGCACAGGCAACAAGATATATTGAATGCAATGGGATCCATGTTCGCCGCAATTCTCTTCCTAGGCTTCAGCAATGTCGTCTCTGTACTACCAGTAGTCGATGTCGAAAGAACAGTCTTCTATAGAGAAAAGGCAGCAGGAATGTACTCCCCTCTGCCCTATGCCCTTGCTCAGGTAAATACTGTTTCAAGTAGTTTGTTATTATCTGAATTTGTTACTTATTTAGCTAAATATTACTTGAATTTGATAAACATGGAAAAACATTTCCGCCGGCGTTAAAATTTGAATATTATTGATGAGAATTATAAAGATAATTGAGTGTAAATTGATTGTGAAATCTGGAATATATAGATATGAATTTGTCTATTAAATTTTCAAAATATTCTAAAATTTCAGCTATGATATTAGCCAACATAAACTATGAAGTTCAGCACCTTGCTTTTCTATTTTCTCTTATGGCCAAAAATGATTTATCTCGTTCAGCGGATGTTGAAATTATGTTTGTGTGGGTCAGGTTTTGATCGAAGTACCATACGTATTTGTGCAAGCGGTAGTGTATGGTCTGATCGTGTATGCATTGATCGACTTCCGGTGGACAGCGGCCAAATTCTTTTGGTATTTTTTTATGATGTTCTTCACGCTCCTTTACACCACATATTATGGGATGTTGACAGTGGGTCTCACTCCGAATTCAAGCATAGCTTCAGTTCTCTCCACGGGTTTCATTGCAATCTGGATGGTCTTCTGCGGCTTCTTAATTCCACGTCCGGTGAGATTTTTCTGTCTATTTATATTGATTGTAGATTAAGAAATTTAGATTGTAGCTGGTTTCTCTATATAAAGATTTTGATTCTAAATTGTGGAAATATTTCTTGATGGAATTAGGGTGAGGTTAAACAAAGAGCATATTCAATCAAAATATAATTCCAAAATATTTTGAAGTTGGCAATTAAACTAAATTAACTACACAATACCTTCAGATAATCAGAAGGGTTAAACTCAAGTCTCTTGAATCTGACTCTCTCATATTCACGTTGATGGTTTTTGTTTCGTGAGTGACGTTGCAGCGGATTCCAGTGTGGTGGAGATGGTACTATTGGGTTTCCCCCTTTGCATGGACTCTATATGGATTGATAGCGTCTCAGTTCGGTGATAACTCAGAAGAAATGGTGATGAGCGATGGTAGCAAACAGCAAGTGAACAAATTCCTAAGGAGCTACTTTGGATATAGGGACGATTTTATGGGACCAGTAGCGGTTGCCACAATGTCATTCGCAGTTTTGTTTGCGCTGATCTTTGCCATCAGCATCAAGATTCTCAATTTCCAAACGAGATAGAATAGCATTATATTTTGAATTTCCAAACGAGATAGAAAAATAAAAAACATTATATTTTGTTTTGCGGTATTCGCACTATTGTTTGCCATAATTCTTTTGACCTCCGCGAGATGGCAAAACATTATATTATGTTTTTGGTCACAAAAATGGTCTACCAGTGTTGTAGATACCGACGGATCAGGGTTTCTATCTTGTTTTAATGTTCATTTTTTTGCCAATTTCAGCAGAAGTGTGCACTCTTTTTCGAAAGAAGGCATACGTATGAACAACACATAACTAATGAGCTTAGTAATGATGTACAAATAATTGTTTTTGCAGAAGTATGAACTCTCTATGTATTGCCCTTAACGTAATGATTGGCAACTATCCCTGTTGACGGATCTTAGAAAGTCCGTGATGAATGCAATCACGATGTAGACTTTCATTATTCTTAGTTGTGCAGTGTAAGCTATTTGGAATTAATCAATGACGTTGATAATTTGGAAATGCATTTGTGTGTGCTTACAGAAGTTATTTGAGAATATGATTGGACTCTATTATGCGTTATATGTTATTGAAATTGGGTGCATAGCACATTGAATTGTCCATGTGTCCAAGTTGTGAATTAGGGAATATGCACGTCATAGGGTCTAAATATATGTCAATAAAAGTTCGTGAGGGATGTTGCATATAGAAAATTAAATAACTGGTTTTAGTGTATGCCAAAGAGAGAAATAGGAAAACACCTAAGATTTCATTTTTATAAATGGTTTAGCAAGTTATATATTTTTTGAAATTAAAAACTATTTAATATGTGTATATTTGGAATTAAAAATATTTAATATGTGCATCTATATGTATGTATATATATGTGGGTAAGGTAAATTTAGTGGATTACAAAAAGTTAAGTTAATATTTAATAGGGGAGATGGATGGATCATAGCTAAAAAAATATATATATTTTTTAGGAAGAAGAGAGACATATGAGAGCTAAAGGACATCCAAATAATTAAACTAACATTGAGGCATTGGTAGTCTTGGCCTTGTACAAAATTAGGTGTAAATTTGAAATCACAAAACAAAATCATATCATAATCAAGCTAAGGTGGGTCGAAATCAAAGCTTACCATTGAGGTTTCTGCTTTTGGAGGAATTCTAGGGTGTTGTTCCTTCATCTCCATCTATTTGGTAAGATCCCTCAAGTGCGTGTGCAAGTGATCAAGTCATTGAAGGATGTCCATACAAGATTCTTGGTAGTCCAGCAAAACTCATCCCAAAAAAATTTCATTTGTCAATATAATTCAACCATCTACATGTACTGATTAAATCAATCCCTCATATAACGAGTATAAGGGATCCAATTTTCCCACTCAATTAGAAATTTGAGAGGGAGGTTATGTGGGAATAGGTTTCCCCCTCTAATATTGTAAGTTCTTCCTATACATGGGCAAGGGTCAGCTCTTGATAGCAGAGTCCTAAATTCGATGGTGCATACAAGTGTCTACTCGAAGAGCCCGCTCTTGGTAATAAGTGGTCCCCTCCCTCACTAGTTGGTTGATGCGACACAGAGTCCCTGGCACCTCGAAAGTCAAATTCAAATATTGGTCCACATTGGTCGAGAGGTTCCCAACAGAAACACACGTGCCCTAATATGATACCCTCAAAAATCGAGAATTGAATGACACAATGAAATCCTCGAATAAAAAAAATTTCCAATCCAACACAAGAACAAAGAAGAAACTGATTTTTGTAACCATCACCAAACTTGTTTATGCTAAACACCACCCCGACAAGAATTCCACCATGCATACAAAGAAGACACAATAATACTAATTACAGAAAATAGATATGCCTATGAATATGCCTGAAAGAGTGTGATTATACCGATACTTGAGTTATATAGTTTCACCCGCTAGGATTCAATGCATGACCCAAACCTACGCAATCTAAAAAAATAGTATAGAGTAGGACAATAAAGACTCCATGAGAACTTAATTACATGACCACAAAGCACACAATTAGCCAAACCCTCCAACCAAGCATCGATTCAAATCCAAGATAGAGAAAAACCTCCCCAGCCATTAAAGCCCCACATACTAGCTAGATTACAGGTGGTGAGCATCCCAATAGAGGAAACTAGTAAACACTATATACCAAAAAAATATTAGAACAACCATAGAACCATTGTTTGAGCTAAGAAAACAACAATACAGTAAGAGAAAATATTCCAAAATAACATAAAGATATCACGAGACATGGGAGAGGGAAAACATCATCTTGTAAGCTTGAGTGAAGACATATATAAATACCAACTCTTCTCTTGCACCACATTTGAACGAGTATGTGAGAATATTACCTAGATTATATGTGGAGTCCCATAACGGACATGCCATTCAAAAATTTATGTTACTGATAGATTCCTCGAAGCTTGAAGGAAAGTTCCATTATTTCATTGGTTAACAATTTCTAAGTAAGAATAGCTTCAGAGTGGCCATCTATCCCATACTTGTTCTCATCCCAATTCCATGCATCCCCTGTACCTCCTCCTATATTGTAATACCAAAATGAAGTTTATGTCTACCACCCACTATTGAGAACACTGTGAATGACCCAAGATTTAACCCTACAAGAACCATCATGACCACCTCCCTCTCTACATGCACTAGGCCATCACATATATCACCATGTCATCTCTTCATCAATAGCATTACCAACATATTAATGATTCTCATGCCCTCATTTACACTTTTTCAGGGGCACGTTGCCACATCACCTGACTCATTATCCAAGTGGGGCACTAGCAAATCACACCCTCCTCCCCTCTCTTATCTTGATTGTCACCTCATTTCGATTCAGGATTTATTTCCGAGCCAACTACGAGCATGCCACTTTGAAGGGAAAGTTAAGCAGGCCTTTCTTGGTTAACACCATAGGATGGAAGGCATCAAGGCTTCCACAGTTTGTTAGAAAATCCACCCTTATGTTCCCTACTAATCTAACAAGCAATGTAATAAGAATTAGGATAACAAAGATAAGGGTAGCAACATGTTATAGCAATAAAAGTTCATGTAATAAAAGTTAATAAAGGTAAAATTAGAACACGAGAAAGAGACACTTATTCCAAGTTGAATGTTAGGAAAAATATCCCAGTGGGCATGGCTTGTTGTGTTTAAGGCTAAGGGGTAGTTGGAAAATGCAATGACTAAGGCTTTGGAAAGGAAAAAATATATTTTTGGCACACTATTTATGAAAATAATAGAAATTAGGACAAAAGGAAGGTGAAAGGTCACAGGTTGCATGTGAGGAGGAAAATGAAGGAAAATAATTGAAAATTGAAGAAAATAGAGGCCTCATTAATAAAAAGGCTTCTAAGGATCAATTCGCAATATTTTTGTCAGTGTTAGCCTTTTGTTATTTTAGTGTTAGAATTTATCTCAAGAGGAGAAAGAAAGAAAGGAAGGAAAAGAAAGGCAAAGAAAGGAAAAGAAAGGAAACGAAAGGAAGGGTAAGGAAAACAAATGAAGGCAAGGATCAAGCATATTTAGTAGGAATAGTTGCAGGTAACATGTTGGATGTATGATTTCCTAGCTGGTTTTGACACGCATGGTATATTATTATTATTGTTATTATTATTTTATTTTTTTCTGTCATTGGCATGAATTTTTCTAGGTTTCGACAGTGGATTTTAGCCTAGACTTTCCATTTCTAGATAGCCATGGTGTGATGGAATTGTTCTTAGTTTGAGCTTTGGGTTTCTGGAATATTTTGGATCTGGGTGAGGTGGTCTAAGGAAAATTCCCAAAGGCCTAGGAATCCCTTGAAAGGTAATGGAGGGATACACGGTAAAGCCTGAGGGTTGAGACAAGAAAATTCCTCAAGGATGGTGAAGGAATTCTAAGGCATCCAAGCTCCGTTTGGTTGTTTGATCTCGACATTGATTTCGTTGTGACCACAGTATGATTAGGGTTGAGTTGGTTTAACCTATGGATTCCCTTAGTTGTGTTTGGATTGGTTTATCCCATGAGATCCCACATTCATGCTTGGAAGATGGCACGAGGGTGATTGGCTTAAGAGAGATTGGGATCATCCAATCTATGGTCGGCTGGAATGTGGAAGTCTCGAACCCGGTCGATATTTTCCTACGTTTAATAAATGCTAAATTTATCTTGATTTAGATAAGGAAATATATTGGTTATTATCGGGCTTTAATGATTGTTCTCTTATTTTTATTTATCTGGTTATATGTTGGTTATAAGCATGGTTTTATGACAGATCTTAGATATGTATGTTTTCATGTTTTCACTGATAACTAAATAAATAATGAATGCAAGACATAATTGGTGTTATGAAAACTAATGAGAGAAGGTAGTGACCCTTCTTGTTAAACCTCAGATAAATTTTCAGTCCCTCATGTTTAGACTTGCATTCATGACTTATAGGTTGCATATTTACTAAGTGTTTGACATAATGTCTGTTTGAGTTGGGGATGCTCACGTCAAGTCCTGGTTTCATTTTTGGTTTAAAATAATTGTTTTTATGTCATTTAACAACTCTATAAGTTTCACTGGGTTATCGGCAAATACTTGAGTCTTGGCCGTGAAAAAGTGGCATGTAGTTTGGAGTCGCAGGCATAGGACTAAGCAAAAAAGTCCATAATCACATGGATGTAGGCTTATGAGTGCGACTAGGAACCCATAGTCACATGGAGGCCTTGGAAAGGGATCAATTGAGGCTCTAGGTCAGGGAAAATGTTATTTGTCTCAGGGGTTGGACACCTAGAGGTGTTGGGTTACTCTTGAAGGTCCTCTGGCACCCGAGGGAAGTCAATAAGGTCGTAAGTTGTCGACTTCATTTCCTTAAGGTCACCTAGGAGATTTAGTCTTATCATAGTGACACTCACCTCATGTTTACCCTGCTGAAGCCTGTAAGAGTGGGTATATATGAGAGGAGGTGTTAAAGGGTGGTATCAGAGCATGGCTTAATAGTTGGATCGGATGGGATGAATGCATTTTGTTATGCATGCATTGTCATGGTTAAATTTGTCATGCATGAGGTTATGGTATGAAGGATATGTCATTATTATGCTATTGGTATGTTATGATGTTGATGTGTTGGTCGAGATAGAGCAGGGGATGCAGACCCTTAGAGCGAGGTTACATCACTAGACATTGGGGTAAAAGCATATCATCGTACAAGTATTTTATGTTTGGCATGCAGGTATGCTGGTTAATGATTGTTATATGCATTAGGGTTATCTACATGTATGATAGTCTATGGTTGTCGCAGTTACATGTATGATATATGTTAGTTAATTAGTGTGATCATATGTACCTATGTCGGTTAGTCATGAACGATAGTAACTTGTTTTCATATGAATTATGGTCGTATGCATGATGGTGATGGTCATTGTAATTAGGATTTTGATGTTATATGTATCATGCTAATTTATTTTTTCCTGTGCGGATGGTTAGGGTTATGTCGTTCAGGTATGAGTCGATATGCTTGTGATATTGTGTCATAATAATCTAGACTGAATATGCATGTGCGATTGTTATGCATGAATGAAAATCGTCTATGAGTTTATGATGTGAACATGTTAGCTAGTTACTGTTATGGAGATCATGACTTTAAATATGTTTGGGTCAATATGATTTGAAGTATATTGTGCTAATCTAGATTGATTATGTAGAAAATATGGCCTCCCGTGGGATACATTGAGGTATGAGTCTGATTCTGTCATCTATTTGGTGATTGATTGTTTGAGTATGAATTTGATTATGTCATCTACTTGGTGCTTGAATCTTTGACTATGTCATATATTTGGTGTTTGAATATTTTGTGTCTATTATGTCACCTATATGTTGTTTTAATTTTGACTAATCACATGATATGCATTTGTATCTATAAGATTGCATGAAGGAACGATCTTGTTTTGAGATGGTTGCACTAACACATATGTGTTGAGAACAAATGATATGTACTTGAGTGTAAGTAGGTGATAGTTGTAGCATTATGTATTATGACTGATGAATGTTAATTGATTCTTGATTATGACACGGTTGTTAGACTTGGTAAAGGTTGATTTCAAATAAATAAGTATGTTCTCTTAATCTTTGGAACATGTGGCTGACATGTGTGTTCAATTACAAGGAAACGTGTTTGGCATAACAAGGTAAGATAACTGGTACATTGTGAAATTTATTTATACACTCACATTTATGTGTTTATGGAAGTATGATACATGGAATTGCATGGAAAAGAGACTTCCATGAAATCTTGGAGAAGGCTTGGTTTGAGTTTTCCTTTGGAAGTATTGGGAAACCATGGGGATTGAGTCATGGTGTTTGTTCTTAGTCTTGTGCTTTTGGTATTTTTTATTTGTGGTGCTTGATTTCGGCTTTTTTTATGTCTATTGTATGGCCATACCACTTTGTTTATGTTGTCGTATTGCTATTGGTTTTCATGAGGTTCTTCTTGGTTTATTTTGGTTCTTTCCCTTTATGTTTTGAGGGTCTTGGGGATTGGTTGGGGAAATAGGGAAGTTATTGGAGCAGGGGAAGAGCTAAATGAAGTAGAACAAGTAATATAAGACCTAGATGAAGCTTGGTGCATGTATAAGAGAAGTTGAAGGCAATATTATGAGAGTTGGTTGGATTGTTTGGGTCCATTGGGGTAACTGGACACTGGTAGGACAATCATGAGAAAGGTAACAAGAAAGGTAAGGTATATGGATTTGAGGTATCAAATGCCTTGACTATGTTGGGAACTATTGTTCTCAATGTTGTTGATGCATTGCATGAATAAAGGGAGTTATCTTAACCTAGACCTTATGATATCTGGTAATTATGTTGTGATCAGGATTATGTTGTCTATATATGTATACATGTATGTATGTATGTCGTTATCTGATAGGGTCATCAAAGATCATGATTGTTTTATGCTAATGATTATATGTATGCTTGTATACATATGTATGCATGTCATTGTTTGATAGGGTCATCACGGAGCATTCTCGTGGATGAATGATTATTTATGCTGGTGAATAGCATGCAGAGATTCCTAGTTTGTGAGGAATCAAGTGGGAAGGCTAGCCCTAATAGATATAAGAGGTAAATATCATGTAGATATGACATGATATTATATGCTTGTACTAAGCCTATGCTTATGTTATGGATAGGTAACGTTGAAGGATACATCAGTGAAATGAAAGCAGTATGATATTTGGCATGTTGGACAAGAACGGATAGTAGGAAGACACTAGAAGTAAGGTTTCTTAGTAAGGAAAGAGTGGTCTTAGGATGTGCAGTACCAGTGTTGAGTACATGTAGCATTTCGAGTATTGTGCACATATGATTTTGCGTGCATGTTTCATATATGATGTTGCATGCATGTTGCATACATAGTGGTGTGTGCATGATTAGATATGCGATGCTGTGTACCGATGGTGCTAAGTACATGTCACATATGCAGTGCTATGTATAGATGGTGCTAAGTGCATGTTGTGAATGTGGTGATATGTACATTTGGTCTAGTGTAGATGTTGTATATGCGGTGCTATGTACATAAGGTGCAATGTATAAGTTGTACATGTGGTGATGTGTACATATCGTGTGGTGTGTATGATTGTACATGTGGCATTGCATGCATGTGGTGCTATGTACATGTGGTACATGTGGTGTTGCGTGCATGTGGTGCAAATGGTGTTGCGTAAATGTGGCGCTATGTACACATTGTATAGTTGGTGTTGTGTACACATGATGATGTGTACATGTTGTGCAAGTGGTGTGGTGTACATGTGGTGTTGTGTACACGTTGTGCAGGTAGTGTCATGTACGTATGGTGATGTATACACATTGTGCAAGTGGATTTTCGTGCAAGTGGTATTGTGTACATCTTGTGCATGTGGTATTGTGTACATGTCGTACATGTTGTGTTGTGTATATTTGGTATGGTGTAACATGTATTTTTTAATCGTTTTATCCCAACATGTGTATTCGTGGTATTGTACTGTGTGTGCGTATATGTGTTTTGTTGTACACTGGGTGTAGGTGTATGTGTTGTTTTGTACATTAGGTGTAGGTGTATGCGTTGTGTTTTACACCGAGTGTAGGTGTATATTGCGTGTTGTAAATCGGGTGTAGGTGTATGTGTCATGTTGTACACCAGGTGTAGGTGTATGTGTCATTTTGTACACCTGGTGTAGGTGTATATGTGGTGTTGTATATTGGGTGTAGGTGTGTGTGTTGTGTTTTACACTATGTATGTGTATTTGCGGTAGAGTGTAATGGGACAGAGAGATAGGGTATTATCCGGCCCTTTTTTTCTATTGAAGTTTGAGGCACCTTAGTCTCAGAATACCCTTGTTGCTATTAAGGGTTGAGGGGGTTTAGTCTCGAGATAACCTTGTTGTTGATATTAAGGGAGGAGGAAGTTTAGTCTTTGGATTCCCTTGTTGCTTAAAGAGAAGGAATTTGGTGCTTTCCGGGTTAGGAAACTCATTGAGTGTGTGTACAGAAAGGATAAATAATAAAGGGAAAAACAAAGAACCATTTAAAAGATAAGTATCAATTATTTACTTAAGTTTTTAATTATGCATGTGATCTATGATTCTGATT
Source organism: Pinus albicaulis (assembly GCA_034641835.2). Taxonomy (NCBI): domain Eukaryota; kingdom Viridiplantae; phylum Streptophyta; class Pinopsida; order Pinales; family Pinaceae; genus Pinus; species Pinus albicaulis. The sequence goes on along the minus strand of CM076579.1, from coordinate 991,797,264 downwards.
ATGATGGTTGCATTTTGAGCTAACCTAATGTGATATGTTTATACATGATGATTTGGTCAAATATCTCGTTGACTTGGTGTGACAAGAAGTAAACAAAATTGCAAATGTAACTTATTGACGGGCCACCAATGATGTATGATTTAAATTTATTTAAATTCCTTTCATTCTAGTGGAAATTATGTGCTTGGTATAGGAAAGCATGGTTGAAATGATCGATTTTGGGTGAATTGATATTGACCGCAATAATTAATAGTGGAAAAAGGAATTGCAACAGGAAGCATTATGTTGGTAGAGCACTTTAGGAGTATGGTCATTGTGGGACATTGGTACCCAATAGTCCATTGATTTCCATGACCATGTTTGACCTGTATGATGGTTTCAAGGCAGGAATATGCCTTGGTTGTTTGAGCTTCCAATGCGAGGAAGCCTTTCCAAGGGATGGATTTCCTAGGATAGGGGATGTTAGGGAACTTGGAAAGTGAGTGACTACATGGAAGGGGGTGGTCAGATTGCTAGGGACTTTATTGTAGAGAAGGGAAGGTTGAGGATGGATTTAATTTTTTTCATTAGCATTGCAAGATGGAATTAGATGCACATTGGTAGTGTGCCCTAGAACAACGAGCCGATAATTGTTCATTGAGAGGACAGGTAGCGCAAGGATCGTAGCATTGGACATTGGATGAAATTTTGATTTTGAGAGTATACTTTGGACTTTCCTAGGAAGGAGGTGAATCCCGATATTAATTTTGATGGGGGAGGTGTGAGCCTCTGGACTCCCTTGTTCCTTATAGGGGCATTGTATCCTTTTATTTCTTGGTTGAGAAAATTTGCATATGTGTATACTATTGTAAATACGATATACAGATGGATTTATAAAGCTCCATAGACAATATGGTTATTTTTTGGTTGAAGAAAATGTGCATAGTTATATGTGTTTGTTATTGTAAATACTGTAACTAGTTGTGTTATAAATATCTAGTGCTCAATACGATTGTCATATTTTTAGCAGGTTGTTTATTGTAAATATTGCAACGAGTTGGATATAGGTTGTTCAGTCTATTTTTTATTTTCAGTAGTTTTTCCAGGTATACGAGTGGTTTAACACTAAGGAAGGTGTTCCCCTAAGAGGAAGGGTCATGTAACAACCCCAATTAAAAGTCCATGAAATAAAAGCTAATAAAGGTAAGATAATAACACGAGCAAGGGATACTTATTCCTTGAAGCTGAATGTTGGGTAAAATATCCTAGTGAGAATCAATTTTTGTGTTTAATGGCTAAGGGGAAATCAGCAAAGAAAATGGCTAAGGATTTGGAAAGGAAAAAAGGTATTTTTGGCACATTATTTATGAAAATAATGGAAATTAAGAGAAAAGGAAGATGAAAGTTCACAGGTTGAATGTGAGGAGAAACATGAAGGAAAAAAATGGAAAATTAAAGAAAATATAGGCCTCATTAATAAAAAGGCTTCTAAGGATTAGTTGGCATGATTTTTGTTAGTGTTATCCTGATCAGAATCTGGATCACGAGCAAAAATTAGCTAAAAAATGGAAGTGCTCATAATTACACCAAACTAGAGTCAAAGTGACAAGCCCTTCACAAAGAATCCAACACAACTTGTTTCGTTGAAAATTGAGTTCGGATGAAGGAGTTATGGTATGTTGATTGCAGTTCAGAACATGCAAATTTTTATTAAAAAATTATAGAACCGGTGTTGTAGGGGAGACAGAGAAGGATCAAATTGAGAACATCATGCAAAGGTGTTTGCAAAGGTCGTGGAATTGGTTCAATATCAGGTTTTTCTTTCAACAACTATCTTTGAACAAGAATAGGAATGACAAATATTCTTTAGTAGCCATGGAGTATTATGGCTTATGCTTGCAGACTGGAGGAAAACACGTATATTTTTTCAAAGGTAGCAACCATGATTTCTTCCAAAAATTCCATATATTTCTGAACAAGAGCGATGGACGGTTGATATTGTATGTTAGAAATGAAGCGGAAGATGAACGATCAAGATCAAATCGCAGAATTACTGTGGAAGATGGACGGTTGTGAAGTATATCACATTCAGTCATGAAAAGTTTCATCGCATATCGCATTCAATGAAAGGAGCCTTGGGAATGCAACCAAGAGTCATGTGTTGACTTGTTTTGCGATTTGCAATGAGTGAGATTTGCGATGTCATATTTGCAAAGGAGTAATGTGATATATCATGTCGCAATATCGCCACCTTGTTACGACCTCGGTAGGACCCACCTTCCTCCACGTCACTCATCGCAATCACAAATCGTAAAACATTTTTTTATTACCTTATGACCTCCTCCCCAATGCTACGCACCCACACCAACGTGCCACTAGGTTTACATTTGAAAACAATGCACGTGATCTTCTAATTGAATTCTGATGTGTAACCAAGGGCAGAACACTAATACCATTAGAGCTAATCACACTTAAATGTGTAGTTAACCCCACTAATCTGCATTTAAATTTAAACTAATACACAGTTAGTTTGGCGGGATTTTTGGCGGAGCACCAAATTCGGAGCTAGTCCCAAATTTAGTGTACTTAACTAGCAGTCTTCCAGTTTTAGTGGAGGTTTTCTCGGTTTGGAGTAAACGAGGCCTATCTTGAGCAATATTCTACCAAATTGGGCTCAAGAAAAGTCATTCTTAGTATTTTTTCATTCTGGGAATCAATTGGAGTAGGTTTCGGTGGCAGAGGAGAAATTCTTGATGGTGTTTTTCCCACTTGAAGATAAAAAATGCCCAGGGTCACCAGGGGAGGAGGCCATGTCTAGAGGACCTATAGACCAAATCAGGAGCCAGAGGAAGCTACTTAGGGGTTTATGGATGCGATGAATCCATTGGTAAATTTTTTTTTCTATTTAGAGCACATCTTTAAGTTCAAATTGCAGGTTGAGCCAGGAGGGTGTATGGATCATTCAAATACTGAGCAAGCTCTTGGAGGACTTTGAGATGGAGATGATCTCGTAGGGATCTTACAGCCTCCATATGTTTGCAACAACAACCTTTTCAGTAGTGTTGTAGCATTCTTATCATATTTTCTCCTTATGTGGTTTAGAGAAAAATACAGTTGATGTATTTACAGTTATTGAAGTACAAATTTGATGCTCTTTCATATTTGAGTAAGGGATCTTGGTAAGATGCCCATGTGTTGCTGACAATAAGTGTATGGTAAAGGGACTTTGCAAGAGTTGTTTCTTTTTAGGAGAAACTTACCATTTTAGATCAACATATTAATGTATTCATCATTTTGAAATTAGAGCATAATAACAATGAATCAGGCCTTATAGCAGATTCAAGGAGATGTAGCCCAGGCGAGGAAAATTCCTTCATCAAATGGCTTGTGTTTTGTTGTATGATGTATTTTATTTTCACGTGCTTAATCGTTTCATGTCTATAACCTACTCATGGAATTACACATTGAAAGACACTAAGAAGAAATCCTTCTGATAATCTGAAAGCTTAGTAAAATTCCTATGCACATAAGAAACACATTTTTAATTTTGATGAGGGAGCTTGCATAGAATTAACATGTTTTCCCACATTATGATCAAGTTGGTATCAGTGAAAAGTTTTAGCTCATTTTAGCCAAGGTTGGCTATTGGTTTTTGAATTTGTGCAAGCATAATTTAACAGTTTGCCAAGTTTATGTGTGAAGGAGAAGGTCAAGATTGAGACTTTAGATTCTCAAATCACATCAAAGAAGCTTTGTTTGCATTGCATCTGTGATGGCATCTTCATTAAGGGATGTTTCAAGTTCATCTTCCTTAATAAAACGCTTTGATAAAGAGGTGCTACAAAAACTCTACATCATGATTGATAGAATGCAAGAGAAGTATGAAGATAAGAGGGAGAGCATTAAACTTCAAGAGAAATTGATATGAATTTAGGCAGGAATGCAACAGAATAAACATATAACCATAAATACAAAGATGCAGCGGAAATAACACCTCATTTCATTAATATCAAAGAACTGAAATTTTCTTACAGACAGAATGGAAATAAAACTAGCTAGGGCATTGGTAGCTATCTATGAGAAGAGATGTGGTGGCTACATGCCTCTGAACTGAGTTACAATGAGGCTCGAGGGCCTATTTATTATTTAGAAACAATGGAAAATCATAAACAGCCAAAACCCTAACCCTAGGAGATGAAGCGCCAAAACTATGGGCCCTATTTGGGTAAATTGGTGTTTCAACTTCCCAGGAACGTAACTTTGGCATACGATCTCCGTTTGACGCGTACCATACCTCGTTAGAAATATCTATCCGAGGAATACAAATTTCAAGTGAGAAACATCAGTCCGTGGACCCATGTTTCTCCCCATGTTCCCAAAAAACGTCGTTTAGGGCCTCAAAATGGCTCCAAAAGTTCAGGACCCGAAAAACTGCTAAAAATATTAAGTTGTGCCAAAACTGAAAAACTGAAAGAGACAATGGTCGGGCCCCAGGTGGAATAGGCGGGTGACCACCAATATCCACCTGGATCATTCCTCCCCCCTTAGGAAGAAATGGTCCCCATTGCATTAAGTTCCTCCATGAGATTAGGAAATTGCTGCTGAACTTGGTCCCTGGTGAACCACTTTCCTTGGGGCAGGAGTTGGCCAGCTTTAACAACCTGATACAGTTGGATCTTCTGTTGGTGAGTGTTCTTGATTTTCATGTCCATGATACAATCTGTGGTGGCCTGTTCCATTCAATCTAGGTTTAACTGTGTTGGTGTGAGTTGTTCTGCAATGTCACAGGTGTCCAATAGAGGTGGGAAGTAAGGACGAAGGAAGTCCACATTGAATATTGGGTGCAGACCAAGGAATGGTGGAATAATGAGCTCGAAGGAATAGTTGCCTACTGCCTTGGTGATGGTGTACGACCCGTATTGGAGCGGGCGAAGCTTGCAGTGGAGTCCAATGAGGCGCTCCTTCTGCAAATGTAGCCATACTTTGTTGCCCACCTGGAAGCTATGTGGCACCCTGTGTTGATCATGTTGTTGCTTGTACTTAGCATTGGCTCTGTCCAATATGTCATGAACCTATTGGAAGATGTGTTAAATGCACTCGATGAAGCTATTTGCTTTGTCAACTTTAGACTGGACATGAGCCGAATTGGCCTGAGTAGCTACAAATGGCATGGCTACGTCAATGGGACATAGTGGCTAGAATCCCAAGCCCACCTGAAAGGGGCTATGGTTGATTTAATTGTGAAGAGCTAGGTTATAACTATTTTGTACATAGGGAAGGCTCTCATCCCATGTGTGTGGATGCTTTGAATTGTACATGCACAAAATGTGTACAATCATTCTCTTGACGACATCTGTCTTGCCATCTGTTTGGGGATGGAAAGATGTGGACTTGGTGAGCTTGGTGTCCAGCATTGACCAGAGGCTGGACCAAAATGTGCTGAGGAACCTGCTATCCTGATCTAATATGATAGACTGTGGAATCCCAAAGTGCACCCACACTCGTTCAAATAATAGTTTAGCAGTGGCTTCTGCTGTGATATTCTTCTTGTAGGTCTCCATAATGGCCATCTTCAAGAATCTGTCGACGACCATGAAAACACAGTCATTTCCATGCTTAGTAGAAGGCAATCTCGACATGTAATCCATGGATATGGATTCCCAAGGTCGACTAGGGGTAGGTAGCGAAGTATATAGGCCTTGCTTCTTGATGGTCGGTTTGGCAATGGCACATGTAGCGTAGGATCTGATGTGCTTTTCGACATCCTTTCAAAGGTTCAGCCAATATAAATAATTCTGCAGTACTAATACTATTTTCTTGACCCCGAAATGCCCAGCGAGTCGACTGTTGTAATATCCATTTTTCAGGAATATTACCAAGTTGCTCAATAGAAAAACTGCATAAGGAAATATGGCCAAATAAAACACAGGAAAAAGTTCGTTCCTCTTGAATATGTTGTGTGGGACTTAGATATGTAATATCTTCAAAAAAAAATCAAGTTAGATCTGCTAAACACATCTCCCACAAACTGGTACCAGTGAGATATTCCTCTTTAAGACATTATCAATCAACAATCTGATCTAAACCAAAGATTGAATTAAGGGGAATTTACTAGATATGTCACCTTTACAAGAAAGGATGAGATGCAGAGGCTATCTGGCCCTTTTTAGACTCTGTCTATAGACCCTTGTCGAGAGGTAAGATCCCAAAGGGTTTACTCAACAAATCATGACTGAAAAATGAATTTTTCAGATATGATTGCTTAATATGTCATGAAATGTGTTTTATAATGCTTAGAAACCAATAGGAAGACCAAAAACACTCGTTACTCAGCTTTTAACTTCAGTAAGGTGGGGAAAAGCAGTAATTTATGCACTAAAATAGGTGTATAAGTCAATCTACGTGAGAAAAATGGAAATTTCTCTGGGATATGTTAGATTAGGTTAATAGGGACTCACATGCCAAATTTCAGTTCAAAAAAAGGCGTTTTTCTATGTTAAACAGTTCCTCCTTCCCAACTAGTCAAGAAAAACCCTGATTTCCCATGACCTAAATTATGCAGAAAAGGGCTGAAGTTTGGGCAGTGTAATTTATAAAGGGTATGGCTGAGTTTATGCAGAAATATTAGTATGAAGGTTTAGAATAAGATTCATTTAGCTTAGGCATGGAAAAACAAACACTTCTATGAAGAAAAACCCTGCAATGAGTTGCTACAACACATAGGAAAAAGACTGCAGATTATATCAGCGTTATTTTTCAGGGGTTTCAGCTGCTGTAAGTGAAAACTAAGATCTATGAAAGATCTATGGCTGAAACATCAGATCCATACCAGATCTAGAAACTACTCAGCCTCCTCTGTCCGATCCCCTTGGGATTTCATCAAAATAATGCAGGTAAAAGAGTAGATCTGAAATTTAAGCTATAGAACTGTAGAAAACTCAGAATTTTTGAAGATGATTTTTATTATACATGATATCAGATCTGAAATAGCTTATAACAATAGCTACTTGAAATAATTACAAAGTGAGAGGCAAGCCTCAATCACTTGAGAGTAGATTTGCACAAAAAAGGAATAACATTAAACCCCAATGTAGAAAATGTAGTTCATGGAAGGACTGCACTGTAGCTCAATGGAACTGAAGTAAAAACTATAAAATACAGATCCGAATACAAAATGGGAGAGATATCCTCTTCCGGGTGGTCACAAGACACCCTCCCTGAGAGAAATCTTCTCCAAAACAACTAGATCTTTGCAGATCTAGACTACCACTTGCTGCAACTCAAGCAGATGCAAAATCATCAATAGGACCAGCACTGCTAATAGATGGAGCTTTGCCAAAATGCTGGATAGTGGCTCATTTCAGTGCATTCTCCTCCATGAGCTACTCAAGGAAGGAGGGAGGATTCCTAAATAGGAAATCCTCTTCCCTTAGGCTAAACAAGCAATGGAGCTAGAGTTGCTCAAGAAACCTCTATTTCGAAAATCCTTCAACAACCATTTCTTGAGCCCTCACCTCATTTTTATAACTTGAATGGGTGCACAAAACCTAAACCACTTCAATGGACTTAACCCCTTTCACATTGGAACCTTCTTCTAAAATTGCGTTGGTTCTCCAAGGTGGTCCAATTTCTATTCACACACAAGTGGATTTTTGTTGCAAAGGCCTAGATTTATCCTTTTTCACATTGGGCTTATATTTATTCTTTGATTTAAGGAGCTTTTCATGTCCTCCTCTACATTTTATTCATCAAAAAATAAGAAAGAAACAAAATGAAGTATTCCTATTAGCTTGGGCTAAATATGAACATTATAGTCCTCCCCCTTCAAAATGTTGCTTGTCCTCAAGCAACTGCAAGGAAGAAACAAACTTCTCCTTCCCTTTTCTATGGCCTCATCAATGGATCCTACCATAGCTGCAAATGATAAGCAATGAATCTACCCTCCAATGACCTTCTCCAAGTGCAAAATAGCAAGTGTACATCATGATAAATGGGAGGTACAAGTGGTGATCTTCTTGTTGCTCAATGGCCTCATCAGGTAGGAGTGATGAAGAGCATGGGGAAATTTTTTCCCAATGAGTGTCTCCCACACCCATGCTATCATCCAAATAAAATGAGCCATCCTTGAAAACTCATAAAAAAATCATTAATCCCCATGATGTGCATTGAGTAGGGGCTACAAGGCTGGAAATGAGGGATGAATATATCCAACTCATGCTGTCGCTCTTCCCACTGTTGATGGATGTGGAGCTGTGGATCCTGGGCTGCAAAAATGTGGTCACCATGAAACCAAAAGGAATCAGTAACTTCATGATCTCCTCCATTGGTTTCAGTGAGCCTCCTTGCCCACCCTCTCATGCATACAGTGAACAATTTATCTTCACCATAGGTGCTCCAAACGTCATGTGGACTAAGTGCCATATGATGTGCTGGATGGTGACAATAGTCCCTCACTTGAGACCAGCGCTATCCATCATCTTGCTACCTCAATTCATGATACCATAAGTGGCCATCCCACCACATGCTTGCTGAAATAAGCTTCTTCAAAGCTTGTAAATGATAGAGGAAAATAAATGTTGGCTGAATGGAGATCAAGAAAAACATCTCTTGCTCTAATTCCTCCCATGTGAGAGGCTCCCCTTCATGATACAAACTCAATACATGACCCTTTGTAGAAGATGATACAATGTACCATGCAGCAGCCACAAAAAGTTCCCTCCTCTTCTTGAAATTCAATTGAATATGGGAGAGTGCATTCCCAATGTATACATTCATCCAATGTATCAATCCTCCTCTCCCACATATGCTCCTCATAAAAATAGAAATTTCAGCAACATAGGGAGCAAGAATAGAGTTCATGTTGGCTACCATATGCAACAAATGTAAAGGGCAATGATCCCTCATATGCAACCAACGCAGTTTGGACCTCAACTACAATTGAGACTACTGAAAAATGTGGTCTTCCAACCACTTGAATGCTACCCCAATCTCTTCATAAGCTTGGAGGAAGTGTATGATGGATGAGGCAATATAAGTATGTCCTCCTAGGGAGTAGTTATCAACATTGGTCATGGCCTCAAGTAGACCATGCAACCTCAAAATAAGAATGCTCCTCCTTGGAGCAACATTATGCACATGCATGGTTAAGGAAGCAATATGTAAATCAGCAAGTAAATAAACAATGTCCTTACCATAGCCTTTGCTCATGCAAAGGGAGCAGCTCATAGATGGGCCTCCTTCCATCCTTAAAAATAAGTGAGGAGACTGCTTTAACTCTTCCTAAGATTCATGTGCATGCACAACTCCCATGCCAAATGTAGATGTGTAAAGGTTGTTACCCTTCCCCTTTTTCTCCTGCCACGGCGTAGAAACTGAAATGAGAGTGGGGGTGGATGATATTGAGATGTTGTTTCTCTCCTCCTTGAGCCTACCCAAGACTCTCAGCGCTGCATCAAGACCTCCCAAGGTCTCCACTTCTGTGAAATCATTGAGCAATGCCTCACCATGTGAAGCATTCACCTCCTCTTGCTGATCAAGTGGCCTTCTTGGTGCAATGTCTCTAGGAGATGAGAAATCATCTAGTGGTGACTCAATACATGAATGGAGAAAACCCTCCATGCTTCCACTGCGTAATCCAATCACCTCTTTAGGTGCATCAACCTTCTGCAATAGATAGGAATGAAACTCGCACTCTGCCTTATCTCCTCCTTGTGCCTCCAAGGTTTCACACCTCCTCCACAATGGCACTGATGAATCATGTGTCGTGCTTTGATCCCCACATTTGAGATCCCGGGGATTTTCTTGCCATACCACAAGAAAACCTCTAGTTGGAGCAATAGCTCCGTTATCCTCTGCTTGAGGTGCTAGATCAGATCTAGATCTAATAATGTTGTTGCCCTTTATCTCTACAAAAAAATTGAGAAACCTTCCAATGGAATGACCCACCCTTGAAGAAGAGAGATTTCTCTTCTCTTGTGCAAAGGTGTGGAAGGGTAATCTTGTCTCCAACAAGGCATGATGCAGAAATTCAGCCTCTCCCATGGGCCTCTGAAATGGATCTGCGTTTTTATGCAGTGCCCTACAATGCTTTAAAAAATAGAACTGGTTTCCAAGTTTTAGGGCTTGAGACTCATCTTCTTTCAAGAAATCACTAAGAGTTTCCCTTTTGGTCACTCCTCCTTTTGGTTCTAGTTGTCTCATGGCAGATCTGAGTTCATGACTGCGCTGTATATCACAATGTGTGGCTGCATGCTCACACACACTGTGTGAAGATATAGAGTTTGATTGAAACTCAAACCCCTTTGGAGATTTTTCAAACATCTCCATTCTTGCTTGCTTAGGATCTTCATGAATGCTCTGCATAGATTTAGGAAGAAGCTTTGTGAGCCTATCTTCCTTCTTCCTCCTGCTTCTTCTTCTGTCTTCTTGATTAGAATAGGAAGTGCAGTGTACTTCCTCTTATATTTTCTCATACACATCATAAGAAGTACTGGGTACTCCTTCATCTTCCTGAAATTCTCTAGGAATTTCACTATAGTTTTTTCTGCTTTAGAACCCTCTTGGAGTTTCATTGCACCCTTCTTCTTTCATTGGTTGAACCTCCTTGGAGAGGCCCTTCTCTGATTTTAAAATTGATGAGAGTAATCTCATCCTCTCCATCAATTTTATCTCTGATTCTTCTCTTAATTCACTGATAGCTTGATCTCACAAGATGTTCTAGAGATCATGCTCTGATACCACTGTAAAGTTCCAAATCTGGAAATTGAGAAATATTTGACAAAATGTTGGTTATATACCATCAAAAAATCTCATAAAATATGTTATAATGAATATCCTTTAGTAAATAGAACAACACCATCCTTATACAACGTTTTATGGGAAAAAAGGTGGGGAAAAGCGGTGATTTTGGCCCTAAAATGAGTGTATTCAGATATATGCGTCAAAATAAGGGAAATTACAGGAGGTTATTTCATATGAGGTCATGATGGACCTATTATCCCAATTTAAGCTCAAACAAATAATTCTAGCTAAGTTAAACAGTTCCTCCTTCCCAAACTAGGCTAGAAAACCCTGATTTCCCATGGCTTAAATTATGCAGAAAATGGATGAAGCATACAGAGCGTAATTTCTGAGGTTTTTAACTGAAATAATGTTATAAAATCAGTATGGAAACTTATAATATGAAGCAAATGGTTTACATTAGGAAAAAAAGAGATTTACACAAAGAAATGCCTCCAAATGAGGTGTTGTAGCCATGCAATGAGACATAAGAGATGAATAGTGTAATTTACAGTTGGATGAAGTAGTGTTTCATTATATTTTATATATACAGCAGATATGAACAGAAAATCACAAATCAGAATGGGATCTATATTCAAAAAGATCTTTTTAGTACATTCCCCTTGGGGATCTCAGCAAAAGATGAATAACAGTGAACAGATCTGAGATCTACACCATAGATCTGCAGTAATCTTCAAAAATTTCTGAAGAATATGATGCACAGCAGATCATATCTGAAATAGGACATGGATTGGTTGGCCAATCCACAGATCACCTCAGTGAAGGAAAGGAGCCCTTTCACCGGAGATCTCTCCTCCAAACTGATGCAAAACCCACACTGCAACTCTGCTTGCAAAAAGGACTTAGTTTCTGAAGCTAAATGTGTAGATGAAGTAAAATACACTTTGGCCTCATGCCAAGATAAGAATTTGAAGCTATGGTGATCTAGAACACTCTTGCCATTGCGTTAGAAGACTTTCCTAGTGAAAAGAGGGGTTAGATATGCATAGATCTGAGAAGATCTATCTTCCACTTGCTACAAATCACTTAGGCAATGGAAACCCTCACTGGATTTATGCTGCCAAAGAGAGATGGAGCTTAGCCAATGCCAGATAGAGGACGAATGCAGCACAATCTCCTCGAAGACACCCTCAAGGAAGGAGGAGGAATTCCTATATAGGAAATTCCTCTCTCTAGCTAAACGGCCAAGAGAGTTTGAGTTTCTTAAGAAATATCAAAATCAAATGATCATATAAAACCTTTTCCTTGAGCCTTCTCCTTCCTTTTATAAGATGAGGATGTGCAAAACCCTAAACCACCTCAAATGAATTAACCCCTTTCACAATGGATCCTCCTTCTAGAATTGCGCTAGGTCGTCAAAGTGGTTCAATGTATCTGTTCTGCTTGGTGATTTGGTCCTATTGACCCATTCAAGTGGCTCAATCTTGTTCACACACAAGTAGCTTTTATTAAGAAAGCCCTGATTTGTCTTTGTTCACATTGGGGATTGATTTATTCTCATGTTTTAGGAGTTTTTCATGTCCTCCTTTACATTTTATTCATCAATAAATAAAATTAAAACAAAATGAAATGTTCCTATTAGCTTGGGCTGATTACAACTGTAGTGTGCTTCCCATATCATCTTGACACGCTCGCTTGAAGGAACACAAAGGTGTCCCAGGTGACATAAAAGTGCATCTTGGAGGTGAAAATTTGGAACTTGTGTACCCCCCAAGAGTGCCTTGTAAGTGTGGCCGAATTCTAGGTCATTCTCATAGAGAAGCGGCCAATCAGAAGTCTCATGCCCATAAGAGTTGAGAACAGTGGTGAGTGCCACGATCGGTGGTCGGCTGAGGCAGTCTGCAATATTATTGGTGCTACCCTTCTTGTACTTGATGTTCAAATGAAACTGTTGCATATATGTGGACCACTTCTGATGGTGATCATTCTACAACCTCCCTTGTGTCTGTATGAACTGCAGGGGCCGGTGGTCTGTGTGGATGATTGTTTCATTCCCCAAAATGTAATGCTTCCATTGTCGACAAGCTTGCACAATGGAATACATTTTTTTTTCATAAGTGGGATACTTGCAAACTGTGTCAGACAATGTCTCACTGTGATATGCCACTGGATGTCCATGTGGAGTAAGAACTGCCCCAGTAGCATAGTCAGAGGAATCTGTCTCGATCTCAAATGGATGTTGCAAGTCTAGTAATGTGAGCACAGGGGTAGAACAGAGGCCATTTTTCAATTCTATGAACACCTTCTGTTGAGGTTCCAACCAAAAGAGTTTTTCTCTCGCTCCTCCCTTGGTGACTTGACTCAAGGGCCAAGTGATATGAGAGAATCACAACACGAACCTACAGTAGAAATTAGCAAGACCTAGAAAGCTGCGAAGCTCTGTTATAGTGGCTGGAGTTGGCCAATCCCGAATGACTTGGATCTTGGTTGGATCCACATGCACCCCCCTTTCATCAATAATGTATCCCAGATATTGAACCTGGGTCATGCCAAAAGTGCACTTCTCCAAGTTGGCACACAACTTGTGTTCCCGCAATGTTAGGAGGACTTGTCAGATGTGATGAAGGTGCTCTTCCCAAGTCTAGCTAAAGATCAGAATGTCATCCAAGTACACCACTACAAATGAGTTGGTGAATGGCCGCAAGATGTCGTCCATCAACCTCATGAAGGTTGCAGGAGCATTTGTCAACCCGAAAGACATGACCAACCATTCGAAAAGGCCTTCCTTGGCTTTGAAGGCAGTCTTCCACACATCGGAGGGTTCAATTGGTACCTGGTGATACCCAAACTTCAAGTCGATCTTGCTGAAATATTTTTCACCTTTGAGTTGGTCCAGGAGGTCATCAATCCATGGGATCGGGTACCTATTATGAACAGTGATCTTGTTTATCACCCAATAGTAAATACAAAGTCTCCATGCCCCATCCTTCTTTTGTACCAACACGATCGGGCTCCTAGAGGGTGATGAACTTGGTCGGATGTCACCTTTCTGCAGCAACTCCTGAATCTGCCTCTTGATTTCATCGTTCTCTAGAACTGAGCGCCGATAGATCGGTCCAAAGGGTAGCGGCCCACCTGGGGTCAAATCAATCGGGTGCTTGACCTGACAGTGTAGAGGAACACTTGTGGGTGAGGTGAAGATGTCCCTGTACTCCTCCACAACCTTATCCATTTGTTGTTGTCGTTCATAGAAGCCTTGTTTGGAGGTCGTGGCCACAATCTTCTTCTTGCCCTGGGGGCGGATCATCAGGAAAATGAATTTCCTGGTTTGGGAAATGAGCTTACTGCATTGTTTTGCAGTAACCAAAGAGATAACGACAGGAGGTGGTACCTCTGGTATCCTGTACAACTTATTTCCCAAAGTAACAATAACAGCGTGAGGCTGAGACTCATACACAACATGACGCTTCCAAAAGTATGGTTGTCCTAATAATACATCAGAAACATCAATAGGAGTAACATCACATAATACTTCATTTCTGAAGGGCTTAATGCTATAGGGAAGGCGACACTGTTGGCTAACGTGGAGATCTCGTCCTTGGTGAAGCCACCTGATGGTGTATGGATGTGGGTGAGCTATGGTCGGAAAGCCCAACCACTTCACGACGTGTGTGAAAATGAGTTTCTTTTGGCTCCAATTATCGACAATGAACTATACCGGGGAGGCCTTTACCCACATATGGGAGTGGAAGAGACGTTCCTCCTCTGGATCTTCCAGTTCCTCCTTCTGGATATTCATAGTGGAAATAGTGGCATTGGGATTTGCATCAATAATCCGTTTCCCTTTTTCATTCCCCTTGTCACGTTCTGATTCAGATTTGGAGCATGCATCTGACTCAGAAGCCCTCATCTTGACCACCAGCGACTGCTTGGAACAACACTCACTTGTGTTGTGAGTGGAGATCTTATGGAAGTCAGACCACTTTCCCATGTCCTTCTTTGGCTTTGAGGTGTTGTTCTTTTCTTGTGGCTTTGACAGGTTGTCTTGAGTCGCCATGCCTTGGCTCTATCCTTTATTCTGTGGTTTGGGAGCACCTTTCCCTTGCTTTTGATTCGCAGATCCAAAGTCTCGCTTCTTCTGTTTTAATTTCTGCTCAAACTTGGCAGCATACCGGTATGTTGTACCAAGCGAGAAGATGTTGAGGAACTCCATTTCCTCCTGAATGTATCTACGCTAACAACTGCGATACTTTAGCACCAAATGTTTCTCTGAATCTTTGATACCCAACTTGGTGTGCAGGGTATGGAACAGATTCGTCAGCTCATGCACATCTTGATCCCTTTGTTGTCGCAGCGTGGTCCATTGTATGTACTTGTCCTCATAGCTCCCCACGGGATATTATTGTTCCTTGATGGCATCTCGGGAAGAATTCCAAGTGGGTATGACTGAGAACAGAGAGGGTTCTGTCTCATCCTTTTTCTCACAGTGAGTTTCCCATCAGTCGTTGGCATGGGGGGCAGCTTTGAGGAGTGAAAAAATAATCTTCTCCTTGTCGGAAAAGTCATGAACCGAGAAATATCATTCAAATAGATTCAACCATCTATCTATGGCATCTGCATCTATTTGACCCTCAAATATGGGAATGTCAAAATTGACTTGTACCTTAAAAGGAGTCACACCTCCAGAGTGGTTGCTGGATGCAGATGCGCCGCTTGTGGGCAGCCGTTGAAGGATATGGGCAAAGTTATCCATCATCGCATTCCTTTGTTTTTCGAGGGCCTCCTTGAAAAATATTTTGATAGGATCTCCTGCTCCCTCATATTTCTTTTCATCCCCCATGGGTGTCCGTCGGGGTTTGTGAGGTTGATGTTGCAAAGGTTCCACCGGATCGAGCCCTAACTCCTTATACCCCGACCTCGTTGGGGACATGCAAATAAGGATCGATAAAAAGCAGACCTCTCTAATACCACTGATCCGAATTTATGCAGGAACGCAATAGAATAAAGATATAACCATAAATACAAAGATGAAGTGGAAATAACACTTCATTTCATTAATATCAAAGAACTGAAATTTGCTTACAGACAGGATGGAAATAAAACTAGCTAGGGCACTGGTAGCTATCTCTGAGAAGATATGTGGTAGCTACAGGCCTCTGAAATAAGTTACAATGAGGCTTGAGGGCCTATTTATTATTTAGAAACAATGGGAAATCCTAAACAGCCAAAACCCTAACCCTAGGAGATGAAGCACCAAAACTATGGGCCCCATTTGGGTAAATTGGTGTTTCAACTTCCCGGGGACATAACTTTGACATACGATCTCCGTTTGATGCGTACCATACCTTGTTAGAAAGATCTATCTGAGGACTAAAAATTTCGAGTGCGCAAAATTGGTCCATGGACCCATGTTTCTCACCATTTTCCCAAAAAATGTCGTTTAGGGCCTCAAAACGGCTCCGAAAGTTCAAGACCCAAAAAACTGCTAAAAATAGTAAGTTGTGCCGAAACTGAAAAACTGAAAGAGACAATGGTGGGGCCCCAAGTGGAATAGGTGGGTGAACACCAATATCCACCTGGATCAGCAATTGATTTCCATGAAGGAGGATAATAAAGAGATTCTTGAAAATATGCATGAGATCGAGACTTAGCTCCATGTTGCAAATGAGAACCTTGAAAGGATGTATGAGATGGAGAATCAACTCCATATTTCCAAGGAAGCCTTAGCCAAGGATGTGCTTCAAAAAGAGGTATGAAATTCAAGTTTATCTCACACAGCTCCCTACCCACCCAGCAGCCAGCAATTTCCTCTCAAAATGAATGTGTAGGTACTTTTGAAAGACACACTAGAGGAATAGCATCCAAATTATTGATGAATATGGGCTATGAAGGTAAAGGATTGGAAAAACATGCACAAGGCATAGTTGAGAAAATTTTTGTTGACGAAAGGCCTAAGTATTTAGGTCTTGGTTATGGAAAACATGATGGAAAAATCTATAAATCCAAGGAGGCACACGAAGGTGTTCCAAGAATGACTTTCATTTCATGTTCATTACCTAAAGCTTGCGAAGATTGTGTTCATGAGGAATGCAAAAATTTTACACCCACTTTACAAGAAGGTGCTCATAAGCATGCAACTAATGAGAATAGTGAAAAAGAGGATGTTGAAAGCTCTACAATAATTGAATGCATTGTGGCATTCCGAAGAGAGCTAATACCTCATCAAATTCACCTCCTCAAGAATGCGATAAAGGTGAATTATCAAGGTATAAATTTGCTTTCAATCAAGTTGCTTTTGATTATGATAAATATGGAAAATTCTCACGTAATATTTGGAGAAAATTTTCATGTTCCATTTGTGGTTTGGATAACCATAATGTTCAAGATGTTGGAAGAAGATAGCCATGCACAGGAAAATTTTAAAGCAAAGGAGGCAAGAAGCCAAAGAAAAAGTAAGTAATGTTGAAAATAATAGGAAATTGTTTTGCACTCATTGCCATAAGCAAGGTCATCTTGTAGACAAGTGTTGGACATTGTATCCAGCAAGTCATCCACAGAATTTGAATAAGGTTAAGAAAGAGAATGGAAAAGAAGATTCCATAATTGATGTGGGTTAAGATGATTCACATGATGATGAAGTACAGCTGAAAGAAGTTTCAATGAAATGGTTTGTTCTTTTACATTGCATGTTGCATGTTTACAATTGAAAGTGGAGTATGTTGAGACTCACTTTATTGTAGCAAATTTGTTTATTCATCTCTAATATTACGTGTACATGTGAATGTGGAATTCTTGTACTTATGGTTGTACCTATGTGAGGGAGTTGAGGAATGATATACATGCATGAGATATGTGAGAATGAACAGTGGAATTTTGATGATTTCATTGTGTTTAAAAATGCATGAGTGTCAACATGTGTTGGTCGATCGTCATTAGGGGAATTTTGAGGTCTAAAATGGGCCTCCTAAGAAAAATGTACAAAAAAAATAAAATTTATAAGAACCAATAGGATTCAAGATGATGATGTCAACCATTGGGGATGATTCACCATTTTTTAAGTAAAAGGTTAAAAAGATTAAAAAATAATAAAATAATAAAACTACTTTTTCAACTTATCTCCCAATTTTTTTACTGAAATTTCGAGTGGCAATACTCATTGGATGCAAAATTTAATTCCTCATCCAAGGAGTACCCATGTTACATACTTTTGATGTAACCCGCTACATGAAAAATGATAAATACATCAAAAACGTGATTACAATCATGTTTTTCATGTATTTCTCATTTTTCATGTAGCAGGACCGATGAGGAATTAAATTCTGCATCCAACAAGTACTCCCGCTCGAAATTTGAGTAAAAACTTTGGGAGATAAGTTGAAAATATGAGTTGAAAAAATAGTTTTTTCTTTTTTCCCTCTAAAATTTGATAATGTAATCAAATATTATTTTATTATTTCCACTATTATCTTAGAATTTCCTTAGGACTCAATTTTAGACCTCAAAATTCGCCTAATGTTGTACATGCATGTCATATCCACTTGGAAAAGTTGATTTTGTCTCCAAATGTGAAAGGGAGATTTTGACGAAGTGTTTTCATGAAATGTGAAATTATTTTTGTTTGGGAAAAGAATCATCAAGTTATTTCACATCCTTATGCTTGACTTGAGAGTCAGTCTTTTAAAGAGGCATGTTTTTGTCAACTTGTGTTTGGTCGATGATTTTGACACCAAGATGTGAGAGTACATGGTGATGTTCACAAGATGTGAAATTTGTTGCTTTTTGAGGCATAAGAGGATATGCCGTCAAGTTATGTTTCTTGCATGTTGTGTTTTTCATATTGATGGTTGTGTTTGAGACAAGATGTCCAAGAAATTTCAGCCAAAATTTTTTTGTAGCCATTGTAGACTATTTTATATGTTGATGCCAAGAAGAGAAGGAGATGGCGAATGCATTCTTGCATATGTGGAATTTGGAACCATGGAGGTAAAAGAATGGTCATTTATTTTCTTATTTTTACTGATGTTGGAAGCTATTTATTGTAGTTCACTCATTGCAAAGGAGTAACATGATTCTTAGTGGGAAGGAACTAAGGAATTTATTTGGTACAAAAAAAGTATTATATCAGCAAGTGGCCAATAAGTGTGGGACTGGGTCAGCAACAGAAGGAGAACAGTTGTTGATGATCCAAGCCATTGGCAAGGCAAGGCATGTTAGTGATCGAATTTGTTTTCATGATGATTCTCAAAGTATAATAAGGATGATAGAACTTAGGAAATAGAAGAGAGTTCAACTCTAAGAAGGTGAAAAACATTTACGACAGTCAATAGTAGTGTTGAGCGATGTTGGAAACAAGATGCTGATGCAAGAGGGTGCAAAGGTCAAAGAGAAAACAAAAAAGCAGCTTGGAAAAGAAGGCATGGGTTCCACAAATTCTTATTGTTGGTTTCTAACAGGTACATGGAAATGGTGAAGATACTTGGTCAAGAGTCGACGCAAGTACAAAGCGAAAGAAAAAAAAATCGCCATGGTGACAGTGTGCAAGGCGAGAAAAGTTCTAAGTTTCCTTTGATTTTTGATCAAGGTAGAAACAAGATGGTTTATGCAAGTATAGATTATTGTTCTTCAAATTCAGAAATATTGCAGCATGACGGTGTCAATGACAACAAGAGAAGGTTACAAGAATCAAGGAAAAAGTTGACTTTTTGTGAAAAGATCCAAATGATGAAATTGGAAAAATTTCAATGGAGAGAGAATGAAAAGGTGAGGGAACAGTACCCTCATCCACATAATCAGTAATCAGAGAGCTTTTAGGGTCCAAAAGGCTTCTAGTGGGGAGGAATGACCAAAGGCTCAGTATTTTAGCTCAAAAATGAAAGTGCTCAGAACTGAATGAAACTAGAATGAAAGCAACCACCCCGTCACAAGGAATCCAACACAAATCATTTTGCTGAAACTGAGTTTGGATTAAGGAGTTATGGTCTACTGTTCGCCATTTAGAACATGCAAAATTTTAAATTGCAGAACAAGTATAGGCTGATGACATGGTAGTCTAGTCAGCATTGAGGGAATATTCTTTAGTTTTAGTCCAATGGGACTGTGACAAGTGTCACTGCGAGATTCGCTAGTTTGGTTTGTGAAGGTGAAATTTGTCCAATGACCTCCTAAGGTTGAATTTTGGGTTCGAAATATTATGCAGTTTCGTTGGCATTGAAATTACAAACCATATATTATAATGTTCGTTGGCAATGTTACATATATTAGAAACCTATGGTTTGTGTGGCACATATATCACATGGTCGAGTTTAATACATTCGAATGGGTCAACGTATTATATAATACGTGGAATAACATATATTATGGTTCGAATATTAATATGCATATTATTATTATTGTGGTATCATTAAGGTTTGGGCGTTATATTAAATATGTTACCAAAAACGATATATGGGGGTTGAGGTCGAGGTTCCACCCCAGGACCTCACCCCCAACATCCCAATGGTTTCACCAACATGCCTTTGCCATGTTCCTTGAAAAATGATGATTTGAGTTTTTATTTGAGCGTGTATTGCTCCAGTGACGGGAATGGGGGGTCCAATCCCTCACCATGGAACCGCTACCTTGTGACCGTGCTGGAGGGCTAACGCGTTTAGCACTAAGATGAAATTAATTAACACTTAAAGAGCGCTTATCCTTAAGATAATGACACAGTTTGTTTGGTGCCCAGTATGGAAGAGCGCCATTTTCAGCGGACAGTCCAGATTTAGTGGACTTATCTGGACATTTTCCAAATTTAGTGGAGAAATTGTAGGAAAATTTTGTTTTTCCATAACGGAGGCAATTTTCGACCAATTTTGGCTTAGGAAGAGTCATTATAGGTATATTTGGATGTTTTGGAGCCATTAGAATAGGTTGCAGAGGTAGAAGAGGTCATCTACCGTGGGTTTTATTACCTTGAATGTTTTTGAAGCCTAGGGCCACCAGGAGGGAAGACCATGCTCAGAGCATCCGGTAACAAAATTAATTAAATAAATTGTCGTTTCTGATATATTTAAACATTTTGAATTCATTTTAATTTTTTCCAAGAACATTTAATACATGTAAAACAATATTTTGAGCACAATTGAGCTAATACAGAGTCCCAAGCTATCGAACAGGACCAAGGAGATGTAGCCTAGGAGGGGTGAAATTCTTCATCAAAAATATGTTTTAATGGATCAGTTTGAGATGGTTTTCTGTTGTTTATGTTGCTACTTTTCAGCCATTTAAATTCATGCTTTATTCTTTCAAAAAAGCTCATGAAATTAAGTTTTAATTTCCTCTTTGACACACATAAGTAACAAGGGAACTTGCACATCAAGAACAAGATCAGTAAATAAGTTTTATATCTGAAAATGAAATTAGAAAAACAAAACTGACATTCAATTTCAGATCACTATAGTAGTTACTATTGAAAAATGTAGTCGGGCTTTTTTTAGTTCACTAAATAGATAAGAGGTTATGATTATTAGGGTTTTCTTGATTAGTTATAAATAAGGATAGAGTCATATTTATCATATGCTTTGGAGCTTATTGTATTTAGAGCTTAGCTAATTGAGAGGATGTAAAAGAGATAAGCGGGCATGAGTGGAATATTTCCATTAAAAGATCAACTATAATGTGTTGCCTTACCTTAAATTTTTGATATTTTTGAAGCTTGGATAATTTCAATCTTATTTTTGGATATTGTATGTAATTTGATATTCAAATATAAAGTTGTACTCTAAATTTTCATTTTTCATTAGAATACCATGATACAATCTTTGGTGAGATCAAATATAAAGTTATACTGTAAATTTTCCTTTTTCATTAGAACACCGTGATACAATATTTAGTGAGATCATTAGTTTTTGTTATTTAAAACTATTTTTTTAATGCGTAAATGAATTCAAATCCTTAGAAAATCCCACACGGAAAAATATAAAATGCCTAATAAATGACAAAAATGTAGAAAATTTAAATTCCACTCATAATATATAGATATTGAGATACATATTTATATATTTAACAACAATAATAATATAATTTTAAGGCCCCAACCATGCCACACATCAAAGTGGTGTTTCAACCCTTTCTTTGTGGGACAAGAGACTCCCCTTTGCATACTCCTTTGAATCTACCCCTCTAGATTTGAACCTATAACCTCTTACTAATCATTTTTTATGACAAATATATATTATTTCACATTAAAAAAATATTAATAATTAAATAAATGTTAAAATACATATCCAAATAATCACATATATATAAGTTAACTTTTTCCATAATAAATATATAGTATGTATTTATTCACATTTATTTAATATTAATGTCCAAATTAGACACACACACACACACACATATATATAAAAGATCATGTATTTTTTAGGATAAAATATTTCACTAAAATATCTTCCAATCAGAATTGGAATTTCAAAATGAACATCGTATCAGATTTAAGTGTAAAGGTTTTCCATTTTTTTTTTTTTTGTCAAGTGGTGTGAGTTCATGAGAGATTGCATCAGGATTGACTTATGGCTTGAGAAACTGTGACCCAAGGGCATCTAAGCCGTCAAAATCACCCAAGGATCACACCCACCCTGGGCCACACCAACACTAAGCTAACTGGGTTTAACTGGTCTCCTCCCCCTAGCATGAGCGGAACAACCTTCGTGAGGTTTGGTCCTGGTTCGCCCTTCTGACGGGGCCCATCCTCAACCAGTTGTGCTAGTGGGACTTACAAGATTTTCCTAATTTGAATTTTATGATTTTTTGTTTTTACAAAAAACAATTATCTTAAATTTCAATAAAATATACCATCTTACAAATTCAAATTCCAAACTTATTTATAGAATCTTACCTTAAAGGCTTCTCAACTAATTTCCCAACTTATTTAATAAATTTACCCTCCAAGTCCTTCAAAGCTTATCTCCCTCCAAAATTTCTTGAAATAATAGTTGGGCATGATGAGGTGGAAGTTGGATTCATTTTATGACTTG
The DNA here is from genome assembly GCA_034641835.2 of Pinus albicaulis. NCBI lineage: Eukaryota > Viridiplantae > Streptophyta > Pinopsida > Pinales > Pinaceae > Pinus > Pinus albicaulis. The sequence continues at coordinate 991,774,531 of CM076579.1, read as the reverse complement.
CAAAGACATGACCTCCCAAGGCATTCAAAGCTTTTATTTCCATAAAATGTCTCATTTTAGGGCTTTGTCGTTGAGAAATATCGACATAAGTATTTTGGATTTGGTTGGAAATCTAAATTTCCAAATCGGATACCACTACCAAATTAGCCACCTCTCACTTTCTTCTATTGTGAGCGTTTTAAAACCTACCCTTGAGTCATAGCCCCATAAGGGTTCAAAGACTGTGAAATTTTATATTTCTCTTCACCTAGTCATATAAAGCATTTTTAAAGTCTATCAATGTATAATTCCCAAATTTCAACATGTTATTCCATGAGTTATAATACCCTCCAAGAGATTCATTGCGATTTTTTATTATTTTGATTACTTTCTCTCATAATTTGTTCCAAATGTGATCAATTTTGTTTGATAAATTTTAAATGAAGGAGTTGGTAGCAACATGAAAGAGCCTTTGTTTCTTATCCAAGGGTTTAGTGCTACTTAAACCTTACTTCCCTTCTGAATCTGTTTCCAATCAAAGGGAAGGCTAAGATTATTACTTTCCAAATGATTGCTACATTATAATACTTTTTAATAGGGATCCTTACCTAATCCTCTATAGATGCCAAAACTAAGTATGTTTCCTCTATGACTTGTTCCCACAATCTAATGCCTTGGATGAGCCTCAAATTTTTTTTTTTACCACCAAGGCCTTTGAGAACAAGAATATATTGTTGAGGCCTTATCCTTATTATGATTTTGGGATTTCTATTCTTTCCACGAGACCCATAGGATTACTTCCTTTATTCATTTTTTAGACCAAATATAATAATAACATAATTACACAATTTGCTCTAAGAATTTTGAGATCTAGGTGAGAAACATCTACCTAACTGAGATAACCTTGAGTACTACATCGATTAGAACCTAAACTTCATTTTTTGTTTAACCTTAGTTATCAACCATTCCAAAAACCTTTTTGAGAAATTAACCATCAAATATAATATTATGATTTCAATATAAAAACTTCAATTTACCTTTTAAAAATCTAAAAAACATAAAAATGATATTTTCTATTATTATTTTAAAGATTAACATTTTATTATACACATAAAATAAAACAAAATTTTATAACCTTTTAAAATAATAAATTTCTCATATTTATAAAATTATTAAAATAATAAAATTTTTGTTATTATTTTTTTATCATCTTATTTTCTAAATTCATCATTCCTTAATTTAAGAAAATTTAAATTATTTTTATCAGATTACACACTCATATGAATATAACTATTTCATCAAAATTATTGATATATTACTTGCATATAACTTCAACTTCTAAAATTATAATAATAATATATATATATATATATAAAACTCAGCCAGCACAAACATACACGTTATTGAAAAGACTTAAACACTAATGGAAGCATCATGATAATTTCGTTAGCTTGACCAATCAAAATTTACAAAATCTTTTAATTTAAATAAATTATTCAATAATTAATTAATTTTAAATATTATTATTAAAAATTAAAATTAAAAATAAAATAAAAATCATAAAATGTTATTTATTCACTCAATTATTATACATTATTTTTAATTAAAAACAAAAGCAAGACCAAAATACTCACATGTACCCACAACCACTATATATATATATATATATATATACCCACAACCACTATATATATACTCACAACCACTATATATATATGTACCCACAACCAAAATATATATATATATATATATATATATATAAATATATATATATATATATATCCAACCACTATATATATATATATAAGTCCTCTTAAAAAACAATTGAATGAGTACTAATTCCATTTCCCTAACTCATTTATGATGAGAAAAAAAAAGTTATGAATAGCTAACATTATATAAGAGTCGCATGTATATATATGTATATATGAATGATATATATATTGTGAGGTTTCCGAGTGTTCATTTTCCTCAACTTACGATTAAGGTCGTGTAAATTTTGATAATTTATTCTTTTCGTTTAGTTATTGAAGCATGAAACTAATAAATGTTTTCCTTTAAACTAGGAAACTATTTACCAAATTAAGAAAATTCAATTTCTATTATTTATAATAGATTTTACAAATTTACGATAGTAATTTTATATGATAGCTAGCACTTGTGCATGTCAAATGTGGAAACATTGTAGTAAACACTTACCAAAAGCATTAAGAGCAATGTTTTTCTAAGGAGGTGGAATGTTGGAATTATCCTTATGGGTGTAATGGTGGAGCTAAATTGACCAATAATAAAGTAATAATAATGGATATTATTTAGTTTGAATGGATTAGGTTTATTTTATTAGTAAGTAAGGTTTATTATGGTAGTTGGTATTGAATAAATGTAATGGGGCTGTATTGAAAAGTTCATTATGGTAGTTGCCATTGAATAAATTTAATGAGGTTGTATTGAAGAAGGTTCATTAAATACTTAAGCGATTGTGATTATTAGGTTTTTTTCTTTAATTATAGATAAGGATAAATTATTCTTTATGAGATGTCTTGAAGTTTAATGTATTTGGAGTTTAGCTCATTGAGAGGATGTGAAAGAGACAAGTGGACATGAGTGGAATCTTTCTATTAAAAGATCAACTATAATGTATTGCCTTGCCTTAGGGTTTTGACATAATGAAGGGTGGATAATTTCTATCTTATTATTGGATATTTTGTATGTAATTTTATATTTGGATAAAAAATTCTACTTTTTTACTTTTTTCATTATAATGTTGCAATATTATTTTTGGTGAGATCATTTTTTTTAGTTATTTTAAATGCATTTTTGAATGCTTAAATGAATTCAAAGCCTTGAAAGATCCAAAGAGAAAAATAAAATATACCTAATAAAATGCAAAGAGTTAGCAGATTTAAAATATAATAATAGCATATAGACATGAGATACATATTTATATATTTAACAACAAAAACAACAAGAATGTAATTTTAAGGTCATAACCATGCCACACATCAAATTGGTGTTTCAAACCCTTTTTTTGTGGGATAAGGGATCTCCTTTGCATAGTCATTTGAATTTATCCATCTGGATTTGAACCAATAACCTCTTACTAATCATTTTTCACAAAAAATATATAGTATTTCACATATTAATAAATTATTAATAAATAAATAAATACTACGAAACATATTTAAATATCCCCTCTGGGGGTGATGAACGTGGATCATACACAAGAAGGTGAAAAAGAACATCCCCCATGTGACAATCATGACGTTGAAGCGTGTTGAGAAAGTAGCAATAGGAGTTTGGCAGAGGAACATTCTCGAGAATGCCATGGTTATACTTTTGATTACTTTGGTTTGGACAATCATTTGTAACAGTTGGGAAATGAAAATTGTAACTACAGAGGGAAGTATTAGCACCATTTTTTCAAGTGGCCTTCTTGGAGAGTTGAGCTGGTTCATTGGTCAGTGTGTGTCTTTACTTTTACTCTAAGGGAATGTGTATGGCTATGTGCGGTTGTTTATTGATGCCTAAGTGGTAATTTCGGACCTAGCTTTGAGTTGCTTGTTGGGGTTCATGCACCATTGGGAATTCAACTAGTGGAGGTGGAAGCTCCTTGCAAGGCCTTGTCAGTATGTTGGGCTACATAGTTGTAGGGATGCCGATCGGGAATTTAGAGGAATTTAGAGGGTCTTCTTAGGTAATTCATCTCCCATTTTCCCATTTGGCTGGTATGTCTGATCTTCTCTAGAATGTGGCATTTTTTTCTCACGGGTGCTTCACTGAGGGAAAAATACCATAGCACATGGGTTCATATTGGGAGATATATAATGAGGAAAAAATTACATAATATATTGGGGGTAAAGGGTTTTTATATTGGAAGTTATAAAAAATGGAGCTCAAAGTTATTGAAAAAATATAAAGGGGCATAAAAAATGTTAATGAAAAAATGGATACCTACAATATATAATGAAATTAGGGACTTCTTAAACTGGGAAGGTGTATTGGGTTTATATTGGTAGGGGGTTAAATAATGTCATTTTTAGAGGTATTTTCCAATATGTACTCAAATTAAGGGTATTGTCTAATATGATATGATCACATGTGATATGTTAGAGGTTCATTGAGTGAAGCCCCCATATTTTTTCTATTATAACTGGTATATTGGGTGTTATATGCATGGTGTAAGAGTTCTTGATAGGTGCGCTTCCCTTCTCTATTTTTCTCTTTAGAGGGGTTTAGTGTTGTCCTTCATTTGTCTAAGAGGTGGAGGTTGGTTTCATTTTTGTCTCTTTTGTGCCTTAACTGGAGAAGGGGGGATTTTTAATTTGATATCTCATTAAGGAGTCCCACTATAGGATTTGTGGGAACACAAAATTTGGGAACACCTACCCCTGTCAATATTGTTTTCTCATAAGGTTGGTTGCGACCAACTGCATGTGTCAATCGTATATAGTTTAGTGTGACTATTCTGTGTTCATGTTGGGTCCTTTGGGGAATTTTTATATTGCCTATCAGAGACAACCAATAATTATGGTGCCCACTCTAGTTCTCAAACAAGTGTGGGTTTAGGTGAGAATCTGAGTCTGTCTTCAAGTGGTGGGGTCAGTTGTTGTGGGTTTGTGCAACTATAATAGAGAACCAGTTATGTTGAAACAACGAGGGAATCCTTTTCGTGGGGGAGACTAGTGGGGCTGAAGAGATAGACCTCAAGGAGATAGAAAATGGGAGCCGGAAGAGCTTCTTTGCCGCTTAGCTAGGAGGGTTGACTTGCCACCACCATTCAACTCCATGGTAGCACAAATTTGCCTTGTCCAAGCATTGATGGATCAACAAGCCCAAGAATACCACAATGATCTCATTCAAGTTATTAATTTTATTAATGACATTCAACATACCCAATGGAACATTTTCGACCGCGAAGACTCACTGTGTCGCAACCAGAAGAGACTGCAAGATCGGATGGATATTTTCGAAGAGCGTATGGCCGATATGGTGTCCCATGTTCATGATGCTTTTCATTGCCTAGATGAAGGAGGTAATGTTGCTCAAGATCCAAAGAACGATAATATGTAATGAAGAAGATCAAATACATTTATTTTTTCTCAATTTTAAACTTGTTGAGCCATTGACATATAGTCTTATAGTTTTGTTTAGTTAAAACATTATTTTTTGTATGTATTAGATGGCCAACAAATTCGATAAAGATAAAACTTTAGTTTCTTGAAAAATATTCAACTCACAATGTATTATCTTCTTAAATTAATAGAATTTTATTCACTTGCAAAAAATACATATTTAAATAGTCACATATATAGGTTAACGTTTTGAATAGTAAATATATTATAAATGTATTCCAATTTATTTGATTTTTAATGTTTAAATTAGAATAATATTTAATAATACATGTGAACACTTAAAGATCACCTTTCTCTCACGATAGAATCTTCCGCTAAAATAAATTATAATGAGAATTGGAATGGAAATTTGGAAATGAACGAGATTTGACTGCTAAGTTTTTTTAATCTGAATTTTAAGTGTTTTTTTTTTTTAATATAAATTATTTTATATTTCAATAATTTTTTTTATAAGTTGTTTTTATTATAATTTAAGTAAGACTTTGTATAAAAATGGAGGAAAAGAAGATGTAAATAAATATATTGATGGGGATTTATTTATAATTATTTATGTTTTTTTAGACACTTATATAGGAGCAAAATTGTAAATGTGTAAACTTAGTAGTGATTACTACTCACCAAAATATATGCAAGTCCAAATGTATAAACAAGCAATTAATTTATCTATTTCACATATTAATTTATAATTTCTCCTGAAAAAACTATAAAATTTCATTTTCCTATAACCACTATTAATTTAACTAACATTAATCAATTTAAACCATAATTTTATACAAATATTCTCATAATATAATTTCTCACTTATATGATAAAAACTAAACTAATCTGCAGCAATTGTTTATAAAACTTAATCTTAAAAGCCTGCCAAGTATTTTCCCACGCTGCCATGTTATCATCTTAAAAGCCTGCCAGCTATTTTCCCACTATGCCATGTTATCATCTTTAAAAATTTGTATTAAACTATTGCATTCCATATAACTTTAAAAAAGAGAAATGAATGGTAATCATAACCATCCTATGGATTAAAAAACAAGAAGTTGAATTGTAATAGGATTGTAATGATAACAATCCTATAGAATCTTCCTATAATATCGATGAGTACATTGTCAGCTGATAAGTCACACCAATGGTTAATTATGTGTTGTCAATTTCTCTAAATGATTTTGCATTCCGTGCTAAGTTAGTTACACATGCGCATCAATTGTGAGCGAGCATGAGAGATCTGCATGCATGCACCAACTGGTTAAAACGACGGATTTGTGTCAGAAAAACAGCCAGAATTGCTGCAGATGGTACTGGTACTTTAAAAATCGGAGTTGTTTTAATGAAACTTTTTAATAAATATCGAAATTATAAAAACTCCACCAAACTTATTATTTCAATAAATTCCTACTAAATTTTAAATAAATTATATCTAAAAACGCGAAAAGTTTCCCAAAAAAGTGCATTAAAAACAAGTCGCTTTTTTTTAACCAGAGACGCAATATCAATGATGATGTCGTGGGAAAATGTGGCGCACTCTGTTCGAAAGGGGGAGAGATGTATATAATATATTAAACCGGTAAACTGATAATGAAACATTGGTTGCAGCTATATGTGAAAAACAATTCAGTCTGCAACTTGCTAGACGGAAAGTTGATTGACTTTAAAATATTCGCCTCTTGTTTTAGCAATCAGAAATTTTGAAACTCTGGGCTAAAATGACGAATTTCAAAATGGTTGAAATCGCAGTTTGAATAAATTTCAACCGCAGCAAATTCACCGAATTTTCAATTTGAAACTCAGTTAAAACATCGAATTTCAAAATGGTTGAAATCGCAGTTTGAATAAATTTCAACCGCAGCAAATTCACCGAATTTCGGAGGAGGAGGAGGTCGCTGAGACAGTGAAACCGTACGGTCATGTGACCCAAAATATTCGGTCTTGTCGTTGTGCGATTATGATGCGGAGTGTCTAGAAGCCCGTTGAAAAAACTGTCCACCACAGTCCGGATCGCATCAATAATGCAGGTTGATATCTTTGCCCTCGGGCCCACGTGAATCAGATCTTTCTGCTGCTACACAAGTCCGCGGAAACAGCCAAAGTAGCAGCTAGATGCTCAATTTATCATCGTCTCGTCCCATTTGTAGGTCATGATTATTCATTCAGAGAAAAGCAGGAGGAAATGGGAAGCAGCATATTGGGCTCGGGCATATTGGGCTCTGGCAGATCCAATTTGTTTGGGGGCAGCGATCGATTCCCCAGTCTTTCATCGAGTTCAGTAGCGCGCAGGTGCGAGGAGGAGGCGCTGGCATGGGCAGCCATAGAAAGGCTCCCCACATACGAACGTCTCAGAACTTCCATACTGAACGACCTCGTAAACAATCAGGCCATCGGCTCCGGTCACAACCAGATCGACGTCACAAATCTCCCACTTGAAGCTCGGAAGCAACTCATTGAAAGACTCCTGGGAGTTTCAGACCAGGACAATGAACGCTTTCTGCTCAAACACCGTCAGAGACTCGACGGGTTCTCAATATTTGACTCTCTCTGCTGCTTTTTTTTTCGAATTTGCTTCACTTTTTGTTGTGCTCATATTTATCTGTAATGTCATCATCTTGTGCTTGTGGTACTCAGAGTGGGAATTATCATACCGGAGATTGAGATCCGTTTTCAGGACTTGAAAATTTCTGCTGATGTTTACGTTGGCAGCAGGGCATTGCCAACCCTAATTAACTGGACTGTCAATATGGTCGAGGTAATATGTTTAGATTAAATACAGACTAAGTAAGTTTCACAGTTGGAAATTATATGGTTTGATCAATTGTTTTTGGAAATATCTGTAAAGGGTGTAGGCAAAGTTAGGTGTTTCGAGTTGATGTATTGTTTCTTCTTGTGGTTTTTGTTTATTTAAAAAAATTAATTTAGTTCTGCCTCATTTGTGACATACTTAGTTATAAAATTTTGTATTATAAACCAGATAATTTACGGTTGTTTGTTTGTAAAATAGTTATGAAGATTGTTTTTAATTAATATTTATAATTTTTAAATATAATCTGTTTTATTTACAAAAATGCTGTTATATATATATAGATGCAATCGTACTTTGCACTTAACAACAAACTATTGCGAACTATTCTTGTGTGTCTATATAATCATTACTTGTAAACGTGATGATTATTAACGTAAGCAAATCCATGGAAAATAAATATTTGTTATTTGTAGATTTATAATAATAATAACCTTTGAGTTGTAGATTTATAATATTTGTTAGTTTTTTTACATAAATTTGTGGAATGTTGATGGCAGGATGCTTTGGGAACGCTTCGGTTGCGAAAGACAAAGAAGAAAAATTTGACAATTCTTCACAATATCAGCGGTATCGTTAAACCCGGCAGGTAAATAGATATCTTGAAAGATTTTCAACTTGAAATTTAAGCCGATGCTCGAGCTGTGGGCTGATCTGTGGTTTGTAAAATTAAAATCATGAAGATTGACGCTGCTTCTTGGGCCTCCTGCCTCTGGCAAAACCACTCTTCTCTTGGCACTTGCCGGAAAAATCCAAAGCACACTGAAAGTAAGTATGCTTTCAAATAGGCTATCCTTATTTGTATTCTACATTTAAAAAAAAAATTATAATTTGCTCGGTGGTGCGGTCGTCTGCTTGGTCGGTCCGTGGCAGCGCCGCAATGCCCCCACACAGTGCAGTTGTTACTGCGTCATGTGTGTGAGAGGGTAGCAAGTCCCACTCCCAAGTGAAATTAAATAATTGACTTAATTTCTTTCTACTGCAGTCTAATATATTTTTAAAATCTATAATAGAATTAAATTCAACATTCAAATTTTCAAGTTCATGGTGTTATATTTATTTGGTATGAGGTTTTGGTTCAGGTTGAAGGAGGAGTTACGTATAATGGACATGCCCTGAACGAATTCGTACCAGAGAGGACTTCTACATACATCAGCCAGCATGACACCCATATGGGAGAAATGACTGTTAGAGAAACTCTCAACTTCTCGGCTCGTTGCCAAGGCGTTGGTTCAAGATATGGTATTTTCCTATTACAGACGTTTAAATGATCCTTATCAGCATTTACGTTGTTGAATTCAAGGTTATTATATTGTTGAATAGAGTAAAACTTCACTAAATTTAAATGATTACAGATCTGCGTTTCTGTTAAAAAAATAGAAAATCTCTATATCTATGTGAAAATATCTATATCTGTTTTTCATATGAACTTAATTCCTTATGATTAAGACGGATCTATCCTGAATAACCGGTCTTGGCTGCAGATGTGTTGACTGAGCTTTCCAGAAGAGAGAAACAACTAGGAGTGAAACCAGATGCCGATATTGATGTTTTCATGAAGGTATCAATTTTAAAAGTGGTGCAGTTTTGCACTGCTTAATAGTTTTTAAAGAAAAATGGTGGAGCTCAAAGAAATACCATGAACGGTTTAATATATATATGCAGGCAACAGCAATAGAGGGACAAGAAAGCAGTGTTATGACGGACTATGTTTTGAAGGTGAGTCCTTTTCACTTGAGTTTAATTTGATTCTAAATCTCAAAGAAATTTTATTATATATTTTTAAATATTTAACAAATTTCATGTATATCATTGATTTGTTATATTTTTTTAATATTTCCAAATCTTCAATGTGTTTTTTTGTTTTTTCAAATAGAAGATGAAAACTTCAAATTCATGGCAGCAATATGTATATAATATGTATATACTTGTTCCAGATATTGGGGTTAGACATATGCGCGGATACGATGGTAGGAGATAGTATGCGGCGGGGCATTTCTGGAGGTCAGAAGAAGAGAGTGACAACGGGAGAAATGATGGTAGGTGGTGCCAAAGTTTTTCTGATGGATGAAATTTCAACAGGGTTGGACAGTTCTACCACATATCAGATTGTCCGATGCTTCTCCCAGTTCGTTCATATAATGAAGGAGACAATGGTCATTTCTCTTCTGCAACCTGCCCCTGAAACCTACGACCTCTTCGACGATATTATTCTGCTGTCAGAAGGTTATATCGTGTACCAGGGACCTCGCGAATTTGTTCTGGAATTCTTCGAGAGCATGGGATTTAAATGCCCCGAGAGGAAAGGCGTCGCAGATTTCTTGCAAGAGGTGGGTGCTTTCTAACGTTCCAACTATCGATAGAATGTAATAGACTATTAATTTTACCTGGTCATTTCTAATTAAATATCTTTAATATATGTATTTATTTCTTTCGACCGGCAAGTACACTTTTCTTTCTTAAATATTTTTTTTTTCAAAACATTGCTTTTGACTTCCTTCCTCAGATTTAACCCGTCTTCATGTCGAATCATGTTTACAAATTCAAGAAATATTTTTATCCTTTGAAAGGCGTATTCTCAATTAGTGCGCTGGATTGTTTCCGGTTTATAAAAACAATTATAATTTTTATTATTTTCAACAAGTTAGATATTTTTCTTTTTATTATTTTCAACGAGTTCGATATTTTTCTTTTGCCATTATAGACACTATATCCTCAATTTCTTCGTTCGGGATTAAATATCTTCTTAATATTATTTTGTCATTATGTTACGTAGTTTTTCGTTAAATATTTGTACGTTCGCATTGAATCATTTTCTTTTAAAATATTTTTTTTTCATATTTATAATTATGTGTATTTTTGTTAAAGATACAATGGTTAATCCTATATGAAAATTTTAGATTTTCATTTTTGAATTTTTATAATGTTAAATTATATTATATTTTTAAATATTATATTATATTAAGTTTATTAAATAAAAAATTTAAAATTGTTTCTTTTTATCAATTAAAAAATTCTCTCTTCACAGAAACATGTTAAGTTAATAATACATGATCCAAGAGAAATTTCACTTTTACCATCATTCAAATAAAATGGTTTGATAATTTTTTTTATTATTGTGATATTGTGTGTCCTTTGTACCTTTTGATTTATGTAGTAATAGCCTCGCAATATATAATTAATCATGTTAATTGCATGTTTTAATGTATTCAGATAATTTTTTTCTATAACAATGTTTACTTAAATAAATAATAGGTGAAAACCAGTCTTATAATATTTTACAAATATATTACTTAGTGAAACTTTTTCTTAAAATACAAATATCTCTATCAAATACTATCATCACATAAAAAAATACGAAATGTAATTTCTTTAAATATCTAATAACTAAACAAATAAAAATTTAAAATTAATTTCAATATTTTTAAAAATACCATTATCACTTAAAAAAAAATACCAAAATCATATAATTTATTGAAATATCTTATAACTAAACCTAAAATCATATAATTTCTTTAAATATCTTCTAACTAAACCTAAAAAAAAATTTAAAATTAATTTCAATATTTTTTAAACCAAATTTATGGTTTAAAAACTTCAATTTTTTTACTAAATATCATCATTCCTAATATTCAACTTACTTCAAAGATAACATTATATAAGAAAAAATATAAAACAAATCAATATGGTTAGAATAAAAATTAATTTTTATAGTTTTCATAATAAAAATGAAAATATGTATTGCTCAATTCCTTTCCTCCTCAGAATTGTTTAGGATGAAGATTTTGTCACCTATGAAATATTAAAATGATTGAAAATGAAAAACATTTTCTCTTACTCATTTTATACTCACTAAATTTAATTTTCAAAATATTAACCCTAATAAGAATATACAAATATTTTTTTTATTTTAAATTTCTTTTTAAATATAAAGATAAAATGTCAAAACATTCTCATGAAAGTCTTGCCTTGCTCTTAATTAACAGGTTGACTACCCATACATTTCAGTAAAAGTTAACCATCATTATCACTTTGTCATCAATAAACTTAATTTTAAGTTAATTATTTATAAAATGAGTAATTGCGAACGCGTGGGTTTCAACGTCTGTTCATTTACATCGAGTTCTTTAGATAAAATATTGTTTTTTGGGATATGTTATCGATACGTTTATTTTTCTGTGCAATGGATGTCTGCGTAGAATATTCATAAAGCAATTGAGCACTCTGAAACCTATAGAATCTGGTAAAATAATATTTTCTTTTTCCGGCATAGGTGACTTCGCGGAAAGACCAAGAACAGTACTGGTGCAGGACACAGGCATACCACTACGTTTCGGTGAAAGAATTTGCAGATGCATTTCAATCTTTTCACGTGGGAGCCAATCTGAATGCCGAATTGTCAGTTCCATACGATAAAAGTGAATGCCATCCTGCGGCTCTATCTACAGAGAAATACGGTTTAAGCAAATCAGAACTTTTTAAAGCATGCTTTGATAGGCAAGTTTTACTTATGAGGAGGAATGCCTTCGTACATATATTCAAATTCGCTCAGGTGGGTCAAAATGGCACGGGAAAATACATAATGTTCTTGCTGCAACTGAAATACATTAGATTTTCAGTCTATATTTCTTAATTCTGAAAGGATTTTTTGCTTGTTTTGCCAGATCACTGCTGTCGCTTTGCTGGCTATGAGCATTTTTTTTCGTACAAATATGCATCACCGAAATCTGAACGATGGGGGCATTTACTTTGGGGTGCTATTTTTGGGTCTCGTCATGAATATGTTCAATGGAATTGCAGGAATGGCGATGACGATTGCAAAGCTTCCGGTGTTTTACAAGCAGAGAGATTTCATGTTCTACCCTGCATGGGCATACTCGCTTCCAATATGGATTACTGAACTTCCTTCTTCCTTAATAGAATCTGCGGTGTGGGTAGCTCTTACCTATTATACCGTAAATTTTGCCCCGAATCCAAATAGGTAAAAAATTCCTAACGCTGTTACTCTCCCTATTTTTATTTTTCACCAAATTCAAATTTTGTAACTTTTTATATCTTCGTTTTTCTTTGAATTTTACTGCATTCTAGGTTTTAGAAATATTTCAAAATTTAAATGGCAAGAGTTCAATCAATTAATTGTTCAACCTATCTTTGTATTCAAAAGAACTTCAAAGTATTCTCAAAATATACAATGGAGATAAAAATGCTTACAATTTTTAGAGTGTTTTTTTATAGTGGTGTTTTTGAGTTAAACATGTATAATCCAATTTATAAGTTTTGTGCAACCTTTTTTTTTGTTTGTCTTAAATTTAGTCACAAATTTTATAAAAAGCATCTAATTTATGAAAATTCAATTTCACGAGTTGTTATACAGGTTTTTTCGACAGTTTGTACTGTACGTTGCCCTCCATCAAACAGGTTTGGGACTCTTTCGCTTCATAGCTGCTCTGGCACGAAATCTTATAGTCGCAAACTCCGTAGGTGTATTCGCGCTATTGTTGACGTTCGTCTTTGGCGGATACATTATATCGAGAGGTATATATTTTAAAAAACTAAAAGATTATATGGGCAGCGCATGGATGCTAATGGTGTTAATCTAATATATTGATAGCATCTTTAATCAAATTAATAAATACATACTTCAACTAACAATCATCTTCTAATCTCAGCTGTTAAAACTTTTAAACTTATTAAAATCTTACTTTCTATCCTTTTTAAACTAAAATTTTGTGCTTCAATAACCGAAATCCAAACCTCTAATGTTCTTTTGCATTTACAATATTTGAATTATAATAATAGGTTTAACTCGTTTCAAACAGAGGATATTAAAGGGTGGTGGATATGGGCTTATTGGTCGTCCCCTCTTTCCTACGCTCAAAATGCCATTTCAGTGAACGAGTTCCTTGCAACAAGATGGCAGAAGGTCCGATGTTATTTTATGCAACATTTTTACCAGAAGCAAATCACTTTGCCCGACCAAAATGTTCATTTAATTTATGTTATGTTGTGATGCAGCCAAACAACCATATTGGGATGAAATTGTTGCAGTCACGCGGACTTTTTACCAATAACTACTGGTATTGGATTGGAACGGCAGCGCTCATGGGGTTCGTTGTTATGCTTAATATCATCTTCACACTCGCATTGCAGTACCTTAACCGTACGTTATATTCAACTTCGCTCATTCATAATAAAAGTTAAAAAACGTCGAGCGTTGTCCACTTTCAGAACTGTTAAAAAAAATATAGCCTCTAAATTTAAAAGCTTTAATTGGCTTTACAATTCTCCAATTTTACATATATTTCGTGGCAGCCATTGCGAATGCGCAGGCAATAGTGACTGAAGAAGAGTTAGAAAAAGATGAAGAACGGGAAATGCAAAACCTTCCAAGAAAGAGATCAATTTCGTCGTCCACAGAGCATCGTCATGAAAACCAATCATCTGGTAAGATTTTTCATGAAATCCTAATTATTAATTATAATTATTTTCATTAGTTGAATCTAATTCAAAATGTAGATTTTTGAATTTAAAAAATATTTAGAAATTCAATTTGGTTCAATTTCAAAATATTCCCAAAATTTATAATCTCAGTAAAAATAGCTTTCCTATTCATATTATTTTCGGATAAAAAATAAGTTGTCCACAATTTTAAAAAGTTGGCATTAGCAAGTACTGAGTAACAGCGTAATACAGGGCCGACGGTGAAAAGTAGAGGAATGATTTTACCTTTCCGACCATTGTCATTGGCATTCCACAACGTCAACTACTATGTAGATATGCCTGCAGTATGTTCTCTTGGCCACCATATTCATAAACTGAACTGATAATTTAGAAAAGGGTGTTTACTTTCATAATTTCATATTAAGTTGGAGTTATCTGTACAGCATTTATGACATTCACGAGTGTATAATATTGAAGTTTTTTTATTGACTTTTCTCAATTCAATTATTCCTGGTATGAAAAATACAGGAAATGAAGAAGCAAGGAGTCACGGAACAAAGACTTCAGTTATTGAGGGACGTGAGCGGATCATTCAGGCCTGGAATACTCACTGCATTAGTCGGTGAAAGTGGCGCTGGGAAAACCACACTGATGGATGTCCTTGCAGGCAGGAAAACTGGAGGATACATAGAAGGATCCATTACAATCTCTGGATATCCCAAGAAACAGGAAACTTTTGCAAGGATTTCTGGTTACTGCGAACAAACTGATATTCATTCACCATATGTCACAGTTCATGAATCCCTTATTTACTCTTCATGGCTTCGTCTTGGCGAGGAGGTAGATTCGGATACAAGAAAGGTATTTTAATATTTATCAATTCCAGATCAGTTTGGGTCAATTAATTGAATTATTAGTTTTTTCATGATTATGAACAATATTTCTGTGTATGCAGATGTTTGTGAATGAAGTAATGGAACTTGTAGAGTTGAATAATTTAAGTGGTGCTCTGGTGGGATTCCCGGGAGTAAATGGTCTGTCTACAGAACAAAGAAAGAGATTGACAATAGCGGTTGAACTGGTAGCAAATCCTTCAATAATTTTCATGGACGAACCAACATCCGGACTGGATGCAAGGGCTGCAGCTATTGTTATGAGAACAGTTCGAAACACTGTTGATACTGGACGAACTGTGGTGTGCACCATTCATCAGCCCAGCATTGATATATTCGAGGCCTTCGATGAGGTATGTTTTTGATATTAGCAAGACAAGGGACACAGTGCAACTTTTTAAATTGTTTAATCAAATTTTCAAAAGCATTTTAAAATGTTAATTATATTTCTTCCTTTGAACATGCAGCTGGTGTTGATGAAACGAGGGGGACAGATGATCTACGTTGGACCTCTTGGTCACCAATCCCAAGCACTTGTGGACTACTTGGAGGCCGTTGAAGGTGTGCCGAAAATTACACCTGGTTACAACCCCGCTACATGGATGTTGGAAGTAACCTCTGTCACTTCAGCTATTCGGCTTCGAGTTGATTTTGCAGAAATCTATAAAAATTCATCCCTCTATCAGTAAGTCATCGATACAGTGTTATCTACTTATTTTAAGTTTTGGTTTTTTTTTTAATTGGAATAAGAGTTTTGGGTTTTTTTGAATTGGAATAAGAAGATAGTAAAATTGTAGGTGAGATTGTGATTTTTTTTATTGTTTAAAATTGATTTAGGATTATATAAATATATTCAATATTTTGAATAATCTACAAAAATATTTAAATTGTACACATTATACCATTCAAATTTATAATTTTAACATATTTAAAAAAACCAAAACAAATTCTAAAAAGCTCAAAACCAAAAATAAAATAGTTAGACTAAGGCCATTGTTTGTGTTAAAAATTGCATCTGGCTTTTTCTTAGACTTGAGCTTTTCTCTTCCTCTGCTGCTCTCCTCTATTGTTCTTCTCAAGGAGTCTTATGCAGATGAGGCTCTCATATCATGTTAAGGAATAAAAAATTTAGAGAAAAAGTGTTTTTCTGAATAATATCAAACCGTTAAATAAAACCAGCAGTGTGTTTTTCTCAATAATATCAAACAGTTAAATAAAACAAGCAGTTAAATAAGATTACATTGAAGAAAACAGTAATTAAGATTACATTGAAGACGCAGTAATTGATAACTTCAGTGAAACTCTCAACTAAACTAAACTTAATTGAACTGAAACTCAAAGCTCAAAGTGACTATAAACTTGACTAAACTCTAAACTCAAAGTGACTCCGGACTAAATTCAAAGGGACCATCCCTCTTGCATGCACAGTTTTGACATCATTACTTTATCCAACATTACATATATTGATGTTATATGATTTTACTTTTAATAGTTCAATACCTCTGAAAGATAATCGAATTAATTTCTGTACAGACGTAATGAAGCTCTAATTCAGGAAATTAGTAAACCTGTTCCTGGTTCCAGCGATTTGAGCTTCGATAGACAATTCGCTCAACCTTTTGCAGTTCAAACTATGGCTTGTCTATGGAAGCAGCATTGGTCTTATTGGCGAAATCCTCAGTACAACAGCGTTCGATTCTTCTTCACCCTTGCCTGTGGTTTGCTTTTTGGCACCGCTTTCTGGAGAATGGGCCGGAAAACGTAAGTACCAATTTCAGCTCCCAAGAGCATAAATTTTAATAATATCTATTGTGATCAATTGAGTTTAACCTAAATTTGCTTGTGATGTATGGGTGGTTGTAAATTTTTCCAGGCACAGGCAACAAGATATATTGAATGCAATGGGATCCATGTTCGCCGCAATTCTCTTCCTAGGCTTCAGCAATGTCGTCTCTGTACTACCAGTAGTCGATGTCGAAAGAACAGTCTTCTATAGAGAAAAGGCAGCAGGAATGTACTCCCCTCTGCCCTATGCCCTTGCTCAGGTAAATACTGTTTCAAGTAGTTTGTTATTATCTGAATTTGTTACTTATTTAGCTAAATATTACTTGAATTTGATAAACATGGAAAAACATTTCCGCCGGCGTTAAAATTTGAATATTATTGATGAGAATTATAAAGATAATTGAGTGTAAATTGATTGTGAAATCTGGAATATATAGATATGAATTTGTCTATTAAATTTTCAAAATATTCTAAAATTTCAGCTATGATATTAGCCAACATAAACTATGAAGTTCAGCACCTTGCTTTTCTATTTTCTCTTATGGCCAAAAATTATTTATCTCGTTCAGCGGATGTTGAAATTATGTTTGTGTGGGTCAGGTTTTGATCGAAGTACCATACGTATTTGTGCAAGCGGTAGTGTATGGTCTGATCGTGTATGCATTGATCGACTTCCGGTGGACAGCGGCCAAATTCTTTTGGTATTTTTTTATGATGTTCTTCACGCTCCTTTACACCACATATTATGGGATGTTGACAGTGGGTCTCACTCCGAATTCAAGCATAGCTTCAGTTCTCTCCACGGGTTTCATTGCAATCTGGATGGTCTTCTGCGGCTTCTTAATTCCACGTCCGGTGAGATTTTTCTGTCTATTTATATTGATTGTAGATTAAGAAATTTAGATTGTAGCTGGTTTCTCTATATAAAGATTTTGATTCTAAATTGTGGAAATATTTCTTGATGGAATTAGGGTGAGGTTAAACAAAGAGCATATTCAATCAAAATATAATTCCAAAATATTTTGAAGTTGGCAATTAAACTAAATTAACTACACAATACCTTCAGATAATCAGAAGGGTTAAACTCAAGTCTCTTGAATCTGACTCTCTCATATTCACGTTGATGGTTTTTGTTTCGTGAGTGACGTTGCAGCGGATTCCAGTGTGGTGGAGATGGTACTATTGGGTTTCCCCCTTTGCATGGACTCTATATGGATTGATAGCGTCTCAGTTCGGTGATAACTCAGAAGAAATGGTGATGAGCGATGGTAGCAAACAGCAAGTGAACAAATTCCTAAGGAGCTACTTTGGATATAGGGACGATTTTATGGGACCAATAGCGGTTGCCACAATGTCATTCGCAGTTTTGTTTGCGCTGATCTTTGCCATCAGCATCAAGATTCTCAATTTCCAAACGAGATAGAATAGCATTATATTTTGAATTTCCAAACGAGATAGAAAAATAAAAAACATTATATTTTGTTTTGCGGTATTCGCACTATTGTTTGCCATAATTCTTTTGACCTCCGCGAGATGGCAAAACATTATATTATGTTTTTGGTCACAAAAATGGTCTACCAGTGTTGTAGATACCGACGGATCAGGGTTTCTATCTTGTTTTAATGTTCATTTTTTTGCCAATTTCAGCAGAAGTGTGCACTCTTTTTCGAAAGAAGGCATACGTATGAACAACACATAACTAATGAGCTTAGTAATGATGTACAAATAATTGTTTTTGCAGAAGTATGAACTCTCTATGTATTGCCCTTAACGTAATGATTGGCAACTATCCCTGTTGACGGATCTTAGAAAGTCCGTGATGAATGCAATCACGATGTAGACTTTCATTATTCTTAGTTGTGCAGTGTAAGCTATTTGGAATTAATCAATGACGTTGATAATTTGGAAATGCATTTGTGTGTGCTTACAGAAGTTATTTGAGAATATGATTGGACTCTATTATGCGTTATATGTTATTGAAATTGGGTGCATAGCACATTGAATTGTCCATGTGTCCAAGTTGTGAATTAGGGAATATGCACGTCATAGGGTCTAAATATATGTCAATAAAAGTTCGTGAGGGATGTTGCATATAGAAAATTAAATAACTGGTTTTAGTGTATGCCAAAGAGAGAAATAGGAAAACACCTAAGATTTCATTTTTATAAATGGTTTAGCAAGTTATATATTTTTTGAAATTAAAAACTATTTAATATGTGTATATTTGGAATTAAAAATATTTAATATGTGCATCTATATGTATGTATATATATGTGGGTAAGGTAAATTTAGTGGATTACAAAAAGTTAAGTTAATATTTAATAGGGGAGATGGATGGATCATAGCTAAAAAAATATATATATTTTTTAGGAAGAAGAGAGACATATGAGAGCTAAAGGACATCCAAATAATTAAACTAACATTGAGGCATTGGTAGTCTTGGCCTTGTACAAAATTAGGTGTAAATTTGAAATCACAAAACAAAATCATATCATAATCAAGCTAAGGTGGGTCGAAATCAAAGCTTACCATTGAGGTTTCTGCTTTTGGAGGAATTCTAGGGTGTTGTTCCTTCATCTCCATCTATTTGGTAAGATCCCTCAAGTGCGTGTGCAAGTGATCAAGTCATTGAAGGATGTCCATACAAGATTCTTGGTAGTCCAGCAAAACTCATCCCAAAAAAATTTCATTTGTCAATATAATTCAACCATCTACATGTACTGATTAAATCAATCCCTCATATAACGAGTATAAGGGATCCAATTTTCCCACTCAATTAGAAATTTGAGAGGGAGGTTATGTGGGAATAGGTTTCCCCCTCTAATATTGTAAGTTCTTCCTATACATGGGCAAGGGTCAGCTCTTGATAGCAGAGTCCTAAATTCGATGGTGCATACAAGTGTCTACTCGAAGAGCCCGCTCTTGGTAATAAGTGGTCCCCTCCCTCACTAGTTGGTTGATGCGACACAGAGTCCCTGGCACCTCGAAAGTCAAATTCAAATATTGGTCCACATTGGTCGAGAGGTTCCCAACAGAAACACACGTGCCCTAATATGATACCCTCAAAAATCGAGAATTGAATGACACAATGAAATCCTCGAATAAAAAAAATTTCCAATCCAACACAAGAACAAAGAAGAAACTGATTTTTGTAACCATCACCAAACTTGTTTACGTTAAACACCACCCCGACAAGAATTCCGCCATGCATACAAAGAAGACACAATAATACTAATTATAGAAAATATATATGCCTATGAATATGCCTGAAAGAGTGTGATTATACCGATACTTGAGTTATAGACTTTCACCCGCTAGGATTCAATGCATGACCCAAACCTAGGCAATCTAAAAAAATAGTATAGACTAGGACAATAAAGACTCCATGAAAACTTAATTACATGGCCACAAAGCACACAATTACCCAAACCCTCCAACCAAGCATAGATTCAAATCCAAGATAGAGAAAAACCTCCCCAGCCATTAAAGCCCCACATACTAGCTAGATTACAGGTGGTGAGCATCCCAATAGAGGAAACTAGTAAACACTATATACCAAAAAAAATATTAGAACAACCACAGAACCATTGTTTGAGCTAAGAAAACTACAATCATAGTAAGAGAAAATATTCCAAAATAACATAAATATATCACCAGACACGGGAGAGGGAAAACATCATCTTGTAAGCTTGAGTGAAGACAGATATAAATACCAACTCTTCTCTTGCACCACATTTGAACGAGTATGTGAGAATATTACCTAGATAATATGTGGAGTCCCATAATGGACATGCCATTCAAAAATTTCTGTTACTGATAGATTCCTTGAAGCCTGAAGGAAAGTTCCATTATTTCATTGGTTAACAATTGCTGAGTAAAAATAGCTTCAGAGTGGCCATCTATCCCATACTTGTTCTCATCCCAATTCCATGCATCCCCTGTACCTCCTCCTATATTGTAATACCAAAATGAAGTTTATGTCTACCACCCACTATTGAGAACACTGTGAATGACCCAAGATTTAACCCTACAAGAACCATCATGACCACCTCCCTCTCTACATGCACTAGGTCATCACATATATCACCATGTCATCTCTTCATCAATAGCATTACCAACATATTAATGATTCTCATGCCCTAATTTACACTTTTTCATGGGCACATTGCCACATCACCTGACTCATTATCCAAGTGGGGCACTAGCAAACCACACCCTCCTCCCCTCTCTTCTCTTGATTGTCACCCCATTTCGATTCGGGATTTATTTCCGAGCCAACTACGAGGATGCCACTTTGAAGGGAGAGTCAAGCAGGCCTTTCTTGGTTAACACCATAGGATGGAAGGTATCAAGGCTTCCATAGTTTGTTAGAAAATCCACCCTTATGTTCCCTACTAATCTAACAAGCAATGTAATAAGAATTAGGATAACAAAGATAAGGGTAACAACATGTTATAGCAATAAAAGTTCATGTAATAAAAGTTAATAAAGGTAAAATTAGAACACGAGAAAGAGACACTTATTCCAAGTTGAATGTTAGGAAAAATATCCCAGTGGGCATGGCTTGTTGTGTTTAAGGCTAAGGGGTAGTTGGAAAATGCAATGACTAAGGCTTTGGAAAGGAAAAAATATATTTTTGGCACACTATTTATGAAAATAATAGAAATTAGGACAAAAGGAAGGTGAAAGGTCACAGGTTGCATGTGAGGAGGAAAATGAAGGAAAATAATTGAAAATTGAAGAAAATAGAGGCCTCATTAATAAAAAGGCTTCTAAGGATCAATTCGCAATATTTTTGTCAGTGTTAGCCTTTTGTTATTTTAGTGTTAGAATTTATCTCAAGAGGAGAAAGAAAGAAAGGAAGGAAAAGAAAGGCAAAGAAAGGAAAAGAAAGGAAACGAAAGGAAGGGTAAGGAAAACAAATGAAGGCAAGGATCAAGCATATTTAGTAGGAATAGTTGCAGGTAACATGTTGGATGTATGATTTCCTAGCTGGTTTTGACACGCATGGTATATTATTATTATTGTTATTATTATTTTATTTTTTTCTGTCATTGGCATGAATTTTTCTAGGTTTCGACAGTGGATTTTAGCCTAGACTTTCCATTTCTAGATAGCCATGGTGTGATGGAATTGTTCTTAGTTTGAGCTTTGGGTTTCTGGAATATTTTGGATCTGGGTGAGGTGGTCTAAGGAAAATTCCCAAAGGCCTAGGAATCCCTTGAAAGGTAATGGAGGGATACACGGTAAAGCCTGATGATTGAGACAAGAAAATTCCTCAAGGATGGTGAAGGAATTCTAAGGCATCCAAGCTCGGTTTGGTTGTTTGATCTCGACATTGATCTGGTTGTGACCACAGTATGATTAGGGTTGAGGTGGTTTAACCTATGGATTCCCTTAGTTGTGTTTGGATTGGTTTATCCCATGAGATCCCACATTCATGCTTGGAAGATGGCACGGGGGTGATTGGCTTAAGAGAGATTGGGATCATCCAATCTATGGTCGGGTGGAATGTGGAAGTCTCGAACCCGGTCGATATTTTCCTATGTTTAATAAATGCTAAATTTATCTTGATTTAGATAAGGAAATATATTGGTTATTATCGGGCTTTAATGATTGTTCTCTTATTTTTATTTATCTGGTTATATGTTGGTTATAAGCATGGTTTTATGACAGATCTTAGATATGTATGTTTTCATGTTTTCACTGATAACTAAATAAATAATGAATGCAAGACATAATTGGTGTTATGAAAACTAATGAGAGAAGGTAGTGACCCTTCTTGTTAAACCTCAGATAAATTTTCAGTCCCTCATGTTTAGACTTGCATTCATGACTTATAGGTTGCATATTTACTAAGTGTTTGACATAATGTCAGTTTGAGTTGGGGATGCTCACGTCAAGTCCTGGTTTCATTTTTGGTTTAAAAGCATTGTTATTATGTCATTTAACAACTCTATAAGTTTCATTGGGTTCTCGGCAAAGACCTGAGTCTTGGCCGTGAAGAAGTGGCACATAGTTTGGAGTCGCAGGCATAGAACTAAGAAAAAAAGTCCATAATCGCATGGATTTAGGCTTATGAGTGCAACTAGGAACCCATAGTCACATGGAGGCCTTGGAAAGGGATCAATTGAGGCTCTAGGTCAGGGAAAATGTGATTTGTCTCAAGGGTTGGACACCTAGAGGTGTTGGGTTAGTCTTGAAGGTCCTCTGGCACACGAGGGAAGTCAATAAGGTCGTAAGTTGTCGACTTCATTTCCTTAATGTCACCTAGGAGATTTAGTCTTATCATAGTGACACTCACCTCATGTTTACCCTGCTGAAGCCTGTAAGAGTGGGTATATATGAGAGGAGGTGTTAAAGGGTGGTATCAGAGCATGGCTTAATAGTTGGATCGGATGGGATGAATGCATTTTGTTATGCATGCATTGTCATGGTTAAATTTGTCATGCATGAGGTTATGGTATGAAGGATATGTCATTATTATGCTATTGGTATGTTATGATGTTGATGTGTTGGTCGAGATAGAGCAGGGGATGCAGACCCTTAGAGCGAGGTTACATCACTAGACATTGGGGTAAAAGCATATCATCGTACAAGTATTTTATGTTTGGCATGCAGGTATGCTGGTTAATGATTGTTATATGCATTAGGGTTATCTACATGTATGATAGTCTATGGTTGTCGCAGTTACATGTATGATATATGTTAGTTAATTAGTGTGATCATATGTACCTATGTCGGTTAGTCATGAACGATAGTAACTTGTTTTCATATGAATTATGGTCGTATGCATGATGGTGATGGTCATTGTAATTAGGATTTTGATGTTATATGTATCATGCTAATTTATTTTTTCCTGTGCGGATGGTTAGGGTTATGTCGTTCAGGTATGAGTCGATATGCTTGTGATATTGTGTCATAATAATCTAGACTGAATATGCATGTGCGATTGTTATGCATGAATGAAAATCGTCTATGAGTTTATGATGTGAACATGTTAGCTAGTTACTGTTATGGAGATCATGACTTTAAATATGTTTGGGTCAATATGATTTGAAGTATATTGTGCTAATCTAGATTGATTATGTAGAAAATATGGCCTCCCGTGGGATACATTGAGGTATGAGTCTGATTCTGTCATCTATTTGGTGATTGATTGTTTGAGTATGAATTTGATTATGTCATCTACTTGGTGCTTGAATCTTTGACTATGTCATATATTTGGTGTTTGAATATTTTGTGTCTATTATGTCACCTATATGTTGTTTTAATTTTGACTAATCACATGATATGCATTTGTATCTATAAGATTGCATGAAGGAACGATCTTGTTTTGAGATGGTTGCACTAACACATATGTGTTGAGAACAAATGATATGTACTTGAGTGTAAGTAGGTGATAGTTGTAGCATTATGTATTATGACTGATGAATGTTAATTGATTCTTGATTATGACACGGTTGTTAGACTTGGTAAAGGTTGATTTCAAATAAATAAGTATGTTCTCTTAATCTTTGGAACATGTGGCTGACATGTGTGTTCAATTACAAGGAAACGTGTTTGGCATAACAAGGTAAGATAACTGGTACATTGTGAAATTTATTTATACACTCACATTTATGTGTTTATGGAAGTATGATACATGGAATTGCATGGAAAAGAGACTTCCATGAAATCTTGGAGAAGGCTTGGTTTGAGTTTTCCTTTGGAAGTATTGGGAAACCATGGGGATTGAGTCATGGTGTTTGTTCTTAGTCTTGTGCTTTTGGTATTTTTTATTTGTGGTGCTTGATTTCGGCTTTTTTTATGTCTATTGTATGGCCATACCACTTTGTTTATGTTGTCGTATTGCTATTGGTTTTCATGAGGTTCTTCTTGGTTTATTTTGGTTCTTTCCCTTTATGTTTTGAGGGTCTTGGGGATTGGTTGGGGAAATAGGGAAGTTATTGGAGCAGGGGAAGAGCTAAATGAAGTAGAACAAGTAATATAAGACCTAGATGAAGCTTGGTGCATGTATAAGAGAAGTTGAAGGCAATATTATGAGAGTTGGTTGGATTGTTTGGGTCCATTGGGGTAACTGGACACTGGTAGGACAATCATGAGAAAGGTAACAAGAAAGGTAAGGTATATGGATTTGAGGTATCAAATGCCTTGACTATGTTGGGAACTATTGTTCTCAATGTTGTTGATGCATTGCATGAATAAAGGGAGTTATCTTAACCTAGACCTTATGATATCTGGTAATTATGTTGTGATCAGGATTATGTTGTCTATATATGTATACATGTATGTATGTATGTCGTTATCTGATAGGGTCATCAAAGATCATGATTGTTTTATGCTAATGATTATATGTATGCTTGTATACATATGTATGCATGTCATTGTTTGATAGGGTCATCACGGAGCATTCTCGTGGATGAATGATTATTTATGCTGGTGAATAGCATGCAGAGATTCCTAGTTTGTGAGGAATCAAGTGGGAAGGCTAGCCCTAATAGATATAAGAGGTAAATATCATGTAGATATGACATGATATTATATGCTTGTACTAAGCCTATGCTTATGTTATGGATAGGTAACGTTGAAGGATACATCAGTGAAATGAAAGCAGTATGATATTTGGCATGTTGGACAAGAACGGATAGTAGGAAGACACTAGAAGTAAGGTTTCTTAGTAAGGAAAGAGTGGTCTTAGGATGTGCAGTACCAGTGTTGAGTACATGTAGCATTTCGAGTATTGTGCACATATGATTTTGCGTGCATGTTTCATATATGATGTTGCATGCATGTTGCATACATAGTGGTGTGTGCATGATTAGATATGCGATGCTGTGTACCGATGGTGCTAAGTACATGTCACATATGCAGTGCTATGTATAGATGGTGCTAAGTGCATGTTGTGAATGTGGTGATATGTACATTTGGTCTAGTGTAGATGTTGTATATGCGGTGCTATGTACATAAGGTGCAATGTATAAGTTGTACATGTGGTGATGTGTACATATCGTGTGGTGTGTATGATTGTACATGTGGCATTGCATGCATGTGGTACTATGTACATGTGGTACATGTGGTGTTGCGTGCATATGGTGTTGTTTACATGTTGTGCAAATGGTGTTGTGTACATGTGGTGCTATGTACACGTTCTATAGTTGGTGTTGTGTACACATGATGATGTGTACATGTTGTGCAAGTGGTGTGGTGTACATGTGGTGTTGTGTACACGTTGTGTAGGTAGTGTCATGTACGTATGGTGATGTATACACATTGTGCAAGTGGATTTTTGTGCAAGTGGTATTGTGTACATCTTGTGCATGTGGTATTGTTTTACATGTGGTATTGTGTACATGTCGTACATGTTGTGTTGTGTATATTTGGTATGGTGTTACAACTATTTTTTAATCGTTTTATCGCAACATGTGTATTCGTGGTATTGTACTGTGTGTGCATATATGTGTTCTGTTGTACACTGGGTGTAGGTGTATGTGTTGTTTTGTACACCAGGTGTAGGTGTATGTGTTGTGTTTTACACCGAGTGTAGGTGTATATTGCGTGTTGTAAATTAGGTGTAGGCGTATGTGTCATGTTGTACACCAGGTGTAGGTGTATGTGTCATTTTGTACACCTAGTGTAGGTGTATATGTGGTGTTGTATATTGGGTGTAGGTGTGTGTGTTGTGTTTTACACTATGTATGTGTATTTGCTGTAGAGTGTAATGGGACAGAGAGATAGGGTATTATCCGGCCCTTTTTTTCTATTGAAGTTTGAGGCACCTTAGTCTCAGAATACCCTTGTTGCTATTAAGGGTTGAGGGGGTTTAGTCTCGAGATAACCTTGTTGTTGATATTAAGGGAGGAGGAAGTTTAGTCTTTGGATTCCCTTGTTGCTTAAAGAGAAGGAATTTGGTGCTTTCCGGGTTAGGAAACTCATTGAGTGTGTGTACAGAAAGGATAAATAATAAAGGGAAAAACAAAGAACCATTTAAAAGATAAGTATCAATTATTTACTTAAGTTTTTAATTATGCATGTGATCTATGATTCTGATTATGATGGTTTCATTTTGAGCTAACCTAATGTGATATGTTTATACATGATGATTTGGTCAAATAGCTCATTGACTTGGTGTGACAAGAAGTAAACAAAATTTCAAATGTAACTTATTGACGGGCCACCAATGATGTATGATTTAAATTTATTTAAATTCCTTTTATTCTAGTGGAAATTATGTGCTTGGTATAGGAAAGCATGGTTGAAATGATAAATTTTGGGTGAATTGATATTGACCACAAGACTTAGCAGTGGAAAAAGGAATTGCAACAGGAAGCATTATGTTGGTAGAGCACTTTAGGAGTATGGTCATTGTGGGACATTGGTACCCAATAGTCCATTGATTTCCATGAACATGTTTGACTTGTATGATGGTTTCAAGGTAGGAATATGACTTGGTTGTTTGAGCTTCTAATGTGAGGAAGCCTTTCCAAGGGATGGATTGCACAGGATAGGGGATGTTAGGGAACTTGGAAAGTGAGTGACTACATGGAAGGGGGTGTTCAGATTGCTAGGGACTTTATTGTAGAGAAGGGAAGGTTGAGGATGGATTTAATTTTTTTCATTAGCATTGCAAGAAGGAATTAGATGCACATTGGTAGTGTGCCCTACAACAATGAGCCAATAATTGTTCATTGAGAGGACAGGTAGCGCAAGTACCGTAGCATTGGACATTGAATGAAATTTTGATTTGAGAGTATACTTTGGAATTTCTTAAGAAGGAGGTGAATCTCGATATTACTTTTTATGGTGGAGGTGTGAGCCTCTGGACTCCCTTGTTCCTAATACGGGCATTGTATCCTTTTATTTATTGGTTGAGAAAATTTGCATATGTGTATATGTGTATATTATTGTAAATACGATATAGAGATGGATTTATAAAGCTCCATAGACAATATGGTTATTTTTTGGTTGAATAAATGTGTATAATTATATGTATTTGTTATTGTAAATACCGTAACTAGTTGTGTTATAAATATCTAGTGCATGATATGATTGTCATATTTTCAACAGGTTGTTTATTGCAAATATTGCAACGAGTTGGATATAGGTTGTTCAGTATATTTTTTATTTTCAGTAGTTTTTCCAGGTATACGAGTGGTTTAACACCGAGGAAGGTCTTCCCCTAAGAGGAAGGGTTATGTAACAACACCAGTTAAAAGTCCATGACATAAAAGCTAATAAAGGTAAGATAATAACACGAGCAAGGGATACTTATTCCTTAAAGATGAATGTTGGGTAAAATATCCTAGTGGGAATCACTTTTTGTGTTTAATGGCTAAGGGGAAATCAGAAAAGAAAATTGCTAAGAATTTGGAAAGGAAAAAAGGTATTTTTGGCACATTATTTATGAAAATAATTGAAATTAAGAGAAAAGGAAGATGAAAGTTCACAGGTTGAATGTGAGGAGAAACATGAAGGAAAAAAATGGAAAATTAAAGAAAATATAGGCCTCATTAATAAAAAGGCTTCTAAGGATTAGTTGGCATGATTTTTGTTAGTGTTATCCTGATCAGAATCTGGATCACGAGCAAAAATTAGCTAAAAAATGGAAGTGCTCATAATTACACCAAACTAGAGTCAAAGTGACAAGCCCTTCACAAAGAATCCAACACAACTTGTTTCGTTGAAAATTGAGTTCGGATGAAGGAGTTATGGTATGTTGATTGCAGTTCAGAACATGCAAATTTTTATTAAAAAATTATAGAACCGGTGTTGTAGGGGAGACAGAGAAGGATCAAATTGAGAACATCATGCAAAGGTGTTTGCAAAGGTCGTGGAATTGGTTCAATATCAGGTTTTTCTTTCAACAACTATCTTTGAACAAGAATAGGAATGACAAATATTCTTTAGTAGCCATGGAGTATTATGGCTTATGCTTGCAGACTGGAGGAAAACACGTATATTTTTTCAAAGGTAGCAACCATGATTTCTTCCAAAAATTCCATATATTTCTGAACAAGAGCGATGGACGGTTGATATTGTATGTTAGAAATGAAGCGGAAGATGAACGATCAAGATCAAATCGCAGAATTACTGTGGAAGATGGACGGTTGTGAAGTATATCACATTCAGTCATGAAAAGTTTCATCGCATATCGCATTCAATGAAAGGAGCCTTGGGAATGCAACCAAGAGTCATGTGTTGACTTGTTTTGCGATTTGCAATGAGTGAGATTTGCGATGTCATATTTGCAAAGGAGTAATGTGATATATCATGTCGCAATATCGCCACCTTGTTACGACCTCGGTAGGACCCACCTTCCTCCACGTCACTCATCGCAATCACAAATCGTAAAACATTTTTTTATTACCTTATGACCTCCTCCCCAATGCTACGCACCCACACCAACGTGCCACTAGGTTTACATTTGAAAATAATGCACATGATCTTCTAATTGAATTCTAATGTGTAACCAAGGGCAGAACACCAAT
Source organism: Pinus albicaulis (assembly GCA_034641835.2). Taxonomy (NCBI): domain Eukaryota; kingdom Viridiplantae; phylum Streptophyta; class Pinopsida; order Pinales; family Pinaceae; genus Pinus; species Pinus albicaulis. The sequence goes on along the minus strand of CM076579.1, from coordinate 991,745,025 downwards.
ACCATTAGCGCTAATCACACTTAAATGTGTAGTTAACCCCAATAATCTGCATTTAAATTTAAACTAATACACTGTTAGTTTGGCGGGATTTTTGGCGGCGCACCAAATTCGAATCCAGTCCCCAATTTAGTGTACTTAACTAGCAGTCTTCCAGTTTTAGTGGAGGTTTTCTCGGTTTGGAGTAAACAAGGCCTATCTTGAGCAATATTCTACCAAATTGGGCTCAAGAAAAGTCATTCTTATTATTTTTGCATTTTGGGAATCAATTGGAGCAGGTTTCGGTGGCAGAGGAGAAATTCTTGATGGTGTTTTTCCCACTTGAAGATAAAAAATGCCCAGGGTCACCAGGGGAGGAGGCCATGTCTAGAGGACCTATAGACCAAATCAGGAGCCAGAGGAAGCTACTTAGGGGTTTATGGATGCGATGAATCCATTGGTAAATTTTTTTTTCTATTTAGAGCACATCTTTAAGTTCAAATTGCAGGTTGAGCCAGGAGGGTGTATGGATCATTCAAATACTGAGCAAGCTCTTGGAGGACTTTGAGATGGAGATGATCTCGTAGGGATCTTACAGCCTCCATATGTTTGCAACAACAACCTTTTCAGTAGTGTTGTAGCATTCTTATCATATTTTCTCCTTATGTGGTTTAGAGAAAAATACAGTTGATGTATTTACAGTTATTGAAGTACAAATTTGATGCTCTTTCATATTTGAGTAAGGGATCTTGGTAAGATGCCCATGTGTTGCTGACAATAAGTGTATGGTAAAGGGACTTTGCAAGAGTTGTTTCTTTTTAGGAGAAACTTACCATTTTAGATCAACATATTAATGTATTCATCATTTTGAAATTAGAGCATAATAACAATGAATCAGGCCTTATAGCAGATTCAAGGAGATGTAGCCCAGGCAGGGAAAATTCCTTCATCAAATGGCTTGTGTTTTGTTGTATGATGTATTTTATTTTCACGTGCTTAATAGTTTCATGTCTATAACCTACTCATGGAATTACACATTGAAAGACACTAAAAAGAAATCCTTTTGATAATCTGAAAGCTTAGTAAAATTCCTATGCACATAAGAAACACATTTTTAATTCTGATGAGGGAGCTTGCATAGAATTAACAAGTTTTCCCACATGATGATCAAGTTGGTATCAGTGCAAAGGTTTAGCTCATTTTATCCAAGGTTGGCTATTGGTTTTTGAGTTTGTGCAAGGATAATTTAACAGTTTTCCAAGTTTATGTGTGAAGGAGAAGGTCGAGATTGAGACTTTAGATTCTCAAATCACATCAAAGAAGCTTTGTTTGCATTGCATCTGTGATGGCATCTTCATTAAGGGATGTTTCAAGTTCATCTTCCTTAATAAAACGCTTTGATAAAGAGGTGCTACAAAAACTCTACATCATGATTGATAGAATGCAAGAGAAGTATGAAGATAAGAGGGAGAGCATTAAACTTCAAGAGAAATTGATATGAATTTAGGCAGGAATGCAACAGAATAAACATATAACCATAAATACAAAGATGCAGCGGAAATAACACCTCATTTCATTAATATCAAAGAACTGAAATTTTCTTACAGACAGAATGGAAATAAAACTAGCTAGGGCATTGGTAGCTATCTATGAGAAGAGATGTGGTGGCTACATGCCTCTGAACTGAGTTACAATGAGGCTCGAGGGCCTATTTATTATTTAGAAACAATGGAAAATCATAAACAGCCAAAACCCTAACCCTAGGAGATGAAGCGCCAAAACTATGGGCCCTATTTGGGTAAATTGGTGTTTCAACTTCCCAGGAACGTAACTTTGGCATACGATCTCCGTTTGACGCGTACCATACCTCGTTAGAAATATCTATCCGAGGAATACAAATTTCAAGTGAGAAACATCAGTCCGTGGACCCATGTTTCTCCCCATGTTCCCAAAAAACGTCGTTTAGGGCCTCAAAATGGCTCCAAAAGTTCAGGACCCGAAAAACTGCTAAAAATATTAAGTTGTGCCAAAACTGAAAAACTGAAAGAGACAATGGTCGGGCCCCAGGTGGAATAGGCGGGTGACCACCAATATCCACCTGGATCATTCCTCCCCCCTTAGGAAGAAATGGTCCCCATTGCATTAAGTTCCTCCATGAGATTAGGAAATTGCTGCTGAACTTGGTCCCTGGTGAACCACTTTCCTTGGGGCAGGAGTTGGCCAGCTTTAACAACCTGATACAGTTGGATCTTCTGTTGGTGAGTGTTCTTGATTTTCATGTCCATGATACAATCTGTGGTGGCCTGTTCCATTCAATCTAGGTTTAACTGTGTTGGTGTGAGTTGTTCTGCAATGTCACAGGTGTCCAATAGAGGTGGGAAGTAAGGACGAAGGAAGTCCACATTGAATATTGGGTGCAGACCAAGGAATGGTGGAATAATGAGCTCGAAGGAATAGTTGCCTACTGCCTTGGTGATGGTGTACGACCCGTATTGGAGCGGGCGAAGCTTGCAGTGGAGTCCAATGAGGCGCTCCTTCTGCAAATGTAGCCATACTTTGTTGCCCACCTGGAAGCTATGTGGCACCCTGTGTTGATCATGTTGTTGCTTGTACTTAGCATTGGCTCTGTCCAATATGTCATGAACCTATTGGAAGATGTGTTAAATGCACTCGATGAAGCTATTTGCTTTGTCAACTTTAGACTGGACATGAGCCGAATTGGCCTGAGTAGCTACAAATGGCATGGCTACGTCAATGGGACATAGTGGCTAGAATCCCAAGCCCACCTGAAAGGGGCTATGGTTGATTTAATTGTGAAGAGCTAGGTTATAACTATTTTGTACATAGGGAAGGCTCTCATCCCATGTGTGTGGATGCTTTGAATTGTACATGCACAAAATGTGTACAATCATTCTCTTGACGACATCTGTCTTGCCATCTGTTTGGGGATGGAAAGATGTGGACTTGGTGAGCTTGGTGTCCAGCATTGACCAGAGGCTGGACCAAAATGTGCTGAGGAACCTGCTATCCTGATCTAATATGATAGACTGTGGAATCCCAAAGTGCACCCACACTCGTTCAAATAATAGTTTAGCAGTGGCTTCTGCTGTGATATTCTTCTTGTAGGTCTCCATAATGGCCATCTTCAAGAATCTGTCGACGACCATGAAAACACAGTCATTTCCATGCTTAGTAGAAGGCAATCTCGACATGTAATCCATGGATATGGATTCCCAAGGTCGACTAGGGGTAGGTAGCGAAGTATATAGGCCTTGCTTCTTGATGGTCGGTTTGGCAATGGCACATGTAGCGTAGGATCTGATGTGCTTTTCGACATCCTTTCAAAGGTTCAGCCAATATAAATAATTCTGCAGTACTAATACTATTTTCTTGACCCCGAAATGCCCAGCGAGTCGACTGTTGTAATATCCATTTTTCAGGAATATTACCAAGTTGCTCAATAGAAAAACTGCATAAGGAAATATGGCCAAATAAAACACAGGAAAAAGTTCGTTCCTCTTGAATATGTTGTGTGGGACTTAGATATGTAATATCTTCAAAAAAAAATCAAGTTAGATCTGCTAAACACATCTCCCACAAACTGGTACCAGTGAGATATTCCTCTTTAAGACATTATCAATCAACAATCTGATCTAAACCAAAGATTGAATTAAGGGGAATTTACTAGATATGTCACCTTTACAAGAAAGGATGAGATGCAGAGGCTATCTGGCCCTTTTTAGACTCTGTCTATAGACCCTTGTCGAGAGGTAAGATCCCAAAGGGTTTACTCAACAAATCATGACTGAAAAATGAATTTTTCAGATATGATTGCTTAATATGTCATGAAATGTGTTTTATAATGCTTAGAAACCAATAGGAAGACCAAAAACACTCGTTACTCAGCTTTTAACTTCAGTAAGGTGGGGAAAAGCAGTAATTTATGCACTAAAATAGGTGTATAAGTCAATCTACGTGAGAAAAATGGAAATTTCTCTGGGATATGTTAGATTAGGTTAATAGGGACTCACATGCCAAATTTCAGTTCAAAAAAAGGCGTTTTTCTATGTTAAACAGTTCCTCCTTCCCAACTAGTCAAGAAAAACCTTGATTTCCCATGACCTAAATTATGCAGAAAAGGGCTGAAGCTTGGGCAGCGTAATTTCTAAAGGGTATGACTGATTTTATGCAGAAATATTAGTATGCAGGTTCAGAATAAGATTCATTTAGCTTAGGCATGGAAAAACAAACACTTCTATGAAGAAAAACCCTGCAATGAATTGCTACAACACATAGGAAAAAGACTGCAGATTATATCAGCGTTATTTTTCAAGGGTTTCAGCTGCTGTAAGTGAAAAATAATATCTATGAAAGATCTATGGCTGAAACATCAGATCTATACCAGATCTGGAAACTACTCAGCCTCCTTTGTCCGATCCCCTTGGGATTTCATCAAAATAATGCAGGTAAAAGAGTAGATCTGAAATTTAAGCTATAGAACTGTAGAAAACTCAGAATTTTTGAAGATGATTTTTATTATACATGATATCAGATCTGAAATAGCTTATAACAATAGCTACTTGAAATAATTACAAAGTGAGAGGCAAGCCTCAATCACTTGAGAGTAGATTTGCACAAAAAAGGAATAACATTAAACCCCAATGTAGAAAATGTAGTTCATGGAAGGACTGCACTGTAGCTCAATGGAACTGAAGTAAAAACTATAAAATACAGATCCGAATACAAAATGGGAGAGATATCCTCTTCCGGGTGGTCACAAGACACCCTCCCTGAGAGAAATCTTCTCCAAAACAACTAGATCTTTGCAGATCTAGACTACCACTTGCTGCAACTCAAGCAGATGCAAAATCATCAATAGGACCAGCACTGCTAATAGATGGAGCTTTGCCAAAATGCTGGATAGTGGCTCATTTCAGTGCATTCTCCTCCATGAGCTACTCAAGGAAGGAGGGAGGATTCCTAAATAGGAAATCCTCTTCCCTTAGGCTAAACAAGCAATGGAGCTAGAGTTGCTCAAGAAACCTCTATTTCGAAAATCCTTCAACAACCATTTCTTGAGCCCTCACCTCATTTTTATAACTTGAATGGGTGCACAAAACCTAAACCACTTCAATGGACTTAACCCCTTTCACATTGGAACCTTCTTCTAAAATTGCGTTGGTTCTCCAAGGTGGTCCAATTTCTATTCACACACAAGTGGATTTTTGTTGCAAAGGCCTAGATTTATCCTTTTTCACATTGGGCTTATATTTATTCTTTGATTTAAGGAGCTTTTCATGTCCTCCTCTACATTTTATTCATCAAAAAATAAGAAAGAAACAAAATGAAGTATTCCTATTAGCTTGGGCTAAATATGAACATTATAGTCCTCCCCCTTCAAAATGTTGCTTGTCCTCAAGCAACTGCAAGGAAGAAACAAACTTCTCCTTCCCTTTTCTATGGCCTCATCAATGGATCCTACCATAGCTGCAAATGATAAGCAATGAATCTACCCTCCAATGACCTTCTCCAAGTGCAAAATAGCAAGTGTACATCATGATAAATGGGAGGTACAAGTGGTGATCTTCTTGTTGCTCAATGGCCTCATCAGGTAGGAGTGATGAAGAGCATGGGGAAATTTTTTCCCAATGAGTGTCTCCCACACCCATGCTATCATCCAAATAAAATGAGCCATCCTTGAAAACTCATAAAAAAATCATTAATCCCCATGATGTGCATTGAGTAGGGGCTACAAGGCTGGAAATGAGGGATGAATATATCCAACTCATGCTGTCGCTCTTCCCACTGTTGATGGATGTGGAGCTGTGGATCCTGGGCTGCAAAAATGTGGTCACCATGAAACCAAAAGGAATCAGTAACTTCATGATCTCCTCCATTGGTTTCAGTGAGCCTCCTTGCCCACCCTCTCATGCATACAGTGAACAATTTATCTTCACCATAGGTGCTCCAAACGTCATGTGGACTAAGTGCCATATGATGTGCTGGATGGTGACAATAGTCCCTCACTTGAGACCAGCGCTATCCATCATCTTGCTACCTCAATTCATGATACCATAAGTGGCCATCCCACCACATGCTTGCTGAAATAAGCTTCTTCAAAGCTTGTAAATGATAGAGGAAAATAAATGTTGGCTGAATGGAGATCAAGAAAAACATCTCTTGCTCTAATTCCTCCCATGTGAGAGGCTCCCCTTCATGATACAAACTCAATACATGACCCTTTGTAGAAGATGATACAATGTACCATGCAGCAGCCACAAAAAGTTCCCTCCTCTTCTTGAAATTCAATTGAATATGGGAGAGTGCATTCCCAATGTATACATTCATCCAATGTATCAATCCTCCTCTCCCACATATGCTCCTCATAAAAATAGAAATTTCAGCAACATAGGGAGCAAGAATAGAGTTCATGTTGGCTACCATATGCAACAAATGTAAAGGGCAATGATCCCTCATATGCAACCAACGCAGTTTGGACCTCAACTACAATTGAGACTACTGAAAAATGTGGTCTTCCAACCACTTGAATGCTACCCCAATCTCTTCATAAGCTTGGAGGAAGTGTATGATGGATGAGGCAATATAAGTATGTCCTCCTAGGGAGTAGTTATCAACATTGGTCATGGCCTCAAGTAGACCATGCAACCTCAAAATAAGAATGCTCCTCCTTGGAGCAACATTATGCACATGCATGGTTAAGGAAGCAATATGTAAATCAGCAAGTAAATAAACAATGTCCTTACCATAGCCTTTGCTCATGCAAAGGGAGCAGCTCATAGATGGGCCTCCTTCCATCCTTAAAAATAAGTGAGGAGACTGCTTTAACTCTTCCTAAGATTCATGTGCATGCACAACTCCCATGCCAAATGTAGATGTGTAAAGGTTGTTACCCTTCCCCTTTTTCTCCTGCCACGGCGTAGAAACTGAAATGAGAGTGGGGGTGGATGATATTGAGATGTTGTTTCTCTCCTCCTTGAGCCTACCCAAGACTCTCAGCGCTGCATCAAGACCTCCCAAGGTCTCCACTTCTGTGAAATCATTGAGCAATGCCTCACCATGTGAAGCATTCACCTCCTCTTGCTGATCAAGTGGCCTTCTTGGTGCAATGTCTCTAGGAGATGAGAAATCATCTAGTGGTGACTCAATACATGAATGGAGAAAACCCTCCATGCTTCCACTGCGTAATCCAATCACCTCTTTAGGTGCATCAACCTTCTGCAATAGATAGGAATGAAACTCGCACTCTGCCTTATCTCCTCCTTGTGCCTCCAAGGTTTCACACCTCCTCCACAATGGCACTGATGAATCATGTGTCGTGCTTTGATCCCCACATTTGAGATCCCGGGGATTTTCTTGCCATACCACAAGAAAACCTCTAGTTGGAGCAATAGCTCCGTTATCCTCTGCTTGAGGTGCTAGATCAGATCTAGATCTAATAATGTTGTTGCCCTTTATCTCTACAAAAAAATTGAGAAACCTTCCAATGGAATGACCCACCCTTGAAGAAGAGAGATTTCTCTTCTCTTGTGCAAAGGTGTGGAAGGGTAATCTTGTCTCCAACAAGGCATGATGCAGAAATTCAGCCTCTCCCATGGGCCTCTGAAATGGATCTGCGTTTTTATGCAGTGCCCTACAATGCTTTAAAAAATAGAACTGGTTTCCAAGTTTTAGGGCTTGAGACTCATCTTCTTTCAAGAAATCACTAAGAGTTTCCCTTTTGGTCACTCCTCCTTTTGGTTCTAGTTGTCTCATGGCAGATCTGAGTTCATGACTGCGCTGTATATCACAATGTGTGGCTGCATGCTCACACACACTGTGTGAAGATATAGAGTTTGATTGAAACTCAAACCCCTTTGGAGATTTTTCAAACATCTCCATTCTTGCTTGCTTAGGATCTTCATGAATGCTCTGCATAGATTTAGGAAGAAGCTTTGTGAGCCTATCTTCCTTCTTCCTCCTGCTTCTTCTTCTGTCTTCTTGATTAGAATAGGAAGTGCAGTGTACTTCCTCTTATATTTTCTCATACACATCATAAGAAGTACTGGGTACTCCTTCATCTTCCTGAAATTCTCTAGGAATTTCACTATAGTTTTTTCTGCTTTAGAACCCTCTTGGAGTTTCATTGCACCCTTCTTCTTTCATTGGTTGAACCTCCTTGGAGAGGCCCTTCTCTGATTTTAAAATTGATGAGAGTAATCTCATCCTCTCCATCAATTTTATCTCTGATTCTTCTCTTAATTCACTGATAGCTTGATCTCACAAGATGTTCTAGAGATCATGCTCTGATACCACTGTAAAGTTCCAAATCTGGAAATTGAGAAATATTTGACAAAATGTTGGTTATATACCATCAAAAAATCTCATAAAATATGTTATAATGAATATCCTTTAGTAAATAGAACAACACCATCCTTATACAACGTTTTATGGGAAAAAAGGTGGGGAAAAGCGGTGATTTTGGCCCTAAAATGAGTGTATTCAGATATATGCGTCAAAATAAGGGAAATTACAGGAGGTTATTTCATATGAGGTCATGATGGACCTATTATCCCAATTTAAGCTCAAACAAATAATTCTAGCTAAGTTAAACAGTTCCTCCTTCCCAAACTAGGCTAGAAAACCCTGATTTCCCATGGCTTAAATTATGCAGAAAATGGATGAAGCATACAGAGCGTAATTTCTGAGGTTTTTAACTGAAATAATGTTATAAAATCAGTATGGAAACTTATAATATGAAGCAAATGGTTTACATTAGGAAAAAAAGAGATTTACACAAAGAAATGCCTCCAAATGAGGTGTTGTAGCCATGCAATGAGACATAAGAGATGAATAGTGTAATTTACAGTTGGATGAAGTAGTGTTTCATTATATTTTATATATACAGCAGATATGAACAGAAAATCACAAATCAGAATGGGATCTATATTCAAAAAGATCTTTTTAGTACATTCCCCTTGGGGATCTCAGCAAAAGATGAATAACAGTGAACAGATCTGAGATCTACACCATAGATCTGCAGTAATCTTCAAAAATTTCTGAAGAATATGATGCACAGCAGATCATATCTGAAATAGGACATGGATTGGTTGGCCAATCCACAGATCACCTCAGTGAAGGAAAGGAGCCCTTTCACCGGAGATCTCTCCTCCAAACTGATGCAAAACCCACACTGCAACTCTGCTTGCAAAAAGGACTTAGTTTCTGAAGCTAAATGTGTAGATGAAGTAAAATACACTTTGGCCTCATGCCAAGATAAGAATTTGAAGCTATGGTGATCTAGAACACTCTTGCCATTGCGTTAGAAGACTTTCCTAGTGAAAAGAGGGGTTAGATATGCATAGATCTGAGAAGATCTATCTTCCACTTGCTACAAATCACTTAGGCAATGGAAACCCTCACTGGATTTATGCTGCCAAAGAGAGATGGAGCTTAGCCAATGCCAGATAGAGGACGAATGCAGCACAATCTCCTCGAAGACACCCTCAAGGAAGGAGGAGGAATTCCTATATAGGAAATTCCTCTCTCTAGCTAAACGGCCAAGAGAGTTTGAGTTTCTTAAGAAATATCAAAATCAAATGATCATATAAAACCTTTTCCTTGAGCCTTCTCCTTCCTTTTATAAGATGAGGATGTGCAAAACCCTAAACCACCTCAAATGAATTAACCCCTTTCACAATGGATCCTCCTTCTAGAATTGCGCTAGGTCGTCAAAGTGGTTCAATGTATCTGTTCTGCTTGGTGATTTGGTCCTATTGACCCATTCAAGTGGCTCAATCTTGTTCACACACAAGTAGCTTTTATTAAGAAAGCCCTGATTTGTCTTTGTTCACATTGGGGATTGATTTATTCTCATGTTTTAGGAGTTTTTCATGTCCTCCTTTACATTTTATTCATCAATAAATAAAATTAAAACAAAATGAAATGTTCCTATTAGCTTGGGCTGATTACAACTGTAGTGTGCTTCCCATATCATCTTGACACGCTCGCTTGAAGGAACACAAAGGTGTCCCAGGTGACATAAAAGTGCATCTTGGAGGTGAAAATTTGGAACTTGTGTACCCCCCAAGAGTGCCTTGTAAGTGTGGCCGAATTCTAGGTCATTCTCATAGAGAAGCGGCCAATCAGAAGTCTCATGCCCATAAGAGTTGAGAACAGTGGTGAGTGCCACGATCGGTGGTCGGCTGAGGCAGTCTGCAATATTATTGGTGCTACCCTTCTTGTACTTGATGTTCAAATGAAACTGTTGCATATATGTGGACCACTTCTGATGGTGATCATTCTACAACCTCCCTTGTGTCTGTATGAACTGCAGGGGCCGGTGGTCTGTGTGGATGATTGTTTCATTCCCCAAAATGTAATGCTTCCATTGTCGACAAGCTTGCACAATGGAATACATTTTTTTTTCATAAGTGGGATACTTGCAAACTGTGTCAGACAATGTCTCACTGTGATATGCCACTGGATGTCCATGTGGAGTAAGAACTGCCCCAGTAGCATAGTCAGAGGAATCTGTCTCGATCTCAAATGGATGTTGCAAGTCTAGTAATGTGAGCACAGGGGTAGAACAGAGGCCATTTTTCAATTCTATGAACACCTTCTGTTGAGGTTCCAACCAAAAGAGTTTTTCTCTCGCTCCTCCCTTGGTGACTTGACTCAAGGGCCAAGTGATATGAGAGAATCACAACACGAACCTACAGTAGAAATTAGCAAGACCTAGAAAGCTGCGAAGCTCTGTTATAGTGGCTGGAGTTGGCCAATCCCGAATGACTTGGATCTTGGTTGGATCCACATGCACCCCCCTTTCATCAATAATGTATCCCAGATATTGAACCTGGGTCATGCCAAAAGTGCACTTCTCCAAGTTGGCACACAACTTGTGTTCCCGCAATGTTAGGAGGACTTGTCAGATGTGATGAAGGTGCTCTTCCCAAGTCTAGCTAAAGATCAGAATGTCATCCAAGTACACCACTACAAATGAGTTGGTGAATGGCCGCAAGATGTCGTCCATCAACCTCATGAAGGTTGCAGGAGCATTTGTCAACCCGAAAGACATGACCAACCATTCGAAAAGGCCTTCCTTGGCTTTGAAGGCAGTCTTCCACACATCGGAGGGTTCAATTGGTACCTGGTGATACCCAAACTTCAAGTCGATCTTGCTGAAATATTTTTCACCTTTGAGTTGGTCCAGGAGGTCATCAATCCATGGGATCGGGTACCTATTATGAACAGTGATCTTGTTTATCACCCAATAGTAAATACAAAGTCTCCATGCCCCATCCTTCTTTTGTACCAACACGATCGGGCTCCTAGAGGGTGATGAACTTGGTCGGATGTCACCTTTCTGCAGCAACTCCTGAATCTGCCTCTTGATTTCATCGTTCTCTAGAACTGAGCGCCGATAGATCGGTCCAAAGGGTAGCGGCCCACCTGGGGTCAAATCAATCGGGTGCTTGACCTGACAGTGTAGAGGAACACTTGTGGGTGAGGTGAAGATGTCCCTGTACTCCTCCACAACCTTATCCATTTGTTGTTGTCGTTCATAGAAGCCTTGTTTGGAGGTCGTGGCCACAATCTTCTTCTTGCCCTGGGGGCGGATCATCAGGAAAATGAATTTCCTGGTTTGGGAAATGAGCTTACTGCATTGTTTTGCAGTAACCAAAGAGATAACGACAGGAGGTGGTACCTCTGGTATCCTGTACAACTTATTTCCCAAAGTAACAATAACAGCGTGAGGCTGAGACTCATACACAACATGACGCTTCCAAAAGTATGGTTGTCCTAATAATACATCAGAAACATCAATAGGAGTAACATCACATAATACTTCATTTCTGAAGGGCTTAATGCTATAGGGAAGGCGACACTGTTGGCTAACGTGGAGATCTCGTCCTTGGTGAAGCCACCTGATGGTGTATGGATGTGGGTGAGCTATGGTCGGAAAGCCCAACCACTTCACGACGTGTGTGAAAATGAGTTTCTTTTGGCTCCAATTATCGACAATGAACTATACCGGGGAGGCCTTTACCCACATATGGGAGTGGAAGAGACGTTCCTCCTCTGGATCTTCCAGTTCCTCCTTCTGGATATTCATAGTGGAAATAGTGGCATTGGGATTTGCATCAATAATCCGTTTCCCTTTTTCATTCCCCTTGTCACGTTCTGATTCAGATTTGGAGCATGCATCTGACTCAGAAGCCCTCATCTTGACCACCAGCGACTGCTTGGAACAACACTCACTTGTGTTGTGAGTGGAGATCTTATGGAAGTCAGACCACTTTCCCATGTCCTTCTTTGGCTTTGAGGTGTTGTTCTTTTCTTGTGGCTTTGACAGGTTGTCTTGAGTCGCCATGCCTTGGCTCTATCCTTTATTCTGTGGTTTGGGAGCACCTTTCCCTTGCTTTTGATTCGCAGATCCAAAGTCTCGCTTCTTCTGTTTTAATTTCTGCTCAAACTTGGCAGCATACCGGTATGTTGTACCAAGCGAGAAGATGTTGAGGAACTCCATTTCCTCCTGAATGTATCTACGCTAACAACTGCGATACTTTAGCACCAAATGTTTCTCTGAATCTTTGATACCCAACTTGGTGTGCAGGGTATGGAACAGATTCGTCAGCTCATGCACATCTTGATCCCTTTGTTGTCGCAGCGTGGTCCATTGTATGTACTTGTCCTCATAGCTCCCCACGGGATATTATTGTTCCTTGATGGCATCTCGGGAAGAATTCCAAGTGGGTATGACTGAGAACAGAGAGGGTTCTGTCTCATCCTTTTTCTCACAGTGAGTTTCCCATCAGTCGTTGGCATGGGGGGCAGCTTTGAGGAGTGAAAAAATAATCTTCTCCTTGTCGGAAAAGTCATGAACCGAGAAATATCATTCAAATAGATTCAACCATCTATCTATGGCATCTGCATCTATTTGACCCTCAAATATGGGAATGTCAAAATTGACTTGTACCTTAAAAGGAGTCACACCTCCAGAGTGGTTGCTGGATGCAGATGCGCCGCTTGTGGGCAGCCGTTGAAGGATATGGGCAAAGTTATCCATCATCGCATTCCTTTGTTTTTCGAGGGCCTCCTTGAAAAATATTTTGATAGGATCTCCTGCTCCCTCATATTTCTTTTCATCCCCCATGGGTGTCCGTCGGGGTTTGTGAGGTTGATGTTGCAAAGGTTCCACCGGATCGAGCCCTAACTCCTTATACCCCGACCTCGTTGGGGACATGCAAATAAGGATCGATAAAAAGCAGACCTCTCTAATACCACTGATCCGAATTTATGCAGGAACGCAATAGAATAAAGATATAACCATAAATACAAAGATGAAGTGGAAATAACACTTCATTTCATTAATATCAAAGAACTGAAATTTGCTTACAGACAGGATGGAAATAAAACTAGCTAGGGCACTGGTAGCTATCTCTGAGAAGATATGTGGTAGCTACAGGCCTCTGAAATAAGTTACAATGAGGCTTGAGGGCCTATTTATTATTTAGAAACAATGGGAAATCCTAAACAGCCAAAACCCTAACCCTAGGAGATGAAGCACCAAAACTATGGGCCCCATTTGGGTAAATTGGTGTTTCAACTTCCCGGGGACATAACTTTGACATACGATCTCCGTTTGATGCGTACCATACCTTGTTAGAAAGATCTATCTGAGGACTAAAAATTTCGAGTGCGCAAAATTGGTCCATGGACCCATGTTTCTCACCATTTTCCCAAAAAATGTCGTTTAGGGCCTCAAAACGGCTCCGAAAGTTCAAGACCCAAAAAACTGCTAAAAATAGTAAGTTGTGCCGAAACTGAAAAACTGAAAGAGACAATGGTGGGGCCCCAAGTGGAATAGGCAGGTGAACACCAATATCCACCTGGATCAGCAATTGATTTCCATGAAGGAGGAAAAGAAAGAGATTCTTAAAAAGATGCATGAGATCGAGACATAGCTCCATGTTGCAAATGAGAACCTTGAAAGGATGTATGAGATGGAGACTCAACTCCATATTTCCAAGGAAGCCTTATCCAAGGATGTGCTTCAAAAAGAGGTATGAAATTCAATTTTATCTCACGCAGCCCCCTGCCGACCCAACAGCCAGCAATTTCCTCTCAAAATGAATGTGTAGGTACTTTTGAAAGACACACTAGAGGAATAGCATCCAAATTATTGATGAATATGGGCTATGAAGGTAAAGGATTGGGAAAATAGGCACAAGGCATAGTTGAGCAAATTGTTGTTGAGGAAAGGCCTAAGTATTTGGGTCTTGGTTATGGAAAACATGATGGAAAAATCTATAAATCCAAGGAGGCACACGAAGGTGTTCCAAGAATGACTTTCATTTCATGTTCATTACCTAAAGCTTGCGAAGATTGTGTTCATGAGGAATGCAAAAGTTTTACACCCACTTTACAAGAAGGTGCTCATAAGCATGCAACTAATGAGAATAGTGAAAAAGAGGATGTTCAAAGCTCTACAGTTATTGAATGCATTGTGGCATTTTGAAGAGAGATAATACCTCATCAAATTCACCTCCTCAAGAATGCGATAAAGGTGAATTATCAAGGTATAAATTTTCTTTCAATCAAGTTGCTTTTGATTATGATAAACATGGAAAATTCTCACGTAAGATTTGGAGAAAATTTTCATGTTCCATTTGTGGTTTGGATAACCATAATGTTCAAGATGTTGGAAGAAGATAGCCATGCACAGGAAAATTTTAAAGCAAAGGAGGCAAGAAGCCAAAGAAAAAGTAAGTAATGTTGAAAATAATAGGAAATTGTTTTGCACTCATTGCCATAAGCAAGGTCATCTTGTAGACAAGTGTTGGACATTGTATCCAGCAAGTCATCCACAGAATTTGAAGAAGGTTAAGAAAGAGAATGGAAAAGAAGATTCCATAATTGATGTGGGTTAAGATGATTCACATGATGATGAAGTACAACTGAAAGAAGTGTCAATGAAATGGTTTGTTCTTTTACATTGCATGTTGCATGTTTACGATTGAAAGTGGAGTATGTTGAGACTCAGTTTATTGTAAAAAATTTGTTTATTCATCTCTAAGATTACATGTACATGTGAATGTGGAATTCTTGTACTTATGGTTGTACCTATGTGAGGGAGTTGAGGAATGATATACATGCATGAGATATGTGAGAATGAACAGTGGAATTTTGATGATTTCATTGTGTTTAAAAATGCATGAGTGTCAACATGTGTTGGTCGATCGTCATTAGGGGAATTTTGAGGTCTAAAATGGGCCTCCTAAGAAAAATGTACAAAAAAAATAAAATTTATAAGAACCAATAGGATTCAAGATGATGATGTCAACCATTGGGGATGATTCACCATTTTTTAAGTAAAAGGTTAAAAAGATTAAAAAATAATAAAATAATAAAACTACTTTTTCAACTTATCTCCCAATTTTTTTACTGAAATTTCGAGTGGCAATACTCATTGGATGCAAAATTTAATTCCTCATCCAAGGAGTACCCATGTTACATACTTTTGATGTAACCCGCTACATGAAAAATGATAAATACATCAAAAACGTGATTACAATCATGTTTTTCATGTATTTCTCATTTTTCATGTAGCAGGACCGATGAGGAATTAAATTCTGCATCCAACAAGTACTCCCGCTCGAAATTTGAGTAAAAACTTTGGGAGATAAGTTGAAAATATGAGTTGAAAAAATAGTTTTTTCTTTTTTCCCTCTAAAATTTGATAATGTAATCAAATATTATTTTATTATTTCCACTATTATCTTAGAATTTCCTTAGGACTCAATTTTAGACCTCAAAATTCGCCTAATGTTGTACATGCATGTCATATCCACTTGGAAAAGTTGATTTTGTCTCCAAATGTGAAAGGGAGATTTTGACGAAGTGTTTTCATGAAATGTGAAATTATTTTTGTTTGGGAAAAGAATCATCAAGTTATTTCACATCCTTATGCTTGACTTGAGAGTCAGTCTTTTAAAGAGGCATGTTTTTGTCAACTTGTTTTTGGTCGATGATTTTGACACCAAGATGTGAGATTACATGGTGATGTTCACAAGATGTGAAATTTGTTGCTTTTTGAGGCATAAGAGGATATGCCGTCAAGTTATGTTTCTTGCATGTTGTGTTTTTCATATTGATGGTTGTGTTTGAGACAAGATGTCCAAGAAATTTCAGCCAAAATTTTTTTGTAGCCATTGTAGACTATTTTATATGTTGATGCCAAGAAGAGAAGGAGATGGCGAATGTATTCTTGCTTATGTGGAATTTGGAACCGTGGAGGTAAAAGAATGGTCATTTATTTTCTTATTTTTACTGATGTTGGAAGCTATTTATTGTAGTTCACTCATTGCAAAGGAGTAACATGATTCTTAGTGGGAAGGCACTGAGGAATTGATTTGGTACAAAAAAAGTTTTATATCAGCAAGCGGCCAATAAGTGTGGGACTGGGTCAGCAACAGAAGGAGAACAGTTGTTGAAGATCCAAGCCATTGGCAAGGCAAGGCATGTTAGTGATCGAAGTGGTTTTCACGATGATTTCTCAAAGTATAGTAAGGATGATATAACTTAGGAAATAGAAGAGAGTTCAACTCTAATGATATATCCATATTTTGGGATCCAAAAGCATGTCAGTGGGAAGGAGTGATTAGAATCTAGATCAGGGGCAAAAATTAGCTCAAAAATGAAAGTGCTCAAAATTCCACCAAACCAAATTCAAAGTGACCGTCCCGTCTAAAGGAATCCAGAGAAACTCATTTCGTTGAAAACCGAGTTTGGATGAAGGAGTTATGGTCTGTTGATCGTCGTTCATAACAGACAATTTTTATTAGAAATTTGCATAACAGGTGTTGTAGATGAGACCGAGAAGGATCAGATTGAGAAAAAATGGAAAGGTGTTTGCAAAGGTTGTGGAATTGGTTCAATCTTAGGTTTTTCTTTCAAACTATCTTTCAAAAATAATAGTAATGAAAAATATGCTTTAGTAGCCATGGATTATTATGGCTTACGCTTGGAGACTAGAGGAAAAAAAGTATATTTTTTCGAAGGAAACAACCACGATTTATTTAAAAAATTCCAGAGATTAATGAACAAGGGTGATGGAAAATTTAGATTGTATTGTAGAAATAAAGCGGAAGATGAATGATCAAGATCGAATCACATGATTACTGTGGAAGATGGACGGTTGTGAAGCATATCATATTCAATCATGAAACATTTCAGCGCATATCGCACTCGGCCATAAAGATTTCATCACATATTGCATTCGGTGAAATGAGCCTTGGGAATGTGATGAGGAGTCATGTGTTAACTTGTTCTACGATTTGTGATGAGTGAGATTTGTGATTTCATATTTGCGAAGGAGTAATGTGATATATCGCATCGCAATCTCACCACCTTGTTACCACCTCGGTAAGACCCACCTTTCACCACGTCACTCATCGCAATTGAAAATCAAAATTTTCCTACTATTTCCTTATGACCTCTGCCCCAGCATTGCATTCCCACACCAATGTGCCACTAGGTTTACATTTGAAAAAAATGTGTGCGATCTTCTAATTGAAAGCTAATGTGTAACGAAGGGCGAAGCGCCAATTATATTAGACCTAATTGTGCTTAAACGTGTAGTTAACCCCACTAATATGCATTTAAATTTAAACTAATCTGTAGTTAGTTTAGTGGGATTTTTGGCGGAGCGTCAAATTTTGAGCCAATCCCAAATTTAGCATACTTAACTCGCAATCTTCCAGTTTTAGTGGAGGTTTTCTAGGCCTGGAGTCAATGAGGCCTATCTTGAGCAATATTCTAGCAAATTGGGCTTAGGAAAAGTCATTCTTCACATTTTGGCATGCTGGGAATCCATTGGAGCAGGTTTAAGAGGAAAAGGAGCACTTCTTGATGGTTTTGTTCCCACTTGAAGATAAAATATGCCTAGGGCCACTAGGAGAGGAGGCCATGTCTAGAGGACTAGTAGACCAAATGAGGAACCAAAAGAGGCTACTTAGGGGTTTATTTATTCTTTTAATCCACTGGTAACTTTTGTTTTCTATTTAGAGAAAATATTCAAGTTCAAATTGTCAGTTGAACTAGGAGGGTGTATGGATCATTCAGATATTGAGCCAGTTCTTGGAGGACTTTCAGATGGATATGATCTTGCAGGTATCTTTCAACCTCCATATGTTTGTAGCAGTGTTGTAGCATTCTTGTCATATTTTCTCTTTATGTGTTTTAGAGAGAAATACTGCTCATGTACTTACAGTTATTGAAGTACAAATTTGATGCTCTTTCATATTTGAGTAAGGGATCTTGGTAAAGATGCCCATGTGTTGTTGAGAGTAAGTGTATGGTAAAGGGACTTTGCAGGAGTTGTTTCTTAGGAGAAACTTACCATTTCAGATCAACATATTGATGTACTCATCATTTGAAATTAGAGCATAATAATAATGAATCATGCCTTAGAGCTGATTCAAGGAGATGTAGCCTAGGTTGGGAAAACGCCTTCATCAAATGGCTTGTGCTTTGTTGTATTATGTATTTTATTTTCATTTTCTTAATGGTTTCATGTCTATGAACTACTCATGGAATTACACATTGAAAGACACTAAAAATAAATCCTTATGATAATGTGAAAGATCAGTAAAATCCTTATGCACATAAGAAACACATTTTTAATTTTGATGAGGGAGATTGCATAACATTAACAAGTTTACCCACATTTAGATCACATCCTTTTGTCAGTTGAGAGTTAGAATTTTTCTCAAATGAGAAATAAAGAAAGCAAGCAAAGTAAAAGCAAGAAAACGAAAGGAAAGGAATGGAAAATAAAGGAAGGAAAAGGAAAGAAAATGAAGGCTAGGATCAAGAAACTTCAACGAGAATATTTGTAGGAAATAGGTTTCGTGTATGATTTCCTAGCTAGTTTTTAAATGCATGGTATATGCATGTTGGTATTTGGTTATTTTTCTGTCATTCGCATGGATTTTATCGGGTTTTGACCGTGGATTTTACCCTAGCTTTTCCATTTCTAGATAGCCATGGTGTGATGGGATTTTTTTCGGTTTGAGCTTTGGATTTCTGGAAGATTTTGGATCCAAGAGAGGTGGTCTCGAGAAAATTCCCAAATTCCTAGAAATCCATTGACCGATAATGCCATCATACATGGTAAAGCCTGAGGTTGGATACAAGAAATTTCCTCAAGGATGGTGAAGTAATTCTAAGGCATCCAAGCTCAGTTTCTTTTTATGATATTTACACCATTTTGGGTGTGATCACGGTATGGAGAGGGTAAAGGTGGTTTAACCTATGGATTCCATTGGTTGTGTTTGGATTGGTCTATCCCATGACATCCCACATTCATGCTTGGAATATGGCACAAGGGTGTTTGGATGAGGAGAGATTTGGCTTAGCTAATCTATGGTCGAATGGAACGTGGAAGTACTAAACCTAGTCAACATTTTCCTATGTTTAATAAAAGCTATGTTTGTCTTGATTTGGATAAGTAAATATAATGGTTCTAAATGTGATTGAGAACTAGATTGACAAAGGCTTGGGAAAGCCAACTAACAAGTTTTTTTATAATACTTATTGGATCTCTATACAATCTTAATAGTTTTTCATGAATCCTATTCCATATGCCTCCATAGAATGTGCATAAATTAAATATATGTTCCAAAGTATCATCGTGCAATAGACATACTAGGCAACATGAAGGTCCCTAGAAGTTTCTAATTTTGATTTCCTCCAACGTTAATGGATTACTCTACATAAATAACCACAATAAGATGGATACTTTTGGTTACAAGCATTTCTTCCATATTTTATCCCAAACCTCTTCTAGAGGCTGGTCTTGATATCCTACTTCTACTTCTAGATGGTAGGCTTCGCTAATTGAGAATGTTACTTTAGATCTATATCCCCATATTAATTTATCCTCTCAATTTGATACTAATATTTATTCATGTTTTAGGTTATTCCAAAAATTCCTCTAGAATTACCCTTATGGTTTCAGGTCCCAATTCTTCGATGGAATCCATTAGCGCCATCCCTAATCTTCCACCTCCACAACCCAGTAATCTTTGATTTTTATTTTTCCTTGGGATACAAGGCATTTCCTTAAATTTTTATAACCCTCTTTGATCCTCTAGATTAGGAAGTTTCTACAAGGAGTCAACCAAGAATAATGTTTTTCTTCCATTTTTAATTTTCCATAAAAAATGCTTTTGAATCAACCAAATACCATTCTTTTCCAAGGTCCAAATCAAGGATATAGGTGTTGAGATATTCAGTCTTATCAAATTTCATTGAAGAGTATGTGGTGTATAATTACATTTACATTTTATTTTATAGAGGTCCATTCCTCCTTGGAGCCATTTTCACCATGTTTTTGCACCCATAATCATTGACATAATGATTGGCATTAGGGAAATTTTGAGGTCTAAAATGGGCCTCCTAAGGAAATTATAAAATTATAGTGGAAATAATAAAATAAGATTTGATTACATCATCAAATTTTAGTGGGAAAAAAGAAAAAAATACTTTTTCAACTCATATTTTAAATTTATCTCCCAAAGTTTTTACTCAAAGTTTGAGCAGGATTATCAGTTGGAAGCAAAATTTAATTCCTCATCGAAGGAGTACCCATGTTGCATATTTTTGATGGGTCTTTCTACATGAAAATGTGAAATACATGAAAAACGTGATTGTAATCATTATTTTTATGTATTTTTCATTTTTCGTGTAGCAGGGAACATCAAAAGTATGAAACATGGGTACTCGTTGGATGAGGAAGTAAATTTTGCATCTAATGAGTACTCCCGCTTGAAATTTGAGTAAAAAAATTGGGAGATAAGTTGAAAAACTAGTTTTATTATTTTATTATTTTTTAATCTTTTTACCCTTTTACTTAAAAAATGGTGAATCATCCCCCATGGTTGACATCATCATCTTGAATCTTATTGGTTCTTATAAAGTTTATTTTTTTGTACATTTTTCTTAGGAGGCCCATTTTAGACCTCAAAATTCCCCTGATAGGTTCCTCAACCTCACTTCACCTTCCAGCTTTGGTATGCACATATTATCCGATGCCACTAAAGTTGATTTATTATCCAATATTAAACCTCCCCAAAGGAAGGAATGATGAACTATTTATAGTTCCTAATGAATGAATGATGGTTTCATCATGGATGAGAATAGGTAAATCAGGAGGGCTTGAAGGAAAACATTTAGGAGTACCATACATCTTGTTATATTTAGAGATATAAACGTCTAGTCTGAAACTTTACTATGAAAATTTGTGAGAAGATCCTCCCATAGAATACATGTGACAGAGTTGTATGGGTGAAAACCTGAAGTTGGGAAACACTTTTTGGTGGATATCGAAAAATTGGGTGAAATTTTTAATTTCTCGTTCGAGAGAATAGTCAACTCTATTTCTCGACCAAGAGTTCTTAGAACTCTCGTCCGAGATATTTTTAATGTTTCACCCAAGAGTTAGATTGGGCTTGACTGGAGTTAAACTACTCTTAGATGAGAGTTAATTATTTTCTCGTCTGAGAGTTTTATTGGCACAAACTCTCGTGCTTAATGATTTATACAACTCTCGTCCGAGAGTTTAAAGGGTTTCTTAATTTCTCTTCTGAGAGTTGTTATAAATCATTCTGCCTATCTAAAATCATGAGTAAACTCTCAGAAAAGAGTTTTAAAACTCTCAGCCTAGATTTGTTTTAACTCTCATCCCAGAGTTTATATTCTATTACACTCTCGTCCCAGAGTTTTATGCTTATTAAAAACTCCAAAATATTGTCTCCCCTGACATTCTGCAAACCCTTGGCCTGCAAAAACCTGTACATTGGAGCACAAGAAATGTCATGTTCGAGCCACCTCAGCGAGCAAGTCTGCCACCGTGAGTACCCCTGATAGCAACAAATTGGATATCTATTTCCAGGTAAGTCTCGAATTTGATTTTTTTAGGGTTTGTATTATGTGGTAATTCACTATTTGGTATTATGTTTGGTAATTGACTGTGGTAGTTCACTGTTTGGTATCCCCTTTTGTATCTATAAAAGTATAATTGTTATCAATAAAGTCTGAAAACCCAGTCTTCATCTCGATTGACCCGAACGATTTCGTTTGCTCTGGTTCTACCCTCCCTCATTCCTTCTGAAACGTCCCCTATTCGCAACCAAATCCAGTTTGAATGATAATAATCACATACAACATGGTTCGAAACCCACATAACTGCTCTACTACTAGATGCAAGTGATAAATACCTATTGTGTTTGCAGACCAAGAAAAAATTTGGTTCTATGGTTGGGTTCGAAACCCATAATACATAACCCTAAATATCATTTCAAAATATTATAATTTGAAGCTAAAGAACTGAGTGTTATTTCCAATGAACACCAATACCCGTAAACTATACCATCACAAAAACTAGTTTAACGGATAAACCGATATGGACAAGATTTGGGGTCTCTATTGCAATACCATTCCAAGAATGACACTAGTTTATAATATGGTTCTAAAGCTATAGCTATGAAGACAAGGTTAAATACAGACAAAGCTATGAACAATGAGACATGTGAATAGAGAATGAATACAATCCAAAAACAATATTGATTTGTAGGTATTAAAATAATAATGTAAGTGTATAAGTGGTAGTGTTTAAACCCTAACTAGGCATGGCCAACTAAGCATGGGTTGAAACCCTTATGAAGACTTGAACAAAGGAACAAAAACCCAATAACAAGAACCAACAACGCAACCAAGAGAACTTACAAAATATACAACAAGCGATGAATCTTCAATATTATATGCATAACAGTAAACCAAGAACTCAATACCGGGACTAGGGTAAAAACCCATATTCAAATGATACAAAATCTACTCATATATATATATACACGCGCTTTGGGTCATGTAGCGGGTAGTTTGCTAGATGGCCATTGAGTTATAGAGGAGCGCCTAGGAATGCCCAGACAAAAACACATGAATTTGCACATAGGTGTTGACAATGTAGAGAGAAAACTGCAAGATGTGGTTCCCAAAATTGTAATGAACCTAATTAAAATTTTTTGTGTGTGTAGGGACCTTTTCCCTAGGGTCATGGTTATTAATTGTGACCCATCTCTTCAATAATTTATAAATATCACATTGTAGATTTGTAATGATCATTCTCAATCAATAAATAGTATTTGTCCTTTAGGACTACGACTTCATGTATTTTCTTCTTATCATCAATGACATCCTGTGAGTACCACAAGGTTTCTAACAAGTGATATACGAGTAGTTCATTATGCCATTGTGACAAAACACTACCATCACTACTACATCACACCATTTCTATGTAATTACTCTGAAATTCCCAGTGTAGTTATGCTAAAATTACCAGCCCATGCACCACAATCAAAACAGATCATAAGATACCCTACCAAAATTATAGAGTTTGAATATATTATAAAGTTGATCATTTGAGTAGGAGCCTACATCTGGTTATGTTTAGAAAACATAGTTAAGGTAACACCCTCTGTAGTAGGGAATGATGAATCAAGAAGAAAATTTTCTAAATTAGGCTACACTCATCAAGAATTGCAGATGTGGGTGCACCTACTAGGTGAACATTTAGTCAAAGATGTGTTTGTGGGAGAACGAATATGTTGGAATACCCTTAACCATTATTAATTATTTTAGAAATTGGAGATGGATATCTCAAAATAGTAGAGGGATTTTTTAAAGTAAGAATAAAAAATAGATCTTTATTTGGAAAATGAGAAGGCTTGCCTAGAAAATACAGAATTCCAATAATTGGAGAGCATTCAACATACACATTTCAAAACCACCCTATCATTCAAATGGTAAGGGAAGCCTTTAAATATATAAAAGACCCTTTCATACCCCCATAAGATCCTATAAGTGCCCATTTTATAGGAGAGCACTTTAATTACTAAATGGGCTGTACAAATCTAATTGGACACACTAAAGGACTTACATAATACTATATGACAATTATGACATTACAGGCACACATGTCAACATGTTCTTTATTTTGGATTAAGGTGCTCATCAATTTTTAAACTACTTAAGAATATAGTAGATTGTCGTACGCTGAGGCCCATGTACATGTTTTTAATGTATAATGCATTTGAACCTAACAATATTTGAATACATAAGATTCCATTACATGTTTACCAATTATGTTATTTATGAGTTGTGATTGACTTATTATAGTTTTTACTTTGGAAATGGGCATTTATAATTTGACTTGGGAATTTTTATCACATAGAGTTGCACCAATAGATCCACACGAGAATTATAGACAAATTGACCCACTATCACTTTCAGTTTGCCTCTCCATTTGGATTGGTTCTTCATAGCCTTAGGGGGGTGTCTCTAGGGTTTGTATGCTACCCCAGAATCTCTAAAGATGTAATAAACTAAAATCTACAACAACAAACAAATAAATACCCTTGAAGCCCAAGAGCACTTGAGAATAAATGATTATGATTAAGAAAGACTCAATTTTTTGAGATCAAACTTCCTAAGAAAATCTAGATCAGTACTTGAAAAGAAAAATATGCTTCAAGTGAATGAAATATTAAAATTAAAGGTATCAATGAATAAGTTATATCCTTTCAAGAAATTGATCATTAAACATACATGTGAAAAATCAATGAACCATCAAGGCATAGGGTGAGAAATAACAGAGAAACAAAAGGAAATAATTATAGTGTTAGGTGCCCTTCAATAGCAGCAATCAACATTTGAACCATTAAATTATCAATCACAGTTTTGGTTCCAAGCACAACGAGAAATTGAGTGAAACATTTTGGGAGTCACATTTCACAGTAATTTGGTAAGGTACCAATTAAGCTAGAGAAGATCCAACCTGGGATTTGTTGGTATTGCAAAAAATTGCAGGTGACTAACTAGAGATACTTCAGAAAGAAATGTCATCTTATGCTGCCTAGGATGTGGCTAACTGGGATTACTTCTTGGATCTAATTTTTGCTTATCCTGATGGTGGATGCAACCCAAAAACCCCAAGGAAGAATTATCTTATATAATCTGTACAACACAAGCAATAGAAGAAGAAAAACACTTTCTTTACAGTCCAAACTACAAAACCATTAGAATTAAATATCCCATAAAACCCAAAATGAACTAGGAAATTTCATAACTAAAGTATGAGATGTTCAATTACTGAGACCTTAAAATCCCACATCCTTGATAACATCTATGATTATATACAAATTAATTTATATTTTTTATTTTTATTCAAGGAGAAAGTGTCCTATAAACCTGGTAGGCCTCTAAAGATGTTAAAAGAAAAAATAAACATATATCTATGTGCAATGGAAAATTATGTAGGAAAATAGAGGCATCTCCACTCTAGCACACGAGATATCAATATATGTGATCAAGTCTATAAAGGAACAATAAAATGGAGTAGGATTTCGGTTTAGTCAAATACTAGGCATTCATATGAGTTGAGTGAATTGTTAAAGGGTGAAGTAGAAATGGTTCATGTATTGGGTAGTTTTCTAGATGGCCATCGAGTTATAGAGAAACACCTAGGAATGCCCAGACAAAGACACATGAATTTGCACATAGGTATTGAAGATGTAGATAGAAAAATGTAAGATCTGAGAGGATATATCCACAAGTACATACAAGATGATAGAAATGACCAAATCTTACAAATTTCGTAATACCTTTGGGGAAATATTTATAAATTTCTTTACAAATCTTTGGTTTCACCTCTGGGTAGCAATTGAAGATTCAGGTCTTCACTCATTTTCTTTATCTTAATTCCATAGTAGCATGAGAACATTGCTTTTGGTGGTTGGGGAACCTGTTCCTAGCTTTTCCCATTTCTGGGAGCTTAGGAGTTGGAGTGAAATTTTCTAGAATTGGTGGGTGGTTTCTGGAGCTTGAGGAATGGTCTAGGAGATTCTATATGGTACTGAGTCATTTCCAATGGTGTTTCTTAGTCTTCTTTGGTGATTAGAAACCACCAAAGGTTTCTGGATTGTTGTGGAGTTTATAGCTCCCTTATAAGCTGGGAACTTCTGGGTGTTCTTGACCACACATGACCAAGGTAAACTTCCATACACCATATTTTCATGACATGTCAGTGCTCTTGGGCCGAAAGACTACCAATGATTACCTAAGTGAATTTTTATTATAAGAAAAGCCTTAATCTGAACTTGTGAGTCTTGGAAGACTTGGAGGCTGGAAAAATTTTGAGATTGTGAGAGTTTCAACTGAGGAGTGCTTATTTCTAGCCTTTTTTTAAGGGATATGTAATAAATGTTATCGTTGTGATTTATGAGTAATAGAACTGTGGCACAATATTTCTGAAATGTGAAGCGTATAATATCGGTATAACGCAATATATTTAGATAACAGACTCTAATGTGTTGTTCAATATTTATTCATTTATTCTAAGTTGAAATCCACATGCCAATCAAAAGTATAAGATCAAACCTGGTAAGGATTGATTTTGGGAATCTTAGTTTATAATAACTGCCAGCTTTCCAAAACTGATGAAATCTATTTTTCTTTAAGTTTTGTGGTGTTTATCTTTGAACAATTTAGTGCTAAATAAAATTTGGAGATATATAACTTTTTCTACCTTGAGTGGATTCTGAGATCTAATTTTGGTTGTTAGATATGTATTTCCTCTATCCATCTTATTCTGAATTTGCTGGAACTTCTGCCTAGAGTGAAATGACTGAGAATCAGACATATGACAACTTCCTTGCAATATCTGTGACTCGTGACAATTTTCAGATCTGGTTGCTATATTTTGCTAATACTGTATTTCAAGGTATATTGCTTGTCTCTTGTATTGTATTTATACATTGTTTTTCCATCACCACGCCACTATATTGTATCTGGTTTATTCAAATTAAGTCCAAAATATTGGATATATATGATTCCAATTTTTATTTAGAGTCTACAACCATCATTGGAAGTGTGCTTCCATTCCCATTGTTTGGAGCTTAGCATTTTCTTATTTTTTTTCTTGCCTCCTTTCTTGGTGTCGTTTCTCTGTCATATAGAAAAAGAAGAGCTTCAATGCCTCTTCTCTTTACCTTTAGGCTTTCATCATTGTTCTATTTTTGTTTGCTCCTTTTTTCTTTTGTGTCTTTTCTTTTTGTTTTTCTAATTGGCTATGTGATGTGTTCCTTAATCAGTTGTACACTGGATTGCATAGAGTACCATGTATTTTATTATATTTTTTTCATTAGCTATATTGAAGTTATCAGAACTCAGTAATTTTTCGATTCCCCATTTTGGTGGATTATGCAATACTTATTTTTTATAATTAAATAAATAAATGGTATGTCGCTTCATTGAATCTTGAATGGTATTAGATTTTTTATGGCACAATAATGTTATTTTTCCATTTTTGTAGGTTTCCTTCTTTTATCCTTGTTATGTATTTTATATTTTTCCTATATATGTGTGTGTGTGTGTGTGTGTTATGTACATTTGGTTTTGGATACTTGTGCCTGCAATCCTGAAACTCACGCAAGAGAGATTAATTCTTACAATTATATTGATAAATGCTTATGACTATGTTGGGGATTTTATGGACTTCCATACCATTAGAAATATGCACAATCATTATTTGTTTGTTCACTCAACATGGAGAGTGACTTGTAATTATATGGGGTAGGACTTGTAATTATTATAGTAAGCTAGACATGTTAGACATGAAAGTAGTGATATTGGAAGCATACACTTTTAATTAATAATGGATGGATTTATGTAAGTAATTTAATTGAATTGAATGACTAATGTCATAAAATACAGTTTTTTAAATAAGATATAAATGATTTAATCACTATTATAGAGAAATAGTTGAATATTTAAATATTCAAATTTCAATTTAAGAATGAGTGTTTTCTTTTTAAGTTTCTAAGAAAACTAGTCATTTAAAATTAATGGAACTACTTTCATAGATCCATCTTAATTCTATCTATTAAACATCTTAAAAATCAAGAGAGATAAAAAAAAATACAGGCACAAAACTTTGAATAGGTAAAAGAAGCGAGATGGATCTATGCAAGTTTATTTTATTATTATAGAATTTTAATATTTTTACATTATTTATTTTAATGTCTATCATTTTAATTTTTTAACATTACATTATGTTAAACATATCATCAATGTGAAAATCCAAAGGTTTAGCATATGTACAACCCCATTGACTAAGCAATGAAATTGCTACATGAAGAAGGTCATAAGCATATTTGTGATAGTGGTTTTAGCAGGTCCTAAGTTAGGCATATGTGCTGAAAACATGACTAATGGAGTGAGCTTTGATTTGAATACTGTCCATAGACCTACTCAATCTTCTAATGGCGACTTTTGACCTCATGTAACAACATATGAAATCATTGGTTGATGACATGACTGTCGATTGATAATTTGTTTTCTAATTTGTTTATGAGGGGCAGAAATTTGATTTGATACTATAGAAACAATGGCATCAGGTGAGCCCTCCAAATGCCCCTCCATGAGAGGAGGATTATAAGGTAAATTGGATGTTTATCTATGTCACGTTTTCAAGTAGGTTATATTTATAGTTCGTTGTGAAAAAATGATTAATGTGAAAAATTTGTGTCCTGCACAGGTGGACGCATTCATATGACTCGTGCGCCCAGACACCAAATCAGAAAAGAGGAGCCCTATAGACCTGTTCCCATTTGTCCCCAATTTCTTAGAACCCATTCTAAGGGGTCTATTATATATGATATAAGTACACATTAGATTGTTAGTTAAAATGTTCAAGTTTATGTTATATTCAATATTGAATAGGTGATTTTTTTTTTCAAATGACATGCGTTTAATGTGAAAAAATTATGCTCCATAGGTGCAAACGTAGGAGTTTGGGTTGGCTCTATTGATGCCAAGGGAAAAATGAATGAAATGTCTTACACTATTGTGCAACCTGTCACATCCATCCCACACTTGGATAGATCTCGTTCAGGTAAAATCTGAAGGAAAATTTATTGTTTGATTTATGTTTAATGTGAAACTTATTGTGTGTCTCATGTACTTGTGTGATAAAACAATTTAATTTTTTATACAGTGGCTAGTAGAGAACTTCATTCCTCGAAAGGGAAAAATCCTAGTCTGATGAGTGAAGAGGATGAGATAGTTTTTCCACGAGGTATTTTCAAATGACCAGAAAAGTTTTTTAAATATGAATTTTCCATATAAATTATTTAATTTTTAATATGTGAAATAATTTAACATGTTACAGGTGGTGGTCGTCGCCCTCCTAGGGGGCGAGGTCGTATGGTTCATGAGTTTTCTTGAAATCCAAGCTATGAGCCCCTTTACACCAATCCCGATGATATTCATGAGGAGATGCCTTCGGAAGACACCATATCCTTACTTACTGTTGATGGGATAAGGGAGAATTCCATGAGATTGCGCAATGAATTGCAAAGTTGCAATCTCTCTGCCCCTAGTCAATATTGTCTCCAAATTGTTTTGCACAATTTGGAGAGTTTGATAGAGACATATCATGGGGTTGGACAATCAACCCAAGTTTTTTTTGATATGATGTGTAGGAGGAGAGCATCAGTGATTGGTATCCACTCCTAAAATGAAGTTAAAAGTAGGGTCACTAAATAAATGGCCTTGTCACTATTTGACTTGCGGCCTGAAGACAAAAAATGTCTGAAGATTGTAATATTAAATGATCCCAATATTCCACCTTATATTTATGAGAAGTTACTGTATGCATACGAGAAGTTCCCAACTAATGATGAGGTGTCACAATATTTTGTTAAGATGTTGTATGCTCAATTTCGAGAGCACATGGAACCTAATTATATGGATACGGGGTCCAAATTCTTTGGAGCTGGAAAAGGTCGTACATATGAATGAATTAATGCTATGCGAGATGTTGGGTTTAGGCCTCTAGGCTAGTTACACTTCTAGAGGAGATAGCCCTTATCTCCAGCGCTGCATATCATATGAGGGAGAAGATACAACAACATATTGAAATTGCTTTAGGAGAGGTGGAAGTCAGCTTAGGGACAAGCCAACCTTCATCTAGTGCAAGAGTTCATTCATTTGTGAGTATTCCACATGATGTGTTGAGGGAGATTGAGTGACATGAGCTTCTGGAGTATGCATCCTCCTATAGAGACCAATATGAGCGAGCTATTAGACAACAAATTCACACCATGGGTGAGGTATGTACAAGCATGTTTTTATATATTTTAAAATACACATTTATAAGATGAGCTAGAATGCATGTAACATGTTTTTTTGGTATATATAAATTTAGTCTCCAAAATCTTACGCCAATATATCTATTTAACTTATGAAGTTTACAACATTCGTAGATCAACATTACTTTGCCCCTGATCATCATTCTGTAGATCATGGACATGATCATGTACAGGTGCCATATTAATTACTATTTATATATATATTTTTGTATGTCAAATTGAAAATGAATTTATGTCACATAATTTTATATGGTATGAGTGTTAACATTATGGAATTTTCAGGTTAGCGCTACACATGAAGGGCTTCTTGAAGACATGATACCTTCATATGTTCCAATGGTTTCACAAATATTATCTATCTAGATTTTTACATTAAATTGCAAGTGACTTTAAGATGAGCATACTTTTATATTGTGTGGCTATTAACATTATTGAATTTTCAGGTATGTGATACACATCAAGGGCTTCCTGAAGAGATTATTCCTTCTCAGGTTCCATTCATGACACAGGTATCGATACTTTTCATTAATCATATTTATTATGTTTATTATATTTCTTTTCACAAAATTTTCTATTAACTTTGGTTTCTACTTTTCAGGCTACAAATAATATTGAGATGATGCAAATTGAGCCCCAAGGAGATTGTGTAGGCTTTGGGTCAGAGAGTCTACATTTTTAGGTGAGTTGAATTGTGTAGTAGATGTAGGCATCTACCAATAAGTTTAACTTTTATTGCACATACTTCCAATGTTGCTATTCCTTTCAATAGTTGACACAAGAATTTATGCTATTGAATTGAAATTATGCTAAAAAGGTAGTTTGATAATGTCATGAAGGGATCAATTAATGAAATTACATTATTTGTTTTAACATTTCATGCTTTACTTGGAAATGCATCACCTTGGAGGTGATTGATAGAATATTGAACAAGCGATGGGTGATTCACAATGTCAACTTCATCCCCAACATTGTCATTAAGGATGAAGCCATAGGCTTCACTTCCATAGACAACATTTTAATATTTCCATGTCCCATGCCTTCCAAATCTAAATCTAAAGCTTTTGCATTGTCCCATACCTTACATATGATCTAAAAAATGAACCTTTAATACAAAATAGAGTTTGGAATATTAAGATATTAGGAAGCCTATGTAGACCAAGTAGCTTGCCAACAACCAACTTCCTCTTCAAGAAGTTCATCCCATCTTGGATCCACTATAGCCCTAGGAGCCATCTCTCTAAGATCTATTGGAGGTATTTGCGGGGACATAAGACCGTGCCCAATTTTGGGTTGTCTGCTATGCTCTAGCCTCCAAAATTTTATACCAAGGATGCTTGGGCCTCCAAGATCCTTAAGGAAGAGAAAATACAGCTGACCCAACAAATTTTTATAATTTACTCGTCATCATCATCCTTATCACCAGCATTCAAAGAATTCAACCAAGCAATCAATTTGTTATTTCTTTCTTCATAGGTTAGTTTCCTTGTTCTTTGCCTTCACGCTGGACATAAGACCGTGCCCAATTCTGGGCTGTATGCTATGCTCTGGCCTCCAAAGTTTGTAGCTTCAAAGTTTTATATTAAGGATGCTTGGACCTCCAAGATACTTAGGGAAGAGAAATACAACTGATCCAATAAATTTTAATCATTTAATCATCATCATCGTCCTTAGCACCAACATTCAAAGTATTCAATTGAGCAATAAATTTGTTCTTTATTTCTTCGTAGGTTAGTTTCCTTGTTCTTTTCCTTCACGCTGGACATAAGACCGTGCCTAATTCTGGGCTGTATGCCATGCTTTGGCCTATAAAGTTTTTAGCTTCAAATTTTTATACCAAGGATGCTTGGACCTTCAAGATCCTTAAGGAAGAAAAAATACAGCTGACCCAATAAATTTTAATCATTTACTCATCATCATCATCCTCAACACCATCATTCAAAGAATTCAACTGAGCAATCAATTTGTTCTTTCTTTCTTCGTAGGTTAGTTTCCTTGTTCTCTGCCTTCACACTGGACATAAGACCGTGCCCAATTCTAGTTTGTATGCTATGCTCTGACCTCCAAAATTTGTAGCTTCAAATTTTATACCAAGGATGCTTGGGCCTCCAAGATCCTTAAGGAAGAGAAAATACGGCTAACCAAATAAATTTTAATAATTTACTCATCATTGGTTCATGGTTCATTTTCCTATTTTGTGGTGAGTTTTTTTTAGTTTTGTGGATGTGCTCTTTATTATATTCACTAGTAAGTAGGGTCCTATCTTCAGAGGAGCCCGAGACTACTTTGAAGTTTTAATCAATTTTCTAACATATTGACACATTTTCTATTGAATTGATAATGTTATGGGAGGCAAGAGTAACTTATGGTGCAATTAATAATGAGGTGCAAAATGGTTTGGTAAGATGGTTATCAAGGAGTGTAAAAGGTAGATTGTGCATAGATGCTTTTGGTGATTTTATATTCACTTTCAAGTTTCAACTATTATTTTTTGTCTCCCAGGGTGGCGTTGTTCTCTACCAGCCTCCCACTGAGTTCTTACCAATGATAGACAAGGTATAAACTAAGTATATTTAATATTATGTTTTATGTTGATTTATATTCATTATAGAGAGGCAAAAAGGCTTGAGTTTTTTTCATAGCTACAAATGTATTCAACAATGTTAATTCCATTTGTGCTCTATTTACAAGTTTAGAGCTTCTGCATTGGAACTTTTGCTAGCATTGTTGTTGGCTATTATTTATCAGATTACATCTTTTGTGAGGAATTTTTTTATCAGGCAAGGGATTAGGGAAGTGAAAAGCTATAGTTTCATATGAGTATACCTTTTGACCAGGTTTTTCCATTGCTGGTTGAGAAGAAAAAAAAATCAGTGGAGCCTTGGTTGAAAATCACAAATAATGTGTTTGTATACATTACCGTCGTGTTGAAGAGGAGGTGATTTATGTATTGACATGCAAGGGGGGAGTATTAGTAAGTAGATCTCCATGCTGTTCTTGTTATTTAATCTCTTGAAATAATCCTTTGTTTTATTTTCACTGTATTTAGTAAAACGATTTCATTTGATTCATAGCCTTGTAGGTATGTATAGATCTTGGTTGCCAGATCCAAATTCTTAGGTTTTCAACCTTTCAGATTTTCTTTCTTTTGTACTTTGTCCTTCTCTAGATTCATTTCAAGCCTCTGTCCAATAATTCTGTCTAAATTTCCTGTGGCATTTCAAGGCCTGATTATGTTGGAACCAAACTTCAGGGCTGGAAATTCATTCCAATGGATCACTTAAATAATTTCTATTGTCTAATTAACATTAAACACATTTGAATACTTACCTATTTTGCATATGTTTTGGAGTAGAGTTGGGGTGCTCTTGCAGAGCATGTCACACGTGTAATTAAAGAGGGTGATGCTTAGGTTTTGGAATGGAAAATGTGCATAACGGTGTCAGTAATGAAGGGTGGTTAAAGCCTTTTAACTGATCACCATATCGATATGTAATACGCCATAATTTTGTATTTCAAAGAGAAGTTTTTGATAAATATGCCTGATTTTCCTTGTAATTGAGCAATGCTCCAATTGCATGGACATGATAAGTTATGGTGATTTTTTATTTCACCAGTTTGTATTCTCAGATAGTAAAGTGATGAATGTTAAGAAAAAGGGGAAAAATTAATAACAACATGGTGTTTCATAACAACACATTTGAGGCTATACAAGAATAGGATAGTCCTCTTCACAGTGCACACTAACAAATTATTGTCCTTACAAAGTAAGGCCTGAAAATTATATTTTCACTATCAAACATATATATTACAAACATTCTACTTTATAGAAGTCTATTTTCCAATATCATTATACTAACTCAAAGGATCAATATGTCTGCATGAAATATAAACCTATAGAAACCAGGTGAAAGAAATCACATTCTATCACTTGGTCTTTCTTTTTCATTTTGGAAAATAAGGCATCTTACATTTCATTCATTCTCACTAAAAGCACTTGGTCTCATCTTGGGGACCTCAGAAATAAATTTTCAACATCTTCAAGATTAAACATCTCCTTTTAGCTTCTTGCTGGTAGAATTATGATGGCACACATGGAAATGTTTTGAAGAACTTAGCTACGATAGGGTGATTGAGTAATTGTAAATTTATCAAACCAATTTTCACATAAAACTTTAGATAACACACTTCTTGAACTTGTTTTTTATTTCTTGATTGTGTTTCTTTTGATGATTTTATTTTCAATTGAATTTCCATCTTGATTATATGTTTCTTTTTTGATTTGCAGGGACTATGAGGGACTATGAGCGGGAGTTAAAATAGGGTCAAAAACATGTTAATCCACCCTCGAGGAAGGGTTCTCCCCATTTCGGATGTTCACTTCACTGTTTATGAAACATGATAGGGTGCAAAATGGTTTGGTAAGATATTTATAAAGGAGTGTTAAAAGGTAGATTTTACATATATGCTTTTGGTGATTTGTTATTCACTTTGAAGTTTCAACTATTATTTTTTGTTTCTTAGGGCAACGTTGTTCTCTACCAGCCCACAACTGAGTTCTTACCAATGATAGGAAAGGTATGAACTAAATCTATTTAATATTATGTTTTATGTTGCTTTATATTCATTATAGAGAGGCAGAAAGGCTTGAGTTTGTTTCATAGCTGCAGATGTATTCAACAGTGTTAAGTCCATTTGTGCTCTATTTACCAGTTTAGAACTTGTATATTGGAACTTTTGTTAGCATATTTGTTGGCTATTATTTATCGGATTGCACCTTTTGTGAGGAATGTTTTTATCATCAAAGGGATTAGGGAAGTGCAAAGCTATAATTTCATCTTAGTATACCTTTTGTCTAAGGTTTTGCTTTACTGGTTGAGAAGAAAAATAAAATCAATTGAGCCTTGGTTGAAAATCACAAATATTTTGTTTCTGTACATTACCATCATTTTGAAGGGGAGGTGAGTTATGTATTGACATGCAAGGGGGAATTATTAGTAAGTAGAGCTCCACGCAGTTCTCCACCGTCGAGGAAGGGTTCTCCACCTTTCAGATGTTCACTTCACTATTTATGAAGCATAGAAACAACTTTATCTTACAAACTCTTTCTTTGGGAAAGTCTAGAAAGATTCACATCATCCCATGAAGATGAATAGTAGAGATTTCTCGTATTCTTGTATTTAGGATAGTTGGATGCATAATCTAAGTCAACTATTCATCTCTAGAATCTAAGACTACATATTCCTTATTCGGGAGGCTCATGCTTCTTTATATGGTGGTCATGCTTCTTTATACGGTGGCTATTTCAGAACACTTAAGATGTTAAACCATCTGTAGAGATATTTCTTTTGGTCTCCCGTTATAATGCGAGA
The DNA here is from genome assembly GCA_034641835.2 of Pinus albicaulis. Classification (NCBI taxonomy): domain Eukaryota; kingdom Viridiplantae; phylum Streptophyta; class Pinopsida; order Pinales; family Pinaceae; genus Pinus; species Pinus albicaulis. Next base: position 991,709,411 of record CM076579.1, on the reverse strand, counting down.
CTAATACTTTTGTTTTATGCTATAATAATATCTACTAAATATTATGCTATGCTATTTTTTATGCCATTTTTTTATGCTATGAATATCATTTTATACATTAACTGCATTTTAGATCTGCTATAAGTTAATATTATTCATAGATATATGGTATGATAATTATTGTGGTTAGAAGAGTTTACAACTTGATACAAAGTGTCACATTTTTTGCTTTAATCGTAGTTTTTTATGTACGAGCTTGACTAGTATACATATTACTTGGGGTCGATACATTACTGTTCTGATTGATTATGTAACATATTGAATGCCGTATATTTTGTCAAATATATCTACATTTAAAATGCTACCTCACATCGAAAATATGCACTGCTTCTATAAGTGCATAGGGGTACTAGTTACAGGCACAAAGAGGAACTATTTGTTGTACGAGTCACAAAATATATCTCTGAAGTGACTTCCAATACAAAACTTTATTTACAAGTATAACTACATGCTATAAATATACATCGTTTATGGATGTTGACACAATTTCTGATTGTTCAGCTTGATCTTGCATTGACATAAATATTGGGTTACTATTGTTGTTTGTGCTGAGGCAAATTTGATGTCTATATGTACAAAGTTTTATAATATACAAGTGAACTGATCCATTGTATTGTGGTCGTAAATGATAAGAAGGTCTAATCCAAAATACGTTGTATGTTGATATACAAACTAAGGTTGACTGATTGATATGAAAGGAATTAGGCCTAATACTCTTGCAAGTAATCTGTTGTCTTTTGCGCTGATTAAGAACATGGTCATTAAGCTATTGTTATAACTTTCTTTTTCAAATTTTGCATAATTGTGTAAAGAGGCTGATATAAAACAATATATACATTTCCTTGGCTTTTGAGTTTGAGCACTGGTAACACATACATATTGAAGAGACAAATTAATAACCTCACACTTATGATCATACGTTGCCTTATAACTGAGTTTTTGAGGGTTGATTATCATTATCATATATGTTGAGTCTATATTAATAGTGCATGCATATAATAAATAGGGCTTATACCACCGGTTATGAGAATAAATGTGTATGGATATGCTTAGTGAATTTCCTCTAACTTACACAAAGGATGATTGAATATTCATGGTGGTGTTCTATTTCTCTAAAATGGAAATTTTTATCCCCTGCATCAATATGAACTAATAAAAATAGGTATCTAAGTTTTTTTTCTCCCTCATTAGGTCTTGTTTCATCCTCCCCCTCAAAATTATGTCTGATAGACCCTTACTTCCACAATCAAGTAAACTAGTATTACACCATTCTAAATGTACACCCACTCATTCATGGTTGTGAATTCATCTCAGTGAAGCATGTTCTCATCTTTGTTATAATTGCAAGGACATTGAATATTTTAATTCCGCAAATACATTCAGGTTGGTGAGACATGTTGGATCGAAGTCCCTCGTACATGATCCATACCTTCTTCAAAAATCACTTTCCCCTTTATTTTTGAATTGACACACCTAACTCCTATGTTTATTTTTACATAGTAATTGAACACTTAGTACAATTTATCATTACCATAAATCACAAACTAAAATTTATGTGCACATATAATTGGAGAATTAGTGTTCTTAAGGGGAAAGGATTTGCTAACTTGTCTAATTAATTAACTTAACCCTAGATAAATAATGAAAGAATAATATTTTTGAAATATAAAAAAGTGATGACAAACCCAAAAGTCATCTTCTCATCCCTTTAAACCCAAATTCTAGAGTTATGCACATTCAAATGCTAATTAATGAATAAATTCCTTGATTACTATTCTTATTGAATACTGAATGCATTCATCACATGCTATGAGTTTATTAAGTACATATCTAGTTCTAATATGATATGCATTTGAAACTAAGTTTGTATGTGCATTACTTGTGTACTTAGAATTTTGTGTATTAATTGTTTTCTATGGAATGATTTTAAGGTCGATGTGATGCAAATATGATAAAATTTGATATCAAAACTAAAATAACAACAGAAGAATATATATATATATATATATATATATATATATATATATATATATATATATATATATAATTAAATATTCATTCATCACCATCATATCCATGCAAAAAAGGGGCGAGTTAAGATCATCTGGGAGTAAACATCCTGGACACATTAAATCACCATAACTTAATTATCTAGCATAGCACCCTTATCGAGTAGATCATAGTGTATTTTTCATACCAACACACATATAACCATCCACATGTCCATTTGTTTGAAAGCAATCCACAATACAGTCTTAAACTATATAAATTCCAATACATTGTACCAATTATATGTTCTAACCCTAGAATCAAATTTTATCGTGCATCTTGAACAATGTGTTCCACTCATATGAAATGTGCTAGTGGAAAATTTTCTAGAATGGCATCATGATCATCTATCGATAACCTCCATTGTCGCCATTTTTTCTACTCTTCACTTGCTTCAACTGCAACCGAGTTGTTATGACCAAGTGACTATATTGGGCACAAATAACCTTTGGCTGGTAATCTTGAAAAACAATATGATCTTTACATTTCTTTACTTATTCAAAGAAATGTCCCATTAACACCATTGAACCGGTTGGGTATGTATAATTTGATGGATCATTATACTCTTGTAGCAACGTGCATTTATACATAGTGCATCGTAATAAATAATAATGCACTTTTTCTTGATTATTTTTTAGTGCAATGACATCAAAGACATCACCTTCTCTAACCGTATCAGAAACACAATCATAATCATTTTCAATCACAACCACTTCATTGTACATTTCCTTGTTAGTCACATTTCCGAATGGGGGAAATGGTGTCAATTCTTTTTGTTTCCATGGTTTAAAAAATTTCTTAATTTGGGTTTCATAGTTATCGATGGACTCTGTCTAATAAATACATGTAGAAAAAAATCAAGAGAAATTTCATTTCTCAATGCAATGTACATTTTCCATTTTCTTACTCCTATTGGAGTGTAAACTTCTTATTTAAGGGATTGAAAGGCAATTAAATGGCAACGATCTATCAACATTACCCATTGCAATATTCCAAAAGTTCTTGCTTGAGAAAAACATGCACATGTATGAGTCAAATTTTGAGCAATATGTAATATTTTATTAATAATAAAATACACACATATGTATACACATTTATCTCTAGTCATGTATAATATATTTTTAGTTAAATTTGTACGCTTACCTATGCACATCAGCCATCCTTGGGTTCGATACATGACTTAAATTCTCTTTGCAAAAATTAACAACATTTAAAGAATTTGCAAGTCGGGAAGGTGAGTGATTCAATTGGTGTCTCTTAAGTGCACATTTTACGCATGCCCAACACCATCGTGCTCTCCTTTTCCATGTCTTGTCTCAAAGAAATTCCATGTATGTCGAATGTTGGTTCTCTTATGAAGTCGAGACAACCAAAAGAATGATATTGTTGATTTAAATTGACCAACACAACCATATTACCATAGCCAATGTTCTTTAACAGTGACCCCTCATTTCAACAATTCATTATAAATAACATTAAAACAATGCTGAACAAAACATGTATCATGTGTTCAATCATCACTGATGTAGAAATGGTATTCCTTAATCACCTTACTATTATTTTCATCAGTATCGAAACCATCGGTATCAAGCTCGGCATGTCTATAGAAAATATGCACAAATATGGTTACTTGGTCTGAATGATAATACACACTTTATATCTCCTTTTGTGGATTAAACGTGTAATTCTCAGCGAAATAAAGCAATGATATTATTATTCCTCTTGGGACACATCACGTGATTGCTTGAACTGTAAATCCTGCCATCATGCTATATGAAAATTCTTAATATATTTGTATATTTGCACACTGAACTTCTACATAAAAGATGTCACTGAAATGTCGTCATCAAGTAAAGTGATTTTTTTATGTTGTGCTTGAATATGCAATAGAAGTGTAAGTAACATTTTCTTATCGCTTCCAATTTAGACTGAGATTTGACAGTCTAGGATCATTAGGATCAAGGGGATACTTTGCATCATAGAGTGCCAAATTAGAACATTCTGGGAATTTTCTTCCACCAAAACATTTTTTCTATAAAATAATTTATTATTCTCTCATGCACATAATATCTTTGATAAAAATTCACGAACACTTGAAGGAGGGGGGTCATTTGACCAATATTTTATGCCAAAATTTACAAATTTCTCATAAAATAATTGGAATTATGCATGGTATTGACAACAACATGTGTCTCGAACAGTGATAGGCCTGACATGCCATGGTTTAATCTTCACAAATGTGCTAAGGGAAACCTTCACATCAGTATTAATCTCCATAAAGTTCTGGAATAATTATACTTGACTGACCTGTGTTATATGTTTGGCATGAGTCTCATAAATCCATTATATATACAACATTGCACAACATCGCTTTCATTTGGCGACACACGAGAATTCATATTCCAAAACTCTTTGACCCTATCCATCACACCATCAGCAAGTCTATCATGATATGGATGCTTGCAGATGTTACCCCAACATGAAAGTTCATCATTCTCATCTAATTGAATTCTAAATTTTGTATGCCTCCATAAACTTTTTCTTGATGTTTTAAACACTTTTGAAGTTGCTGACATCAATCAAATTGATGCAGTTTGTTTCGCAAATACACCTGTTAAAATTTCTCTACGTGCACTCTTTTCAACTTGAGACCACTTTTTGGCTAGTATGGCAAGTATCGACGTCACATTTCTTGATACCATTTGATTTACTAAAAACTCTTTCTGAATTTTAATGCCCAATAATTCCACAACATTTCTGAGATATTTTTTCTTTAAAAATCTACGTAACATCTGAGCATGTGCTATGATATATTTACCTTCAAAAATATGTTCCAACCCCCAATTTATTTTATATTGAACTGTCCATTCAGGCTTTGGTGGTCCCAATTCTTTAATTTTAGTTGGATCCATATTTTCTAGAAAGTTGTAGTCATATACAATGTTCTTGGAACTTTCAATTAATTGTAGTGAAATGCAAGGTGTGGTAGTATCTTCTTGTGGGTATGATGTTGTCCCTACATAAAAAAAAAATATTAACTTCTAATTTGTTATTGACATATATATATTTTTAATTTTAAAACTATCTTGAACTACAATGTTTAAAAAAAAAAATACAAAATTCAAATTGAAGAAACTATTGACTCGCCAGTGAGATCTATATCAATATTCTCTTGGACATTTTTGTTTTCAATATTCTCGTTGACAAGTTCCTCAACATTCTCTTCGACATTTGTGTTTTCAATATTCTCGTTTACAAGTTCCTCAACATTTCTCATTTCCTTGTCATTATCATGCACCTCTACATCTCTTTCAAGATGCTCTACCTCCACATTTATTTCATGGCTTAATACTTCCCTTTCCTCTCGCCCTTTTTTTTTTTTTTGTAATATCTCATTCCTTTCTGCTAAATCAGTTCTATTTCGATTGTTCCTTGATTTTCAATTCCTTTTGCTTCCCATGTTCACAAAATTGGAAACCTAAAATCCAATTCTATTTTGACCAATTACCCAAAAAAACATAAAGACTTTAGAATAAGTACTTCATGCTTTCAATAAGAGAGAAAATTAAATAAATAATTAAAATTCATAAATCCTTTTCGCAAAAATACTTCATGCCTTCATAGAGACATTTTGCAAAATATCAAATAATTAAATTCTTATAAAAAATAAAAATGTAATTTTTCCCAATAAAATTTTCACTTCCCTTTCTTGAAAATATGTGCTCTTTAAAAAAAAAAATGAATGTTTAAAAAACATTACTTTTAAAAAAAAATTCACACCCAAAAAAAATTTTCACCCTAAAAAAATTGGCTTCTTGGTTCAGAATGGTGCATGGAATATTGTGGATTTAATCTTTCCAACGAGAATATTTATATACAACTATCACCCGAAACATCGTGACGTTACGATGAATCTTCGCAGGATTTCATTAGCCAATGGTAAAATGTTTTGATTAAAATTTTTGCCAAAAATTTTAATAGACTCTCGGAAGAGAGTTATATAGCTCTTACCCGAGAGTCTGCCTTGCCACCAAACCAAAAAATCATCATGCGTCTGATGTATTTCTCGCATGCAAACTCTCGGTCGAGAGTTTGTAAAAATTTTCTGCAGAGTTTAACCTCACGGTTAAATTTAGCCTGTGGTTGCTTAAACCCTATTTCGAGAGTTTAACATTTCTCGCCTGAGATTTTATTAAATGTCTCGCCCTAGAATTTTTAGTCAACAAAAAACCCAAAAAATTATGAAGTTTTCAGGAACCTGCAACTTTGGAGTGGCATAACACCTACAAAAACAGAATGTTATATTTGGGACCTGGTACCATTAAATTCATCTATGAATCTAGTTTCTCATGATATAAGGTTTGTGGAGTTTCATTAAAAATTGAATTTGTTATTAATTTTATACTAAACTGTGTCACTATGGAATTTCATTGTTCTAAAAATTGCAGTGAATGAAAATTCAATAAATTTAAAATGGAAACACTAAAAAAATTAGAAAAATCATATTTCAATTCCTCTCCCTGTCTTCTTCAAAAGGGTATTCTCATTTTTATTATTTTTGATCACATTGAAAAGAAAATATATGGCTCATAAAATGTACTAAAACATCACTGTTTGTTTTCCTTTGTCCATTTCAAAAAATAATAAAAATTAGTGATTTAATCTGAAAATTACCAAAATATAGTCATTGTAGTAGTGCAATATATGTAGATTATGATGATATGGTTTATTTCCAAAAAATGAATAACAATCCCTGAAACAAATGATGGTGCAAAAAGTGACTAATTATGTTTGCCTAAAAATTTCAAGTATATGCAGTTACTAAACAACAAATTCACCCATCTATATGTCAATATTAAAAAACAAATATGAGTATGGAGGCAAGAAAATTCTCTACCAATCTTGTTTTTACATCAAAGTGTAATTTTCATTGAAAATATGAGTTTAGTGGAGTTGAAGTTGAAAAAGCATAGAAAATTACAATTTTCAATGTCAAAAAAGGGAAAAAAGTGTTTCCCAACTTCATGTTTTCACCCGTGACCGTCAAAGGAGCACCCATATACTTGGATGGAATATTTCTTATTTGAATCTCTAGTATTTGAGCCATATGCCTTTAAACGTTTATAGTATCATTAAAGAAAAACACATGAGATTTAGTTTTGTTTATTTCAATTCTTGATATGATTAAAAGCACAAGATTCATGCATTGTTGGGGTACGAAGACCCATTGTATCATCAACGAACTATTGATTGGTTAGAGGTATATATTATCCATAAATTTATATTCCTTTTATCTTATTCACAGCTGCTACATCCTTAAAGGTTTGACCCAATCACTCCACTTCTAAAATGAATGAAAATGGATATATCATGATGCAAGAGCATAGACCCCCTCTCAATTCATTTATGATATTGGAAACCTCTAGAAGGCACAACATGGAAAGAGGAAATGATTTCCTCAAATTCTGTAAATCATAAATAATATCTGGAAGCCTTTAGAAAGTGTGTCATGGAAAGAGGGCATGATTCCCTTGTATTATATAAAATGATAGGTTTTTTTTTCCATGGTACTTATGTGCAGCTTGCAAGTGGGTCTGAAAGAACGGGCCCAATATAGTGTACATCATGTTGAGAGGGTGGTGAGGCCCTGAGAGGCCATAATATGTAACCCAGATTAATTTTTAAGATATGTATGTTGTTGGATTTTAAGTGTGTATGTGGTTAATGTGTGGATACAAACCTTGTTCAAATGATTCTTTTCCATGTTTTGTTAGACAATCTTGATGAGAGAGTAAGAGAGTTATCAGAATGTGTAGTGGAGAGTTTCCCCTGGAAATTAATTCTATCCAATTCATTTAGATAGAGCATGGTACGTCATTGTTGTGTAGGGAGGGAATCAAATTGTTGGGTATGTGTTATATTCTTTCCACGACTAGCCCCACACGCTGTACGTTGCGCCAGGCGCAGCAGGGGGGTCACAAGGGGGGATGTAGCCCCGACTGTTGGGGTCCAGGGCAACGCCCTGGCGAAAATTGTTTTGGTGTGTGGACCCACTAATAGACAGACCCACCCATGTTTTGTGCATGATTTTGCACATGGTTTTGGGGTACGATGGTTTTCGGCCCCTGATATTTTGTAGATCCGGTCAAGGGAACTACGGTTATGTTCTAATCCAGGGTTAATGGATTGGGGTTTATGTATGCTTCGACATGTATATATATGTGTTGTAACACTAAAAGGAATATAATGAAAAATCAAGCTGGTCATCCCAATTTGGGATCCAGGGGAAAATCTCTGTGTTTATCTGTTTTATGTTTTATGATCTTGCTATTGTTTATTTTCTATTATAAGATTCATGTGTAGATAATTTCTGTTCAGGGTTAAAACCTACATTTGGTATCAGATCTGTTTCAGCTTCAAGGGGATGCCTTTGCTGTTGAGGGTTTTTTGCTCGGGCCTGAGGTAGACCCTGTTCAGTGGGAGATCTGCGGGATCGATTCTTGCAGTGAAAGAAGATGACAAGCGGCAGAAAGATAGAGATCGAGAAATTTAATGGTCAGAGTTTTGAGTTATGGAAGCTTAAGATGGAGGATCTGCTGGTGGATAAAGATCAGTGGATCGCAGTAGATCTGTGTACTAAACCAATGGCAATGTCAGATGAAGACTGGAAGAAACTGGATCGGAAGGCTAAGAGCACAATACGGTTGTGTGTCTCAGATTCAGTATTGTTGAATTTATCTTGGGAAGCTATGGCGAAGAATTTGTGGGACAAACTTGGGACTTTGTACTAATCTATGTCTCTAGTGAATAATTTGTTCCTGTGGAAAAAAATGTACAACCTGAGGATGAAGGATGGAGACTTGGTGACAGAGCATCTGAACGTCTTCAATAATGTGGTAAGTCAGCTATCATATGTTGATATTAAAATATCAAATGAAGATAATTGCATCATTTTGATGTGTTCTCTACCATATTCGTGGGACAATCTGGTTATTGCAATAGGTAGCAATACAACTACCTTGAATTTTGATGACATTGTCCCAGCCTTGTTGTCAGAGGAAATGAGACGGAGAAATATGGAGGGCCAGAATGGAGATGCCTTATCTGTACGAGGAAGGTCCCAAAAAATAAAAAAGAATAAGGTTTAGAGTGGGAGATCCAAATCTAGAGGGAGATCTAAATCTCCTCGAAAGTTTGTAAAGGTATGCTGGAAATGTAGAAAGGAAGGGCACTAAAAAAAGGACTGCATATCTAAAGCTCCTAAGAAAGGAAAGGGATCTGATGATGCTCCTTCTACAGAGGCAAAAACCACCTCGGATGAAGGAGGGGATGTGTATTTGGCTTCTTCTTCAAATACACATGTAGATCATGAGTCATGGTTGATTGACTCAGGTGCATCCTTTCACTTCACTCCCCATCGGGAGTGGTTCTGCGAGTATGAGAAATATGATGGTGGTGATGTCCTCCTAGGGGATGATAGGAAGGCTAGAATCATTAGACGTCGAAAGTTAAAGCTGAAGCTACAAGGTGGAAGGATTAGAACACTTCCTGGTGTTCTGCATTTTCCTGCATTGGCCAAAAATATGATTTCTGTAAGCAAGATGGATGATGCAGGTGTAAAAACAGTGTTCGAGAAATATGCCTGCAAGATGGTTTGGGGAGCACTAGTATTAATGCGGGGAGGTCAGACTAGAACTCTATACAAACTACAAGGTAGCACTGTTATTGATGGGTGTAACAGTTCTATGGTTCCTAAAAGTGGAGCGGAAAGCCTAGCTGTCTCTAGAGAAAAGACCATGCTATGGCATCAAAGGCTTGGACATATTGGAGAGAAGGGCCTACGGATAGTACATATAAATGGTATGGTAGAATGTATGTCTAATTTCTCTCTGGATTTCGATTTCTGTGAACATTGTGTATATGGGAAGCAGAATCGGGTGAGTTTTCCTTCTGGTGCTAAGAGGGCGAACAAGATATTAGAACTTGTGTACAGTGATGTGTTTGGACCTATGTCAGTTCCATCACTGGGAAAGTTTGTGTACTATGTTTCATTCATATATGACTTCTCAAGAATACATGGATATATTTCCTTAGGAAGAAATCTGAAGTCTTTGACAGATTTGAAGAATTTAAGGCTCTGGTGGAAAACCAGACAGAGAAGAAGATAAAGGCGCTAAGGAAAGATAATGGTGGGGAGTTCTGCAAGAAGGAATTTGAAGAGTTCTGTAAGAAGTGTGGTATAGCACGACAGAAGAATACTCCATACACACCTTAGAAAAATGGAGTTGCAGAAAGAATGAACAGAATGCTGATGCAAAAGGCAAGAAGCATGCTCAGTGGTACCGGGTTAGGACAAGAATTCTGGGCAGAGGCAGTGGAGACTGCATGTTATTTAATTAACAGATCACCTTCATCAGCGTTGGAGGATAAGACTCCACATGAGGTATGGACTAGTAAGAAACCCTCTCTTTCACATCTAAGAATTATTTGGATGTGATGCATATATACATGTTCCAAAGGAGAAAGGACCAAGTTGGATAAACGCTAAGAAGGTGCATCTTTATTGGGTATAAGGATGGGTTAAAAGGGTTACAAGCTTTGGAACCCGGAAACAAGGAAGGTTGTGTACAACCGAGATGTGGTATTTAGAGAGGTGAAAGATTTTGTTAAACATGAAGTCCTACCAAAGGAACCTAAGAAGATAGTGTTTGAGCTAAAGGAGGATAAAATAGACTCTACAACATAAGAAGACTCGGAAGAGGAAGAGCCACAAACTCTAGCTGTGAGAAGATCAGTTCGGGAAAGAAGACAACCAGAAAGGTATAGTCCATCTGCTTTCTGTTCAAATTTTTCTTTTACTATAACTGATGATGATACTAGAACCGTCAAGGAGGCAGTAGATTCAAAGGATGGAAAATTATGTAAGGAGTCCATGGTTGATGAAATGGCATCCTTGCAAAAAAATGAGGCATGGGATCTGGTGGAGTTGTCGGCTGGAAGGAAGCCCATCGGGAGCAAATGGATGTTTAAGAAGAAGATGAATGTAGAAGGCAAGGTGGGAGAAATAAGGCTATAGGTTAAATTAACGAGTTATTCGGTGTCGGGGGTGATTTTAGTGATATTTTTTCTCCTATTGCCAAAATTACTTCTATTAGATTGCTTTTATCTTATTCTTCTTTGCATTTTGATTTTTGAGATAGAACGGATGGATGTAGAACAACATTTCTTCACATGGGGATCTAGAGGAGATCTACATGAAACAGCACAAGAGAGCTTTATAGTGAAGATGAAAGGAACTGATGTGCGAGGTTGAAGAATCTCTTTATGGGTTAAACGATCCACCAAGGATGGTATAAATTTGTCCTAAATCACGAGGGGACTTAGCTACGAACGTGAATCAACATGTTTATTTTAAATTAATTGGTAGTAGTGTTATTTATTTAGTCTTGTATGTGGATGATATGTTGTTGATTGGAAATGACAAAGAAATTATCCAAGATTTGAAGACCCAACTGTTCTCCAAATTTGACATGAAGGATCTGGGTGCTGCAAACTATATTTTGGGCATGGAAATTAAGAGATATCGGGCAAAGAGGAAGCTCTAGTTAAACGAGAGGAAGTATGTCGAGACTATATTACAGAGGTTCAATATGCAGGATAGTAAACCGGTGAATGTTCCTATTCCTGTAGGTGTAAAGCTGTCTGCTGAACAGTGTCCCAGGACACAAGAAGAAGAGGAGTATATGTCCCGTGTTCCATATGCAGAAGTGCGATCAGGCCTTTGATTTACACAATGATGTACTAGACCAGGACATTGCACACATGCGGTGGGAAGTATTGAGAAGGTTATGCCAAACCCGAGAGCATTGGACAACGGTGAAGCGGTTTCGGATATTTACGTGGCACTAGTGATTATGGCTTGTGCTACCAGGGAAGACCAGGATTGGAAAGAATGTTGGACATTCATGGTTTTGTTGATGTAGACTGGGCTGGAGATCTGGAACAAAGAAGATCTACAAGTGGGTATGTGTTTAGCCTATTTGGAGGTGCAGTCAGTTGGATGAGTAAAAGACAGTCTGTAGTGGCTCTTTCAACTACAGAGGCATAATACATAGCAGCCACTCATGCAAGCAAGGAAGCATTTTGGTTGCAAATATTGTGTTCAAGTATGGGGTTGGTACAACAAGCTATAAGGATAGATTGTGATAGCCAAAGTGAAATTTTCTTGGCTAATAACCCTGCTTTCCATTCAAAGACAAAGCAAATTGATGTTCAATATCACTTTGTTAGAGATATGGTTGAGGCTAAAAGGGTGTTGCTAGTAATGGTGGACACTTTGAAGAATGTTGTATATGCATTCACAAAGTCTGTGAGCACTCAGAAGTTCTCTTGGTGTAGAGAAACAATGGGTGTTGAGGAATTGGCCCAATGACTAAGCTCTCCTGTGGCCCCCTGTGGAAAGAAAACAACAAGTGGGATAATGTTGGGCATGTGTTATATTCTTTCCATGACTAGCCCCACGTGCTGTACATTGCGTCAGGCACAACAGGGGGTTCAAAAGGGGGGATGGATCCCCCACTGTTGGGGTCCAGGGCATCGCCCCAACGAAATTTTTTTTGGTGTGTGGACCCTCTCATAGACGGACCCACCCATGTTTTGTGCATGATTTTTCACATGGTTTTGGGGTATGATGGTTTTCGGCCCCTGGTATTTTGTAGATCCAATCAAGGGAACTATGGTTATGTTCTAATCCAGGGTTAATGGATTGGATTTGTGTATGCTTCGTCATGTATAAATATGTGGTGTAACACTAAAAGGAATATAATGAAAAATCAAGCTGGTCGTCCCAATTTGGGATCCAGGGGAAAATCTCTGTGTTTATCTATTTTATGTTTTATGCTCTCGCCATTGTTTATTTTTTGTTATAAGATTCGTGTGTAGATAATTTTTGTTCAGGGTTAAAACCTACACGAATGCCAGACTCCACCATGGGGGAGAGATCAATAAGAAAGAGACTTGTTGATTCTAATGAACAATGTATATTGATTGTGGAATACCACCCCCCACTCCCCACCCCCCACCTGCCCTCCTTGCTGACATCACGGTGGTACCCTCGTTGCAATATATGGGAATTATGTATTTCACCTAGTAGCCCTCTATTGTTAAGTTTTCGTTTTGGAAGCAATAATAAAATAATGAGTGTGGATCCCCCCCCTCCCCCCCCAACTTGCGTCACATGGGGAGGCCCTCAAAATTCACCGTGGTCATTGATTTCAATCAGATGATCATGGTCATTGGTCGAGAACCATGTAGAGAAGTGAGGTATAAAACAAATTCCTTCACCTTCATGATCACCTTACAAGCATTTTTCAAGGTCCAAACCCCTACAATGCTAGATCTTGGTGATTAGTGGGTTCGAGTGAGCAGAGTGCAATGCCAGGCATTGTGACCAAAGGGGAGGTTGTCTTATGTGTTATTATAGCCAGTGCTTGGAATGCTATAAGATGGAGGTTTGGAGTTTGCAAGATCCATTACTTCTAGAAGGAAGATATAGCCAAATTTTTGTGGGCCCAAACTCCACAAGTTTAGTAATTGAAGCAACAAGGGTTCTATTTTATCAGACCCATAGAACTGGCCTTAATCAGAGAACATATCATTGAAGCATCCCTCAATATGGTTGGAAAGGATGAGAGAGAGAGATATATACTTACTATAATAAAAAATGGGATAAACTATACCATATTGTAGACCAGCGATCTAGTCATTTGAGAAACCAAAGGCCCTAAGGATACTGCATAGATGTTCCAAACTTAGTTTATCATAGGATTTTGATAAGTCCAATTTAATCATAATTCCTTATTTTTAATTAATTTTTAGGGAATGGATTGCTTCACGTAAAACCATTATGTACTATCCAGAATATGTCTTCCTTCTACAAAACTCATTTGTGTTGGAGAATGCAGTGGGAAACCTCTTAAATATAATTCTCCTTAACCTTAATAATTTATTGTGAACTTATGTTATTTCCTTATGTTCCTTTATTAGATATTTTCATCAAAAAATTATCAATAAAAAAAATAATAAAGACAATTGATACAATAAGTAGGCTCTAAGCTAAGGCAAAACCTCTCCAAGGGGAAAACCCAATAATAATCTCTTCTCTTCTTATATAATCTAATTCAAATGATAAATCCAAGACCTAAAACCATACAAAAATTCCTCATTCAAGCACCAAGTCACCCCTTTGACAAAACCTTTGTAATTAGTCAAAGTATTCCAAATTCAACAAGATTCAACGTCCTTCAAATCAACCCTAATCTAGATCTCGACCATGTAATTAAAATATACAATTAGAATTGCAACCTTTCGACCCTGTAGAAATACTGAAACCATAATTCCCTTCCTATGTATGAGGAAAAAAGTACAAATTTTACTTTTTTTCCTTTGCTGGGGTCTCCTCCTTTGCTTCTAGTCTTTTTGACTTCAAATCTAGACAGTCTTGCAACAAGCTTTCAAACTTGCAACTATATCTGAAATATTTGCCTTTGTAATAGCTACAGAAGCCCTATTTTCTTTGCACGTGTCAGATAATATAACCCAAAACATATTTTATTTTCTCTTCTTGAATTCTCCTTGTTTCCTTGACCTTTTCTCTAGCTACCTCGATTTCCCTTGCTCGATATTAAACTGATTTTCTTGAATGATCGAATTGGTGATGAGAGAGGTCGATTTTGGCTTATATATGTAACCTTTCCATGAGGCTGAATACCCATCTCTATGGAGAATTCTTGCTAGTAGGGTTGAATTGTGCTTGGAGGCTGATAGGAATTTATAGACTCAAAATGAATATCTTTTACATGTCAAAAATTTCCCAATAGGGTCTTATGAAATTGACAAGGACTTACATGAATCATGAAAAATATTATTTTGACATAACAAAGCCTAGGATCAAGAAATTCATGCTTGAAGTAGATGACCAATAAAAATAAGAATGAAACCCATGCTTAAAAAAATATTTGTATTTCTTCTTTTTTCTTGTAACATAAGATATACATATAGACATGAGTACAATGACAATTATGAAGATCGAAACTAGTTACATTTTCCAAAACTCGCTCTTAACTAGGGAGGTATTCATGATTGTACACCCGATAGAAGGATATTCTCAAACTAAATCATTTTCATAAGAAGAGTCATATTGTAAGCCATATTTAAGCATCAACATGATGATCTGAGTTTTCAACATAGTGAGGGCATAACTTGACAAGCTCTTCTTATATCCGAGCATAATGTTGGGAGGCTTTACATGAGACACTGTACTACCTCTAAAGGCATGTATCATATCTAGATGTTCACTAGGTATGTCCTTTTAGGATTATTCTTGCCTTGGATTAAAAATTCTCAAAGAATATCAATCATGTTCGACCACTTTCCTTGGATACCCGTGAAATCCTCAAAGAATGTAAATCTGTTTCCTATCTTGGATTTTCTATCCTCAAGGAAATCTCATATTCTGATGCAATCCTCCATTTACCATTATCTCTCCATGGCCTTCATTTAGTCATACAATTGTATTCATGGCCTAATGCATGACACATGAAGAAGATAATACAAATGTGAATTCCATCATCACTCCCTCTTAAAAAGAGAGGATATCATCATTCCCTCTTGATTAGGGAATTTATCCTTACTCTTGAATTATTTAAAGAGGCTCCTTTATTACCTCTCAAGTATAGAGGAATTTTATTTTAGTTCCTTTCCATTGGAACGGGATAACCACAAGCTTTAGCCGATTGCCTTCATAAGTGTATCATCTACCAATTCTTCAGCATGTCTGATTATTTATTTTTATATCTCATCATATTGATATTTTTTCTTCCTAGATGTTCGGAAGCTATTTTATTCATTCAATTTTGTGATAGGGTTCAAGCCATCAATATTTTGTATCACTTTCCTTTAGGTATATTCATCAATAAAAGCATTATGTTGAGCCTTATCATATGTCCCTTTAAACATGAAATTGATATTCATCAAAATTAGGTTATCCTCTTAAACTGCTACTTTTCAATCCCAAGATGATGTCATGAACAACCTGGCTACATAACCCTTCAAGGATTTTAAAACCATTTACTCAATCCATATGTTCTTTCAATTAAGAAAAAAACCAACAATTGAACGTTCCTCAATTGTAATTATGGATTTTTGAAATCTCCTTTCAGGTAGAAAAACAAAATATTAATTCAAAAACCAATACTAAAAACTCAATATCTCAGTTACCTCATTATGATGGTCTCTTTCATCAAACTATTTAAATCCTTTGAGAATAAGATTATTTTTCATCGTCCATATTCATATTGTATAAGAAACCTTCTCCGTGATTTCAATTTTAAACAAGGTTCCAAGGGATCAAACTTAATTACCAATTTATAATGTATTACTTGGAGTTGTCATTTCTAACTGCCTTCTTTTTTTCCAGATACTATATTTTATGTTGATCAAATTTTTTTATATTTATGCCATGTGATCTTGTGTGAGAGTCTTTTTCTATAGCCATTCCAAATCATGTCAAATTTATTATTTCAAGCATCATGTAATTGTATGGAAGAGTTACCAACCAACTCTTTCTTGTAATATTCTTATCGATAAGAAAATTACTCTAGAAAAGAGTTACTTAAAATGTGCATACCTTTACATCCATACAATCTTCTAGACATTTATGGAATGAGCTTGCTTCTTTTTATTAGAAGATAAAGACTTTGATTATACCTTTCATATTGCAACTTGACTATCTACATTCATTCATCCTTCAAGAGTCTTGTTTCCATACTAAATGGAATATATACCAGTCATGTCATAATTCTCCTTGTACACTACATGATTTCTACCAAAGAAACTTGATTATGTAGAATATAATTCCTCTACTATCATATGATTCTTTCTATGTTTCCAGGCTTTACAAAAATATAGAGAATACATCATGCATGTTATTATACTTTTAATAAAAGAAAGACAATTTGTATAAAGAACCTAGTAAGATGGAGCTTTCTTTAATAGTAAAGATCCTTGGGATCCACTCAGTTCGACTTCTTCTCACATTACCCGTTTTCTTCAGTTATGTGAGCTTCACTTCATTCCTTTATTTTATTGTTATTCTTGTTTGGAAAATCCCTCTTAAAATGTCTACACTCATTGTGCACCCAAAGCATTGAATCTTAGATATATCTAGATTCCTTTTGGACTTTCCTAACTTCCATTTATTCATCTTCTTGGTCCTTGCAATAAGGATCTAGACCTTTCATTTTATTCAATGTCGTCCTTTGCCTTGATCCTATATTATTCCAAGATACATTGAGACCATAAATCATAAAAAGGAGTAGTATCATTTTTTAGAGTAGATACTAGTCACAAAACTTCTCTAATCATGTGGAAAACCATTTAATACAAAAGTAGTCATTTCAGAGTCGGAAACAATTTTTCCAAGCCCTTGCAACCAATATATTATTTGTGATATCTTCATACGATAAGTAGCCATGCATTCATCCTTTGACTTCATTATTCTATATCGTTTATTCCTCGAGCAAATATTTTGGCCTATTGTACTTATGAAGTACAAATTTACCATCTTATCATACTTATCATTGTATTTCTTCAAATCAACAACAAAGGGAACAAGATGATACTTTATGGATTCAACTATCTTGAGGCTTTCAAGACCTTCCAAGAGACTTCAAAGATGTCCTTGAATGATTAGGATCACTTCAACAATATTGTCTTCAAACAACTTCAAACAATGGATGATGATCCCAATATTCCTTGATCTTTCCTTTTTCTTTAAGATGGTGTACTAGATAATCTTCAACAAGATCTTTCCCTTCCTTCCTTCAATGATAGATTTATCCTTCTTGAGATGATGAAATCCTTGATGTAGTAACCTTGCTTCTAGGCCAGTAGGTATTTTTCTTCTTTCCTTGAGTCCTTTCGTAAATTATTACCCTTGAAAATAAATTCCTTCTTATGTCAACAAGATGATATTATAAATATCTTCTCTTCCTTCACCTTACCTGAGACACCATGTTCGAGAAGGAAGTAGGGAATTTGTTAATTCAAGGTATCCATAACCCTAATAATTTCTTGTGACCTTGTGTTATCTTCTTATGTTCCTTTATTATATATGTTCATAAAAAACTTATCAAGAGAGAAAAATCTAAATATAATGGACACAAGAAGTAGGCTCCAATCTATGGAAAAACCCCTCCAATGGGAAAACCCAAAAAGAGTATATTTTTTTCTTATAGAATTTTCTTCAAATGAGAAATAAAATACCCAAAACCCTAGACGAAGTCATTTTCTAAGAAATAAGTTAGCCATTAAAAAAAAACCCTTGAAATTATTCAAAGTATTCCAAAGTAAAAAAGAGTCAACATACTTCAAATGAAACCTAATCTAGCTCTCGACCTTGCAATTTGGACGTGCAATTAGACCTGCAACTCTTTGACCCTCCAACAACATATAAACCCTAAAATTGGCCTCCTAAGGAAAATAATAAAATAATGAGAAAATAATAAAACAAAGGTTATGAATTTTGGAGGGAAAATAAGAAAACTACATTTGTTAATTGTATTTTTGGCCTATCTTCTTATAGGTTTACTCAAATTTCAAGTGTATACACTCATTGGACGCATAATTAAATTATGAATCTCATTAGTACCCATTATTCATAATTTTGAGAAGATCCACATTGATAAAAAATGAATATGTAACAGGTGAAAATGTGAAGCTGGGTTACACTTTTTGCCCTTTTTTGAGAAAAAGTTTTCATTTTTTTTGGTTCTTCAACTTTCTGCAAACTATAACAATTTTTCTATGTATAATTTCGTTTTGCGATAAAAATAAAAGTTGTGAGAAATTTTGTTGGCTTTCTATTACTTATTTTTTGAAATTTTTTTATGCAGATTTGATATGTAAATTTAGCGTTTCTTTGAGTGTGTGTTTCTTAACAATCAAAGGATTCATAAGAAGTCATGTTATGACGCAATATTGTATTCATTGAAAACTTTTGTTTTTGAAAAAAAAAATGTGTTACAACAATCTAGACATAGTCTAATTTGTTTTCTTCATATTTACAAAGCCAATGGATGCATATCATAATTACTAGAATTTTTTGAACTGGTCCAATACGAAAAACTGCGTATTTTGGATATGTTTCGTGTCGCAAGAAATTTCTTAACATATAAGTTATAAACTAAAAATCTAAAAGCTACCCATTAGAGACGATGGACCAATTTAATGCCCCATAATTTTTTCAATTTTCTTTACAGTGTATTTTGGGAGATACAAAATTTTGATTTCACTGAATCACAATGACCCTCAGAAATTGTTTGCACCCATTTTATTAGAAAAATAATTAAAATTAATAAACGTTTATGAAATTCCATAAAAGTTATATTTCCTGAAAGTAGATTCAATTCTGAAAATGCTTGTCTTAGTTCTGACAATTAATTAACAACCTTTCATGGAGTTTAATTAGTCCAAAGTTGCAGAACCGTATTCAGAGCCTGGTTTTTGCGTAATTGGTGACGCGTTAGTTTGGCCGAACTTTTAGTCAAAGTTCGGCCGAACTATGTTTTCCGCCAAAGGCTCGTTAAATCTAACATCTTAATAGTTTGGCCGAACTTTTGATCAACAGTTCGGCCGAACTCTTGTATAACTCTCCGTCGGCCGGAAAGTTTTGCGGAGCCCCCTACTAAAACACATTTCGCGTCAATATAAATTTCCGTGAAATGATTCACAATTTTCACACATTTTGCACACTTCTTCTCATTTTACAAAGATATTTGTTTGGGTTCAAAAACTTTTCTTCAAAGTTTGGGTTTAAGATCATTTCTTGGTTGATTTTACAATTTTGGGTTTAAAGAATTTTTTTGGAAGACATTTCTTAGAGGTGGCGTGATTTTGGCAAAAATTGTAAAAAATTTCTTGGAGGTATGTACGTGTTTTGAGTTGAAGTAAATCTTTTGAGCTTCGTTTCATTTTTATAAGAGATTTTTCTCTCGAATTTTTTAAAGTAAGTGTTTTGGATTGGAATATGTAATTTTTGCAAAAAAATTACACTGAATTTTTTTAAATTAAATCTTTTGTGATATTTTTTGCAATTGAGTTATTGTCTAATTTTCTGAAGGAATTTTTTTGAAATTCATACCCTATTATCATGGGAAATCGAAGAACTTGTGCGAGAAAATATGATAAAAAAAGAGACCCTGAGGCATGTAGAGAAGAGACTAGACAATCTCGGAAAAGAAAGTTAGAAGCCCTCTCAAATATTGAAGAGGAAAATCAACCTCAAGCAGAAATTGAAGCAGGTATTTAAATGTAAATATTATGATCTATTGATATATATTTAAAATTTTTCCAATGTAAAATGTGAAGCTTAATTTCTATTTGATGAACTAGTTTGAAAAATATTTTGTTTAATGTAAACAGACAGAGATATTCCTCAAAATCTTGAAGAAGAAAATCAACCTCTAGAAGAAATTGAAGGAGGTATGTAAATGTAAATATTATGATCTATTGATATATTTTTAAAATTTTCCCAATGTAAAATGTGAAGCTTAATTTTTATTTGATGAACTAGTTTGAAAAATATTTTGTTTAATGTAAACAGAGAGAGATATTCCTCAAAACATTGAAGAAGAAAATCAAACTCAAGCAAAACTTGAAGCAGGTATGTAAATGTAAATATTATGATCTATTGGTATATTTAAAATTTTCCCAATGTAAAATGTGAAGCTTAATTTTTATTTGATGAACTAGTTTGAAAAATATTTTGTTTAATGTAAACAGACAGAGATACTCCTCAAAATATTGAAGAAGAAAATCAACCTCAAGCAGAAATTGAAGCGGGTATGTAAATGTAAATATTATGATCTATTGATATATTTAAAATTTTCCTACTATTTATTGACATATTTATTAATTTAGTGATTTATTGAATATGTACTATTTTTTCGAATATGTACAGATGAAATCACTATCGATAATGAGATGTTAGAAAATGTTGACACTCACACATATGGAGATAAAAAACCTGACCATGTTATACGATATCTTGTCAAATGCATTTTTGAAAAGTATTTCTTAAATGAGCGAGTGACAGTTCAGGCTCAAATGTTGAAAGGTCTCCTATCATCAAGGAAATTAAAAGAAGCGACGAAACTATTGGGTATTCGAAAATCAACCAAAGATAAAAAAAATGAAGGAAGAGGTGATAAAAAATATGAGTAGTGCTATAAATTCAATCAAGAGATCTAGAGATAAAGATGTTTCAAATGTATGTAGAGGAATATAGATAGCAATGGTTTCACCAATTACTCAAGAGAATCGTTTGATAACATCTATGGCACGAGCACTGGGAACCTCGTGAAAAAATCTGCACAAACATCGAAAATTTCGACTGCAAATAGATGTAAATGATGAACTCGCTTGTTGGAGAGCTATTTGTAGGCAACCATACAAAGATAGACTTGGAGAAGATGTTAAAAAAATAATATATGAATATTGGAAGAACAATTCGCGTGTTTCACCAACTGCAAGACATGCGATGCAAAGAATAATATCACAAAATCAATACGAAGAACATGAAAAACATCTCTTGGAAACCACTCAAATAGAGTTATTCAACAAGTTCAAAGAAGAGAATCATCAAATTCATGTTTCACTCAGTGCTTTTGTTCAACAAAAACCATGGTATGTAAAACCTATCACCGTACGCGACACTTGTTGTTGCCGTTATCATGTGGAATTTGATTTATATTATGACACATTCCTTGATTTCGGTAGAACATTATGGAAGGATTCACCTCCTCCTTCCACTATCCGTGAATTCATATCTCAAATTCTATGTGAAAGAGAAAGCGATGAACTATTTTACAAAAAGAAATGTGTTGGTGGTAAAAAATGCGACGATTGTGGAAATTTGACTAAATTTTAAAACACATATCGTATTGATATAAATGATCAATCATTGTCCAACATGAAAGTGAAATGGAAGAGATATGAATATATCGGTACATCGATTCAAGGTGAAAATAGTGTTAAAAGAATTGAATTATGAGAAGACGAAAATTTTCTAATAGAATTTTTTAGAAAGTTTGAGGTAGAAATTTACAAATACCCAAGCATTCCCATACATCTTGATGACAAGACTTGCAATTCAAAATATCTCATGAAGCTTTTCCACCAGGGACCATTTTGCTAGTGATTGATTTTGCAGAAACTACACATTTGTTCCACAAAAAGAAATTCAGAGTGAATACTATCATTCTAACCAAGTCTCCATGCTTGTCCATATTATATATAGACATGCCGAACAAAATGTCGATCATATAGAAAGCACGAGTGAAAATCGACATATCATTAAAGAATATCACTTTTATATCAGTGACGATCGTACACATGATACATGTTTTGTACAACATTGTTTTGGAAGAATTTATGATTCATTGAAAAATCGTGGAATAACATTCAATGAAAATTGGATATGGTCAGACGGATGCGCAGGTCAATTCAAATTAGCATGATCATTCTTTTGGTTGTGTTGTCTTCATAAGAAAACCTGCATTAAACATTGTTTGAATTTCTTTGAGACTGGCCATGGAAAAGGAGAACATGACGGTGCAGGAGCATGCATAAAACAAGTACTTCGAAGATATCAAATGAACCGCTCTGCACGCCGACTTGTGAACGTTGAAGAAGTTGTTCAATGGTGCATCGTTTCTCTAAGCCATGAGAAAAACCCATCAAGAGAAGTGCGAAGGTACATTCAATTTAATTTATATTGGAAATCTAATTTTAAACATTGTACATTTATCATGCAATGATTATTTTTAATTGTATTTTGATATCATATTTACAAATTCTTTTTCTAATTTTCCATATAAAGGTTTTTATGGCATATTGGAATCGAAGACGTAGATAGATCAATTGGAAATGACGTTGAAACAATAAAAGGGACTCGAAAATTGCATTCAATTCAAACAAAGTTGTCCAGAAATGTGTTTGCATGGGATAAAAGAAAATATTCTTGTTTTTGTGATGTTTGCATAGACAACACAAAATCCAATGACGTTTGTGAAAACAAAATGTATGTGAACGATTGGAAACATACAGAGATAAATACAAAGGGAAAAATGTCTGTTGAAATGTTTGAAGAAATGAAATCAGAGGAAACTACAATATCATCCGATGGTGATCGAGTTTCTGATCTTGTTAGAGAAGGTAACATTTGAATTAATTTCTAATGATTTAAAGATCTAGAAATAAATTTAAATATGCATAATTAAATGTTAAATTTATTTTATTTTGCAAGAGATGTTTTTGCTGTAATTGCACCTATTGACAACGATGAAAATGTGAAGTATTATTTGATGCGTTGCACTGAATGAAAAATGAAATTATTACAAGACTATAATGATCACGGATTTCAGTATGACAGAGGGTCTATTATACTGAAAGGTTATTTTTTCAAACAAACTCATCAAAGTGGAGACTTTGTTTACTTTGAAGACTATGAACCTAATTCCATAAGTTGTCAATATAGTCACTTGGTGTGTGCAGCACGCATAAAGTTGATAGAAGTTCAATCAAAGAAAAAATCGAAAATTAAGAAATGGAAAATGTCAAAATATGATCATGAACGGATTATTGAGGATGGAATTCCATTAGAATTTTTTTGAGTGAAGTGTCCAACAATTTATTATCTTTGGATTAAATATGTTTTAGAACTTCTAGTACTCAACTAAAAATTGAGCTGCTTATCTTATTTGTGGTTTGCACATGTTACAAATTGTTTGGGTACAAGCACGTGCTCTAGTATCAACTGAAAGTAGCTTTTCTATACATGTGCATTGATGAAAAATGTTATATGTATTGGATATATATATATATATATATTCTAGAATGAAATTAATTGTTCTTGTATATTAATTGTTCTTGTATATGTTTTCCGACCGTATGGTACAAATTATTTCACTTTATTTTGTAAGGTCAGATTCGGTCCCCATATGGCCTAGCCTCCAAGGGGACTAGATAACAAGTGGTTGTCCCCACTTGCCCGAATCTCAGCTTTTAAGTACAATTTTACTGTTTATGGAGCTCAAAAACCTAGAAAGCTCAAAACCTAGAAAGCTCCTCGTCCCCTTAATAATAATGTGTTTAATTTAGTCCTTTAGGTGACGATTAGGTGTGAATCTTGTTTTCACATACAAAGATAATTAATTGTTTAATTCCATAAATTTGATTATTCACCAAAATACATGTCATATCCACTATTTGTCTCTCCTACAAATTCCCATTGTTTTATTAAAATATGATTTTATCTCATCAAACTATCACATGTTCCTAAATTTACTCCTAATTGTTCCCTATGCCCTAAATCTACTCCTAATTGTTCCCTATGCTTCTTTTCCCTTACTTATTTTTAGAAAGTTATTTTCCTAGATCCATCATAACTATGGATCTATCAAACGCTGAGAGGGATCAAATATCTAGAGGTGCAAACCTCTTTTTTGAGTGCAAAACTTGAGGAAAGGTTTGCACCTCGAGAGATTTGATCCCTCTCGGCGCTTGATAGATCTGTAGTTAAGATGGATCTAGGTTGGTTTCAATCGTGTGCAACCAAGGAAAAAATATCGATAATATGAGGAACATATGATTAATTTTATCAATAATATGTAAATACATCTAATATTAATATAACCATTTTAAATATGCTAAATATGTTTGAGATTTATGAAGTCATTTTAATTTTAAATTTTCTTAGTTACCTCAATTTGTTGAGATGATAAATATTGTAGAATAACTTTAAATAATGGAAAATGATCAAATAAAATTTTTGAATGCAAAGTGACAATGTAATAATATTGAATGATAGAATGTGAATAATTAGAATGTAATCAATTACAAATGGCATTTATTGTGATCAATCTTAAACTATTTTCTTCTTCTATTCTTATTGTCACCCTTATTAGTTTTGTCATCTTTCCGTATTGATTATATTAAAAAGAAATTAAAAATCATAAATCATAAACCATTTAAATATTTAGCTCAAAATCTTGTAGTAAACACCATACCTTGTCTCTCTTGCTCTCTAATATTATTAGGTTTAATTATTATAACACAAAAATCTTTCTACATTGTCAATAATTTTTTGCGCTTACACTGAAATCAATGAACACTATTAATCCAATGACTTTACAAGTAATGTACCATCATACATGCAATTATATCAAATCAGAAATCAACATATACAATGAAATCAATGGGGATTGTCTTCTTACAAGTAACATTTCAATTTACCACATGTGAAAATGTAGGTTGAAACCATCCAAAAATTTAAGTTTTAAAACCCCTTTGATTATATATTGTGCAACATTAAAACATTAAACATTTAAAGTTCATTAAATATCACATGCAAAATGTAGATTGAAACCATCCAAAACTTGAGTTTTAAAAACTTCACATTCCATGTCAATTATAATTCAACTATCCAACAAAAACATTTAAAATTAAATATCAAATGCCAAATGTAGTTCAGATGACAACATTACTTCACATTCACATGCCAAAAGTACTAAAACCATCCAAAAATTAAATAAAACAAATTATATAATAACAATGTAATAAAATATGTCCAAAAATTGTAAATCTCACAAGTATCAAACTGTATCAAGTCTAACAAATTTTAAAACCATCTAAATTTTGAAATCAAATCTACTGTAAATCATGTCCATCAAATGGAGGATCTAGCGTCTTCCCTACTAGGGTCTCAGTCCACACCCTATCTTGTGAAAAGGAAACCTACATACACAATGCACATGTACTTGAACATTAAAATTTGAAGTTTTAAAAATGAATTTGAGAATATATATATCTAGAACTTCATGTAAAAAACAAAATATAACAAAAAAATCATGCAATACCTCGTAAGGTTCCCTCTCCATTTGATGAACAGGTTCTCCCATAGGAACATCTGCAGTGGTAAACTATACAATATACATGTACAGTTATATATATATATATATATATATATATATATATAGATATATAACTTTTAAACATAAATTTTAAACTTGTGAAAAAATTTCCATACTTGTGGCTCATCTCCCAATGAAGTAGAAGGTACATCTCCTAAGGAAGAAGAATGTACCGCCATCCCAAAAACATCAGATGGAATCAGTACCTGTTAAAACATTTTATCAAATTATATATATACATACATGTACATGTGTGGCAACAGTTATTTATTTTAGAGTCACTTAAAAAACACTAACATGTGCCAACATATCATGATGGTCAGACCCATCTGCATCATTTGAACCGGAGGTCCTGAACGTAATATTAACATTTTCATCACGCATCATGCCTGAGAACTGCAAATGGTGTTTTAATATATAATCATACATTTTTGTTAGATTAATGTACACATACAAATAAATGTATACATGTACATACACATGTATTTATTACAAATTGTACACATGTATATGTAAAAATAATTTCAAACCCTAAGGTCACTAACACATATCGTTCCGGTGCCCTCTTCCTCATGAAAAATTAGTTCTTGCAGACCATTGCGACAATTTATTGCATACGTTCGGAGATCTTCAACATTCATGTTGTAAATCTCCTCATCTGTATGATAAAAAAAATTGGCACGTGCATTTTCACGTGCTCTTTTTCGATTTAAACAAAGATCGACTCCACTCAATCCGCTATGAACATTTTCGATCATAACATCCCTTGCTTCTCGACTTATTTGAGAAGTCACATCCATCTCTGATCGCAGAGTTTCGACTCGAAACGGTCGACTCACCAATGGCGGATCAGGGCGAGGCAACTCGACATCTCGCTTAGCGCCCTTACGGTTATATAATCGACCTTTCCCTAGGCCAAAAAATTCTGAAGGAAGGTCATTGTAGTTGGGTTTCATACCCAAAAAAAATTCCGCATAAAACATTTGTGAAAAATAAACAGGAACCTCATCATTCCATGGAAGCCTTCCAAAGGCCACAAGATGTCGATCATACAAATACCTAGCTTTGTCTGGGTGCTTGAAATACTGCACCTTCAACATTTTTTTTTTTGGCCCTTCCTTATAATTAAACATTGACTTGGCCTCTGCTCTTGTAACTTTTTGTTTTATGTCTTGCCATTTATCGGGACCCATCACTATTTCTTTTCTCTTTCTCATCAATTCTACAAATGAATCAGTCGTTGGCCCCAAATTTCTGTACACATTTACCATTTCACCCAATGAAATTGTAACTATTTCAAGGCTTTGTCTAGTCTCAACAGGTAGAGACAAAGCCATGAGATCTCTTTGCAATTTTGCATGAAGGCTTTCACACCTTTGTAAGGTGCATTCCGCCATGTTGGTTTCCCATGGTATATCAGTAATCTCAGTCGGATAAGTTGTGCTGGGTCGACAGTCTTCTTCTTGAATGTAGCAAGATGCCCTCCGTCTATTTTGACCACTAGCGCGAACATTTTCGGCCTCTGCATCAATATATATAAAATTTTGTATATTAGAAAAAACACGTGTAAAAAAAGTTGTACAAATTTAATGAAAAAATATTGAAATTGATGGCAACCTTGATGTTGTTGGTTAACATCTTCTCCAATATGACCCTGCTGAGAACCAGACCCAGAATGACGCTGCTGAGAACCAGACCCATAGTGACCCTATTGAGAACCAACAGCCGTTGATTGGCCTTCAGGGGAATAAATATCACCCCCTTCCTGCAACCTGCTACCACTCATACCTCGATCGGTTGAACCTTGGCCACGCTCTATGGATGGAGTAGAAACCCTTCTCCTCTTACCTCCTAAAAATTAAAATATGAAACTTATTAACAACTAATTTAACTAACAAAGTTAATAAAAAAATCAATTCCATATGTACACACATGTATGGAGATTTAAGATTATATTTAAATACCATGAACATGCCCCGATCCCTGAACCTCCATATGGGATTCAGCTGATCTTCGTCGTTCATCCTCCATGATATATATCTATTGGTCGACATTTACACAAAATAGATTTCAAAAAATCAATTTGTAATTTAGTGTACACAAATTATGTAGAACACAACTTTCAAAGCAATAATTGATCATGTGTGAAACTAAATTTAATTGAAAAAGATATTATAAAAATGATAAGTTCACCAAATTGTGCTTTACATGGTGGGAGCACACTTGGTATAAAATTTACTACTTATACATTTTAGTTTGTGTGAGAAATGACACATGTACATAGTTTACCTTAAATTTGTTGTGTTTTACGGATATTAAAATGAAGAACTTCTATTTAGATCCATTCCAGAGATTTACTATAGGGGAATTTACTAGATATGTCACCTTTCATAAAAGATGAGATCCAGAGGCTACCTAGCCCTTTACAGACTCTGCCTATAGAACTTGCAGAAGTAAACACTAGAGGCATTAACAATATCAAAGAACGTTTTCATGCTGAGACATGGGAATGTGTCTCTTTCCCTATGCAAAAAAATAGTTCAAGGTAGTTAATCTTCGTAGACATGTCATCAAGCAAGTCAATGTGATCATCCCCAACTTACCTTTTATGAAATTAGGATTGGAATCCTCTACAACCTGGTGGATGGAGTTGAATGGGAACTTGGTTGAAAGGCCTTTACAAAATACATGCTAGTGAATAACACTTACTAGGTTATGCCAACAAATAAAGTGGGAGAAATGTTTTCTCCTCGAGGTTGTCCAATTAGGTGTGTAATACCAACTTCACCCATTTCCTCACAGGTTTCTCTCTTAGGTTACAAATGTCTTCCACCTTATTAGTTATATATTTTTGAATTTCCCATGGATTCCTTGGTTTTTTTCTCCTACCATCTCCCTCTCTCACTCCCCAAATTATTGTCATCAAACATGCCCCATTGAGGATCTGGAGCAATGTTTGCACCATACTTAGAACTGTCATTGCTGCTAATTGAAATTGGAGTCATGTATACTAGATTGCTTGCTTAAGTGGCTCTTACTTGGACAATATCCTGAGATGAGTTTGACATGATGGTCTTATGAGGTTGGAAGCTACTTGGTGTAATTTTTCTTAAATATTCAAAAAAACAGAGCAAAAATTTCATTTTCGATCATTTTTTATTAGCTTCTGCATACAGCAAATGTTATCACAATTGCAACACAATCATGTTCCATGAGAATGAATTATGAATGTCGCAAGCCAAATGGCAAGGAAATTTGCATTCATTTAGGCAAAAGAAGGCTATGACATTAAGGTCCATGCTAGAAAAAATTATGCAAATAAAGTTGCTAAGTCTTGATACTTACCATGTGTTTCAAAGCCATAACGAAGGTTGGCTTCGAGAGTGTCCTCTAAAAGCCCTGTCTTGAGATGAAATTTAATTCAATGTCTCTTAGAGTTGCAAGGTGGAATTGATAGAACTATTTGATTTCTTTACCATAGATGGATCAAGACATGTAATTTAACTTTACGAGCAGATTGAAGACGAAGAGATTTTAGTTTTTGTTGTTCTCACTGAAGGTTTTTATCTAGTTTTGTTTCTTAAACCATCATTTCCATATGAAATTTTTGGTGAATAGATTCTTGACCTTGATGAGAGGATATGATACCTTGAAGAGGCTACATATTTTGGTGACGTCACTAATTGTTTCTCTATTATCATGTTTGTTAAACATCTCGCTTAGGGCGAGGCAACTCCACATATATTTTACAGTTTATGGGACAGAAAAAAATATGTAGAAATATTCACTTGGTTTTTATAATTGGATAGAAGAATGAATTAAAATGACCTTGTATGTCTTCTCATTTTAGAGCTCAAATTTTTAGGAAGGATTTAAGTATCCACCTTTCAAGAATCGCTAGAAGAGGTTGATAAAGAATATAGGAAGACAAAAAACTAACCAGTGGTGTACTAAATGTATTTCTTGGGAGGTAGATTGGCATATGGAATTTTGGTAGCTAGAACTTTCCCAAATAAGTGAATGTATTTGAAAACCAAACCTCTAGTTTATTTTAGTTTAGAAAAGGTCTAGAATTTGAAAATTGAATTCCCTCTTTCTTCCTCTTACATGTCGAATGATCGGAATCTGGATCGAGGGAAAAAAATTTCCTAAATAAAAATTTTTCTTTTTATTTGTACACATGAGTTTTTAAAAGCTAATTAACTCATAAATTTCTCACAAAATACACTTAAATCTTGACACAAACCCCTTCCCAATTGGCTAACTTTAGACGATCCTAAACACATTTTTATTTAACTAATGATGGAGATAGCCCAATAAAACTAGTTTTTCCATATTCAAATCAAGTTGGTATCAAAGTACAATTTAGCTCATTTTAGTCAAGGTTAGTTAGAAGAATTAGCTATTGGTTTCTGTCTTCAATTTCCTCTCAAAATGAATGTGTACGTGCTTTTGAAAGACACACTAGAGGAATAAGGTCCATATGTTTGATGAAAATGTGCTATGAAATTAAAGGGTTAAGGGCAACCATGTACAAGGCATAGTTAATACAAGGCATAGTTGAGCCAAATGTTGTTGAGGAAGGGCCTAATTATTTGGGTCTTGGTTATGGAAAACATGGAGAATGCTCCAAAGCCAAGGAGGCACATGAAGGTATTCCAAGAAGGAATTTTATTTCGTGTTCATTACCTCAAGCTTGTGAAGTTTGTGTTCATGATGACTGGAAGATTTTGACACCCACTTTGCAAGAAGATGTTAATAAACATGCAGTTAATGAGAATGTAAAAGAAGAGGATGTTGAAAGATATATCGAGTCATTGAATTCATTGCTAGTATTCAGAGGAGAGCCACTACCTCATCAAATTCACCTCCTCAAGAAGGCGACAATGGTTAATGTTCAAGGTATAAATTTGCCTTTAATCAAATTGCTTTTGATTATGATAAACATGGTAAATATTCACATAAGATATATAAAATAACTTGCACATGTTCCTTTTGTGGTTTGAATAATCATAATGTTTATATATGTTGGAAGAAGATATCCATACACATTGAAACTTTCTAAATAAATGAGGCAAAAATTCAAAGGCCCATTGGACAAGGAAAATGATGTTGAAAATAAGATGCGATTGTTTATTACTCATTGCCATAAGAAAGGTCACCTTGTGGACAAGTGTTTGACTTTGTATCCAACAAGTCATCCACAACATTTGAAGAAGGTGGAAAGAGATAACGACAAGAATGGAAAAGAGGATTCCATAATCGATGAGGGTCAAGATGATTCACATGATGAAGTGCAGCTAAAATATGCGCCATTGAAATGGTTTGCTAACAGATGGTTATATTTCTTATCTAATTAAGGCCTTACATGTATTTTGATGTTTCATGAATTTCTTTGCAAATTCAAAGTATAACGCATGTTGCATAAAGCAAGATGTTGAAAGTAGAGTTACGTTGACACACTTAAATGAAAAAATATGGAAATTTGTACCTGAGCTCTATTATTTGACTTGAGAGTTAGTTGTTTGAAGAGGCATGTTTTGTCGATTTGTGTTTGGTTGATGGTTTTGTAGACCAATATGTAAGAGTACATGGAGATATTCACATGATGTGAATTTTTTTTCTTTGAAGGAGAAAAATGATATGTCAGCGAGCTATGCTTCTTGCATGATGTGTTTTCAGTTTGATGGTTTTGTTTGTGACAAGATATCACAAGATTTAGGGAAGGTCCACTCTTGAGCGAGAGCCTCATGATTACAACCTAATCATGAGAATCAAATGGGAGTGCGTCCTTATTTTGAAAACAAATAGGATTTTTAGCTACCTAGGACTCAAACCATTATTTTTAAATTTGAAATATCATGGTGTGTTGTTTCAATGCCTGAATCCACAACCCTAACATAAATTATTTTATTCCTTTTTTGCAGGATTTAATTGGTTATATTAAAATTCAGTTGAATTTAAAATTCTTGGCTTAGTGGCATGAACCAAACATATTGTACATATTAAATGAGGAATTTCGCTCTCCTAATCATTTCTAAATCACCCATATCACCAAGAAAACATGTTTTAAAGAACATACTTTGGTATGGGAAAGACCTTAGGTTTCAAATATTATAAGAAGGTTTTTGATATGGTTGAGAGAATGTGGAAAATAGAATCCATAAACAAATTATTTTTCAAAACGTATTACTTTCAAAGTATCAACAAGGAACATGTACAAGGGTGTTCAATGAATTAACGCTATTTATTTAATTTCCATGATGTATATCTTACTCATAATTTTAAAAAATTATTAAATAATGATCTAGATTAGATAATTATATTATTTGTCATATATTTTGATGCTTATAGAGTGAAAAAACTGTAAGAATCAACTTGTAGGGTCATTTTAATGGTGGGTGGAGAATTCGGGTCTAAAACCTTTTGGAATTATTTTGAGTCATTAAATGACATTTTTAGGGGTCAAATGATTATCCCTTGTGCCAAAATATTAACCATTATTCTACACTTAAAGACATATCCAATGGTGCAAGGAAAACATCAAACGAAGTTCATTCAAAATTTACGCCTTTAGTAAGTTGACCTATCATTTTGACCACCATGGTACGAGATAATGACATTTTAGCTGCATTACTTATGAATGGCAAGCTACCTACATGTGGAATTTGAAGAAGAATCTAAAAGTGCTACAATCACAAACCTTGTTAATGGTTGACAGAGTCAAATCTTACACCTAGTTGGCTATCACGCTATGTTAAATACTTGGCCACTAAGAGGAATAAGAGTTCCATTTTTTGTTATTGTATTTTGTTCCATAGTTGAAAATACAACTAGGAGTGTGAAGTTAGAGAGAAAAATGTACGAAGTTAAGTTTTTATAGCAACCTTACACGCTAAAATTCTTAGCTAACTCTAGAGAGATTACCTCTTTCTTTGTACTC
Organism: Pinus albicaulis; assembly: GCA_034641835.2. Classification (NCBI taxonomy): domain Eukaryota; kingdom Viridiplantae; phylum Streptophyta; class Pinopsida; order Pinales; family Pinaceae; genus Pinus; species Pinus albicaulis. The sequence continues at coordinate 991,676,351 of CM076579.1, read as the reverse complement.
ACATATTTTCCATACCAGAAAAGAGAGAGTAGAGCATGTTTAAATTTTAGTGTTTTTTTTCTCCCATAAGGATTTCCTAGGGAAAAAGGAGTCTAGAGCATCATTACTTTTTAGGGTTGCTTGTCTCCCATATAAGCATTTCCTAGGAAAATAATTGTGTTGATTGTCTAGAGATATGTATGTGTGTGTTTCATTATGTTCTCTATTTCTTACGTTTTGTTTCATTATGTTTTATATTTCTTACATTTCTTCCCTCCTATTTTTCTTTCCAATCAAGGTTTATAAAATAACATGAGAAACAACATGACACTTGGAACAATCATTTTCATTATCTATATGGAAGGTAGGAAGGATTATATCCCCTTAAGCTTAAGCTTATGTAGTTTGTCAATTTTTATCATATATTTTTTGGTAAGGGTAAATGTTTTTTTATCTATAGTACAAGTCATGAGTTCCCCAATTTTACCTTATGTAAAGCATGATTCTAGGATTACTACAATTTGTACTTGGTTTTTTATTGTGATGATGCCTTGTCTCAATCACTTGGCCATCTCTCGATGGGTAGTTAAATCTTTATAAAAATACTTCAAGTAAAATTTATCTATTTGTATTATGTGAAATTATGTAAAAAATGGTATACTATTTTCCATAAAATTGGGTTGAGTTTATCATATATTTCAATGAAAGTTGATTAAATATGTTTTCTTGAAAAGGATATAACAATTTTTTTAAGGTATGAATTTGCAATTTTGTGTGGCTCTCTATCAACCTTCACTTCCTCATTTCTAGAAAAAATATACTTTCTCATTCGTATACCCACTTTCTATTCAAATGCATGAGTTTTGAACTCTTGGTAACTATGTTTTTCCACACAGCAAAATTATGTCACATTTTATACTAACTCAAAATATTATTTTGAAGTTTGGATTACTGTTATTATTTTATATAATTTAACATTAGATATAAGTTTAAATTGAAAGCTACTTGGATGAAATATAGCTTAGATATGACATTTGCAAATTATTATCTATTTATTGAACTAAAGGACATAATTATTACACATGTTTAATTTACATTCAAATGCTTCTTTGATTTATCTCCTATAGCTTAATGTAATGCTATATATATAATTTAAGTTGAAGGACCATGAGATAAATATGACTAATATGTGACATTTGTATTGAATCATCTATTTGTTGTGTTATATGAACATAATTGGTACGCATATCTAATTTGCATTATTAATATGTCATGCTTCTTTAATTTATCTTTTATAAATGATCGGAGCATCCCTTTTTAATCTCTCCCTTTTGACTTCGGATATGTGGGAAATACTCATCCGAATATTTTTCTATCATAAAGTAGTGAGTAAAATTGTATTCCATTTGTGTCAATGTTAAGGTTAAGCACATGGATTAAAGTTTTATATAAGATACATTGACACAGTGTACATTTATATCTAAAGAGTCCAAAACCTCATTCAAGACCATATGTTTTGTTGATGTAGTTTTATTGGTTATATTGCATTGCTTTTTCAGTTGTTGTTGTGGGCCTCACCATCTAGTGATTTTAGGTAAAAAATTATTTACATGGAATTTTGAAGTATCCTAGAATGTTTATTATTTATCACTACTAGCCTTGGTGATTTAGTTGTTTGTTTTGATGCTGCTTGGTTACCCATATTTAATAGTTGTTCATGTTTAATTCATTGTTAAGGCTTTTTATTGGCCTATCAGGATGTATTTTTCTCAAATCCATAATGGCTAAAAGAATGAAATTTATCTATGAAAAAGAGAGGTCATATGGAAAACAAATTGTTTGCAAGTGTTCTTTTGAACCCATAGAAATTGCAACCCCAATATGGATACAATACTAAGTAATACATAGCCTCCTCATCTAACTTAACCAGGGATTTGCAATACTATATTTGAGTTGGCTAGCTCCATTTCAAGATATTATAATGTTAGATTATTATTTCTATAGATTTTGATTATGGTAGTAAAATGTTACAAAAAATCGAAAACTACAAATAATATTATTCTAGATATATGTAAAAAGGACATGGTAGAGAAAATCAACCAATATTAAACTTTTCATAAATAGTTTAGATATAAATACAAATTTTCTAATTTTGATTGTAAATTCCAAGGCTTAAAGCAATAATTTTTATAATAATTGTTTCTTAATTAATAAATAAAAAAGAAGAATTTTCAATCAAAATCACATCCAACATATAATAAAAATAATAAAAACAATTTAAAACTTCATACACTATGACATTACTATGACAAAGAGCATAAAAATATACAAACAAAAAATCCTTTTATATAATAATGGAGAGCTTCAAATATACAAGAAAAAAAATCTTTCAGCCTTCTTGTATCCCAGAGAAAAGAGTTACTAAACAATCATATTTTAAACAATTTTAAAACTTGGAGAAAATCATCTGTTTTTGAATTTCAATTATATAAAAAATTAGTCAAATATTTCAAATCTATTTTTTGGCTAGTTGCAGAGTGTAGGTGCAATTCTAGCTAGAGAGAGACTCCAAGAAGAGGTTTCAAGATAGAACAGGTTTCCAACATTCCAGTCAAGAAGGGAGGCAAATATTTCCAACAAAAGAGGCAAGAACAAGTTCCCTAGTGGTAGTGCTATGCAACCCAGTTAGTCAGTGCATGTTGCAGGCAAGAGTGCAAGTAGCTGGTAGTCTCCAAAGAGAGTTTCTAGAGTTAGAATGAGTTTCCCAAAAGCAGTACTACACATTTTATTAGGTAGGACTGGATCTAGCATGGAGAAAATCATCTATTTTTGAATTTCAATTATATAAAAAATTTGTCAAATATTTCAAATCTGTTTTTTGGCTAGTTGTAGAGTGTAGGTGCAGTTCTAGCTAGAGAGAGACTCCAAGAAAGGATTTCAAGAAAATAGGTTTCCAAAATTCCAGTCAAGAAGGGAGGCAAATATTCCCAACAAAAGAGGCAAGAACAGGTTCCCTAGTGGTAGTGCTATGCAACCCAATTAGTCAATGCATGTTGCAAGCAAGAGTGTGAGTAGCTACGAGTCTCCAAAGAGAGTTTCTAGAGGTAGAACGAGTTTCCCAAAATCAGTACTACACATTTTATTAGGTAGGACTGCATCTAGCATGGAGAAAATAATCTGTTTTTGAATTTCAATTATATAAAAAATTAGTCAAATATTTTAAATCTGTTTTTTGGCTAGTTGCAGAGTGTAGGTGCAGTTGTAAGACAGAGCAGGTTTCAAGAGAGAGCAGGTTTCCAACATTCCAGTCAAGAAGGGAAGCAAATATTTCCTATAGATGTTTCACCCTTATTACCGTGGTGCTTCTTAACCTCCTGCTACGGGTGCTGCTAATGATCCTTCTGGTGGTTCTTAGTAAAAGTTAAAACTCAGAACTGTGATGCTGTAATGTCTAGCGTTTAAATTTTAAAATTTTAATACAAAACAATGACAAATTCAATGTAATTCACATATAAGATGATTTTTCCATGTCAAAATTGAAAATAAGGTTGGTTCCAAAGAAAAGCACGCACAATGTCACATAGATTTAGTGGCTAATGAGAAACCCAGCACACACAATGTCACACAGATTTAGCGGCTAACGAGAAACCTGCACAATGAACTTACAAACTGTCATATCAGAATTTTGAAATTTTCAGAAAACTTAAAAGTTAAAAGGGATACAAATCCGTGTAAGTCCCAATTGAGCTCATTTCCCTTCCACAAGCTCCCGTAGAAAAAATTCACAACTACATACTTGGAATCATCAGTGGTAGAGTTTAAAAATTTAAACTTTAATGCAGCAATGGAGAGGGATACCAGATAACTTGATAACTGACAACCCATTCAATAAAAAAATTAGAAATACAGAGTGAGGAGCATTTTCAGACGATCGACACAGAGTGAGTAGAGTGATTATAATTTTAGAGTTCACAGCCATAGAACAAGAAAAATTTTAAAATTAAAATTCAATGGAGTGCAGTGAAGTGCAGAAAAATTTTAAAATTAAAATTCGATCGAGCTTCTAAGAGGGGGATTCAGCAGGACGAGGGTAACTGGAGGATCAGAGAACATCAGGATGGCGATACCACTGAATACTCTCATCCATATTTATTTTACTGAGAGGCTACTGTTTTCCTAGTTTGGCCTGTCAACAAATAGCCAACTGAACGCAGAATCATGGTGTGCGTTTTTCTCAACATTTTTATGTGAAGAGGGCTGTGAATTATCACTGTTTTGGTTTACAAGCTCGATGGGCTGTCTACGGTAGACAGGAGATTATTAACAGGTTTTGACATCTAAATTTTTGGGCTAATTACACTTTGGTGGGCGGTTCACAACATTTTTTGCGTTGGTGGCTACGCATCCACAGTTTTTTGATGGTTTATTCTTTGCCATAATGGGTTGCTACAATGTGAGGTTCACACATTAAAGTGACACACATTGAATATGATGGTGCTAAATCACAGTTTTATGATGCGTTTTCTACTTTGGTGCATCCCAAAGGATTTTAAGACTGTCTGGGCTTTGATTGGCGATGTGATGAACATTAGAATCTTTCTTCAAGGCAGTGTTTTTTTCCTCTGAATGAACTCTTTCGGGACTATTAAGAGCAGATAGAATTGTTTGTATTATTATGAACATCATGTCTTCTAGCTTGAAGAGGGTAAAAGCCAGAAACTGGTTCTGCACAGGAGTGCCTTTCTCTGTGTATGTTTTGCATACAACTTTTGGGTCTGTCTTCTTTGATCACACTTCTTATGTGATTTTCAATATAATTTTATAATCACCTGCAGTAATAAAATTACGCTATTTTCTCGAGGAAAAAAAGAACAAGAAAAATTTTTAAATTAAAATTCGATGGAGTGCAGTGAAGTGCAGAATTTAGATTTTTCATTTCTACATTTCAACCACACTGCTCTACTTTTTTATACTCAATTTTCCTAATACTTTAATTTAAAAAACTATGATATAACTTATAAATTAGAGCATCGGTGTGAAAACACTTAAATTTTACAACGTTAATGCATTCGAGGATAGATTTTATGTCTTTCAAAACATAAAATATCATTCTATTCACACCCCATTTGTCTTCATACTGGTTTATCGCTTATCAAAATTTCAAACATGAAAACGATAAAAGATATTTTCATACCCGGAGTCAACGAGCGCGGACAGCAGGAGCACCAGCATGGCCGGGAGCAACATCAGTGCCAACAGAGCAAAAACAGACAACGCGTGAACAACGAAAACTGTAAACTATTGCCTTTCGCGGGCCGAACTATTTTAAAAGTAAAAGTTCGGCTGAACTCACAGTTCGACCGAACTTTTTTAACACTTCAGCCGAACTTTCGTTGCCAGTTTTCCAATCTCTGGCAAAAATTATGTTTTCCCGCGCCATCAGTGTGCCGTTAATTCAAACGGAATTACGAGTTTGGCCGAACTTTATAAAAAATTTCGGCCGAACTATTACAAAGTTCGACCGAACTTTGTAAAATGTTCGGTCGAACTATTGTTGAAAATTTTTTTCGGCTCCCGATTCTCACAAAAGTGTAACCCAGCTTCACGTTTCCGCCCATACATTAAAAAAATGTGTTTCGACACACATTTTTAATGTATCTTCAATTTTTATCAATGTGGGTCTTCTCAAAACTATGCATAATGGTACTAATTGGACGTGGAATTTAATTCTCACTACAAAGAAATACCCTCTAGCAGATTTTATAAAGGAGGTTTTTAGTGTTATAAAATTGGCCAAAATTGTCAAAAAAACATTTGCTACAACGTTCGTTTTTGGTAACAGAGGTTTTGAAAGAGCTTCTAACAGAAATTCAACACAACTAAAAAAAATCTAGGCGGTCGAAGGTTGTTATGGATGTATTTCTTATCATTGCTTGATTCATGTGTGAATGCAGTGGTGCATTCTAAACTATACGCACCAGTACTGTAAACATACCAAGCATCAGGATGGAAAATAAATTTCGGAAGCCCCAGGGTATTTAGCAACGTCTTGGTGCATGTCACCAGAAAATATGCACCGGGAAGATAGAAGGTGCATGCATTGGTATATTCGTATTATAGTTGTAAAGCACCAAGAAATTTAATGCAAATAATACTGGTGCGTTACAAATATGAATGCATCAGTGCATTCACCTTTTATCTGCTCGATGCGTATGGTTGTGTACATGCCCCGAGCCATTAAGGTGTTAAAATGTAGCTCGTGTTAAAGGAAAACCATACGAGTGCCTACAACGCCTATCCACCTGGGTCGTAGTCATTGATAAAGTGCACCGGGCATTTTAATTGGTATTGGTATTTGGTGCAGTGCTCATAGGTCATAGAAACACACTGGTGCGTAGTATCATACACACACACAATGTTTATTTTCTATTTTTTAGAAACATCGACCTCTTACCATGTAATTATTGTGATTTTTTAAAATTCATTATTCATAAAAAGTGGACACATATCTTATAACAGTATTTGTATCAATTAAAATTTTATTAGTGCATTTGAATGTGATGTCTGGATGAATTTTTTATATCATCAGATTTTGTATCTCTTCATTATAATATTTAATTATACACATGTTTAATCAGTGGTGTAACATTTCGCAATGGCAATGGAGAATGCAATAGAATAAATTAAAACATATTTTATTATATATATATATATATATATATATATATATATGAATAAGACACTCTTTGTCATACAAAATGGGACAATTATTGGTATCCCTTTGTCTTTCAATTGGGAGAATATATCCATTACATTAAACAAAATGTCTCATTTCACAGAAAAATATTTCAAAAACTATAATGCCTTGATTTGATATCCAAACATATTGATCATAATTCTTCGCTGGAACTGCAGTCACTGCTCGAGTTACTTCGATGAATTGGGATATTTAGAGGCATGTTTTGTTGATTGTGTTAATTGTTTAAAAATAAAGTGTAATGAGTGTATCTACATTGGTGAGAACAATGAAAATTGCAATATTAAATAATATACATCAATGTAAATTGAAAATAAATGTACCCTAGTAAGAATTGACTCGTGAACTATACACGTTATTTCAAAACAAAATTTCATGCCTTCTTTCAACAATTCTTTTGTTGGCGCAGTTCCATACTTTCTTTTCTACAAGTTTTGTACCCCATAACAAATTATAGATTTAATATAAAAGATTTTTTTGTTCAATTACTTATAGACAGACGTAAGTAAAACTAGATAGATACTTACAAATTCTGCAATTAATTTTTGTTATGCCAACATATACTGACAACCCATATTTAACCCAATGTTATTCAATTCTTCTGATGTTTCTTCTTTGTATCTTAGCACCTGTTTGAAGATATTCAATAATGATTGCTATAAAACAACTTAAAATATACAAAAATGAAATCTAGTTAAATTGTTATAAGGAATTAACAATTAGTCACAAACTTAGATATGAAACCTTTTCTTCCTTGTCATCCTATTTTATGTGATAAATGAGTTTCATTTTCCTTTCTTTTCAGCAAGAAAATACTTAAAAAACAATATTTAATACTAAATTATTTATTTATTGTACCAAATTGAAAAATTCAATGATTACATATTACATTTGAAGCACATTGTTGCTGATATGGCTCCCCGTACAATGCAATTATGTTTACTTCTTTGACCATATCCTTGTACACCTTTTTGGACATTCCTACTGGCGTATTTTTTATATCAGTTTTTTCATCCTTTGAGATTTTCATAATCTTCCTAAAAAAGTAATACAACAATAAACTATTTAATATTTATATTGATATATGAAAACTAAATATAACAAAATTGATATCTATAAATTATTGCTTTGTAGTAATAAATGCATTTAATCTAGAAAAACATTTAAAGGTATATTACTTTTTCAATCCTTCTTTTTTTGTCATTGTACGTTTTTTCTATTTAAAGTCTCACATGTCCCATTAACAAATTCTCTCGAAAATCTTCCTATAGTTTAAATAAAATTTGTTTCTTTGAATCATTAGATTGATTTTTGTATTGTAAGTGGAAAGAGCGTCTATACATTTATTCCATGAGATCCCTCAAAGTTTTGTAAAAGTTTATCCCCATTTCATTAACCTCGAGCACCACTCCAATGAGCTAAGGAGTAATTCATTTTTATTTGGATGTTCTATTTTTTTTTTTTTTCTTAGAACAACATTCCTTTTCTTCGATGTTGGTCCCTGTAGAACATTAAAAATTTCTGAATTAATATTTCGTTCAAAACATGTTATCTAATATTTTTAAGTATACTATTAATGAAAATTCAAAAATTAAACTCATATTGGATCGACAATATTTTTTCATTCACCTGATTCATTCTTCTGCAATTTTTCCATCAAACTTTTACGCTCTTCTGGTCTTAGATAAAAAAGAATCTTATCAAGCTTCATCATTTTGTGGCTCTGCATGACACACACTAAACAATACATATTAGTTAAACTTACTTGTAGTTCAAAAATAATAAATTTTGTAAAAAATTTACAAAGAGATTGCATTTTTTTCTTTTTTTGATGTGCTATCAGTATTTTTGTTACTTGAACTCTTTTCAACCATTCCTATATCAATATAAAACCTGTACCATTCGTTAATATATTTTATAAATAAATCACATAATTTTCAGGTAAAAAAAAAAAAAATCAAGAAAACAATGCGTTTAACTAAATTAAATACTTGGTGTGACTTTCACCACTCAAGCACCGATAATGGTGAAATATGTTCTTATAAACACACCACCACTACAGTAGAAACACTGTACGATGCTCTTTCTCTTTAAGAAACCCGATCCGTTATGTTAATACTAGAGCGCAAATTAACATAAACTTAAATCAATCGAAAACTGTTTTTATGAAACAATGTTTCCTGTCACTACGCGCCTAGTGCATTATACTAAAAGCATGCACCGGTGTGCTATATTAAATAGTGTTCACCGATTAACAAAAGTTGTTTTTAAAAAAATCATGCAAGGGCCGACAAGGATTGGGATTTGACTCTGCAAGTGGTCTCGCAGGCTAGATGTCATACACTTCTATATAAAGTAATACATACCCTATAAATCTAAAATGAAAAGCCCTAATTGTGAATTTTTGCACTAACATAAACAATAAGAAGAAAGGGTTTAACGTATGAATGGTTTTTTTTTTTTTTTTGAATTTTAATTAAATCTAAATAGGAATAGAGATTGTAAATGAATTTATTAGTAAAACGCACAATAAAATTTAAAATTTATACTATGCATGTATTAAATCTAACAGAAATTGTAAAAAAAAATTATTACGGTAATATTTAACATTTTTACTATACTATAGGGTTTTTGTGTGAATCACCAGATGTTTCAAATTTTGATTCTTTGAATAGTACTATTGTTGGAAATTATTTTTCTATTCCACAGCGCTCTCTTGCTCCAGTTATGTCTCTCATGCAAATCCCTCCCTGAAAATTTTTGCAAAAATAATGAATAATGAATAGCTTTTACTATTTAAAGAAATTTTTATGAAATTAGATTTCCGAAAATCATTTTCCACTCATTTTTCAGTTTACCACTTTTTTTTTTTAAACTTCAAAAAAATAAAGTTACATTTTTTTTTCTTGATATTTGGTGCATTATTAACTAACGACATTGGTGCATCCAGTAATAAAACCGCACAGGTGCAGTTACAAATACATTAACATCGATAAAAATGACTCCTTTTTTAATGCACTGAAAATAATTTTAGGTATGTACACCAAAATGTATTGTTGATTTTTCTCAAATGCAGGGATAAAATCTCATAATTATATCAAATGGAAAATTCCTCAAAATCCAGCTCGTTCCATAATATTTCTCAAAGTACATCGTAGAGTTATCCCTATCTATCTCCAGATGTAATTACTTCAGATTATATTTATATTTTCATTATATACTTGAATTATTTTTTCTTATCCATGTCAATCAACTGAATAAAATTAATGTATACAATTTTGTAGGTTCATGCAGATTCAGAATCAAGTTCAGTTGCACAAAATATTCAAACAATTCCGAATCTTCAGAAGCTCTTATCAGGAGTAGCATACCGCAAGGCGCGATTGGTAGATGAAAATGGACAATCGCTTCACCCTGCCAATTGCAACATGCCATCTTCTAGCCATAATCCTTGGACAATGATGGTAATAATTATTTGATATAATGTAATTATTTTAACGTCAAACCAATTAATCATGCATTGACGTGCTTACTAATTGATATCATCGATATTGTACTAATCATGTTCAAATATATTTTTTAAAATTATTAGGATTCTAGTGATGATGAGAGACCTACCTACCATCTTCCGTTGCACCCCATGACAATTTCAAATTGAGAGAAGGTTGAATTAAGAGAAAAACTCAGAGAGGAATGATACCAAGAATGGTTGAATCAACCACCTATTCAATTCCCACTACATCTAGATTCACCAATTAGGAATGACTACAACAATAATAGTTCTTCACAAGATGGAAAAGGAGAAAATCAAATAGAGGTTGGTATGGATGATTACTAAAGAGATATGACTGCCATGGAGACAATGTTGTTAGATTCATTCCATAACGATGATCAGCTAGGGGATGATGCTCATATCATTGATACCTTTTTTGAAAGCCTTAAATTTTCTTCCACCACCCCTCTCTTTGGACCTAGCAGTCAGTCAATGTCTACCCAGTTGGGGAAAATGATGTTACTGTACAACTTGAAAGCAATGTTTGGTTTGTGGAATGTACATTTCTTTGAAATTTTGAGGTAATTGACCATCATGTCCCCTATACATAAATACAATTTTTAAAAATTTGATGATATCATTCATATATATATATATATATATATATATATATATATATATATATATATGAATGATATCTTCAAAATTAAAAAAAATGTATTAATGTATATTGTTATTTTTGGTATTTAAGATCATAATAAAATAATTTTAATTCTAAACTTGAATATATTTGCATCATTTTCTAAACTTTATTATGTTACAAAAATTCATATTATTCTAGATTCATTATTTTACAATTTATTATATTCTTACAAATTTACAAATTTACAATTATGGTAATTTAACAATATGTACGTTATACATTTTAAAATTTTAGGATAATTTAATTTTATGGTATTTATGGTTCAAATTTGACAATTAATTAACAATTTAAAAACATTTTTAAAATTACAAATCTTACAATTTTAATAAAATTGAATCATGACAATACACACAATAACAATTACAATTTCACAATACAATTACAATTTCACAACTTTACATACAATTACAATTAAAATTAGAATTAAAATTATTACAATTACAATTTCACAACTTTATATACAATTACAATTAAAATTAGAATTAGAATTAGTACAATTACAATTTTACAATTTTACATACAATTACAATTAAAATTACAATCACAATTAGAATTACTACAATTACAATTTTACAATTTTACATACAATTACAATCACGATACATACAATTACAATTAAAATTTTACAAATTTTACACTTTTACAAATTTTATAATTTTAATGAAACTAAATCATTACAATAAATACAATTACAATTACAATTTTACGATTTCACAATATAATTAAAATTACAATTACAATTTTACAATATTACATACAATTACAATTACAATTTTACAATTTTACATACAATTACATTTAAAATTACCCTTACAATTAGTACAATTACAATTTTACACAGAATTACAATTAAAATTATAATTACAATCATGATACATACAATTAAAATTACAATTACAAATAAATTTTACAATTTTAATAAAATTGAATCATGACAATACATACAACTACAATTACAATTACATTTTTACAATTTTACATACAATTACAATTACAATCACAATCACGATACATACAATTACACTTAAAATTATAATTTTACAACTACCAATACATAATATTTATTAAATCTCATGATTTCATATTAAAAATAAACATCATTATCATGATAACCATCATACAAACACCATATTATAAAATACACATTCAAATTCGTTAACATCATCTAATCATCATGATCATGATCATCTAACAAAACACAAGCATTGCATAACATCATCACAACAAAACCATCAAATATACATCTCATGTCAAATAAATGTTATAACATACACATCTATCTGCAAGCACATTAAATGAACATATCTAACATGACCTAACAATATACACAGCATGATAAACACCAACATGTAAATTAAGTACATCAACGTGAACATAAAATACATGCACCATATATCTATATATATATATATATATATATATATATATATATATATATATATATATAATGCCAAAAATATAAAATAGTAATGGAATTGCATATAAATGTCAAATATTTGGTGGTACATCAATACTAAAACTAGTCAAGGCTTGCTCAGTCGATGGTTCCTGCTTAGATGGGCATGCTTGCTATAGAGGCACATGCTCAGATGGTGCTTGCTCAGGAGGTGCCTGCCCAGATGGTGCCCGCTTCGAAGATGCCTACTCATGACTAGATGTTGGTTGTTCATCTTCTCAAGGTGAAGGAGAAGGAGGTGGAGTACTAGAATGATGACTCCCCTCATGATCATGATCATCCAAGCTCTTGTGTCGCTCATCTCCATGGCGCATATCCATCCTAGCCATGAGTATCCTTGAAGCTCCGACGAAATGATGCATAAGGCTCATCATATCGTGGGGCATGTCCCTCCAGAGCTCTATGAGTGTATGATCAGCTTGGATGTCTCTGATCATCACAGGGTGGAATCCCTCATCAACCAGGAGTCTATATAGTCAGTTTCCCAACTCCATCCTGAAACAAATGTCTGCCCTATGCCATATTCCCGTGGGTGTATGCACCCGAGGAGGTCCACCAACCTCCATGGTCTCCACCATCTCCTCACCATCTACAAGATCACCCAGTGGGGGTGGAGTCATGTCCCCAACTAACATGCCAATGTCTATAGAATATATAGTACACAACAATAATTAGAAAATTTCATTAAAAAAATTAATAAAACAAGTTAAAGAACGTGTTAGAATATATTTTATTCTAATTAATTAAGACAATAAAATGAAACTATATTAGTTTAAAGAAAACACTAATATTAACTCCAACATCTGGTGGACCATCTCGTGTGAAGAGGATGTTGGTACACCATCACCAATCCAACCCCGTGTAAGCACATGACACCATCACAAACATGTGATCATCCACATTGGCTAGAAGCTCCAATGCATCACTAGAAATACTAAATGGATACTTGGACATGCCCCTTTTGGGCATCATATTGTCCCACATGTGCATATGTACTTGTATCATCGGCCTACGAGGCTAAAGCATAAAATTAACCCTCGTCTTCAGAAACCTCTCAAAAATTAAACAAAAAAATCTTAAGAAAAATGGAAGGTTAACCTCCCACGTGCCTAAAAATGACATCTATCTACGGCTATACAAAACTGCCACAAAAAAATGGCAGACCATCTAACATGTCATGGCCTCTGGAATAAATAATCTATTGGGTGTGGAGCCTGATTATCTTCTTTATTTTTATCATAGCGTTGGACCCCTGTTCTTAAAGGGGCGACAACACCGCCCGTAATTAAACACTGCTTGGGGGGTTCAGGGGGGCAGCACCCTTGAAGCTAAAAACAGATAAAAAATTTCCTTGTAAAAGTATTTTAATTTCTATTCAATCTGGGCCCTTCATTAGGCAGATGATTTGACGGTATAAGTTATGTTTAATTTAGGGTTTTTCCCTAGAAGAAAACCCCTTGTTTTGTATGAGGGTATTTTCTTACGGCTATGTATTTGTATGTGTATTCTCAAAGCGAATAACAGATAGGGAGATTCTGAGAGAGAAAAGAGGATATTACATCAGATCTGTTTTAGGTTGTGTCTCTTCATTTTGCTGGATAATAGTAAGGAAGGACTGGTTGTTCGGGGTGGACGTAGCCCAAACTAGGTGAACCACGTATATTTGTGTCTCTCTAGTTTTATGTGTTTTGTGTGCTTGTGTTTTTGGCATAATTTATGTGTTGCATTGCTCTGTAATATATAATTTTCTAACAACTGGTATCAAAGCCGAAGGTCTATTTGGCTGAAAAACTTGTAGGAAAGAAAGGTTCATGGTTCGAGTGGGAGCAATGGTGGAAGATGGTAAGTTTAGCGTCAAGATACTTAATGACCAAAACTTCCCATTGTGGAAGATGCAGATAGAAGATTATCTATATAATAAATATTTGCACCTACCATTGAGCAGAAAAAAAAAGAAGCCAACGGCTATGACAGACGCAAAATGGGAGATTCTCGATAGAAGGGAACTTGGAACAGTACAACTGTGCATCGCAGTGTTGGTATCCCTCAATATTTCGAAGGAGAAAAAAACAAAGGGTTTGATTAAGGCATTGGCGAAACTATATGAAAATCCCTCAGCCTAAAACAAGGTATTTCTTATGAAACGTTTATTTAATATGAATATGTCAGAAGGTGGATCTGTTGCAGACCATTTAAGTGATTTTAATATGGTTACTAGTCATTTAAGTTCTATAGGGGTAAACTTTGATGATGAAGTTAGGGTTTTGTTATTTATGTGCTCATTGCCAAAAAGTTGGAATGGTTTAGTTATGGACATTAGTAACTCTGTCTCTAGATCTAGTACTTTAAAGTTTGATGATGTTGTCGGTGCTATCCTTAGTGAGGAAATGCGACGGAAATGTAGGAAAAATACTGAGAGGGGGGGGGGGGGGTGAATCAGTATTTAGGGCTGAACAATTTTTCTTTTCTTTCTCTTAAAACCATATGTTACAGTACTGCATCCAACATGTATGTCCAGATATCTGATTATGTCTTTACTTAGAGCATTGCATCAGATAAGCATTAAGCATGAACAGAAATAACAGAACAAACCATCAAACATAAACAACACATATGAACACCAGGATTTAAGGTGGAAACCCAATTCGGGAGAAAACCACCACTGCTGTAATCTTAGTCTTCAATAGTTATTATAGAGAAAACGTCTTACAATATATGCTGGTGCAGACTTATACCAGCACGCAGGCACCCACCTGGAGAAGGCTACAACCTTCTCTCGTTTACTAGCCTCTCCTTGAAGGGAGCTACTACCCCCTGCTCTCATTTACCAGCCTCTCCTGGAAGGGACCTACTACCCCCTGCTCTCGTTTACCAGCTATCACTGGAAGGGAGCTACAACCCCTCATTGAAGGCTTCGACCCTCAGCACCACTGCGGACCACGTTTCATCAATTTTCATACTGGATCCACCAGTTTCCACATGACATACCTTGCAAGCCACCAGATTTATTCATTCAGTGTACTCACACCAGTTCTTCATGATTTCGTCTGTCATTCAAGCCAGAGATTCATCATCGTCAGATCATTATATCCATGGGTACATCGTAGTTTCAAATTTATCAGTTAAGAACAGAGCTTGCCCATACAGATATTCCTTGGAGAAATTTTTCATTCACAACCTTTACGATGCACCCCTCGTTCTCTATTTTTCTTCTCCTTATATAGTTTTTCCTTTATTAAAAACCATGAGTGAAAGCCACGAACCGCTAATGGTATTCCTCTATCAATATTCCTTTTAGTTTATCCCACAGGACTTTTTGATCTCTTTTTAATTTATTTATCAATTTTAAAGAAATTGACAAATAAATATATTTACAAATTTTGAATTCCCAAGCCTTATATCTAAATTTTAACCCTTTGGAATTTATAGAAATATCCAATGCTTCCAAATAAATTAATCTTACGATAAACCTTTGACCCCGGGCCCACATATATAGTCAATAGCCAATCAAATATGCGGACGGTAACATAATTAAATTTCACGCAAGTCCAACGTCCGATCACCGTTAGATTAGCAAGCTTCCAGATCAACGGCATATATGCATATCGCTCAACCTTTGATGCCGAACATTAACGTGTGATGGTCCGTCGTACCTGTGTTAATTTTCATGCACCTTCAACAAATGATGACCGTCCGATGACCCCTTCCCAGATCAACGGCATATATGCATATCGCTTGACCTCCGATGTCGAATGTTAACGTGCAATGGTCTGCCATACTTGTGTTAATCTTCGTGTACCTTCAACAAATGATGACTTTTCGATGACCCCTTCCCAGATCAACGGTGCTCAACGATATCGCTGGGCGTCCTAGGTCGAACTATAACGCGCGATGGCACACAGTGAAAAGTGGTTTTGAAGTTGTATAGGGACGCGTGTCGAGCAACCTATGGAATCGCTCCTCAACCAGGAAATACCGCTTGCTCCGCATATGCGGTGCAATGAAAACGATAAACCACCTTCACTGTTCACTTGGTCATGGTTTTTCTCTTCCACATAGGGTTTTGTTTCCTTTTCAATGTATTATTATAATTAAGTTGTGCTCTAAGGTTTTTCCTTTCTACTCCTAGTTCCGTCCAACTTCGCGTTCCGTCGTCACCAAGTGTTCCGTTACTCCATTAATCTGCACCATCTCCCATCAACTCCCTCATCAGATACAGAGTATCATTCAAGACTTCCAATTACACAGGACATCATTCGACTCCATTACAGAGATTACTCACGCAGAGGTTCAGGGCATTCCACACAAGAATTACATCAGTCCATGCACATATAATACACATATCCCTAACTCTGCAACAATGATTTCATTCCTCTCCGGGAACCGTAGGTATCCTCTGCCCATTATGAAATTGATCACACAGGTCATATATTTCAGATTTACTCAACCATACTTAACACAATTCCACAGTTCTTCATCAACGTATACAAATATTTGGCCAGATATACAATTTGTCCTTCAATCTATTACCTTGTCTCTTCCTGGCAGCTCTCCCTTTTGTCATCTCCTTTGCAAACTGTATTAAACCCCTAAATTCAACTCTACTACTTTGTCTCTAATTTCTCTGTTTCATCTGCTGCCTCTGCTACCTCTGTGTCTCTTTTGCCTTATGGATAGTTTAGGTGCTGCTCCTGTCTTTGCCAATTACTTTGCCATCAATGACAACATTTCCAACAATATCCCCCTTTGGCATTGATGGCAATACTCTTCCTATGATGGCCTTATAGAAGCCCTTTGTTGCTTTTCCTCCCCCTTTGACATCAATGGCAAAGAGTTTGATCAAGATGAACCGACAATGCCATGCTCCCCCTGAGATCATGCTGCATCTTCAAACATAATATGACCAACAATTCATCCTTTTCATATGACAAATTCTCCCCCTTAGCCTGTGTATTAAAATATGCCCAACAACACCTCACAACCAATTTAATCTTCTGTATTTAAGTAGAACTGATCCTCTGCATGGCAGAGACTACTCCCAGTTTTTGTATGAGATATTCAAACGCTTCCCTGGGTAGAGGTTTGGTAAATATATCAGCAACTTGTTCTTTGGAGGAAACATACTCCAATTTCACCTTTTGTTCAAGCACTTGTTCACGTAAGAAGTGATATTTTATGGGAATGTGCTTGGTCTTGGAATGCATAATATGATTCTTTGAGATACTGATGGCACTTGTATTATCACACATAATGAAGATAGGAGGTGAACATTTGATTTGAAAGTCTTGTAGGGTTTGCATCATCCAGAGAAGTTGAGTACAACATGATGCTGCAGCCACATATTCTGCTTCTGATGTAGATAAGGCAATGGAGCTTTGCTTCTTGCTGAACCAAGATACTAACCGGGGCCCCATATAGAATGCACCACCACTAGTGCTTTTCTGATCATCAACACTTCCAGCCCAATCTGCATCAGTGTATCCATGAAGAGTAAGATCAACATTATTTGGATACCATAGTCCAAAATCTTGAGTTCCTTGTAGATATTTGAATAATCTTTTCACAGCCCGAAGGTGAGACTCTTTTGGATTGGCTTGAAATCTTCCAATAATCCCAACTACATGCATAATGTCTAGTCTTGTCCCAGTGAGATAAAGTAGACTTCCTATCATAGATCTATATTCTGGTTTATTCACCGTGGGGGAATCATCACTAGAACTGAGATTACATCCAGTTATCATTGGTGTACTTACAGGTTTGCAATCTTCCATGCCATACTTCTTCAGGATTTTCTTGAGGTATTTTTCTTGTGATAAGAAAATGCCATCTGTTGCTTGTTGAACTTGCAATCCAAGAAAGAATGTTAGTTCCCCAAGTAAAGACATTTAAAATTCTTGCTGCATATCATAAGCAAATTTCTGACTCATAGAAACTTCATTACTTCCAAAAATGATATCATCAACATAGACAACCACAATCAATAGTTTGTCATTTTCAGTTTTTGTGTATAAGTTGCTATCAGCAGACCCTTTTGAAAATCCTTGTTGATGAAGATATTTGTCAAGACGATAGTACCATGCCCTTGGAGCTTGTTTGAGACCATATAGAGCTTTTTTAAGTCTACAAACAAGTTTTTCATCATTTCCCAAAATGAATCCTTCTGGTTGTTCTATATAAACTTCTTCTTCTAGATCACCATTGAGAAAAGCAGATTTAACATCCATTTGATAAACTTTGATTTATTGGAAGCTTGAAAAAGCAAGAAACATTCTTATGGCTTCAAGTCTAGCTACAGGAGCAAAAGTTTCTTCAAAGTCTATACCTTCTTGTTGAGCATACCCTTTGCAAACAAGTCTAGCTTTATTTCTTATAACATCCCCATTCTCATTTAACTTGTTTTTGAATATCCATTTAGTTCTAATGACATTTTTGTCATGAGGTCTTGGTACTAATTCCCAAGTGTGATTCTTCTCAATTTGATCAAGCTCTTCATTCATGGCTTGAATCCAACATTCATCTTTGCAGACTTGACTGACATTGTGTGGTTCAATAGTGGACAGAAATGCCAGATTGCTAGAAGATCCTACAAGAGTCCTTCTTGTTTGTACACCTGATCCCTTTTCTCCCAAAATTTGAGATTCCGGATGATTCTTTTGAACATATCTGGATGGAGCTTTTTTTGATAAATCATCTTCGGGTTCTTCATTGGGTTCACTGTCTATATCATCCTTATTTGAAGTAGAAGGATATATGTCATCATCATCTTCATCTGTTGTTTGTTTTTCTTCTTTTGGAGCTGCAGGAGACTCATCAATAACAACATCAATACATTCAACAATCTTCCAAAGTCTTTTATTGTAACATTTATATGCTCTACTCATAGAGGAGTAACCAAGAAGTATTCCTTCATCTGCTCTAGGTTCAAACTTGCCAAGTTTTTCATCATTATTTTTGATAAAGCATTTACTTCCAAAAACTCTAAAATGCTTCATAGATGGAGAATTACCATACCAGAGTTCATATGGAGTTTTGTCACTATTTACATGAACATGTGCCTTGTTGAGAATGTTTACCGCTGTATGTGCTGCTTCTCCCCAAAATGTGTCAGGTGTTCCAGAATCATCAAGCATAGCTCTAGCCATTTGTTGAATTGTTCTATTCATTCTTTCTGCTACGCCATTTTGTTGTGGAGTGCCAGCTACAGAGAACTGTCTTTTTATGCCATGTTGTTCACAAAATTCAAGGAATTAATTTGATGTATATTCTCCTCCTCGATCAGATCTAAGACAATTGATTTTTAGATCTAATTCATTCTCAACTAGTGCTTTGAAGATCTGAAATTTCTCAAATGCTTCATCTTTGTGTTTAAGCAACCCAATCCAACACATTCTAGAAAAATCATCAATAAATAAGATATAATATTGTTCACCACGTGGTGACTTTTTCTTCACGGGTCCACATATGTCAGTATGAATGAGTTCAAGAGGCTTACTTCATGAACCTTCCTTGGCATTAAATTGTACTTTGGTTTGCTTACCGATTTGGCAAGATTTGCATATGATATTTTCAGGTGGAGTAATATTGGGAAGATCACGAACAGCTTTAAGTCTGCTAGATTTGTTGATTTGAGAGAAGCTCACATTTCCCAACCTTCTATGCCATAGCCAGTTTTCTGAAGATTTACTCAAGTAACATTGTTCTTTGCAGTTCTTCAATACATACAGGTTGCTTGGAGTTCTTTTTCCTTTTATAATTGTTTTACCTGTATCAAGATCACGTACCACACATTTTTTTGAACTAAAGACAACTTCAGTTCCTTGATCACACATTTGACTTACACTTAACAAGTTATGCTTTAATCCATCCACATAAATGACTTCATTAGCTTTCACCTTTTCTTTTAGAAAAACAGACCCTTTTCCCTCAATGACTACAGGAATATCATTTCCAAATGTAACGTTCTTTTCTTTTTCTACAGCACTATATGCAAGAAGTTTGGTTTTATCACCTGTCATGTGTCTTGAGCATCCACTATAAATGTACCATTGGTTTTCTTCATCTTCTGCAAACAACGCTATGCCACAATTTTCAACCTGTAATTCCTTCTTTTTCCATACTTTGGAGCTTGAAGGAACATGTTCTTTTGGTTGAACTTTGCTCCTGCATTCAGATTCTTCATGGCCAAAGTTATTGCAATAAGCACATTCAACTTCATTTTGAAGAGGAGAAAAGTTGTAATAGGTATTCTTCTTTGTTTCAATATCAATCCTTTTCTTTCTTGCTTATCTTGTCATGATAGTTTTATATGATACACATTGAACAACTTTATGACCAAAATTGTGACATGAGAAACATTGTCCATTGAAGAAGAAATTTATGCGATCATAAAATCTTCTAAATGAATTTACCTATTGATTGGTGTTTCTTTGAAATACATTCCTGTTAGTGTTCTTTGAATTGAGACGATCATGCTTTTCCTGTAAATATTCTTTATTCCCTTGCTGAGTGGCAGCATGTTGTAAACTGGCTGTAACTTCTTTTAGATAATTTGGTGTTGAAGCCTGAGAAGATTCTCCAATATATCCAAGACCTGCCTTTATAAGAGGAGAACGTTGTACCTTGATAATATCATCTAAGGTTTTATATCCTTTAGCAAATATAATATTCAGAGTCTTTACTTTCTCAAGTTCGTTTCTTAAACTTACTACTTCACACTCTAATTTCTCATTGTGTTTCTCTTTTTCTTCAAGCTGATTTTTCATATTGTCTATGGTTATTTTACTCTCTTCTAAACAAATTTTGAGTTTATTGTTTTCATCAAGAAAATCACTATCTTCTAGATCATCCAAAAAAGTATCCTTTTCTTCTCTAGATTCTTTTTCAAATTCCATGAGAAGTCTAAGATCTTGTTCACATTCTTCCTCACTATCAGATAACCCATCACTGTCTTCATGAGTATAGTAACTGTTTCTAGTGCTAAAACGATTCTTATTCCTTCTTGCTACTTCCTTCCCCTTTTTATGTGTTTCTTTATAAGGACACTTAGCAGCATAATGACCAACTCTTCCACAATCAAAACATTTGAAAGGAAGGTTACCTCTGAACCGTCCTGTGCCAAGTTGAAGTTTCTTTACAAAGTTTATCTCATCTTCTTCTGAGATATATCATGATCCTTATGTTTTTTGTACTTCCTTCCCTTTTATAGAAGTTCTAAAGACAACTTCTTTGACTTCAGATGGTCCTCCTCTTCTCATTTCATATGCAGTTAGTATGCCATGAAGTTGCACCACATTAAGATTTTGAAGATCCTGCTTTTCTTCAAGAGCAGAAACTTTTGACTCAAATTTTGTCGTTAGTGATCTTAAGACTTTCTCAACCAAAGTAGATTCGGTTATTGTTTCTCCCAGGTTTCTCATACGATTTACAATATCATCAAGACGTAAAAAGAAATTTGCAATGCTCTCCTCATTATCCATTTTTAGATTCTCATATTGAATTCTAAGAGTTTGGAGTTTAGCACTTTTTACCTTTGCATCACCTTCATAACTTAGAATGATTTTGTCCCATATTGCCTTTGCTGTATTCAGCTGCATGACTTTGACAAATTCTGATTCAGTTAGACTTCCCACTAAAGCATTGACCACCTTTGCATTTGTTTCATAATTCTTTCTTTCCGTCGGATCTGTTGGTACTGCAGCTGGATATTGATATCCTCCTTCAACAATTTCCCATACCTCTGCTCCCAGAGACTGAAGATAGGATCTCATCCTTGTTTTCCAGAAGATTAAATTGTTTCCGTTAAAGAGCGGAGGCCTGATAGATGTTGTTCCATCTTGATTGCTCATCTTGCTTGATCTTCCTTCTAGTGGCTAAGCTTTTTCAGAAGGACCTACTCTGATACCAATTGTAGGAAAAATACTGAGAGGGGGGGGTGAATCAGTATTTAGGGCTGAAATTTTTTTCTTTTCTTTCGCTTAAAACCATATGTTAGAATACTGCATCCAACATGTATGTCCAGATATCTTATTATGTCTTTACTTAGACCATTGCATCAGATAAGCATTAAGCATGAACAGAAATAACAGAACAAACCATCAAACATAAACAACACATATGAACCCCAGGATTTAAGGTGGAAACCCAATTCGAGAGAAAACCACCGCTGTTGTAATCTTAGTCTTCAATATTTATTATATAGAAAACTTCTTACAATATATGTTGGTGCAGACTTATACCAACACGCAAGCACCCACCTGCAGAAGGCTACAACCTTCTCTCGTTTACCATCCTCTCCTGGAAGGGAGCTACTACCCCCTGCTCTCATTTACCAGCTATCACTGGAAGGGAGCTACAGCCCCTCACTGAAGGCTTCAACCCTAAGTACCACTGCGGACCACGTTTCATCAATTTTCATACTAGATCCACCAGTTTCCACATGACATACCTTGCAAGCGACCGGATTTATTCATTTAGTATACTCACACCAGTTCTTCATGATTTCGTCAATCATTAAAACCAGAGATTCATCATCATTAGATCATTATATCCATGGGTGCATCGTAGTTTCAGATTTATCAGTTAAGAACAGAGCTCGCCCATACAGATATTCCATGGAGAAATTTTTCATTCACAACCTTTACGATACACCCCTCGTCCTCTATTTTTCTTCTCCTTATATAGTTTTTCCTTTATTAAAAACCATGAGTCAAAACCATGAACCATTAATGGTATTCCTCTGTCAGTATTCCGTTTAGTTTATCCCACGGGGATTTTTGATCTCTTTTTAATTTATTTATCAATTTTAAAGAAATTGACAAATAAATATATTTACAACTTTTGAATTCCCAAGCCTTATATCTAAATTTTAACCCTTCGGACTTTATAGAAATATCCAACGCTTCCAAATAAATTAATCTTACGATAAACCTTTGACCCCGGGCCCACATATATAGTCAATAGCCGATCAAATACGCGCATGGTACCATAAGTAAATTTCGCGCAAGTCTAGTGTCCGATCACCGTTAGATTAGCAAGCTTCCAAATCAACGACGTATATGCATATCGCTCAACCTCTGATGCCGAACATTAACGTGCGATGGTCCGCCGTACCTGTGTTAATCTTCACGCACCTTCAACAAATGATGACCATCCGATGACCCCTTCCCAGATCAACGGCTTATATGCATATCGCTCGACCTCCGATGCCGAATGTTAATGTGCGATGGTCCGTCGTACCTGTGTTAATATTTGCATACCTTCAACAAATGATGACCGTCCGATGACCCCTTCCCAGATCAACGGTGCTCAACGATATCATTGGGCGCCCTGGGTCGGAATATAACGTGTGATGACGCACAATGAAAAGTGGTTTAGTGAAGTCGTACAAGGACGCGTGTCGAGCACTCTATGGAATCGCTCCTGAACCCGGAAATACCGCTTGCTCTGCATATGCGATGCGATGAAAACCATAAACCGCCTTCACTATTCACTTGGTCATGGTTTTGCTCTTCCACACAGGGTTCCGTCGCCTTTTCAATGTATTATTATAATTAAGTTGCGCTCTAAGGTTTTGCCTTTCTACTCCTAGTTCCATACAACTACGTGTTCCACCGTCACCAAGTGTTCCGCTACTCCATTAATCTGCGCCATCTCCCATCAACTCCCTCATCAGATACAGAGTATCATTCAAGCCTTTCAATTACACAGGACATCATTCGACTCCATTACAGAGATTATTCATGCAGAGGTTCAGGGGGTTCCACAAAAGAATTACATCAGTCAATACACATATAATACACATATCCCTAACTCTGCAACAATGATTTCATTCCTCTCCGAGCACCGTAGGTATCCTCTACCCATTATGAAATTGATCACACAGGTCATATATTTCAGATTTACTCAACCATACTTAACACAATTCCACAGTTCTTCATCAACATATACAAATCTTTGGCCAGATATTCATTTTTTCCTTCAATCTATTACCTTGTCTCTTCCTAGCAGCTCTCCCTTTTGTCATCTCCTTTGCAAACTGTATTAAACCCCTAAATTCAACTCTACTGCTCTGTCTCTAATTCCTCCGTTTCATCTGCTGCCTCTGCTACCTCTGTGTCTCTTTTGCCTTATGGATAGTTTAGATGCTGCTCCTGTCTTTGCCAATTCATTTACCATCAATGACAAAATTTCCAACAGGAAAAGATCTGGTGAGACATTAGGTAATGCTTTGAGTGCAGAGTCTAGGGGAAGAAAAATGGAAAGACGAAAGAGCTCGAGATATTGTGGTAAATCAAGGAAAGGCAGATCCAAGTCTAGATCAGGGATAGTGTGCTGGAAATGCGGAAAGAAAGGACACCTGAAGAAAGACTGTAGATCTCAAAATGGAAAAGGATATGCAAAACAAGAAAAAAATCATAAAGCAAATGTGACACAGGATGTGTTGGAATATGATTTGATTCTTTCTTTCGAAAATATTACTGATTCTTGGGTGGTAGAATCAGGGGCCTCATTCCATGCCACACCTGATAAGAAATATTTTTATGACTATGTTCAAGGAGATTTTGGACAAGTCCATTTGGGTGATGATAAACCCTGTAAAATTGTTGGAATGCGTAAATTTCTTGTAAAACAACATAATGGAAACTAATGGCTATTAAAGAAGGTAAGGCATGTTCCAAATCTGAAGAAAAATCTAATTTCAACATGGCAGTTAGGCGCTGAAGATTGTGTGACAAATTTCACAGATAAAACTTGGAAGGTCACCAAAGGAGCCTTGGTAATAGCAAAAGGCGAAAAGGTTGGTACACTATATTTATGCAATGGTATTTCTAACTCTGTTAATGCTTTAACTTCCAAAGGAGCAGATGCAACATTATGGAATCATAGGCTCAAACACATGAGTGGGAAGGCGATGAAGATTCTTCACTCAAGAAATTTGTTGTCAGGTTTGAAGAAATTGATTTGGATTTGTATGAGAATTTCATTAATGGAAAACAGAAGAGAGTCAGATTTCTGAGAGTTGGGAAATAAAAGAAGAGTGAAAAATTAGAGCTTGTGCATACAAATGTATGGGGACCTGCTCAGGTATCATCTCTCGGTTGCTATGTTACTTTTATTGATGATGAAACTAGAAAATCTTGGATTTATTATATTCACGATAATTTGATGTATTTGATAATTTCAAGAAATGGAAAGCTTTGGTTGAGATTGAGTCAGGATAGAAGTTTAAATGTCTCAGATCAGACAATGGAGGTGAATATTGCAGCAAAGAGTTTGATAGGTACTATTGAGAGCATGGAATTTGGAGAGAGAAAATAGTTCGAAGAACACCACAAGAAAATGGTGTGTCAGAAAGGATGAACATAAGGATCAGGGAGCGTGCAAGGTGCATGAGATTGCATGCAGGATTTCCTTTAAAATTTTGGGTAGATGTTATAGATACTGTTGTTTATCTAATAAATAGAGGGCCTTCAAGTTCCTTGGATGATGGTATTCTAGAGGAAGCATGGACAGGTAAAAAGGTAAACTATTCTTTTTGAAAAGCCTTTTGGTTGTGAGGCCTTTGTCCATATTAATAAAGAAAATAGAACAAATATTGAGGAAAAATCAAAGAAATGTACCTTTATTGGATATGTTGTTAATTATTTTGGTTATCTCTTATATGATTATGAAAATCACAAAGTCATTAAGAGCAGAGATGTAATATTCAATGAAAAGGTCTCTTATAAGAATCAGTTGAAAGAAAAAAAAATAGGAAAAATAAAACAGAATACACAATTCTTGATGAGATCAAAGAAAAATTAAAGGTGCCTAAAAATAATAATAATCAACAATGAAAACAACAAAAACCACCACAACAACAACAGGCACCTCAAATGCCTGAAAGTGGTATCAGAAGATCTACCATAATAAGTAGACCCCTGAATGATAATCTCCTTCATTATATTATTTATTGTTGAATGATTTTGGAAAACCTGAATGTGATGAAGAAGCAATGAAGATTGAAATGAGGAAGAAGTGGGAGCTAGCCATGGAAGAAGAGATGGAATCCTTAATACATAACTAGACATGGGACTTAGTTAGGTTTCCTGCAGGTAAAACAACATTGCAGAAAAAATGGGTTTACAAGATGAAGGAAGAAGATGGAGGAAAACAGAGGTACAAAGCTATACATGTGTTGAAGGGGTTTGCACAAAAGAAAGGTATTCATTTTGATGAAATAGTTTCTCCTGTTGTTTAGATGACTTCAATCAGAACTATTTTAAGTCTTGTAGCAGAGGAAGATTTTCATCTTGAACAATTAGATGTAAAGACAACATTTCTCGATGGAGATTTGGAGGAAGAGATACATATGCAGCAACCAGAAGGATATGAGGTCAAGGGGAAAGAAAAATTAGTGTGCAGGTTAAAGAAGAGCTTGTATGGCTTAAAACAGGCTCCAAGGTAGTGATATCCAAAATTTGACAGGTTTATGTCTAAACAAGGTTATACTAGATGTCACTCTAATCATTGTGTTTATCTGAAAAATCAAAATGATCGTAAATATATTATATTGTTATTGTATTTAGATGACATGCTTGTTGCATGGTCTAACATGTAGGAAATATATGTGCTCAAAAGAAAATTGGCAAATTCATTTGCAATGAAGGATTTACGAGCTGCAAAACAAATCCTTGGTATGAGAATAACTAGAGACAAGAAAAATCACAAATTAGCGCTGTCTTAGAATGAGTACATACAAACGGTGTTGAAAATATTCAATATGCAAAATGCAAAACCAATTAGTACACCTTTTGCTAGCCATTTCAAACTTAGTAAGGAGATGTGCCCCAAGACCCAAGAATAAATGTATTATATGTCTAAAGTTCCATATGCATCAGCAGTTGGAAGCTTAATGTACGCAATGGTCTGCACAAGGCCTGATATTGCACATGCAGTGAAATGGATTCTCAAATATTTGAGAGGTACCACAAATCAAGAATTATGCTTTGGTGGTTCAAACATTTCTCTACAGGAATATGTTGATACAGATATGGAAAGTGACATAGATAAGATGAGGAGCACTATAGGGTATGTATTTAATGTTGGTGGAACAACTGTCAGTTGGGTTTCAAAAATTCAAATTGTTGTTGCACTTTCAACAATAGAAGTAGAGTATGTTGCTGCTATATAGGCTAGTAAAGAAATGATTTGGTTATAAAGGTTTATGGATGAATTGGGTAAGAAGCATGATATGGGAACATTATACAGTGATAGAAAAAGTGCCATTCATTTTTCAAAGAACTCAACATTTCATTCTAGGACTAAACACATACAGTTCTTGTAGCATTTCATACGGTCAATGTTGGAAGATGGAGAATTGAAGCTGGAAAAGATACACACTAGCCAGAATCCTGCAGACATGCTAACAAAAGTTGTAACCAGGGAGAAAATGAGATTATGCTCAGTTTCAATTGGTCTTAAAGTATGATTATGAAGATGAGAAACAACTAGGTCCAAAGTTGTCTTTGTCCAGGAAATGAAGCAGTGTTGGAGTTGCTACAATCAGACTCCAAGTCAACCAGTGGTGGTAGAATTTATGTTTAATTTAGGGTTTTTTTCCCTAGAAGGAAATGTTGGAATCACGATTGTCATTAGACCAAAACCCGTAGGCATTAGTCTCTGATACAATCGCCAGAGTAAGGATCCACGAGAGGTGGTTAGTCCATGTTGCGAAACGCACGGGGAGCATTGAACCCAATGTCCAACAATCTCCCCCCCAACGCAAGCTAGGTGAGTTTCAAACTCGAGACCTATTGCTCTGATACAAATAGTTGAAATCACAATTGTCGTTAGACCAAAACCCGCAGGCATTAGTCTCTACTACAATCTCCAGAGTTAGGATCCATGAGAGGCGATTAGTCCATGTCACGAAATGCATGGGGAGCGTCTTACCCAATGTCCAATTGGAAACCCCTCAATTTGTATGAGGGTATTGTATTTCAGATATGTATTTGTATCTGTATTCTCAGAGCGAGAAAGAGAAAGGGAAAATATGAGAGAGAACAGAGGATATTACAGCGGATCTGTTGTAGGTTGTGTCTCTTCATTTTGATGGATAACAGAAAGAAAGGATTGGTTGTTCGGGGTGGACATAGCCCAAACTGGGTGAACCACGTATATTTGTGTCTCTCTAGTTTTATGTGTTTTGTGTGCTTATGTTTTTTGCATATTTTATGTGTTGCATTGCTCTGTAACATATAATTTACTAAAAACTGGTATTTGGCTCATAAACGCGCAAGAAAGAAGGGTTCCTAGTTCGAGTGGGAGAAATGGCGGAAGATGGTAAGTTAAGGGTCGAGAAATTTAACGAACAAAACTTCATGCTGTGGAAGATGCAGATGGAATATTATTTGTATTAGAAAGATCTGTACCTACCATTGAGTGGAAAAACAAAGAAGCTGACAACTATGATAGATGCATAATGGGAGATTCTCAATAGAAAGGCACTTGGAACAGTACAGCTGTGCCTCATGGCATCGGTACCCTTCAATATTACAAAGGAAACAACAACAAAGGGTTTGATTAAGGCACTAGCGAAACTATATGAAAAAACCTCGGCCTCAAACAGGGTATTTCTTATGAAACATTTATTTAATATGAAGATGTCGGAAGGTGGATCTGTTGCAGACCATTTAAATGATTTTAATATGGTTACTAGTGAGTTAAGTTCCGTAGGGGTAAAATTTGATGATGAAGTTAGTGCTCTATTATTTCTGTGCTCATTGCCAGAAAGTTGGAATGGTTTAGTTATGGCCATTAGTAACTTTGTCTCTAGATCTAGTACCTTAAAGTTTGATGATGTTGTCAGTGCTATCCTTAGCGAGGAAATGCGATGGAAAAGCTCTAGTGAGACCTAGGGTAATGCTTTGAGTGTAGGGTCTAGGGGAATAAAAATGGAAAGAGGAAAGATCT
Source organism: Pinus albicaulis (assembly GCA_034641835.2). NCBI lineage: Eukaryota > Viridiplantae > Streptophyta > Pinopsida > Pinales > Pinaceae > Pinus > Pinus albicaulis. Next base: position 991,647,010 of record CM076579.1, on the reverse strand, counting down.
GGGGATATCGTAGTAAATAAAGGAAAGTCATATCCAAGTCCAGATCAGGGATAGTGTGTTCGAAATGCGGAAGGAAAGGAAACCTGAAGAAAGATTGTATATCTCAGAAGGGAAAAGAATGAGACACACAACAAGAAAAAAATCAAGAAGCAAATGTGACAGGTGATGTGTTACAAGATACTTTGATTCTTTCTTTCGAAAATGTTACTGATTTGTGGGTGGTTTATTCAAGGGCCTCATTCCATGCCACACCTGATAAGAAATATTTTTATGACTATGTTCAAGGAGATTTTGGACAAGTCCATTTGGGTGATGATAAACCCTGTAAAATTGTTGGAATGGGTAAAGTTCTTGTAAAATAGCAAAATGAAAACAAATGGCTATTAAAGGAGGTAAGGAATGTTCGAGATCTGAAGAAAATTTTTATTTCAACAGGGTAGTTAGGCTGTGAAGGTTGTGTGACAACTTTCACAGATAAAACTTGGAAGGTCACCAAAGGAGCCCTAGTAATAGAAAAAGGCGAAAAGGTTGGTACATTGTATTTATGTAATGGTATTTCTAACTTTTTTAATGCTTTAACTTCCAAAGGAGAAAATGCAACATTATGGCATCATAGGATCAGACACATGAGTGAGAGGGGGATGAAGGTTCTTCACTTAAGAAATTTGTTGCCGGGTTTGAACACTATTGATTTGGATTTCTATGAGAATTTCATTTATGGAAAATAGAAGAGAGTCATATTTCTCAGAGTTGGGAAATAAAATAAGAGCGAAAAATAAGAGCTTGTGTATACAGATGTATGGGGGCCTGCTTAGGTATCATCTCTCAATGGCTCTCATTATTATGTTACTTTTATTGATGACACAAATAGAGAAACTTAGATTTATTGTATTCATAATAAATCTGATGTATTTGATACTTTCAAGAAATGGAAAGATTTGGTTAAGATTGAGACAGGAAAGAAATTGAAGTGTCTCAGATCACAAAATGGAGGTGAATATTGCAGCAAAGAGTTTGAAAGGTATTATTCAGAGCATGGAATTCCTAGAGAAAGATAGTTCCAATAACACCACAAGAAAATGGTTTGTCATAAAGGATGAACAGAATGATCATGGACTGTGCAAGGTGCATGAGATTGCATGTAGGATTGCCTTTAAAATTTTGGGCAAATGTTGTAGATACTACTGTTTATCTAATGAACAGAGGAAATTCAAGTCCCTTGGATGGTGGTATTCTAGAGGAAGCATAGACATGTAAAAAGGTAAACTATTCCTTTTTAAAGCCTTTTGGTTGTGAGGCCTTTGTCCATATTATTAAAGAAAATAGAACAAAGCTTAAGGAAAAATAAAAGAAATGTACCTTTATTGGATATGGTGTTAACAATTTTGGTTATCATTTATATGATTATGAAAATCACAAAATCATTAGGAGCAGAGAGGTAATATTCAATGAAAATATCTTGTATAAGAATCAGTGGCAAGAAAAGAAATAGGAAAAATAAAACAAAGAATAAACAGTTCTTGATGAGATCACAGAAAAAGTAAAGGTGTTTGAAAATCATAATAATCAACAACAACAACAATGACAACAACCACAGTAGCAACAAAAACAACAACAACCACACCTTTATGATATTATTTATTGTTAACTGATTCTGGTGAACTCGAATGTTATGAAGAAGCAATTCAGGTTGAAACCAGGAAGAACTGGGAGCTAGACATGGAAGAAGATACAAAATCCTTTATACATAACCAGACTTGGGACTTAGTCAGGTTTCTTGCAGGTAAAACAAAATTGTAGAATAAATGGGTTTATAGGCTGAAGAAAGAAGATGGAGGAAAACAGAGGTATAAAGCTAGACTTGTGGTGAAGGGGTTTGCACAGAAGAAAGGTATTGATTTTGATGAAATATTTTATCCTGTTGTTAAGATGACTTCAATCAGAACTATTATAATTCTTGTAGCAGTGGAAGATTTGCATCTTGAACAATTAGATGTAAATACAACATTTCTCCATGGAGATTTGGAGGAAGAGATCATTATGAAGCAACCAGAAGGATATGAGGTCAAAGGGAAAGAAAAATTAGTGTGCAGGTTAAAGAAGAGGTTGTATGGCTTAAAACAGGCTCCAAGGCAGTGGTATCTAAAATTAACACATTTATGTCTGAACAAGTTTATACTAGATCTCGGTCTAATCATTGTGTATATCTAAAAAAAGAAAAATTATGGCAGCTATATTATATTGTTATTGTATATATATGACATGCCTGTTGTAGGGTCTAACATGCAGGAAATCAAATTTTCTCAAAAGAAAATTGGAAAATTCATTCGCAATGAAGGATTTGGGAGCTGTAAAACAAATCCTTGGTATGAGAATAACTAGAGATAGGAAAAATCACAAATTAACACTGTCTGAGAATGAGTACATACAAAAGGTGTTGAAAAGATTTAATATGTAGAATGAAAAACCAGTTAGTACACCTTTCACTAGCCATTTCAAACTTAGTAAGGAGATGTGCCCCAAGACCCAAGAATAAATGGATTATATGTCTGAAGTTCCATATGCATCAGTAGTTGGAAGCTTAATGTATGCAATGGTATGCACAAGGCTTGATATTTCACATGCAGTGGGAGTTGTAATCACGTACATGAACAATCCAAGAAAATAAAATTGAATGGCAGTGAAATGGATTCTCTGATATTTGAGAGGTACCATAAATCAAGAATTATGTTTTTGTGGTTCAAACTTTTCTCTACAGGGATATGTTGATGCATATATGGTAAGTGACAAAGATAACAAGAGGAGCACTACACGGTATTTATTTACTCTAGGTGGAACAATTGTGACTTCGGTTTCAAAAATTCAAACTGTTGTTGCACTTTCAACAACAGAAGAAGAGTATGTTGCTGCTACAAAGGCTAGCAAAGAAATGATTTGGTTACAAAGGTTTATGGATGAATTGGGTAAGAAGCATGATATGGGAACGTTATACAGTGATAGCCAAAGTGTCATTGAACTTGAAAATAACTCAGCATTTCATTCAAGGACTAAATAGATACATCTCAAGTACCATTTCATACGGTGAGTGTTGGAAGATGGAGAGTTGAAGCTGGAAAAGATACACAATAGCTAGAATCCTAAAAATATGCTAGCAAAAGTTGTAACCAGGGAGAAACTGAGATTATGCTAAGTTTCAATTAGCCTTCAAGTATGATGATGAAGATGAGAAACAACGAGGTCCAAAGTGGAGTCATTTTCCAACAAACGAAGCATTGGTGGAGTTCGTACAATCAGTGTCTAAGTGGGAGATTGTTGGGTGTGGAGCCTGATTATTCTCTTTATTTTGTATCACAGCCTTGGACCCCTATTCTTAACAGGGCGGTAACGCTGCCCATAGTTAAACGCTCCTTGGGGGGTCTAGGGGGGGCCGTGCCCCAAAGCTAAAAATAGATTTAAAATTTCCCTGTAAAAGTATTGTAATTTCTAGTCAATCTGGGCCATTCATTAGGCAAATGATATGACCTTAGAAGTTATGTTTAATTTAGGATTTTTTTCCGTAGAAGGAAACTGGTCATTTTGTATGAGGGTATTTTTTAGCGGCTATGTATTTGTATGTGTATTCTCAGAGCGAGAAATAGATAGGGAGACTGTGAGAGAGAACAGAGGATATTACATCGAGTCTTCTGTCGGTTGTATCTTTTCATTTTGCTGGATAATAGAAAGGAAGGACTAGCTGTTTGGGGTTGACATAGCCCAAACTTAGTGAACCATGTATATCTGTGTCTATCTGGTTTTATGTGTTTTGTGTGCTTGTGTTTTCCGCATATTTTATGCGTTTCATTTCTCTGTAATATAATTTTCTAAGAAATGGTATCAAAGTCGAAGGTCTATTTGGTTGATAAAATCGCAAGAAATAAGGGTTCCTATCTTGAGTGGGAGCAATGGAAGAAGATGGTAAGTTTAGGGTAGATAAATTTAATAAACAATACTTTCCACTATGGATGATGTAGATGGAAGATTATCTGTATCAGAAAGATCTGTACTTATCATTGAGTGGAAAAACAAAGAAGCCGACGACTATGATAGATGCAGAATGGGAGATTCTCGATAGAAAGGCACTTGGAATAGTACGGTTGTGCCTCACAACGTCGGTAGCCTTCAATATTTCGAAGGAAACAACAATAGAGGGTTTGATTAAGGCATTGACGAAACTATATGAAAAACCATCGACCTGAAACAAGGTATTCCTTATGAAACGTTTATTTAATATGAAGATGTCAGAAGGTGGATCTATTTTGGACCATTTAAATGATTTGAATATGGTTACTAGTCACTTAAGTTCTGTACGGGTATACTTTGATGATGAAGTTAGGGCTCTGTTGTTTCTGTGCTAATTGCTGGAAAGTTGAAATGGTTTAGTTATGGACATTAGTAACTCTATCTCTAGATCTAGTACTTTAAATATTGATGATGTTGTTGATGTTATCCTTACCGAGGAAATGTGATGGAAAATCTTCAGTGAGACATAGGGTAATGCTTTGAGTGCAGAGTCCAGGGGAAAAAAATGGAAAGAGGAAAGAGCTCGGGATATTGTAGTAAATCAAGGAAAGGCAGATCCAAGTCCAGATCGGGTATAGTATGCTGGAAATGTGGAAAGAGAGGACACTTGAAGAAATAATGTAGATCTTGGAAGGGAAAAGAAGGAGACGCACAACAAAAGAACAATCATGAAGCAAATGTGACAGGTGATGTGTTACAAGATGCTTTGATTCTTTCTTTCGAAAATGTTACTGATTCATGGGTGGTAGATTCAAGGGCCTCATCCCATGCCACACCTGATAAGAAATATTTTTATGACTATGTTTAAGGATATTTTTGACAAGTATGTTTGGGTGATGATAAACCCTGTAAAATTGTTGGAATGGGTAAAGTACTTGTAAAACAGAAAAATGGAAACCAATGGCTATTAAAGGAGGTAAGGCATGTTCCAGATCTAAAGAAAAATATGATTTCAACAGCAGTTAAGAAGTGAAGGTTGTGTGCCAAATTTCACAGATAAAACTTGGAAGGTCACCAAAGGAGCCCTGGTACTATAAAAAGGCGAAAAGGTTGGTACATTTTATTTATGTACTTGTATTTCTAACTCTATTAATGCTTTAACTTCCAAAGGAGCAGATGAAAAATTATGGAATCATAGGCTCAGACACATGAGTGAGAAGGGGATGAAGATTATTCACTCAAGAAATTTGTTGTTGGGTTTGAATAATATTGATTTGGATTTCTGTGAGAATTCCATTTATGGAAAACATAAGAGAGTCATATTTCTCAAAGTTGGGAAAGAAAATAAGAGAGAAAAATTAGAGCTTGTGCATACAGATATATGAGGACCTACTCATGTATCATCTCTCAATGGCTCTTATTATTATGTTACTTTTATTGATGATGCAACTAGAAAAACTTGGATTTATTGTATTTAGAATAAATCTGATGTATTTGATACTTTCAAGAAATGGAAAGCTTTGGTTGAGATTGAGACATGAAAGTGAATATTGCAGCAAAGACTTTGATAGGTACTGTTTAGAGCATGGAATTCACTGAGAGAATATAGTTCCAACAACACCACAAGGAAATGGTTTGTCAGAAAGGATGAACAGAACAATCATGGAGCATGCCAAGGGCATGAGATTGCATGCAAGATTGCCTTTACAATTTTGGGCAGATGCTATAGATACTATTTTTTATCTAATAAACAGAGGTCCTTCAAATTCCTTGGATGGTGGTATTCAAGAGGAAGCATGGAGAGGTAAAAAGGTAAACCATTATTTTTTAAAGCCTTATGGTTGTGAGGCCTTTGTCCATATTAATAAAGAAAATAGAAAAAAGCTTGAGGCGAAATCAAAGAAATGTACCTGTATTGGATATGGTGTTAATGATTTTTGTTATCGCTTATATGATTATGAAAATCTCAAAATCATTAGGAGCAGAGATGTAATATTCAATGAAAAGGTCTTATATAAGAACTAGTTGCAAGAAAAGAAATAGGAAAAATAAAACAAAGAAGAATCAATTCTTAATGAGATCACATAAAAAGTAAAGGTGCTTGAAAATAATAATAATCAACCGCCACAACAACTTCAACCACCACGACAGCAATAGGCACCTCAAACACCTGAAAGTGGTGTCAGAAGATCTACCAGGATAAGTAGACCCCCTAAACGATACTCTCCTTCATTATATTATTTATTGTTGACAGATTCTAGTGAAGCCGAATGTTATGAAGAAGCAATGCATGTTGAAACCAGGAAGAAGTGGGAGCTAGCCATGGAAGAAGAGATGGACTCCTTAATACATAACTAGACTTGGGACTTTGTCAGGTTTCTTGTAGGTAAATCAAAATTTCAGAATCAATGGGTTTACAAGATGCAGGAAGAAGATGGAGGAAAATAGAGGTATAAATCTATACTTGTGGTGAAGGGGTTTAAACAGAAGAAAGGTATTGATTTTGATGAAATATTTTCTCCTTTTGTTAAGATACCTTCAATCAGAACTATTTTAAGTCTTGAAGCAGTGGAACATTTTCATCTTGAACAATTAGATGTAAAGACAACATTTCTCCATGGAGATTTGGAGAGAGAGATCTATATGCAGAAACCAGAATCATATGATGTCAAAGGGAAAGAAAAATCAGTGTGCAGGTTAAAGAAGAGCTTGTATGGCTTAAAACAGGCTCCAAGGTAGTGGTATCTAAAATTTGAGAAGTTTATGTCTGAACAAGGTTATACTAGATGTCACTCTAATCATTGTGTGTATCTGAAAAATAAAAATGATGGAAGTTATATTATATTGTTATTGTATGTGACATGCTTGTTGCATGGTCTAACATGCAGGAAATAAATGTGCTCAAAAGAAAATTGGAAAATTCATTTCCAATGAAGGATTTGGGAGCTTCAAAACAAATCCTTATATGAGAATAACTAGAGATAGGAAAATTCACAAATTAACACTGTCTTAGAATGAGTACATACAAAAGGTGTTGAAAATATTTAATATGCAGAACGAAAAACTAGTTAGTACACATTTTTCTAGCCATTTCAAGCTTAGTAAGGAGATGTGCCCCAAGACCCAAGAAGAAATGGATGATATGTCTAAATTTCCATATGCATCAGTAGTTCGAAGCTTAATGTATGCAATGGCCTACACAAGGCCTAGTATTTCACATGTAGTGGGAGTTGTAAGAAGGTACATGAAAAATCCAGTAAAAGGACATTAGATGGCAGTGAAATAGGTTCTTAGATATTTGAGAGGTACCAGAAATCAAGCATTATGCTTTGGTGGTTCAAACATTTCTCTATAGGGATATGTTGATGCAGATATGGCAAGTGAAAGAGATAAAAGGAGGAGCACTACATGGTATGTATTTACTGTAGGTAGAACAACTGTCAATTGGGTATCAAAAATTCAAAGTGTTGTTGTACTTTCAACAACAGAAGCAGAGTATGTTGCTGCTATAGAAGCTAGTAAAAAAAATTTTGGTTACAAAGGTTTATGGATGAATTCGGTAAGAAGAATGATATGGTCAAATTATAAAATCATAGAAAAAGTGCCATTCATCTTGAAAAGAACTCAACATTTGACTCCAAGACTAAACACATAAAACTCAAGTACCATTTCATACGGTCAATATTGGAAGATGGAGAGTTGAAGCTGGAAAAGATACACACTATCCAAAATCCTGCATATATGCTAAAAAAAGTTGTAACGAGGGAGAAACTAAGATTATGCTCAGTTTCAATTTCTCTTCAAGTATGATGATGAAGATGAGAAACATCTAGGTCCAATGTGGAGTCATTGTCTAGCAAATGAAGCACTGGTGGAGTTGCTACACTCAGTCTGCAAGTGGGATATTGTTGGGTGTGGAGCCTAATTATCCTCTTTATTTTGTATCACAGTACTGGACTCCTATTATAAACGAGGTGGAAATGCTGCCCGTAATTAAATGCTACCTGGGGGGTCCAGGGGGGTGGCACCCCCCGAAGCTAAAAACTAATGTAAAATTGCCTTGTAAAATTATTGTAATTTCTAGTCAATCTGGGTCATTCATTAGGCGGATTGTCTGACATTAGAAGTTATGTTAAATTTAAGGTTTTTGTGCCCTAGAAGGAAACCCCTCGGTTTGTATAAGGGTATTGTATTGCAGCTCTGTATTTGTATATGTATTCTCAGAGCGAGAAATAGATAGGGAGACTATGAGAGATAACATAAGATATTACAGCAAATATGCTGTAGGTTGTGTCTGTTCATTTTTCTGGATAATAGAAAGGAAGGACTGGCTATTCGAGGTGGACGTAGCCCAAAATTGGTGAACCACGTATATTTCTGTCTCTCTGGTTTTATGTGTTTTGTGTGCTTGTGTTTTCCACATATTTTATGTGTTGCATTTCTCTATAATATATAATTTTCTAACAACTTGTATCAGAGCCGAACGTCTATTTGGCTGAGAAAATCGTAGGAAAGAAGGATTCCTCGTTCGAGTGGGAGAAATGGCGAAAGATAGCCAGTTTAGGGTCGATAAATTTAAAGGCCAAAACTTCTCGCTGTGGAAGATGAAGATGGAGGATTATATGTATGAGAAAGATATGTACCTACCATTGAGCTAAAAACAAAGAAGCTGACGACTATGATAGTCATAGAATGGGAGATTCTTGATAGAAAGGCACTTGGAACAGTACGGTTGTGCCTCGCGGCATCGGTAGCCTTCAATATTTCGAAGGAAAAAACAACAGAGGGTTTAATTAAAGCATTGTTGAAACTATATGAAAAACCCTTGACCTCAAACAAGGTATTTCTTATGAAACATTTATTTAATATGAAGATGTCGGAAGGTGGATCTATTGCAGACCATTTAAATGATTTTAATACGGTTACCAGTGAGTTATGTTCTGTAGGGGTAAAATTTGATGATGAAGTTAGGGTTTTGTTATTTCTGTTCCCATTGCTAGAAAGTTGGAATGGTTTAGTTATGGCCATTAGTAACTCTGTCTCTCTTTCTAGTACTTTAAAGTTTGATGATGTTGTCGGTGCTATCCTTAGCGAGGAAATGCGACGGAAAAGCTCTGGTGAGACATCGGGTAATGCTTTGAGTGTAAAGTCCAGAGGAAGAAAAATGGAAAGAGGAAAGAGCTCGGGATATTGTAGTAAATAAAGGAAAGAAAGATCCAAGTCCAGATCAGGGATAGTGTGCTGGAAATGTGGAAAGAAAGGATACCTAAAGAAAGACTATAGATATCAGAAGGGAAAAGAAGGAGACGCACAACAAGAAAACAATCATGAAGCAAATGTGACAGGTGATGTGTTACAAGAGGACTTGATTCTTTCTTTCGAAAATGTTACTGATTCTTGGGTGGTAGATTCAGGGGCCTCATTCCATGCCATACCTGATAAGAAATATTTTTATGACTATGTTCAAGGAGATTCTGGAAAAGTAAGTTTGGGTGATGTTAAACCCTGTAAAATTTTTGGAATGGGTAAAGTTCTTGTAAAACAGTAGAATGGAATACAGTGGCTATTAAAGGAGGTAAGGTAGCTTCCAGATCTGAAGAAAAATATGATTTCAACAGAACAGTTAGCCAGTGAAGTTTGTGTGACAAAATTCACACATAAAACTTGGAAGGTTAGTGAAGGAGCCCTGGTAATAGTAAAAGGTGAAAAGGTTGGTACATTGTATTTATGCTATGGTATTTCTAACATTGTTAATGCTTTATCTTCCAAAGCAGCAGATGCAACATTATGGCATCATAGGCTTGGACACATGAGTGAGAAGGGGATGAATATTCTTCACTCAAGAAATTTTTTTATGGGTTTGAAGAATATTGATTTGGATTTCTGTGAGAATTGCATTTATGGAAAACGGAAGAGAGTCAGATTTATCAGAGTTGGGAAAGAAAAGAAGAGAAAACAATTAGAGCTTGTGTGTACAAATGTATGGGGACTTTCTCAGGTATCATCTCTCGGTGGTTCTCATTATTATGTTACTTTTATTGATGATGAAACTAGAAAAACTTGGATTTATTGTATTCAGAATAAATTTGATGTATTTGATACTTTCAAGAAATGGAAAGCTTTGGTTGAGATTGAGACAGGAAAGTAGTTGAATTGTCTCAGAGCAGAATATGGAGGTGAATATTGCAACAAAGATTTTGATAGGTATTTTTCAAAGCATGGAATTTGTAGAGAGAAGGCATTTCCAAGAACACCACAAGAAAATGGCGTGTCAGAAAGGATGAACAGAGCAAACATGGAGCGTGCAAGTTGCATGAGATTGTATCTAGGATTACCTTTACAATTTTGGACAGATGTTGTAGATATTGTTGTTTGTCTAATAAACAAAGGGCCTTGAAATTCCTTGGATGGTGGTATTCCAGAGGAAGCATGGACAGGTAAAAAGGTAAACTATTATTTTTTAAAGCATTTTGGTTGTGAGGCTTTTGTCCATATTAATAAAGAAAATAGAACAAATCTTGAGGCAAAATCAAAGAAATGTATATTTATTGGATATGGTGTCAATGATTTTGGTTATCGCTTATATGATTATGAAAATCACAAAATCATTAGAAGAAGAGGTGTAATATTCAATGAAAATGTCTTGTATAAGAATCAGTTGCAAGAAAAGAAAGAAGAAAAAGAAAAAAAAGAATACACAGTTCTTGATGAGATCGTAGAAAAAGTAAAGGTACCTGAAAATAATAGTAATAAAAAACCACAAAAAAAATAACCACCACAACAGCAACAGGCACCTCAAACACCTGAAAGTGGTGTTAGAAGATTTACCAAGATAAGTAGACCCATTGAATGATACTCTCCTTCATTATATTATTTATAGTTTACTGATTCTGGTGAACCCGAATGTTATGAAGAAGCAATGTAGGTTGAAACTAGGAAGAAGTGGGAGCTATCCATGGAAGAAGAGATGGACTGCTTAATACGTAACTAGACTTGGGACTTTGCCAGGTTTCCTGCAGGTAAAACAACATTTTATAATAAATGGGTTTATAGGCTGAACAAAGAAGATGGATGAAAAGAGAAGTACAAAGCTAGACTTGTGGTGAAGGGGTTTACACAGAAGAAATATTTTGATTTTGATGAAATTTTTTCTCCTGTTGTTAAGATGACTTGAATCAAAACTATTTTAAGTCTTGTAGCAGCAGAAGATTTGCATCTTAAACAATTAGATGTAAAGAAAACATTTCTCCATGGAGATTTGGAGGAAGAGATCTATATGCAACAACCAGAAGGATATGACGTCAAAGGGAAAGAAACATTTGTGTGAAGGTTAAATAAGAGCTTGTATGTCTTAAAACAGGATCCAAGGTAGTGGTATCTAAAATTTTACAGGCTTATGCCTAAACAAGGATATACTAGATGTCACTCTGATAATTGTGTTTATCTGAAAAACAAAAAAGATGTTAACTATATTATATTATTATTGTATGTAGATGACATGCTTGTTGTAGGGTCTAACATGCAGGAAATAAATGTGCTCAAAAGAAAATTGGAAAATTCATTTGCACTGAAGGATTTGGGAGTTGCAAAACAAATCCTTGGTATGAACATAACTAGAGACAGAAAAAATTGCAAATTAACACTATCTTAGAATGAGTACATACAAAAGGTGTTGAAAAGATTTAATATGCAGAATGAAAAACCAGTTAGCACACCTTTTGCTATCCATTTCAAACTTACTAAGGAAATGTGCCCCAAGACCTAAGACGAAATAGATTATATGTCTAAAGTTCCATATGCATCAGTAGTTGGAAGCTTAATGTATGAAATGTTCTTCACAAGGCCTGCAGTGGGAGTTGTAAGCAGATACATGAACAATCCATGAAAGGAACATTGGATGGCAGTGAAATGGATTCTCAGATATTTGAGAGGTACCACAAATAAAGAATTATGCTTTGGTGGTTCAAATATTTCTCTATAGGTATATGTTGATGTAGATATGGTAGGTGAAAGATATAACAGGAGGAGCACTACAAGGTATGTATTTACTGTAGGTGGAACAATTGTCAGTTGGGTTTCAAAAATTCAAAGTGTTGTGTCACTTTCAACAATAGAAGTAGAGTATGTTGCTTCTACAGAGGCTAGTAAAGAAATGATTTGGTTACAAAGGTTTATGGATGAATTGGGTAAGAAGCATGATATGGGAACGCTATATAGTGATAGAAAAAGTTCCATTCAACTTGAAAAGAACTCATCATTTCATTCCAGGACTAAAAATATACAGCTTAAGTATCATTTCATATGGTTAGTGTTGGATGATCGAGAGTTGAAGCTCGAAAAGATACCCACTAGCTAAAATCATGTAGATATTCTAACAAAAATTGTAATGAGGGAGAAAATGAGATTATGCTTAGTTTCAATTCGTCTTCAAGTATGATGATGAATATGAGAAACAACCAAGACCAAAGTGGAGTCAGTTTCCAGCAAATGAACCAGCGATGGAGTTGCTACAATCAGTCTCGAAGTGGGAGATTTTTTGGTGTGGAGCCTGATTATCTTCTTTATTTTGTATCACAACGTTGGAACCCTATTCTTAATGGGGCAGCAACACAACCCATAATTAAACATTGTTTGGGGGGTCCAAGGGGGGTGGTGCCACCGAAGCTAAAATCAAATGTAAAATTGCCTTGTAAGAAAATTTTAATTTCTAGGTAATCTGGGCCGTTCATTAGGCGGATGATCTGAAGACAGAAGTTACGTTTAATTTAGGATTTTTTTACCTAAAAGGCAACACCTCGTTTTGTATACGGGTATTGTATTGCAGCTGTGTATTTGTATGTGTATTCTTAGAGTGAGAAACAGATAGGGAGACTGTGAGAGAGAAGAGAGGATATTCCAGCGGATCTACTGTAGGTTGTGTCTCTTCATTTCACTGGATAATAGAAAGGAAGGCATGGTTGTTCAGGGTGGATGTAGCCCAACTGGGTGAACCACGTATATTTGTGTCTCTAGGTTTTTTATGTTTTGTGTGCTTATGTTTTCTACATATTTTATGTGTTGCATTTCCCTGTAATATATAACTTTCTAACAACTGGTATCAGAGTACAAGATCTATTTGGCGGATAAAATCATAGGAAAGAAGGGTTCTTGGTTCGAGTGGGAGCAATGGTGAAAGATGGTAAGTTTAGGGTCGAGAAATTTAATGACCAAAACTTCCCCCTGTGGAAGATGTAGATGGAATATTATCCATATCATAAAGATATATACCTACCGTGGAGCGGAAAAACAAAGAAGCCGATGACTATGATAGATGCAGAATGGGAGATTCTCGATAGAAAGGCACTTGGAACAATATGTCTTTGCCTCATGGCGTCGGTAGCCTTTAATATTTCAAAGGAAACAATAATAGAGGGTTTGAGTAAGGCATTGGCGAAAATACATCAAAAACCCTCGGCCTCAAACAAGGTATTTCTTATGAAACATTTATTTAACATGAAGGTGTCAGAAGGTGGATCTGTTGCAGACCATTTAAATTATCTTAATACATTTACCAATCAGTTAAGCTCTGTAGGGGTAAAATTTGATGATGAAGTTAGGGCTCTGTTAATTCTGTGCTCACTGCCAGAAAGTTGGAATGGTTTAGTTATGGCCATTAGTAACTATGTCACTGCATCTATTACTTTAAAGTTTGATGATGTTGTCGGTGCTATCCTTAGCGAGGAAATGCGACGGAAAAGCTCTGGCGAGACATCAGAGAATGCTTTGAGTGGAGAGTCCAAGGGAAGAAAAATGGAAAGAGGAAAGAGCTTGGGATATCGCAGTAAATCAAGGAAAGGCATATCCAAGTCCAGATCGGGGATAGTGTGCTGGAAATGCGAAAAGAAAGGACACCTGAAGAAAGATTGTAGATATCAGAAGGGAAAATAAGGAGACACACAACAAGAAAACAATCATGAAGAAAATGTGTTACGTGATGTGTTACAATGTTATTTGATTCTTTATTTCAAAAATGTTACCGATTACTAGGTGGTAGATCCAGGGGCCTCATTCCATGCCACACCTGATAAGAAATATTTTTATGACTATGTTCAAGGAGATTTTGGACAAGTCCATTTAGGTGATGATAAACCCTGTAAAATTTTTGGGATGGGTAAAGTTCTTGTAAAACAGCAGAATGGAAACCAATGGCTATTAAAGGAGATAAGGCATGTTCTAGATTTGAAGAAAAATATGATTTGAATAGGGCAGATAGGCGGTGAAGGCTGTGTGACAATTTTCACTGATAAAACTTGGAAGGTCACCAAAGGAGCTGTGGTAGTAGAAAAAGGCAAAAAGGCTAGTACGTTGCATTTATGCAATGGTATTTCTAACTTTGTTAATGTTTTAACTTCCAAAGGAGCAGATGCAGCATAATGGTATCATAGGCTTGGACACATGAGTGAGAAGGGGATGAAGATTCCTCACTCAAGAAATTTGTTTCCGGGTTTGAATTATATTGTTTTGGTTTTCTGTGAGAATTTCATTGATGGAATATGTTAGCACCTGATCTAGACCCCAGGCTGAAAAGGCAAAAACAGGGTAATAACTAAACCACTCTCGGCCTTGTAGCTAGCCCTACAAGGTCAGGAGAGGGCTCTCTCCGTGAAAGGATATTCAATAAAGTGAAATAATGAAACTGATATTAGGCTAGGTATAATGATGGGAAATCATTTTAATAAATGAAATAATATTCAGGGATGTGTGGGACAAAAAGGGACAGTATGAAACTTGGGAATTAAATCAGGATATAGGGTATTTCATGGGGCAAGGTAGGAAGGAAATTTTACCAATTAAGGTTAAATAAGGATGGAATGGAAAGACTGATGAGGAGATGAAAAGGGAACAATAAATGGATCATTTTCAAACAGAAGAAAAAACACAGAGTATGAATGATTTCCCAAGGCAGAGCATATAAATGGATTCTACTATGTTCATGGATGAGAGGTGAAACATAAAAATCTACATATGAAACAGAGGAGAGAAAAAAATACTAAATCTCATACCACATGGATCCCACAGATCAGAGCTGCATCTTTTATTAATTCCATGTCACACTGTACAATGGAGCGCAGAGCATTTTCCACACTAATCCCCTATTGCTGATGTTACAGAATGATTTACAAATGATTTTCAATTACATTAAATAGACCAGATTTGTGGGAAAATAGATCCACAAAAAGAGGAGCTATTTTAACAGCTGAAGAACTAAAGTTCAATGATAGAAAAAAAAAAACTATCATTTTGCCCCTGAAAATAAGGGACAACAATACATTTGACTATTTGGGAAAATTTCACAATTACACTGTTGAATGGTAAATAGGTGATTTGAGGAGAAAATCACTATTTCTTTGCTACTGTAGGAATCTCTATTTTATTTTAGCTCTCAGCCAGCTGACTGTTGCTTTCCATTATTCATTTGAAGAAAACTGACTTTTATAAAATGCTTTGAAATAATTAAAAATGAATTTATGCTTTAGTGAAGGGAGAAAAATGATTTGGGATAAAGGGAATGAAGAGAAAGGAAGAGAGGTCCACATCACAATGGGAATTTCTGGGGATACAATATCTGATAAAACCTTTGAAAATACACATTATGACGATGTCATTGCAATCGCGATCAGAGCGGGACAGAGAGCAGATGTATGAGGAAAAACGTCTGATGCGATTGACATGGGTCCGATGGGTAATCAACAATAAAGTGGAGAAATCCTTTGTAAATGAATAAAAATGGTTTATCACATTTTTTGAAAAGGGAGGAAGGATTTTTATTTGAAAGGGCGAAGGGTTTTTATGGTGGGACTAGGATATAACATGATCACAATCGGAATCGGAAGTTGGAGCGGGGAGAAATATAATGTGCCGACGGATTTTACCGATGTGATGAGATAAGTGAATGAGGCGGAGGGAATTTCTTTGTATTAAACAAAATCAAATAAAATTTATGATTTACAAAGGGAAACAGGCTTTGTATTATGAATGGGCAGCGGATTTAAGTGGTGGGACCCGTAGATCCATAGACTTCGGAGATCGGAGGGGGCGAAGGGGCAGTTTTATATACAATCACCGATTGCAATGATCTGATCGGTGTTGGGCTGTTGGATCAGGCGATAAGACTAACGGTCAGGATATACATCGGAGGGGTTCCATCAGAAGTTTACAATCGGGGGCCATTTGATGTAATCGCATCGGAGGTTTCGCGATGGGCCAATCAGGGCACACTTACAAAATATGTCGATGCGATGGAAAAGGGAAAGGAAGGTATCGACGGAGTTATATAATATAACTTTGATTTATATTATAATGTTTCAAAGCATGGAGGGGAAGTGGTTGGAACAGCGAGGACTTTATAATAATAAACTTTGATATGTTTATTATAAAAGTTTTAAAAAGTATGGTGGGGAAGTGGTTAAGTTTAAATCGCATATGATTTTATAATATGATTTTATAATCAGAGGGAGGGAAAAGGGATTTATTAAAGAAAATATTAAACTTTAAACATAAATTTTAAGGGAAAATTGGGAAATAGGGGAAGGTTGAGGATATAAAGGACTTTTTACTTCACTTAGGCATAAATTTCAATCCAGAAGTCAGTTTTGAGAGTGTAGTATACCGTTGGAAAGCTCTTTCCGGGCTCTTTCTATTGGATCTACTTAGAACATGATTTGATGCTGAACATGATACATAAAACTTCTATGAAGGTAGGGTGATGACTTTTTGGAGATAACAGCTTCTGAATTGTGACTTATTACATACAATGACATGAAATTTCATAATGAATGATAATAAAAGCAAAGCATCATGTTTTCACCTCAAAACATAGTTTTGAGGTGAAAATTACATCAAACTGAATACAATATATCTTTGACCTTCCAGGTGCTGTGACTTTGATTTTATTGACTTCCTCATGACCTTGCTGATATTTATTGACACTTGAATCATTAGTTTGACCATGGTGAGATCCTAGAACCTAATGAGACCCATCCTATGACCTAATGACATGATTTGAGAGTGAAAGTGACTTATGAATAAACACCATAGAGAGGAGAATCAACAAGTTTCACATGAGGGAAAACTGATGAAAAATCACTACCATCAATAAACCCATGACCTAGCGGAATGGTGAAATTTATCGGCATGGGACTCCTAATATGAAAATGAAAAAGAGTATTTTTGATCACTGATGGCAGTATGACTAGACTGACACTAACAGAATACAGAAGAGAGTCATATTTCTCACAGTTGGGAAAGAAAATAAGAGCGAAAAATTAGAGCTTGTGCATACATATGTATGGGGATATGCTCAGGTATCATCTCTCGGTGGCTCTCATTATTATGTTACTTTTATTGATATTGCAACTAGAGAAACTTGGATTTATTGTATTCAGAATAAATCTTATGTATTTGATACTTTCAAGAAATGGAAAGATTTGGTTGAGATTGAGACAGGAAAGAAGTTGAAGTGTCTCAGATGAGACAATGGAGGTGAATATTGCCACAAAGAGTTTGATAGGTACTATTCAGAGCATGGAATTCGAAAAGAGAAGGCACTTCCATAAACACCACAAGAAAATGGCGTGTTAGAAAGGATGAACAGAATGATCATGGAGTGTGCAAGGTGCATGAGATTGCATGCATGATTGCCTTTACAATTTTGGGCAGATTTTGTAGATAATTTTGTTTATCTAATAAACATAGGGCCTTCAAGTTCCTTGGATGGTGGTATTCCAGAGGAAGCATGGATAGGTAAAAAGGTACACTATTCTTTTTTAAAGCCTTTTGGTTGTGAGGCCTTTGTCCATATTAATAAAGAAAATAGAACAAATCTTGAAGAAAAATCAAAGAAATGTACCTTTATTGGATATGGTGTTAATGATTTTGGTTATCGCTTATATGATTATGAAAATCACAAAATCATTTGGAGCAGAGATGTAATATTCAATGAAAATTTCTTGTATAAGAATAAGTTGCAAGAAAAGAAATAGGAAAAAGGAAACAAAGAATACACAGTTCTTGATGAGATCACATAAAAATTAAAGGTGCCTGAAAATAATAATAATCAACAACCAAAACAACAACAACCACCACAATAGCAACATGCACCTCAAACACCTGAAAGTGGTATAAGAATATCTACCAGGATAACTAGACCCCCTGAATGATACTCTCCTTCATCATATTATTTATTGTTGACTGATTATGGTGAATCTAAATGTTATGAAGAAGAAATGCACGTTAAAACGAGGAAGAAGTGGGAGCTAGCCATGGAAGAAGAGATGGACTCCTTAATACATAACCAGACTTGGGACTTAG
Organism: Pinus albicaulis; assembly: GCA_034641835.2. Taxonomy (NCBI): domain Eukaryota; kingdom Viridiplantae; phylum Streptophyta; class Pinopsida; order Pinales; family Pinaceae; genus Pinus; species Pinus albicaulis. The sequence goes on along the minus strand of CM076579.1, from coordinate 991,628,662 downwards.
TTAGGTTTCCTGTAGGTAAACCAAAATTGCATAATAAATGGGTTTACAGGCTGAAGGAAGAAGAAGGAGGAAAACAGAGGTACAAATCTAGATTTGTGGTGAAGGCCTTTGCACAGAAGAAAGGTATCGACTTTGATGAAATATTTTCTCCTGTTGTTAAGATGACTTCAATCAAAACTATTTTAAGTCTTGTAGCAGCAGAAGATTTTCATCTTGAACAATTCGATGTAACGACAACATTTCTCCATGGAGATTTGGAGGAATATATCTATATGCAGCAACCTGAAGGATATGAGGTCAAAGGGAAAGAAAAGTTAGTGTGCAGGTTAAAGAAGAGCTTGTATGGCTTAAAATAGGCTCCAAGGCAATGGTATCTAAAATTTGACAGGTTTATGTCTGAACAAGATTATACTAGATGTCACTCTAATCATTGTGTTTATTTGGAAAAGAAAAATGATGGCAGCTATGTTATATTGTTATTGTATGTAGGTGACATGCTTGTTGCAGGGTCTAAAAAATAGGAAGTAAATGTGCTCAAAAGAAAATTGGAAAATTCGTTTGTAATGAAGGATTTGGGAGCTGCAAAACAAATCCTTGGTATGAGAATAATTAGAGATAGGAAAAATACCAAATTAACACTGTCTCAGATTGAGTACATACAAAAGGTGTTGAAAATATTTAATATTCCAAATTCAAAACTAGTTAGTACTCCTTTTTCTAGCCATTTTAAAATTAGTAAGGAGATGTGCCCGAACACCCAAGAAGAAATGGATTATATGTCTAAAGTTCCATATGCATCAAAAATTGGAAGTTTAATGTATGAAATGGTCTGAACAAGGCCTGATATTTCACATGAAGTGTGAGTTGTAAGAAGGTACATGAAAAATCTAGAAAAATAACATTGGATGGCAGTGAAATGGATTCTCAAACATTTGAGAGGTACCAGAAATCAAACATTATGCTTTGGTGGTTCAAAAATTTCTCTACAAGGATATGTTGATGCAGATATGGCAGGTGACAAAGATAAAAAGAGGAGCACTACAGGGTATGTATTTAATTTAGGTGGAACAACCGTTAGTTGGGTTTCAAAAATTCAAAGTGTTGCACTTTCAACAAGAAAAGCAAAGTATGTTGCTGCTAGAGAGGCTAGTAAAGAAATGATTTGGTTACAAAGGTTTATGGATGAATTGGGTAAGAAGCATGATATGGGCACATTATACAGTGATATCCAAAGTGCCATTCATCTTGCAAAGAGCTCAACATTTCATTATAAGACTAAACACATACAGCTCAAGTACTATTTCATATGGTCAGTGTTGGAAGATGGAGAGTTGAAGCTAGAAAAGATACACACTAGCCAGAATCTTGAAGATATGCTAACGAAAGTTTTAACGAGGGAAAAACTAAGATTATACTCAATTTCAATTGTTCTTCAAGTATGATGATGAATATGAGAAAAAACCAGGTCTGAAGTGAAGTCATTGTCCAACAAATGAAGTAGTGGTGGAGTTTCTACAACTAGTCTCCAAGTGGGAGATTGTTGGGTGTAGAGCCTGATTATCCTCTTTATTTTGTATCACATCATTGGACCCCTGTTCTTAACAGGGTGGCAATTCCGCCCATAATTAAACGCTACCTGGGGGGTCTGGGGGGGGGGGGGGGTGCCCTCGAAGCTAAAAACATATGTAAAATTTCCTTGTAAAAGTATTGTAATTTCTAGTCAATCTGGGCCATTCATTAGGTGGATGATCTGATGGTAGAAGTTATGTTTAATTTAGAGTTTTTCTCCCTATAAGGAAACACCTTGTTTTGTATGAGGGTATCGTATTCCTTTTTTGTATTTGTATGTGTATTCTCAGAGTCAGAAACAGATAGGGAGACTATGACAGAGAACATAGGATATTATAACGGATCTGCTGTTGGTTGTGTCTCTTCATTTTGCTGGATAATAGAAAGGAAGGATTGGTTGTTTGGGGTGGATGTAGCCCAAACTAGGTGAACCACGTATATCTGTGTCTCTCTTGTTTTATGTGTTTTGTGTGCTTGTGTTTTCTGCCTATTTATGTGTTGCATTGCTTTATAATATATAATTTTCTAACATAATCAACATAAAATAAAAGAGGGAAACTAATGCACTGCCTGTCACTAGTATAATGTCCAATGTTGGTCAGTAATAGTGAGAGGCACCTATTCTCCTCTGGACCAAAAGAAGAAATATGTAGCTGTCCACAAGACACCTGAAAATCTAGAGGAGAAAGTATATCATCCCTACTGTATCTCTGGGAGTACACCAACTGAATCGTTGTTGCATAACTGACGGGGTCATTAGGGAACTGGGGAAAATCCTCCCCTCTCCTACATAGGCCAGTAATAAAATAAATCTCCTCCTTAGTAGGCTGGTACCACTGGTCAAGAGTGACATGAAAATGGTTTCGATGGGCATCCTACCTGTATATCAACTATAATAATAACTTGCTATGCCCCTTCATGTATGTAGCCTCTTCGTAGAACTTAAGGAGGCTTACCTCCATTAAGAGCAACTCGGTGGTTGGCATGATAGGGAGGGGGTATAAAATTCTCTTCCTATCCCTTGCCTCCCACTATTATATCATGTTATAATTGGCATCCCTTTGCTCTTGTTGTTGTATGTCCTCTCTCTGTTAATGTCGTTGAATGATTCACATATTAAATACATCAACCTCCCTCATACATAAAACCTAAATTTTTTTATCAAATGACAAATGTATTTACAAATATATAAATATAAAATTTATCTAAAAACCAAAAAAAGAATTTGGTGTGCCACAAAAAAAAATCGCGCACCCCTAACCATGCGTACATGTATATCACGCACCATCCATGGTGCGCATTAAAAAAATTCACGCATTGTGACAACAAAAAAATATTATTTAAATAAATATTATAGGTGGCGTGTTGACAAAACATATCTGCCCTAGGGCGTTTGTTATAATGCAACACACCTCCAATTTATAATATTTTACCATTGGCAGCACGGTACTAAATACACATTGTCTCGGTGCGGTATGGTTGACCGACGTACCACCGTAAATGAAATATTATGGTACATCCCGGTAAACTAATGCACCACTATAAATAAATTGTTAATTTAAGAAAATTTTAAATTCTTGGTGTGGTTAGAAACTGACACGCACCGCAATATTATATTGTTATTATAGTGTGATTTTTCTCGGCACCACATTGGGCTATCACATTAACTGCTCAGTGTGATTTCTGTTAACACCATTCGTAGTGCAGAATATAAATTTACAGGGAGCAACCAGTATGGTGCGGGTCGAAAGGCTCGAACCCACCGCGCAAGATTTGGTTTTAAAAAAAAAACTGAATTCTAACTCAATTTTAAAAATTAAACTGCTAAAAGCTTAAGTTTGTGAGAAACAAGTACATTACCTGCACATTTGAGTGTGGAGGAGGCATATTTGCAATAGAATACTAGAAACCAAATTTACCCATCGTTTTTCATTCGAAGTCCACACACTAAGCAATGGATGGAATAAATGAAGGCAATGGGAGCACCGATGGTAGGGGGCCTTAGAGAATGAAAATTCATGTCAGTTCTTGAGATCTCTACATCACTGTAACAAGTAAAAATGAATTTTTGCGACTAGTATTTTGTTTTTAATTTAACCCTTTTTCGGTGTGCTTGATTATGAGACGTACCAGGCGGTTGTATCAATTGCGCAACACACTTATTTATGATGCACTAGATTACTAAGATGCACCAGGACAATTTTTATGTAGCACAGTGCATCCTTTTAATAAAACCCTATGCCAGTGTGCCATTTGATAGTATACACCGGTGCACTTTATATAAAAGTCACCGGTGCATTTTATGTATGAAGTGCATGATTGTTTTAGTAGTACTTATAAGTATCTCTATAAATATTCTTTAGCCTCTTCTATGCACCGGTGCTTCACATATATATATCAAGAGCACCGGTGCGTGTTAGGATTATAAATGCACCAAAAAAAATCATCGGCAAAACATCCACCCGCCAACCTCCTCGAGTGACCTCTCCTACAAATGGTTATCTAGGTTATTTTTATAAGGGCTTCCTCAAAATAACCTGCTAAAGGGTCTTTTCCTTGTAGTGTCTGCATCCAACGGGTGTTGACACTTGAAATATTAGTAAACCTATAAGGAAATAAGCCAAAATTACAATTAAAAAAGTATTTTTTTATATTTTCCCTCCAAAATGTTTACATGTACATCTTTTTAAATTTAAAGGATTTTGATTGGCTTACATATTATGTACATGAAATTTACTCTAATGTGAATAGAAAAGTACAAATTTTAGTTTATTTCATTCGCTAGGGTCTACACCTTTGCGTCTAGTCCTTTTGACTTCAAATCTTGACCTTATTACAACAATGTTTCACACTTGCAACTAGATATGAAATTTTGGCCTTTGTAATATCTGCAAAAGCCCTATTTTCTTCACATATGTGAGAGAATATAGCCCAAAACAAGTTTTCTTTTCTATTCTTGAATAATCCTTGCTTCCATGACCTTCACTCTAGCTTCCTTGATGTTCATTTCTTGAGATTTTATTTTGTTTCTTGAAATATCAAATTGGTGATGAGAGAGTTTGATTGTGGCTTCTATATACAAGATTTACATGAGGTCGAATACCCCTCTCTAGGTCGACTTCTTGCTAGTAAGGTTGACATGTGCTTGGAGGATCATAGGAATTTTTAGATTCACAATCAATATATTTTACATATTATAACTTCCCCAACTGGGCCTGACACAATTAACAAGGATTTACTTGACTCGATAAAAATATTATTTTGACCTGAAAAACCCTAGGAGAACGAAATGCATGCTTCACCTAGATGACCAATAAAAAGGATCATAAAACCCATGATAAAAAATATTTTAATTTTTTATTTTTCTTGTAACATAATATATATATATATATATATATATATATATATATATATATATATCTGTGTGTGTGTGAGTGTGTGTACAATGAAATTTATGAAAGCTAAAACTAGTGACATTTCCCAACAATTTGTTTTTGTGAGATGATATTGTGGAGGAACAACTTGAGCATATTTTCTATAATCTTAGAGATTATCTCTTAAATGAATTTTTGGAGTGCAATGTGACTATATCCATTAGGGTATTCAACCTTGTCTTTTTTTAGTACCAAGGTAATGAAGGTGACATCTTGCTCTAATAATAGATCTACACTTCCTTGATTCCTCCACTTCTTTCCAAACTTCTCCTATTATTCACCAATAATATTGAAAGAATTCAATTGTAAAACTATCCGGACCTAGTGCCTTGTTATGTGGCATCGAATTGATTTCTGATTTGACCTCCTCATAGGAAATTTATCTTAAAAGTGCCTCATTTTTTTTCTATATGATAAGTTGGGGGATATATTGAGTTGTTTATCATATTTCTCTTGACATATCCCATATTGTTTCAGTAAGAATTGCCTAAAATAATTGAACCAAACCCTAATATATCTCATGATGGGTTTTTATTTTTCTTCCGTCCAACCCTTTTAGTGAAAATATCGTATTATGTTGCCTACACTGCAACATAGATTTATGGAAAAAGCTTATATATTTTTCACCAATTTTTAACCATTGGATGTAATAATTTTGTTTCCACAAATTTTCTTCATGCTTCATGTGCTCCTCCAGTTCCTGCAAATTATTTACCTTATCTTTAGTTAGGTTCTCCGATATTCCATATAATATAGCTTCTTTTTGGATACCAACTACCTTTTGTTCTAGTTTACTTTTTTCTTATATGATGTTGCCAAACTTTCCCCTATTCCACCTATTCAATTTCCTTTTAATATGTTTCAAATTTTTATACAATGAAAAAAACATTGATCCATCAATAATCCCTGCTCTTCCCATCACTGCAATTCTTTTAAATGGAAATCAGGATGAAAAATCCAAAATAATTCTAAAATGAAAGGACAATTCGAAGGCCAGATATTTAAATCAATGTTGATGTATAGGGCCCAATGATCCAATCCATTGTTGTGACAGATAAAGGATTCAATAAACACATCCCAAACTAATATTTTTTCAGATATTAATAATCAATCCAAATTTGAGGGCACTTGATATTCCCCCCTCCCTCGCTATTACGGGTAAAGATACCATTTATTCATTAAAGGAATTTGAGGTCTAAAATGGGCCTCCTAAGAAAAATATACAGCCAAAATAAACTTTATAAGAAACAATAGGATTCAATATGATGTTTTCAACCATGGGGGACAATTCACCATTTTTGGAGTAAAAAATTAAAAAGATTAAAAAATAATAAAACAATAAAAATATTTTTTCAACTCTTATTTTCAACTTATCTCCCTAATGTTTTACTCAAATTTCAAGTAGGAGTACTCGTTGGATGAAAAATTTAATTCCTCATCCAAAGAGTATTGCAATCACATTTTTCATGTATTTCCCATTTTTTATGCAACAAGGTCCATAAAAAGTATGAATCATGGATACTTCTTGGATGAAGAATCAAATTCTTCATCCAACGAGTCATTAGAGGACTTTTGAGGTCTAAAATGGGCCTCCTAAGAAAATTAAAAAGATTAAAAAATAATAAAAAAATAAAACTACTTTTTCAACTCTAATTTTCAACTTATCTCCCTAATGTTTTACTCAAATTTCAAGTAGGAGTACTCGCTGGATGAAAAATCTAATTCCTCATCCAAATATTATTTCAATCATATTTTTCATGTATTTCCCATTTCTAATGCAACAGGGTCCATAGAAGGTATGAAACATGGATACTTCTTAGATGAAGAGTCAAATTCTTCATCCAACGAGTCATTAGAGGACTTTTGAGGTCTGAACTTGGCCTCCTAAGAAAAATTTACAATGACTATAAAATTTATAAGAACCAATAGGATTCAAGATGATAATGTCAACCATGGGGGATGATTCACCATTTTTGGGGTAAAAACGGAAAAATAAAAAAAAATCATAAAATAATAAAATTATTTTTCAACTTGTATTTTCAACTTGTCTCCCTAAGGCTTTACTCAAATTTCAAGTCAGAGTACTCGTTCGATGAAAAATTAATTCCTCATCCAAGGATTACCCATTTTGCATACTTTCGATGGACACTTCTATATGAAAAATGAGAAATACATGAAAGAACATGATTGCAATCAAATTTTTCATGTATTTATTATTTTTCATGTAGCAGGTTCAATTGAAAGTATGCAACATGGGTACTCCTTGGATGAGGAATCAAATTACGCATCCAATTAGTGCTCCCACTTGAAATTTGAGTAAATCCATAGGGAGATAAGTTGAAAATACGAGTTGGAAAAGTAGTTTTTATTTTTATTTTTCCCCTCTAAAATTTGATGAGGTAATCTAAGCTTATTTTAATATTTACACTATTATTTTATAGTTTCCCGAGGAGGCCCATTTTATACCTCAAAATTCCCCTAATGGTTCTCTCTCGAAATTTGAGTAAAGCCATAGGGAGATAAGTTGAAAATATGCGTTGAAAAATGTATTTTTTTATTTTTCCCTATAAAATTTGATGATGTAATCTAATATTACTCTATTGTTTCCACTATTATTTTACAATTTCCTTAGGAGGCCCATTTTAGACCTCAAAATTCCTCTAATGGTGTTCAACTCAAATAGGTATAGGAGGCAACTTTTTTGCATCCACATCCAACCTTCAATCCTCACCCTTTTTCTCGATGAGTGAATTTTTATTATTAAAGTCTCCTTTAATAATTCATGGTGAGGGAATATATTAGGATAATTTTTTGAATAATAGAATTAAGAAATAATGGCTTATCATTTGGTAGATTTGGACTATAAACACTAGAAATATGACAATATTCTCCTGATCCCAAAATCTAAAATTCTATTGTTTGAATGAAAAATGTAGAAAAAATATTAGTGACTTGAATTTATTAAGAATCACACATAATATCAAATACTTGAAAGTTCCCCTAGAAATATATTGTTTTTGTTTGACATTTATGCCTCCAATTGTTAGTTATTCTTTCCAAGACCTTGCCCAAAATTTTTCTTTCCTATATGATCGTTATTGTTATTTTTTCTTCAATCCATTGGTCTATTAGGAGGATTTGTTTGTATTGTCTGCTAAGGTCTCTCATGTTCCATGACACTATTTTCATGAATGAGACTTATTGGATACATGGAGAACTTTTGTGATAACCCCAAAGCATATTGAAGTGACAAATGTGTCTCCTAGTTCATCCGACAAATGTAAAATACTTTTACAGGGCCTCGTTTCTTCTCCCCCCTATGCAACATCCTTGAATCCTTCAATGAGTGAATTTTAAAACCTAGTGGCCCATGATTACCATTTCCAAAGTTTGATTTATCTAATACATGTTTATATCAAAAATATTCTTTTCCCAATAAAAAAAATTGATACTCTCAGAGAGTAAATGGATAGTTACCTTTCCATACATTTGTAATTTCCAATGGATTTAATGCATCTAAGTCCATGCCTTTAGCTTGGTTTTAAATGGAATTTACTCAAGCACTACATGAATAACTATAGGGGGAAACGATGATTACACTAAATATTCATGGGGAGGAGAACCAAACATCACCAAGTTTTCAAGTGGTTGTGAGGGCGCAAGCGTTGAGGACATGGGTAACTCTGTGGAATAGGAAGGACTCATTGGCTCCTTAATCTCTACATCCATCACTTGTTCCTAAGTATTATTTTTATTTGAATTTGATGATGAAATTTGATCATATCTGGTTGATGCCCATCCTTTTCTCTTTGATGTATTATGATGTGAGGAGGCATGTTTAGGGTTAGAATGGTTATGCTCAAGGACTGCAAACCCATGATTTTCTTGATTTGGAATTGATATGGGGGATTCTGTCTTATTCACCAATGAATAATGGCAATTTAAATGTCCATACTCATAACATCTCTGAAATCTAAATGGTATATCGTCATAGTTGAGTGTCTGCTTCCATAACTCATCCTGAGAGTAGATATTTATCGATTATGGAAGAGGCTCAATAATTTTAATTTACACGCATATGCGAGAATATTATATTTAGCATGATTTATTTGTTTTTTTAGGGGTTTTAACAAACTTCTGATGGTAATTCCTTATTCTGGCTAGCTTCTCCTCATCCCAAAACTCCCTTAGAAGTGGACACATCTAGATTGAAACCGAAGATGACGTGAAATATTCAATATTAGGAAAAAATATCCAGTCCAAAATCGAGGCTGACGGGATTGAAAAATATGGCCCATTCTCAAATACCCAGTTATGATATTCTAAGCTAGTGAAAACTATAGTAAAGAAACCTTTTGGTCCCAACTCTAGTTTGATGTGCCCCTTTAGTTTCCATTTGTTGTAAACTCACTAAGCTAAATATTTTTTAGATGGCTAAATGTTAAAAAAATTAATGTGAGCGCATGATATCTCATATACTATATATACTCTCTAATATTTCTAGATTGAACCTTGAACTTAGGGCCTATAACTACTTTAGGAAAATAACTTGCTAGTCTTGGATTGCTACCTTAGCTAATTATATGTTGTTGGTTCAATTGAATAACATCTGTTTCAAGCTATGAATAATTTATATTGTAATTCATAGGTTATTTTGGTGTTTTAACTTTTGATACAATCCTACTATATGACGGAATATGTCTCCGTTTAGTGGCATTAACCATAGGAATAACTATTAAAAAAATAAAATTCGTCATGGAAATAAAGATTTTATAGAAAATTTCAACTAGGATTTTGCATATATATATATATATATATATATATATATTTCTTTATTTTTCATTTTTATCTTTAAAAAATTATTTCTAATCTCTAGAGGCTAGTATGGGCTAGTTATTGAGTGCAAATGCTTAACATTTAACATTTAACAAATTTATTTTAATGTCAAGGCCAAACCTAATTAAAAATTCATATAATTATTATGTATAAAAAAAATATAAATTCAACATTGGTTTTATGAAAAGCGAACTGGAATGAGTTTCATTAGACAATGCGAAGTGGAATTTTATGTGAGAAAGGGGGAAATAATTAAAGAAAATTAGTTAATTTAAAGTTGGTGGAATCTAGATTGTGAATATAATATTTTAAAACATAATCTAATATATTTTATTTTCTTAATAAAATTACTCATTTTTTAATGGGATAGGTGCTCTCCAACCCAAGATGATAGAGATGTGTAATGTTAAAGTTAACATTTTTACTCGGTAAAAATAAAAATAAAATATGGTAGAGATGTGTAACTTAATGTAATGTAATATAATGTAAACATTTTAACTGGGTGAAAATAAAATAAAAATAATCCTATAAAAATTAATAATAAAAAAACGACTCATGGTATAATGGTATTAAGAGCCCATGGTATTTACCCATAATATTCATGTGGAATATAACCTATTTCAGGGGGAAATTGAACTAGCTTAAATCCATCTTTGTTTGACGTTATATTTAGATTCATAATTAGTTGTAAAAAGAGATTGCGTTGAATTGATGAATACATAATGTGTGATTTAGGAAGGTGTTTTTAAGAGGTGTAAGGTTAAGCAAGATTGCAAAAAGAACAAAACAAGAGTTTCTTCTTCATTCTAGTGGCTTCTTTGATATTCACTTTAATTATTATTATTATCTAATTTTAAGGTCATAACCAAGCTAGATACCAAATTGGTGTATGCGCCCCTCATGTTTGTGGGACAAGGGACCCACCTCCGCGCAACGATTTGACTGCTAAGTCTACGAAGGCATACATACTCTACCCCCCTCTAGTTTTTGACTGCTAAGTCTATGAAGGCATACATACTCTCCCCCCCTCTAGTTTTGAACCTTTGATGTACTAATTCTACAAAGGCATAAATACTCTACCACCCTTTGTTTTTGAACATATGACCTCTTAGGAGGAAACACATTATCTTAACCATTAGGCCGCGGCCTTTTAGGAGGAAATAAATTATGTACATAATCTACCCCCCTCTAGTTTTTGACTGCTAAGTCTACAAAGGCATACATACTCTACCCCCCCTCTAGTTTTCAACCTATGACCCGCTAAGTCTACAAAGGCATACATGCTCTACCACCCTCTGGTTTTGAACTTGTGACCTCTTAGGAAGAAACACATTCTCTTAACCTTTAGGCCCACTCAAGTTGTAAATATTCTTTTAATTTAATATAATATATGTAATATATTCTCTTAATTTATGTGTAATAATGTGCTATAGAAATAGAAATTTGGTAGATCTAGGTTGGTAAGTTTATAAATTAATAAGCTTAACTATGAAAGTGAGTTGGGGTGAGGGGAGATTGTGGGAGAAATATTAGGTAAAATGTAATTATTACATTTTATCTAATATTGATGGCTATCTTCAACCAATTTTTACTATCTTTCCATAAATATTTGGTAAAATAGAATGCTATAATATTATATTTTACCCAATATTTTCCCTCAACTTGACAACTTTTATTGTAATTTTATTTAAAGTTGAAGTTTAAAAGTAAACAAATTCAACGATAAAATTATCATGGGGAAGGGGAAATATTGAGTAAAATGTAATATTTAGGTTGGGTGATGATTGGAAATATTAGGTAAATTGTAATGATATTACATTTTGTTTGAATATTTTAGATATGAACAGTGAAAAAGTTTTCCCTCTCAAATGGACACTCCACCCTTTATAAAGGACCGAAAAGCAATCATATGGTAAAACCATATGATTTATTTATGATCCATGATGATGGGTAGAGTGTCCACCCAAAACCTAGGACATGGAAAACTTAAGAAATCATATGATCAAACCATATGATTGCTTTCTAGTCCATGATGATGGGTAGAGTGTCCACCTGAAACCTAGGAAAAGGAAAAAATTTTCACAATTTATATATGAAAGATCTAGACAATATGAATAATTATGGAAATATCCTTCACTATATATTTGCATTTTGGTCCCTCATGATGCCTGTAGTGTCCACTAGAAACGTTGAAAAGGGAAAACTTTGCGCAATTCCTATCTAAAATATTCAGACAATATGAATAATTTTGGCAATATTCACTCTCAAAACAATATTACATTTTAATTATTAATTCCTCCCACGCTGACCACTTTATACTAGGTGCGAGTAGTAGTAAATATTGAGAAAAATATAATATTTTAATATTAGATCCACATTTTATTAAGAAAAATATTATATTTGAGATTCATAAGTAAACTTAACTCCTATGTAAACATTTGATCCCAGTATGCTAGAGATGTTGTAATTTATAAAATTTTTACTTGGTCGAAATAAAATAAAATAAAATAAATAAATAAAAAATGAAATAAAATAAAGACATTAAATTGATAATTATAATTATAATTATAACTATAATTAATAATTAAACCAACCTAGATCCATCTTAACTTCTGATCTACCAAGCACCAAGAGGGATCAAATATATTTTCAATTTAAAAGAGGTTTACATCTAAAGAAATTTGATCCTTCTAGGCACCTGGTAGATCCAAGGTGAAGATGAATATAGATCCAAAGTGACGATGGATCTAAGCTTGTAATTAAATAAATATGTGCATATATTATTTAAAAATAAATTGAGATGATTAAATATAAATCATACTTTTAATGAATGTGTACATATGTTGTTTAACTACTTTATTTTTTATTTTTAAATTAAATTAAATATTAAAAAATAATTTCCAAGTCTTGCTAAAACAACTAGTTGAGGATGGGCCTCTTTAGCAAGGCAACCAAGGATCAAACCTCACGGGGTGTAGTTGGGCCATGTGCTAGGGGGAGGAGACATGCTAAAAAATGCAGCCGACTGAGGGCTAGTGTGGCTTAGGTTGATTGTGATCTGTGGCTGACTTTGACGGTTTAGATGCTCCTAGGTAGCGGCTCCTCAAGCAATAGATCAAGCCTGGAGGGTCATAAACAACTCGACCAAAAAAAAGAAAAAAAATATAATATTATTTACTAATATTTCAATTTAGATTAAAAAAAACATTAAAATTTTTAAAACTAAGCATATTAAAATATTTTTCATTTTAATATAAAACTATTTAGAACCTTAAATCATCATCCTCTTACACAAATTTATTAAAACACACAAAGCATCTAGCTACAAGTTTATATCAAAATATTATATCATATTTTGAGGATTGAAAGACAAGATGGAAACCATTACATCATACTGTTTTTTGGTAGCAATGAATTCCCAACATTATTAGAAAAATGGTATTTTAGTTTAACATTAATTGAAGAATGAAATTTTTAACATCAACATTTGTATTAATGAATAATTTTGAGGAAAAAATTATTTTCAAATAGTAAAAAATGGTGTTTAGAAATATGCAATTAAAACTAACATTTCGCATTAAAAATAGAGCTGGTAAATAATTTTTACTTTGATATTAAAAATCATCAAAATTAATTTAATATAAATTAATATATATATTTTTAATATACAATATAAATAAATATTTGTTTTTTAATATACAGAATTGTATTGCTTTCTTAATTTATTATAAATATTATGTATCTAAAGAAACTGCAACACTTTGATCCTAGAAATGTAAGGGAAAATCCTTGCATCCTATAGCTTCTTTTTTTTCTAAATAAGATTGATCTATTAACAAGGAAATAAATTACATCATGACCGTGGTCGAGACTACTGCCCTGAAAGAAGGCAGAATAAACATGATAAAACAGATAAAGAGACTTCCCATTAACCGGGAAACCAGTCTGAGGAGCATTTTCAAAGCCCACGCAGGGGAACAAGATGAGATATTTCTACAGATGCATATTTTGCATGGCTCCAAAATAGTACAAAAAACCAAAATTCCAAAAACCCATTTACACAGTGACAAGCCCCTTGCTATGGGCCGCAAGTAAAGGGAAAACATCAAAGATACCAGACTAATCATCTGTGGGTTCCTCAACAATCCGACACCAACCTGAAGCGAGCAAATCCTTGGCTAGAGCGTCTTCAGAAATGGAGGGGCCAGTATCAGCAAGAGCCATCACGACTTTAGGAATGCTACGAGCCTAGTCATCCGAATCCTGCAAACTCGAGCCGCCATCCTTCGATGGAATGTTCAAATTCTGGGCATAGTCCATCTCAAGACCTGTAGGATGATCACTAGCCTCCCCCCATTGGGTTTCCTCATGGAAGACTACAGAGAAAATGGCATTGATTCTTGGACGGAGCAGAGTGCTATTGAAAGTGAATTTGCCCGAGCCTGTGGTGGGAGGAAGCGAGGAAGCCAGAGGGCGGCGAGTAGGGGATCCCAAACTAAGGCGAGAGTCAAGGAGGCTCCCTCTCCCACTGCGGGTACGAGGGTAATGGCCAGCCATCAAACCACTGGACAGAGAGGGGGAGATAGAAGAAGGGCTAGACTGCGCACTCGGAGGCCGACCCCTGGTACCACCTCTGCGACTCCACATTTTATGTCGCAGACAAGGCATAGGGGAACCAAACTAGAACCAAACAACAACAATGGCAGTGAAAAATCAATTCAAGAGGAGGCCAGAGGCCCAAACGAGATGCCCAGGGTCAGGCAAAAGCAGCGACTCTATATGACCAGAGCGCAGCTGCAGAAGAACCTCCCCTTCCAGACAGCGAAAGACCCCGGGCCTTTTAGAGCCAACACAGAATCGTTTGAAGGCAGAAATAAGACTATAGACCAGGTAAAGGAAAGCTCGATACAACTGAAGCAGCTTCACAAGAGGCACTATGCCTCCCTCCCCTTTATCCTTCCCCCTCCCGCCTCGAGAGGTCCCCATCCGAGCAGATGCATTGAGAGGGCCGAAGGCTCTAGCATGATGAAGCATGCAAAGGCAATTAATATCGCAGAGAGCGTGAGGCGAAAACCAGAACCTGTTGTTTCAATGTCGAGAAGATCTACAGAAATTAAATTCTAGAATCAGCCAAATGATACCCAAATAACCATCTTGTACTGGGTGGGCAGGTGTCGATCCACCTCGCCAGACCCCTATCCCATCGTTTTAATCCGCTGGCTGTACACCCGCATCCGGGATTGCATCCAATAGCTTACATATGAGAATTAAATTAAAATTTATTATATGTCCATTACAAAGGTCTAAGTACACTTTATTTATACATAATCTGAAAGTTAAATTCATTTTATTTTATTTCCCCCAAATGGGATGAGAAGATACACACTAATGGATGTTGTGGCAATGCCACTGTTAATCTATGCAATGAATGGAGTACATGTGCCATGCCATCCTTGCATCCATTTGATTTAACGAACCACCTCCCTATCGACTCAAAATTTATGAATATTAGAACATTGTAGGATCCCTTATTCAAGTTTCCCTGTCAACACTCTCTCATGTTTGTATGTTCTATGATTATTTACAATGTTCTCACACTCGTGGTAACGATAGAGAAAGCTTATTTGTTTTCACCCTTCCTTTGATGTGTGGATGTTCTAGTCTCCTTTCCCTCCTTTTTTAACTTCTCCATAGTTGAAAACAATTGTTTCATTCAAGTATTTGGCTTAGTTAAATAGCTCTATTCGTATCTTTGATAGGACCTAGTTAAAATGTATGTTTATTCTCACCACCCTCTATTCTCTTTGGTGTTGTACCTTTATGGCTTCTTCCCCTAAGATTCTCATTCATTCAAAATCTTCTTGCTCCTAATCACCACCATGAAAATACATAAATCTCAACACCCTGGAGTAAGTGGAAGTAAAGATTCACAAAGTGGTTCATGGGCCAAATTCATGGTTGAGTTCTCCATGAAAATGTTTTGCAATCAAACATCAACATACGTCTAGAATGAACTCTTAGAGAATTTAGAAGGATATCATTCAAGAATGTGGTTTCCATTCAAATTTTAAAATTCTTGTAGATGTAGCCACTTGTGCCACTGTCCCACGTCGTGGAAACTTTGTCCACCATGGGCACTATGCAACACCAATGTAATTTCACTTTTATAATTACTCTTATCTAGACTACGCCTACTTCCAAAGCTTAGTTCATTTTTTTGTTCAAGTGTTATTTGTTCAACCATTTAATGTGTAGCAAAAATTCAATTACTTATTCTAACATTTAACACTTACATAAGTGTGTGATGAATAACATGAAAATACAAATGTAGAATAATAAAATATCATACATAACACATATTTGCAATAGTAGGGGGAAACTCCACAAAACAAGTTCACATAAACTGTTATAATACTTCAAAAAATATTATATACATATATTTTACAAGTTACAAAGTGTAGAAGTTGCTTGGTTTCACCAACAACTCGTCCACCCAATTCTGTACAAGTCGTGCAACTCACCCTGCATGTTCTGCTTGAGTCATGTACCCCGACCCACACTTCTTCTTGAACAATGCAACCTTTCCCATACAGTGTGACTTGTCCAAGGAACCTCGAAATTTATTCTTGGAAACAAAGACTCGTTTATCCCAGTTGTGTAGGCCTACTAAGCGAGCCTTACTCTGCCCATCGATCTACTACTACAACCCTTTCTACCTTGTGCAAATTTCTTGTTTCTTGTGATCTCGTAGACTTGACCAAGTGCTCCCTCTATGATGTCTTCCTCTATTGGTCGAATTAATTGCTTGGATTCTTTTGAACAAACTCATTCCTTGTATTTATGTTCTCCTTAGAAGAATCATTAAAGTAGACCAATACCCCTCTAAGTTCTTGATCCGACCTAACATGTTCGATGAACACCCCTGGTCGACCTACTACTTGGTAGGTTGATGCCACTCAGCCAAATTTGCGATGGGTAGGTAGGCGCCCCTATAGGGTGGGCCCACCTATGTATGGGAACTTCCTTCTCCTTCACGTTCATGTTATCCATCCATCGTCGCTCGCTTCAACCGCATGTCATGTCCCATCACTCCCCTTGCCCTGCTTGCTCTACCTCCAAACTTCGTGTACCTTAGTCGCTACATTGTTTCATTGCCTGAATGACCCGTGGGAAGGCTTAGCCCACTATTCCTTTCAAGTTCCCCACACACTCTCTGCTATAACAAGATTTTACACAAAGTCACACTCCACTATACTCTGCCTGGTGTGGCGCGCAACACCCTGCTCTCATGCGGGCGCACTCTTGGAACATGCCTCACCAAATTTCTCATGCTTCCCACCATTTTGACATGGGTGCCTCCCCTGCATGTAGGTGCACCCATCGCACTTGGGTGCTCTTGGTACTGCATGTTAGTTTTTCGCCTCTCTAAGTGTTCATAGGTGGTCATGTGCGCCCCTTGGCCATAGTTCCAACTCAAGGCCCTGACATCCTTCCCCACTCTAAAAAGGTTTTCACCCCCTCCAAAACCATCATGGAAAACTTATTTTACCAAGTTAATCATCCTCATTGTGGAAACTAGATAACTCTTTCTATGACCTCCTTCATGCCCATTTCCTGTCGGAATTGTACAAGAACATCATGTGTTGATACCCCTCATGTTGGTGACTAGTCAGGTAGCTAATATGACCGTAGCATGTCCTTCACAAGAAATACGACATATTGGAATCATCAAAACTATCATCACATCCTACTGTCATATGATCGTTCTATTTGTCTCACCTTATGGCCTTCTCATCACTTCAAGGGGTATCCTTTCCCTTAACAGATGAAAATAAGCCCATCCTCCATTCTAAGTTCAGAAAGATAATGAGGATGGGAAGGATAATCGCCTTCCCTTTCTATATTCATATTGCTCCAACAACTCAATCCAAGTCTCAACATCCTCTTCTTATAACCTTTACGTGTATGCCTCACAACCCTCTTTTCGTTGATTTTCTAATTTCACATTCTTGCACTCCTCTATTGCCTATGGACTAATTATTATGTCCTGAATTCTATCTAACAACACTCTTATGATTTATGCGTGCTACACTATTCTTTCCTCCGTTCGGTTCAACTTCTCACAAACTTATTTTTTTCTCTCACCTACCTCTACACTCATTGATGTTATCTTACATTCGCCCTTCACGCTTGTCACGACGGAAATTCCCAATGGTACGTCCTCCCTTCCTTAGCATCTATATATATATAGCTTCTTCAAATGTGTGAGGATCATTGCTTCAAATCATTTCATGAATTATATCCCCAAAAATACTTCATAATCATCCATACGAGTTATCGTGAAGTCAATCTTGCCTAGACATTCACCAATATTCACATCTATGCCCTCTACCACTCCAATCACTTGGTCTGGTGGAAATTTCACTCCTTTGAGATGATATTGAGCTAGAACGAATGCCAATCCAACTTTCATCACTTCCTATTATCTCATGAAGTTATGGGTTTCCCCGCTTTCCATCATGGTGAGAAACGTTCCTTGCCCAACCTTCATATTAACACACTCCAATTTGTTCCTCTTAGGATCACATTTTGGGACAGCCTTCACTGTTGCTGCAACACCAAAAATATGCATCATACCAACTACTGGTTGCTCTTTCCTCTTTCCATATGACTGTGTAACAAATGCGAATCCTAGTCTTGAAGGAAAATTATTCACCATATAGTCACCCACACACACCCAACACTTCAAAGGCTTCCTTTCCTTTGGTTTTCCACTTGCCTTCACCTCATCTTCCTTTGAAGACTTTTCTCTTATTTTATTAGACTTCTTCTTCTTGTCTTACACTCTTTCTTCATGATGGTCTACCAACCTATAAACCGCAACAATTTCCTCGTCAAGGGTTTTGATATTCTACTGCTTCATCTCATTGCATTCCCAAGGCTTCAATCTAATGTTGAAGTTGAAAACCTTGCCTTTCTCCGCCATGTCAGGTATGTGTAAGATCACACTCAAAAATTATCATTGATAATATTGTAGACTCTTGGTTTGCTTGATGTACTTAAACTTCATACGTGCATCCCATATCTCATCTTGTGTGATGAAATGAGCCAACAATGCTTCCTTCATTTCTTCCCAAGTCAATATATCCTCAAAATTTCCATGGGAAATCTGGTACACTTTGTACCTCCACTGCATCATGGTATCCTTCGTAAGTAATTTTGAAACAACCTTCACCTTGGCCTCTTTCGTAAGATATTGTGCATTAACCTTCACCTTGGCCTCTTCCAATGCAAGCTACAACTGTTCAAGATATCACTCCATATCCCATATAAAGTTTCCAAATGTTTTCTCTCTTTTCATTGCATCATATGAATCTAGTTCTTTAATATTTATTTGGTAAGCTTTCCTAATTGAACCTTGCCCCATTGCCTTCTTAAAAATTTCAATCTCATTCAGAGCTTTAGAAATTATCTTCTACAACTTTGTGATCTAATGCATGCCTTTACCCTTCGCAACTTAAATTATTTGACTTGATTCCTGGCTTGATCATATTTTCATTCAAGATACTAATATCACACCTTAAGCTCATTATGAATCTCCATATGCTCGGTGACCTTCTCCCTAAGTTCGACATTCTCTACCTCAAGTGCATTCATCTTCGTGTTCGACACATCCATTCACTCTAACATTTTGTTCATGAAAGCTTCCTTGATGTTTAGGCTATATTCACTGGTTACTTGTAGTCCCTCACTAGTGTTTTCCATAATTTTACTTTGAGAAGGTGTTATGACCATAAAATATCCTTTATTCAACTTGGCCTAGACTTTGTTGCCTTTCCCCTGCTAAATTCCCCTATGGCGCAATGCGATCAATCACAAAAACTGCTTACGAAAATCATGCCTCCAAGTCAATATGTTCAGCTCGGACTTAACCCTAACGTGCATTTGTCGCTGCCAAGAATGCCTTTAAATAAGCTCGAACCTTCCTGAACCAAGCTTTGGTACCAACTATTATGGCCCCACATTGTGTCAACTTCATCCATCATGGGCGATGTGTGACACTGACATAATTTTGCTTTTAGAATTACTCTTACACGGACTATCCCTACATCCAACACTTAATCAATTTTCACTTCAAGTGTTATTTCTTCAATTACTCAATGTGCAATGAAAATTCAATCACTTATTTTAAAATTCAACCCATATATAAATGTGCAATGAATAATATGACAATACAAATGTACAATAATGCAATATCGTAGATAAAGAAAAATTGTGATGGGAAGGGGAAAATCCCAAAAACAAGTTTTCCCTAACTATTATATTACTTCAACAAATATGACACAAGTATATTTTACAAGTTACAAGGTGTAGCAATTTTCTGGTTGCACCAGCAACACGTCCACCCAATTCTACCCAATTTGTGCAGCTCACCCTGCACGTTCTTCCTGAGTCGTGTAGCCCTACCGACACTTCTCCCTGAATTGTGTAACCTCACCCACATAGTGCGACCTATCCAAGGAACCTTGAAATTCATGCCCATAAATAAAGACTCATTCAACCTAGTAGTGCAGGCTCGCCGGGAAAGCCTCACTTTAGTGTCACTCTACTAATGTGTCCCTTTCTTCCTTATGAAAATTTATTGTTTCTTGCGATATCATAGATTTTCCCAAGTGTTGCCTCTGCAATGTCTTCTTCTCTTGGTGGAATTCCTTGTTTGGATGCCTTTTGAAGGAACTCATTCCTTATATTTATTTTCTCCTTAGTCGAATCATTAAAGTGGACCGATGCCCCTATAATTTCTTGAGTTGGCCTAACATTTTCGTTGAATTCCCCTGGTTCACCTACTACTGGGTAGGTGGGCGCTCCTCCGCGGGTGGGGGTGTCGCAGGGTCAAGTTCTCAATGGGTAGGTTAGTGCCCTTGTTGGGTAGGCATGCCTCTATCTGGGCACTCCCTTCACCTTCAAATTCATGCTATCCATCTGTCTTCGCTCAATTGAACAAGACAACATGCCCATTTGTTGCCTTGTTCCAAGCTCACTCTACCTCTGCCTGTCGCATGCCTTAGTTGCTACGTCACTGCATTTATCGAACACCCTATGGGCAGGAACTCCCATTGGAATATTTCTCGATGCCTTGCACATTACCCATGCAATATTTTCTACAACATGTGCTCTCCATCAAGTCTACCTCCAATATACTCTACCTGGCGTGACGCCCCACTCTCGTGCGGGCACACTCTTGGAACATGCCTCACCAACTCGCTCATGTTTCCCACCATGTTGACCTACTCACCTCCACTCAGTTTAGGAAGACCCATCGTATTTAGTGATCCATGCACTCCAAGTCAGTTTTTCACCTCTTTAAGTGTCTGCCTATTGTCCTAGTTCCAACTCAAGGCCCTCACAACTTGGGTCCCAAATAATATCCATAAATGTGGACACTAGAGCTTGTACATTTTCACAATTGACTTATACTAGCATATGACTATTGACATAGCAAAAATTGGTCCAATTTTGGTCAATGAATCTATAGTTTGAGGAGCAGAGTGTGTGGTACTGCGAAGTTATATTTACCGCACGGTGTCTGGGGGCTTTAGGGTGGGCCAAAGCCCCTCAATTTGTAATGGGTATTGGGGTTTTAGTTGCTTGTTTGATCTAAGCCCATGGTATGTGGACCATGGTTTTGTAAGCATATAATGTTATATAAAGTTATGCAATTTTTTTTTGAAGAGATCATCATGAAGTAAGTCCATGGCCAAGGGTTAATTGTATCTATCTCTCTATGTTTTTGTCCTTAAAGAAAGGCTCCACAACTAAATGTGCAGAGACCTTGTAAAAGTCTGCAGCTTAGTGTGTATACCACCTAAAACTGTGTGCATAGGTCAAGAAGTTGAATTCACTAAAGAGACTCATCTTAATAAAGAAGAAATATTTTTTGGGCAATATTCTGTTGTTAAGCTATTGTTATATTTTATTTCTATCTGTAAATGCAAAGTATTGATTGCTATTAAATTTTATGGTAGCACAATTTATATTATTCTATGATATTTTTATGTTAACTGAATGTGATGAAGTAGATGGTTAAGTTATACAACGTAGTAGTTATATGTATTTTAGAGGATTAAGTAAATACAAAAAATTGAAGTAAAATCCACCTCACGTAGTTCCTCAAGGGTTCAGAAACCTGGTTTTGAAATCCCATATAGCCACCTCGGGTGAGACTACGATCTCATTGTAGGTCGTTGCTGAAAGGGTTGGGGTATGAGGGTTTTTTTGGTGCAAAGTACAAGTGGAACCTAGGTGAAGATCAAACGAGCCAACAAATGGTTATGTTTCCAAGACCGAGACCTATTTGAGGGGCATGTTGATGTTGCATCCATCAAAGAAGGAAATACAAGATTGGGTAGATCAGAAAGAATGAGAATTCACAACTGAGGAAAACATAAATCCGCAATTGAGGACTGAAGCCTGGCTACAGAGGCATCTTTTCATATAACAAAATGAAATTTTCTTCACGTCATTTTCTAATGAACTATATGAATGGATATCAAAATTTACTGAGAATAAGACTTACTTTAAAAAAAATAACCTAATAGGTGGAGCTCTGAATTTATACAACCACTCAAGGATACCAACAACAACATCTCAATAACTGTTGATTTTTCGATTGACAGTATCCTGGGAGGAGTTATCATTGAAATCTGCATGGAAATGACTATATCTTACAACAAAGCTAAGAAAATATTCTTCAAGGGACCGCAAGGTAAGTATCTAAACTCTTTGAAGTTATGGATTAAAATAATTTTATGTGAAAAGGGTGTATTATGAATGCAATCTAATTAATGTTTGGATGAAAAGGGCATAAGTATTAAATAGGAATTGGGTCTACGTAAATTGAAAACTGATAAAAATTAAATTGTGTGAACTTTATTGAGACCGACTATAGTTCCTTGTTAGGTGGATCTGAGAGTGAAGAAGAAAGAAGTAACGCCGCAAACCCCATGAGATTACCAACCCAGAACTGAAGGTGCTTAGAATAATCAGGGAACCTATGGGATTCCCCATACATCTATACATGTTACCCCCCACCCCCCTCCCCCTAATTCCCCTATCCCTTCCCCTAATCCCCCAAAGAAGAAACTTGGTCGATGACATTAAGTTACATGTTTTTTCGAGGACTCGGATCAAAGGATCTTGAGCAGTTTTTGTTTGTAGTTGATTCAGTATGGAAAGCAACACATGTTACTAATTAAGATTTAAATAAGGCACAACTAATCATGACACTTCACAAAATAGAATTGACCTGGTATATGAAGTATTCTATGACTAATCAAGTTGCCTCATTGGATGATGCTAAGAAATATCTAGTATCAGAATTCAAGAGGACAATGTATGAATCATAATGCATTACCGATTTGAAGGAAATAAAAGAAATGGCTAATGAATTGGTCTGGGAGTTGAATCAAAGATTCAAACTGTTAATGGGACAACTAATTTTTGACATACCCACAACATAGCACAAGGAATGGTTTATAGTTGTGTTGCTACCTCATATCGGGTTACCCTGGACACAACATAAAATAGCAAGTCAAAGCGAAGCTATAAAAATTGCAATGAGGTTGGAAGCTTCACCAATAGGAGATACTCATGCAAGAGTACTACAGATCTAGAGTCAACTAGAAAATTTGACATTGTAATTGCAAGATCTCAAGAAGGGAAAATAAGTGCCATTGTAAAGAAAAATTCCCTATGTTCAAAGATTACTTGGCTAGTGGAGAACCTATTTCATTAATTCCAAGATCAGGCCTGTGGTGTGAGATATGCAAAAATATAGGTCAATATTATCCATAATAGTTTTATTTACTACAAAAGTATGTCCAGACCCTAAGGAAGTTTTTTTGAAACTTTTGTAAATCCATGGGACATGAGAAAACTTATCGAAGATATGACTTGATGATGGAACACACTGTCAATTCTTATAGAATGCAAGCTGAAGGATATGCACACGAGGATCAAGGATAGCATGCTAGTCGAGGAGGTTTCAAAGGACAAGGATGAGGATGAGGATAAGGAGCCGGTAAAGGATGTGGCCAAACAATTTGTTACAACTTCGGTCAGACATGACACTACGCCGGAGATTGTCAGAATCCTACTACAACCTATAAGTACTGGAAATATTTTGACATGTGATAGAAGAATGTTGAGTCTTTTTAGTGAATATGTAAGAGAAAAGGAACCAGTAGGCCACACAAAATCTACAAATGGTGACTTCTGAACCAAGGGAGGATGAAACGTGCATCAACATCGTAAAAAGGAGTGGAGTTACAACGAGAGATGATAAAGGAGAAGGTAAGAAGAAAATGGAAAATACATGGGTAAGAGAGACTGTAGAAAAATCACCTGGGTTTAGTATTCAGAGGGAAACATAAAATTTCATGGAGGCAAGTACAAGATTCATGGATCTTGGAGCTTCAACATCTAAAGCGCAACTGATGCTGAATTTAATCCCAAATAAGGACAATTCTACAGTATATTCTCCGATGAAAGAATTAGATTTCAAGTATCTTGAGGTCGTTTTTACATACTTCCATGAAGTTTTTGAATAATCAGAGGGTTTTCAAAGCACTCTAGGAGTTTATAGACACACTAATAAATAAGTACCACAAAGAAATAAACACACTACAAACAATTGAAACCAACATAAGAAAAGAATGGGGAAGGAAATGAGACTAACTACATAGATCGAAGAATACTATATGGAGCAGGTAATCCTAGACTTGGGATTTGCTGCTAACATGTTACCTAATAAGATGTGGGATTTCAAGAGAAAAAAAAAGTTACAATGGTCACCTATCTAGTTGAGGATGACCAAATAACAAAAGATCCTCCCTATGGGAAGATTACCTGTCGTTATAGTAGATATTGAAGGAGTGTGTGATGTTGAAGACTTCGAGGTGATTTAAATTGTAGATGATAGCACCCCCTTTATGGAGTTTCTTGGAATGGATTGGGATTTTGATACTGTGGCAAAATAAATTTGAAGAAGAGACAAATGGTGTTCGAAAAAGACAATATGAGGGTCATTGTTCCTTTACACCCCTCAGAAGGAGTGCACTATACAAAACCTATTCGGGATGAGTACTGAGACACATATGTCAACAAAATTTATTAGATAAAAAATAAGGAGGAATATTGGATTAATCCCACTGCGGACAGTAAACTAAGCTGGGAATAAGATAATTCCTGTACTTCAGATTTTGAGGAAGAACTAGAAAATTCACAGAACATGTTACATGAAATATCTACCAAATGATGTGCCAGAATCAAAAACCATTTCGATGTATAACTTTAGAGGTATTTAATATTCCTTAAAATGATGGGATAGTATATGTAAGAAATTTTATTGATAATTATGAAAGATAAATACCCGAAGAACAGGCATTGCAAGCTTTGGATGTTTTCCTGAGATATACACATGTTAGATGGTGGGGTACTCATAAAAGGAATATAGGAAGTTGGAAAGAGTATCGAAGGTTGATGTGGGTTATATTTTCACCATTAGATATAGAAGTAGAATTAAAGTATGATGGTAAGGACGAACCATGAAACCACATTCCCCATTGCACCCAGATTGGAAATAAGTTCTAGAACAAGAGTGGGTACGTGGGTTTATCCACACACAAGAAACAATTCATGTGAATTGGTATCTTGAGATAGAACTGCGACATGGAAATAAAAACTGGATATATTAGGTTGAAGGGTTCATATAAACATTTAATTTTTTAATATTACTATCCATGCATAGATTCAACCCTTCAGAAATTCAGAAAAGAAAGGTTTTTCAGAAGACAACTTCGTTAACATGGAAGCAACCAGATTGAACAATGCAGTTGGAGCAAGCACTGGAGTGTTGTAATGTGATTGTAGAAGAAGAACATGAGGATCCACACAATATTTATATCACAGAGTTGGAAAAATTGTTGGCCAAGAACCTGAAATACTCAATATAGTGAAGCTTGCAAAAAGGAAGAAGGTGAATATCAGAATAGAAGAAGACATAGTTAGAAAAATTACATAGTCATTGCATGAACATCAAGATCTCTTCCCCATAAAATTTTCTGAATTGAATGGCATATTAGGGGATGTAGGAGTTATGAGAATTCACCTAAAACCTGAAGCGAAGCTAGTAAAGAAAATAAAATATAGGTTGAATTCGAAATACAAGGAAAAAGTGAAGGAACAGTTAAATGAAATGTTCAAAGCTGGGATCATCAAATCTGTCAAAGTTTTTGAATGCATAAGTCCTATGGTCGTGCAGGAAAAGAAGGCAAAGAATGAGATCGGGATATGTGTAAACCTAAGAAAGTTGAATGATGCATGCTTGCATGATCCTTTCCCCACACCATTTAGAGACAAAGTATTGGACAATGTAGGAGGACAAGATGCCTATTCTTTCATAGATGGATTTTCATGTTACCATCATATCAAAATTTTGCCAGAAGATAGACATAAGACAAATTTGTCTACATATTTGGGTTCTTACCAGTACACATTAATTCCTTTTGGGTTGAAGAATGATCCTGCTATATTATCTAGAGTTGTAGTTGCAAATTTCAAAGAATATATACATAATTTTTTGTAAGTTTACTTCAATTACTACATAATCCTTGGGCTGTTGAAAAAGCATGTTGCGAGCTTATGTAGGAAATATCAAATATCATTAAATTTGAAGAAATGTATCTTTTTCTTGCCATTTTGCATGTTGTTGGGCCATGTGGTTTGTAAGCAGAGATTAATGCTATATCCCGTGAATATTGCAGTCATTTCAAAATTGTATCCCCCTAAGACAATAACACAATTGTGCACAAGACATGGACACACTCGCTATTATAGAAATATTATAAAGGTGTATTCACAAATAACTCCACCAATACAGAAGTTATGGAAGAAAGATGTCACTTTTAAATGGGATGAAGAATACCAGAAGAGTTGTGACATACTCAAGGAGAAAAGGTCAACTACACCTATTCTGTTTTTCTCTGACTAGAATAAGAAATTTCATGTACATGTCGATGCATATTTCATAAAGTTGGGTATAATACTTTCACAACCAGGAGTAGGAGAAATCGATCAACCCATAGATTTTGCAAGCAGAAAATTGTCCCATGTGGAAAAGAACTATACTATGACAAAGAGAGAGGGTTAGCTATGGTCTATGCATTACAAAAGTTTAGACACTATTTGTTGGGAGTGAATTTCAAGATGTTCACTAATCACTCAGTGCTTAAATATTTGGTCAATAAGCCTGTTTTAGGAGGAAATATATGTCGATTCTTTTTGTTTTTCATGGAGTATGATTTTGAATTTATAGTCAGATCAGGAAGATTGAATGTTAGACCTGATCATTTGTCAAGTTTGGAGACAAGAGAAGAGCCCACAAGTATTGAGGATAACTTTCCCGACCACTACAAGGAAAAGACCCTCTAGCGACAGTTATAAAGGAGGCTTTTAGTGTTATAAAATTGGCTGAAATTATCAAAAAAACATTTTCTACAACATTTGTTTATGGTTACAGAGGTTTTAGCAGAGCTTTTAATGGAAATTCAACACAACTAAAAAACCTGGGTGGCTAGAGGTTATTACAGATGTTTTTTTCATCGGTGCGCTACTAAGGTTTCAACACACCGGTGCGTGTCATCTAGACGGTGGCCACAGGGCGGTCAAAGGTTCCTGCACCAAGTCGTCAAGGTATAAACCGCACCGGGCGCAGTGTTGGTGATACAATGCATGGGGTCGTACCCATTGGTCTTGGGATTTGTGCAGTGCTCATAGGTCGTCTCAACGCACTGGTATGTAGACTTATAGAAATGCACCAATGCATCCTATTAGACAAACACACCGATATTTATATTTGGTATTGGTATTTGTTCGGTGCCCATACGTCATACAAATGCACCGGTGCGTGGTATCACATAAACGCACCGGTGTGCATTACCGCACAAGATGCACCAAAATTTTTAATTGGTTTTGGTATTTGTGCGGTGCCCATAGGTTGTAGAAATGCACCGGTGCACTGCATCATACAAATGCACCGGTGTATAGTAACTGACATGCACCGGTGTTTATTTTGTATTTTTTAGAAACATCGACCTGTGAGAGTGAAATTATTGTGATTTTTCTAAATTCATTATTCATCAAAATTCGACATATCTTATAACAATATTCATATTAATTAAAATTTTATTAATGCATTTGAATGTGACGTTTGGATTAATTTGTTATATCATATCATAATTATTGTGATTTTTTAAAATTCATTATTCATCAAAATTCGACACATATATATCTTATAACAATATTCATATGAATTAAATTTTTATTAGTGCTTTTGAGAACGAAAATGGAAAACACAATAAAATAAATTAAAACATATTATAATATATATATACAGATGAATAAAAGAGTCTTTGGAATACAAAATGGGATAGTTATTGGTATCCCTTTGTCTTTCAAATGGGACACTATGTCCATTACATTAAACAAAATGTCTGATTTCACATACAAATATTTCAAGCCTTTGGTGTGAGATATGAAAAACTATAGGCCAAGATCATTGAGAACAATGCTATTTACCACAAAATTATGTGCAGACCCTAAGGAAGTTTTTTTGAAAATTTTGTAAATCAATGGGACGTGATGAGAAAACTTGTCGAAGTTATGACTTGATGATGGAACACACTGTCAATGGTTATAGAATGCAAGCTGAAGGATATGAACACGAGGATGAAAGGTAGCATGCTAGTCTAGGAGGTTTCCAAGGACAAGGATGAGGAGCTGGTAAAGGACGTGGACAAACTACTTGTTACAACTTCGGACAGACATGACACTACACTAGAGATTGTCAAAATCGTACTACAACCTATAAGTACTTGAAATATTTTGACATGTGATAGAAGAATGTCAAGTCCTTTTGGCGAATATTTAAGAGAAAAGGAACCAGTAGGCCACACAAAATATACAAATGATGAATGCTAAACCAAGGGAGGATGAACCGTGCATCAACATCATAAAAAGGAGCGGACCTACAACAAGAGATGATAAAGAAGAAGGTAAGAAAAAAATGGAAGATACATGGGTGAGAAAGACTGCAGAAAAATCCCATGGGTTTAGTATTAAGAGGGAAACATAAAAGTTCATGGAGGTAAGTACAAGCTTCATGGATCTTGGAGCTTCAACATCTAAAGTGCAACCGATGCCAAAGTTAATATCAAATAAGGACAATGTTATAGTATCTTCTCCGATGAAATAATTAGATTCAAGTATCTTGAGGACGTTTTTACATACTTGCATGAAGTTTTTGAAGAATCATAGGGTTGTCAAAGCACTCTAGGAGTTTATAGACTCTTGCACTGATAAATAAGTACCAAAAAGAAATCAACACACTGTAAACAATTGAAACCGACATAAGAAAAGAATGGGGAAGGAAATGAGACTAACTGCATAGATCGGAGAATATTGTATGGAGCAGGTAATCGTAGACTTGGGATATGATGCCAACATGTTACCTAACAAAATTTAAGATTTAATGGGAATAAAAAAGTTACAATGGTCACCTATCTAGTTGAGGATGGCCAACCAATGGAAGATCCTCCCTATGGGAAGATTACCTGGCGTTATAGTAGATATTGAAGGAGTGTGTGATGTTGAAGACTTCGAGGTGATTGAAATTGTAGATGATAGCACCCCCTTTATGGTGTTTCTTGGAATGGATTTGGATTTAGATATTGTGGTAATAATAAATTTGAAGAAGAGACAAATGGTGTTCGAAAAAGACAATATGAGGGTCATTGTTCCTTTAGACCCCTCAGAAGGAGTGCACTATAAAAAACCTGTTCGGGATGAGTATTGAGACACATATATCAACAACATTTATCAGATAACAAATAATGAGGAATATTGGATTAATCCCACTGCAGATAGTAAAAAAATATGGGAATAGGACAGTTCCTGTACTTCAGATTTTGAGGAAGAATTGGAAAATTGGCAAAACATGTTACATGAAATATCTACCAAATGATGTGCCAGAATAAAAAATCATTTCGATGTATAACTTTGGAGGTATTTAATATGCCTTAATATGATGGGATAGGATATGTAAGCAATTTTTTTGATAATTATGAAATATAAATACCTGAAGAATAGGTGTTGCAAGCTTTGGATGTTTTCCTGAGATATACACATGTTAGATGGTGGGGTACTCATAAAAGGAATATAGGAAGTTGGGAAGAGTATCGAAGGTTGATGTGGGTTATATTGTGGCCATTAGATATAGAAGTAGAACTAAATTATGATGGTAAGGACGAACCACGAAACGACATTCACCATTGCACTTCAGCTTGGAAAGAAGTTCCAGAACAAGAGTGGGTACGTGGGGTTTATCCACACACTAGAAAAAATTCGTATGAATTGGTATCTTGAGACAAAACTGCAACATGGAACTAAAAAGTGCATATATTTGGCTGAAGGGTTCATACAAACATTTAATTGTTGAATATTACTATTCGTGCATAGATTCAACCCTTCAGAAAGTCAGAAAAAAAAAGTTTTTTGAGAACACAACATGATTAACATGGAAGCAACCAGATTGGACAACGCAGTTGGAGCAAGCACTGGAGTGCTATAATGTGATTGTAGAAGAATAACACGAGGATCCACAAAATATTGATATCACAAAGTTGGAAGGACACTGTGCAATTTTTGGACAAGAACCTGAAATACTCGATATAGCGAAGCTTGCAAAAAGGAAGAAGGTGAATATCATAATAGAAGAAGACATAGTTAGAAAAATTACAGAGTTATTGCATGAATATCAAGATCCCTTCCCCACGAAATTTTCTGAATCGAATGGCATAGTAGGGGCCCAGGATTTATGAGAATTCCCCTAAAACCTGAAGCGAAGCTAGTAAAGAAAATTCCATATAGGTTGAATTCTAAATACAAGGAAAAAGTGAAGGAACAATTAAATAAAATGTTCAAAGCTGGGATCATCAAACTTGTCGAAGTTTCTGAAGGCATAAGTCCTATGGTCGTGCAGGAAAAGAAGGCAAAGAATGAGATCAAGATATGTGTAAACCTAAGAAAGTTGAATGATGCATGCTTCCATGATCCTTTCCCCACACCATTTAGAGACAAAGTATTGGACAATGTAGGAGGATAGGATGCCTATTCTTTCACAGATGGATTTTCATGTTACCATCATATCAGAATTGTGCCAGAAGATAGAAATAAGAGAACCTTTTCTACAAAGTTTGGCTCTTACCAGTACACACTGATTCCTTTTGAGTTGAAGAATGCTTCTGCTATATTATCTAGAGTTCTACTTGCAACTTTCAAAGAATATATACACAATTTTTTGTAAGTTTACTTTGATTACTGCATAATCCTTAGGCTATTTAAAAATCATGTTGCGAGCTTATGTAGGAAATATCAAATATCATTAAATTTGAAGAAATGTATCTTTTCCGTGCCATTTTGCATGTTGTTGGGCCATGTGGTTTGTAAGAAAAGATTAATGGTATATCCCGTGAATATTGCAAGCATTTTAAACTTGGATCCCCCTCAGACAATAGAACAACTATGCATGAGACATGGACACACTCGCTATTAAACAAATATTATAAAGGTGTATTCACAAATAACTCTACCAATAGAGAAGCTATGGAAGAAAGATGTCACTTTTAAATGGGATGAAGAATACCAGAAGATTCATGACATACTCAAAGAGAAAAGCTCAACTGCACCTATTATGTTTTTCTCTCACTAGAATAATAAATTTCATGTACATATTGATGCATATTGCATAAATTTGGGTATAATACTTGCACAACCAGGAGTAGGAGAAATTGATCACCCCATAGATTTTGCAAGAATAAAATTGTCCTAGGTGGAAAATAACTATACTATGACAAAAATAGAGGTTTAGCAATGGTCTATGCATTACAAAAGTTCAAACACTATTTGCTGGGAGTGAAATTCAAAATCTTCACTAATCACTCTGCCCTGAAATATTTGGTCAATAAGCCTGTTTTAGGAGGAAAAATATGTCGATGCTTTTTGTTGTTCATGGAGTATGATTTTGAAGTTATAGTCAAATCAGGAAGATTGAATGTCAGACCTGATCCTTTTTCAAGGTTGGAGACAAGAGAAGAACCCACAAGTATTGAGGATAACTTTCCCGACCACTACAATGAAAAGACCCTCTAGCGAAGGTTATAAAGGATGTTTTTAGTGTTATAAATTGGCCAAAATTGTCAAAAAAACATTTGTTACAACATTTTTTTATGGTTACGGAGGTTTTAGCGTAGCTTTTAATGGAAATTCAACACAACTAGAAAAACTGGGTGGCCAAAGGTTATTACAGATGTTTTTTTCATCGTTACGCTACTAAGGTTTCAATGCAATGGTGCGTGTCATCTAGATGGTGGCCCTGGGGTGGCCGAAGGTTCCTACACCGGGCCATCAAGGTATAAAACCACACTGGGCATATTGTTGGTGATACAACGCATGGGGGCATACCCATTGGTCACGGGATTCGTGCAGTGCCCATAGGTCATCTCAACGCACTAGTATGTAGACTTATAGAAACACACCGGTGCGTCATATTAGACAAACACACCGATATTTATATTTGGTATCGGTATTTTTTTGGTGCCCATACATCTTACAAATGCACCAGTGCGTGGTATCACATAAATGCACCAGTGTGCAGTATTGCACACGACGCACCGATATTTTTAATTGGTTTTGGTATTTTCGGTTCCCGTAGGTCGTAGAAATGCACCGGTGCACTACATCATACAAATTCACCGATGTATAGTAACTGACACGCACTAGTGTTCATTTTGTATTTTTTAGAAACATAGACCTGTGACAGTGTAATTATTGTGATTTTTCTAAATTCACTATTCATCAAAAGTCGACACATCTTATAACAATATTCATATTAATTAAAATTTTATTAATGCATTTGAATGTGATGTTTGAATTAATTTTTTATATCATATCATAGTTATTGTGATTTTTTAAAATTC
This sequence comes from Pinus albicaulis, assembly GCA_034641835.2. Lineage (NCBI taxonomy): Eukaryota > Viridiplantae > Streptophyta > Pinopsida > Pinales > Pinaceae > Pinus > Pinus albicaulis. The sequence continues at coordinate 991,595,730 of CM076579.1, read as the reverse complement.
ATTATTCATCAAAAGTCAACACATATATATCTTATAACAATATTCATATGAATTAAATTTTTATTAGTGAATTTGAGAACGACAATGGAGAATGCAATAGAATAAATTAAAACATATATATATATATATATATATATATATATATATATATATATATATATATATATATATATATATATATATATATATATATATATATATGAATAAAATAGCCTTTGTCATACAAAATGGGACAATTATTGGTATCCCTTTGTCTTTCAATTGGGACACTATGTCCATTACATTAAACAAAATGTCTGATTTCACATACAAATATTTCAAAAAATACAATGCCTTGCTTTGATATCGAAACATAGTGATCATCATTCTTCGCTTGAATTGTTGTCACAGCTAGAGCTACTTCCATGACTTGGGTTATTTTCAGGAATGTTTTGTTCATGGTTTTGATTGTTTTCTTCTTCTTCACCTTCCATATCAATTTAAATCTAAAAGAAATTGAAGGGCGTACGATAGCAACAATTGACTCATAAATTATACACATTCTTTCAAAACCATGTACCATGCCATATTTCAAAATTTCATCTGTTGGCGCAGTTCCATAATTTGTTTCTTGCAAGTTTTATACCGCATAACAAATCATATATTTAATATAAAAGATTTTTTTGTTCTATTAATTATAAACGGAGCTAAGTAAAACAAGAATGATAGATGCTTACAAATTCCACAATTAATTTATGATATGCTAACATAGACTCACAGCTCATATTTAACCCAATTTCAATCAATTTGTCTGATGGTTCTTCTTTGTATGTTAGCACCTGTTTGAAGACATTCAATGATGATTTTTCTAAAACAACTTAAAAAATACAAAAATGAAATCTAGTTAAGTTGTTATAAGGAAGTAAAAATTACTCAAAAACTTAGATATCAACCATTTTATTCCTTGTCGTCCTATTTTATGTGTTGAATGAGTTCTATTTTCTTTTCTTTTCTACAATAAAATACTTAAAAATTAATATTTAATGCTTACAGATTAAATTTGAAGAAAAGAATATTGTACCTAATGATCGAAAAATTCAATGATTACATATTACATTTGAAGCACATTGTTGTTGATATGGCTCCTCCTGCGATGCAATTTTGTCCATTTCTTTGACCATCTTACACATTTTTGGGCATTCCTACTGGCATATTTATGATATCAGCTCGTTCATCTTTTGATATTTTCATAATCTTCCTGAAAATGTAACATGACAATAAACTAGTTAATTTTTATATTGATATATGAAAAGTAAATATAAAAAAAGTGATATTTATAAATAATTGTAGACAATCATTTAAACGAATATTACTTTTTCATTCCTTTTTTTTTGTTGTATGTTTTTTCTATTAAAAGTCTGACATGTCTCATTGACCAATTCTCTGTAAACTCTTCCTGTAGTTTAGATAAAATTTGGTTCTTGGAATCATTGGATTGGTTTTTGTATTGTAAGTGGAAATAACGTCTATGAATTCGTTCCACTAGATCCCTCAAACTTTTGTTAAAGTTTTTTCCCCTTTTGTTAACCTCCAACACCACTCAAGATAAGCAATTCATTTTCATTTGCATGTTCTATTTTTTTTCTTTTCTTAGAACAACAATCCTTTTCTAAGTTGTTGGTCCCTGTAGAAAACTAAAAATATGTGAATTAATAGACTATTTGACACATGTTATGTAATAATTTTAAGTATATTATTAAAGAAAATTTAAAAAAAAAAACCTCATATTAGATCGAAAGTATTTTTTCATTCACCTGATTCATCCTTTTGCAATTTTTCCATCAAGCTTTTATGCTCTTCTAGTCCTACATAAAAAATAATCTTATCAAGCTTCGTCATTTTGTGGCTCTGCATGATACACATCAAACAATACATATTATTTAAACTTACATATAGTTCAAAAATATTATCTTTTGTAAATAATTTACAACGAACTTGTCTTTATTTCTTTTCTTGATGTGTTATCAGTATTTTTGTTGATCTCTTGTTAGTCATTTCTTTCTTAATCAAACCTGTATCATATCATTCATTAATGTATCTATAAATAAATTGTCAAATTTTCATGTAAAAAAATAAATATCAAGAAACCGGTGCTCCTTTCATGATCTACGCACCAACGTCGGTGTGTGGGGGTATTATAAATGCACCGCACAAACAAGATAATAGATTGTACAGTTCTCTCCTCATAACATAGCGCACCAATGCCCTATTTTAGATATGGTGCACTAATTTAAAAAAATATATTTTTAAATTTTTTATTACATAGTACTTGTGTGGTGCGCTAGGTTACGCAGGGCGCATTGATAAAAAAAATCCATTTTTTTCAAAAATTGACGCAAGGGCTGACATGGATTACGATATGACTATGAAATTCGTCCTGTGGGTTGGATGTCAATCTAAAATGAAAAGCGTGAATTTTGAAATCACTGAAACAGGGAGAATAAAGGGAAGAAACAAAAAAAATGAAGGGTTTAGGATAAAAATGGATTTTTTTTTCTTTTTTTTTCTGAAAATGAAAAAGAAATTGAATTTTTTTTCTTACTTCGTTAAAAAACTGCAGAAAAGGTAAAAGAAATAATCAAATTTAATCATGATATCCTTTGAAATTCTATGCTAGAAGGTTTGAATCACCAAAGGTTTGGATTCTAATTTTCTGAATACTTCTACGCGAACGTATTTCGTTGCTCCACAGTTCTCTCATGCTCTCTTGCTGTAGGTATGTCTCCTGAAAATCTCTGGCTGAAAATTTTAGAAAAAAATAGTGAAACAATGAAAAGTGTTTATTATTTAAAGAATTGTTTTATGAAATTGGATTTTCGAAAATATTTTGCTGCCCATTTTCCAATTTGCCACTTTTTTTTCACTTGAATAAAATAGAGTTGCACCTTTTTTATTTACGGTTATTTTTCACCGTTACGTCACTTAATACCACCACAATGGTGCATCCATTGGAACATGACACCTATGTGTAGTAACTAAAATGGACCGGTGCGCAATAACTAAAATGCACTGGTGTGGTTATCTGTAATTAGCACCGAATTGTGGTTAAGGAACCAAAATTAATTTTACGTGTATACACCAAAATTAGACATGTTGGAAATGTAATTTTTTCTGTGAAAATATTTGGGCCATTTCTTTTCAAAACTACACCTCTTCTTCTTTCAGAAAAAGAAACTTGAACCTTTCCATAACCTGCAACAAGAAAAGGTGCCCCATCATCTGCTTGCTCATTTGTAAGTTCCTCCTCCATCTTTCCATCCAATTTCCTCTTTTATCCTTTGTGCTTTATATCTTGATCTTAAAAAAATTTATACAATCTCTTGTTTGCAAGAAACTGACCTTGAATGTTCTGGGAGCAATGACAATGAGTCCTTAAATTTTCGTTTGTTAGTAGAAGAAGACGATTTTCGACTAGACGATGCAATTATTACATGTGGATAAAATGTTTTCTCATAGAAAATGAGTATAGGGTTGAGCAGAGGAAAGACATTACAAAATGGGCTATTACATTAACTTTTCCAATTGGAAACCAATTTGCAGGTGGAAATATGGTAGTTACGGGTATCTATGCTTTTCTTCCCACATAAATGGTCACTGGATTTTCATTTATAATATAAGCAGACTTTTTACTAGTTTCATCTAGAGAGAGAATAATTTTCAATAACAAATGGAACCAGGGAATCCTTAAGTGTACCTCATTCTCATTTTGTTCGTCATTTCGTTCTTTGATAAGTGCTAATTCACCTATTCTTTCAAAAATTTGGATTTTTGGGTACCTTCCATGTGATATTCCTTGTTCTCCACAAGACCACAGCTCAGAAAAGTTAGATATTCCATTCATGTTCAATTAAAAGCTGAAGATGTGATTTTATATGATGTTACCTTTGTCGGTAAAAGTTTATGTAAGCCAACCGAAGCTCGAACAATACTCCCAAATTTTAAATGCATTCTGGAGAGAGCAAGTGAACATGGTCATCAAAGCGAACAAGCTCATCTATTTTATCGTAATGTACACATTATGCCATATTTTAGATATGGTGCACTGATTAACAACATCGATTGACCTTTCATTACTATCCCTATAGAAATGAGAATATTTCCCTTCATGGGACCTACCAGCCCGATCAACAACATCAATTGACCTTTCTCTGTTGTCCTTAAAGGAATGAGAATCCTTCCCTTCATGGTGCCTCCTGGCTTTATCGAATTCCTCGATTGATCTTTCTCTACTGTCCAATATTTCCCTTCCATCATTGTAAGAATGAGAATCATTACCTTCATGTGATCTCTTATCCCATTCAGTAGACTCAATTGATCTCTCTCTAACATCCCTTAGCGAATAGGTATCCTTGCTGTCGAAGGACCGTTTCACCTTGCTAGTTTCCAGAGCATCGACTTCTATTTATCTACCATCAAATTTGATCTCCCTTTCTCCATCATGGGACCTATTAACCCTATCTTCGGCCTCAACTGAATTCTCTCTTCCATGATCAAGAAAATACTTACCCTCATGACCAGGCCTTTTAACCCTATCACCGATGTCAACCAAGCTTTCTCGACTGCCCTTCTCAGATTTTTCATAAATGTTTTCTCCTTTTGTACTTTGTTGAGCTCTATAGCCGTCTGCATCCCTGTAAGCGTCTTTGCCCGTCTTTCTTCTTGAATCACTCATTCTCTCTGCTATAAACTTCTCAGCCGAAATTCAAACTCTCGTCTTTTCAAACCATCATCTCCTCAGAAAAATTCTTGCCCACGATTCGAACGCTTTGCTGCTCGAATACTACACTTTACAGAATAAATTTTCCTTCTTAGAAAAGATATTTCAATGACATCCCTGGTTCGTGCGAGGTTTTATTTAACCTTGTTCCAGTGTGTGGGGTTTTATAGATGCTCTGGTGCGGTTTCGTAAGACCACAGTTTATGTTTTGGCGCAGTGTTTTATGACGCACGAGTGCGGAAGATTTGTGACGCATCGGTGCCCTACAGTACTAAGATGCACCGATGCAAGTTATGATGATAAGCGCACCAGACGAAAAACCAGGAACATCCGCTAGAAATGGCGTACTGTATAAAGTTCTTTTTTATTGTATGTAAGATCATAATAAAATAATGATAATGGTAAAGTACATGAATTTATTTGCATTATTTTCTAAACTTTATTATGTTACAAAAAATCATATTATTATAGATTTATTATTTTACAATTATTTACAAATTTAAAAATTTAAAAATTTTAATAAAATCATTTCACATTAATACAATTAAAATTTTACAAATATTTTACACACAATTACAATTTTACAATTTCACATACAATTATGATTAGAATTACAATTACAATTTTAGAATTTTACATACAATTACAATTACAATTGAAATTTTACAATTACAGTCATTTCAAAGTAATACAATTAAAATTTTACAAATATTTTACATACAATTAGAATTAGAATTGGAATTACAATTACAATTACAATTTTACAAATATTTTACATACAATTACAATTAAAATTACAATTACAATCATTTCACAATAAATTAAATATTACAATTACAATTAAAATTTTACAAATATTTTACATACAATTATAGTTAAAATTACAATTACACATACAAATCAAATTTTTCAATTTTACATACAATTAAAATTTCAATTTCAATTACAATCATGACACAATATTTAATAAATATCATGGTCATTTAATATTAAATTAATTAATAAACATCACGATCATGATAACCACCGTACAAACATCATATTCGGCTAAAAAACACATTCAAATTCACTAACATCATCGTGATCATGATCATCTAACAAAACAAAATTAGCATTGTATAACATCATCACAACACAAACATCAAATATACATCTCACGTCAAATGAATCATGCTATCACATACAAATCTATCTGCAAGTTACACATTAAATGAACATATCTAACATGACCTAACAATATACACATCATGATGATCACCAACATGTAAATTAAGTACAACTGCAACATGAACATAAAATACATGGACCATATCTATCTATCTATATATATATATATAATTTAAAAAATATACAACTATAATATAAATGTCATGGATCAGCTGGTGGTACAACATCAATAGTAGTACTAGCTGAGGCCTACTCAGTTAATGGTTCAGCCTCGACGGTTGATGGTCCAGCCTTCTCATGATCATGAGTACTGCTGGATGTTGCAGGCTGCTGACTAGATGTGGCCGATGGTCCAGCCTGATCTCCATGACGACTGCTGCTAGATGCTAGTGGACGCTACTCATCTGGTGTGATGTGAGGTGAATGATCATGAGATGATGAGTCGCTACTCATGGACTGTCGATCATGTGATGCGTCTCGACCACGTCTATAACGTGAAACAATCCTCCTCATCCGTGTCACTAAGGTCATAACTCCTACAACAAGCCGCATTAATCTGTACATGTCAAGCGGCATGCCTCTCCACATATGTTATAGCCTACCATCGACCTGTATGTATCTCATATTAGCGGGCCTGATGCCCACCTCAACAATCAATGCAGTAAGTCGGTTTTCCAACTCCATCCTGTATCTAGTATCGAGACGACCGCGCCTAGGAAAAGGCGGTACCATGCACTAGCAGGAGCAGGTCTCTCTGCATTGGCCGCCTGATGCTCCTCGGCATCTGGCATGCCCTGATCGTCATCAGGATCCACATTGGTGGTGCCGGTATGTCCTTGCCGTCAAAATACCCAATGTGTGCAAAATATATACGAGTACACAACAATAATTACACAATTCCATTACACAATTTAATAAAACAAGTTAAAGAACATGTTAAAATAAATTTAAATAAAACAGTAATACTACCTCTATCATCTGGTGCCTTCATCTTTGAAGAGGATGTTGGCACACCCTTGCCAATCCAATATAGCATAAGGTCAAGGGACCATAATGAAGGGATGCAGCTCGTCAACACTGGCTAGAAACTCCAGTGCATCATGCGATATCCTCGCTGGAAACACTGTCTTGCACTTCTTGGGCATCATCTGCCCCCACATTTTTATCCATGCCTCAAACATCGACCTACGAGGCTACCGAAAAAAATTAGGTCTCGTCTCTAGAAACCTCTCAAAAAATAAACAAAAAATCTCTGAAGCAAAAGGGAAGTTGACCCTCCCTTGTGCATGAGCATGACATCTATATAAGGCTATATAGAACTACCGCAAAAAAATGGCAGACCACCTAACAAGTCATGGCTCCTGTACTAAAGAATCAACATAATATAGAAGCGAGAAACTAATGTGTTTTCCATCACTGGTGTTGTGTGAAATGGTCAGAATCAAAAGTGAGAGGCACATCACCTCCTCACTACCAAATGCACCAATACGTAACTCACCTTCGGCGACTTGAAAATCTAAAGGATTTAGTACATCTGCTCCAATGTATCTCTGGGAGTACACTAATTGAATCTTTGCTACATAGCCAGCTAGAACATCTGGGAACAAGGGAAAATCCAACCCTCTCCTCGATAGCCCTGTAATGAAATATATTTCCTCCCAGTGGGCGTGTACCACTGGTTAGGACCAACCCAGAAAGCCTGTCAGTGGGCATTCCACCTATGGATACGATGTCTCTAAAACACACCATGGCACTTTAGGGAAGTAGCCTCTTCATAGAAATTGAGGATGCCTACCTACCTTAGGAGCCCCTAGGTAGTTGTTTTAATAGATCGAGGGTACGCATCTCTCTCCCTCTCTCATGCCTCCTATAGGTGAACCATGTCATACTGCTCCGCCTGTTTTTTCTATTGTTCCCCCTCTTCTCTCTGAATGATTGACATATTAAATCAATTTTTTTATTAAATGAGACATGTGTTTATGAATATACATATATAATTTCTTTTGGAAAAAAAAAAAAAATAGTCGGTGCACCACAAAAAATATTCATGCATTGGTTCCAGTGCGTCTATTGTTTGTCGCACACCGGTGGTGATGCCCTAGATGATGTTCAACGCACTGTAGGCAGTGCACCTGAAAATTTTCAGAGCATCATTGACTATGTATGGTGTTAGAAGTGCGGTGTACTGACTAAAATCTATGCCTTGACGCGTATAGTTAGGTCAGTGCACGAACCTCCTGACTTCATTACATAGTCAATGGTGTGTTATTTTACCATGTTGCGTCGTTGACCATGTGGAATAGCGGCAATGTGGTGCACTAACACATATACCTGCTCAGGGCTGATATTTCAGTCAATGCACCATGTTGCTGCTATTCCACATGGTCAATGGTGCAGCCGGCTAAATGACCGCATCACACCTTTTTTAAAATTTCAAAATAACGCGGTGCGCCTTTTTGTACCACCCCAAAAATAGTGCGGATACCTTTAACACTGGTTACGGTGCGGACTGTAAATTTTATAGGTATCACTGCTTACCGGTGTGAGCCAAACGACTTGAGCACACTGCGCAACAAAAAAAATAAAATATTTTAAATGGTTAATTTTAAGGTTATTTGAAATTCTAGTCTGCTAAAAAGCTTAATTATGGAAATACAAGAAAAATACCTGTACATTTGACCATCGAGGAGGCATATTGGATGTATAATTTTCCAAAGAAAAATTTTCCACTATTTTTCAAAATGCAAGTTGGAGATTGGTGGGTAATGCACAACAACAGTGCGTGTAATGGGTGCAATGGGAGCACCGATGTCAGGGCGATTTAGACAAGGATAAATTTCACCGGTGCTTGAGAGATCTACTGAGAAAAGTGAAAAATGTGGTTTTTTGGTCGTAAATATTTTTTATTTATTTAACCATGTGCGGGTGCGCGAGGTTTTATAAGCACACCAATGCAATTTCTTAATACCGCACCGGACAGTTTCTATTTTGGTGCGGTGTTTTTCGACGCATGAGTGCGGAAGAGTTGTAAAGCACCGATGCTCCACAATAATAAGATGCACCGGGTGGGTGTGTACAAAGCGCGCAGTGTCCAGTGTGCCAATGTTTTGTGCACACCATTGCTTTCTCTTGTTGAGCACACCAGTATAGTTTAGGATGATAAGCGCACCGAACGAAAAAAATCCACAAAATCCTTTGCCCGCCAACCTCCGCTAGAAACAGTTGTCTGGGGTATTTTTATAAGGGGTTCCTCAAAAAAATCCACTGAGGGTCTTTTCCTTGTAGTAGTCGCTGCAGGTATTCACAATTAGGGTCCAAGATGATCACTTCATAGATACTATTCAGTTTCTATTCATAAGAATGGTGCCCATAGAGTACACTACGCAACAAAAGCAGGAGATGGTAGTCAAAGCAACCAATTTCTCTTTGATTGTATGACATCTATACAAAAGGAAAATGGTTGAAATACTACACAGATACATCCATGACAATGAAAGGAAATTTTTTTTGGTAGTAGCTTATAGAGGAGTCACAAGTGTATATTATTCATGGAAATCCACTATGAAAAAAATCTTGAGAGTTGGGTTATGGTGGCCCACATTTCATAAGTATGCAAAAGAGTTTTGTCGAGCATGTGATGTATTCCAACGAACAGGAAAGCCCTCTAGAAGAGACAAAATTCCATTAAATCCACATGTGACGTTGCAAGTATTTGAAAAATGGGCTATTGACTTTGTTGGACCCATTCACCCACTAGGAAGGAAGACTGATGCAAGATACATAATCACTGCAACTGATTATTTGATGAGGCAGACCGAGGCACAACCAGTGAAGGATTGCAACACAGACACCACTGCGAAGTTCATATTTGAGTATATTTTGTCCAGATTTGGGTCTCCAAATATATTGATGAGTGACTGAGGTTCACATATCTCGTATAAGATGATTGAGGCGCTGAATGAACAGTTCCATGTATACCATCAGAAAATTACCCCATATGATCTACAAGTGAATGGGATATTCGAAGCATTCAAAAATATTTTGGAGAATTCACTCATAAAAGTGTGCAATGTGAACATAAATGAATAAGATCTAAGGATTCCAATGATGTTGTGTGAGTATAGGAAAACATTCAAGAAAATGGAACGCCATAAACCTTTTAGGTTGGTATATGGAAAATAAGTATTCAAGCGCCTATGGAGTACATTGTGCAAAATTTGATAATAGCAACCTTCGCAGATTTCACAGACTCCGATATAATGATGGAAAGGATGGCACAATTACTTGCTCTGGAAGAAGATAGGTTTATAGAAGGTTTCCATTATCAAGTGAAAAAAGAAAGGGAGAAATGCTGGCATTACAAGCACATCAAGCATAAGACATTTCACGAAGGTGATATTTTACTCTTATATGATAGAAAATTCGTGAGTTCTGAGGAGACTTTAAAACAAATTGGTTAGGACTGTATATCATTAAGCACATTTTTTATGGTGGTGAAGTTCATCTCATAGAGTTAAATGGTCAGCGGATTCTAGGACGAGTGAATGGTAGCAGATTGAAGGTATATAGGGATGAATATGTCCTTGGTGCTTGTTACACAGTAATTTGTCACTGTCCTTGCAATCCCCATCTCGCCCATTGGAGGGTCATTTATGTGATCAATAAGCAGTATCATGCTTGCAAATACCATCATTACATCCCTTTCCACGAGGAAAACATTTCTTCTGTTGATCATTTCTTGAGCAGACCCCTAGAAACACCTATTTTTTCCTTGGCGCTGGTAGCCCATTATGTCCTCGCACCAATGAGGAAAATTAACACTGAGCCCGCACCAGCTAGCGCTCTGTCCCAGTTAAGCACCTGCGCCAATCTACTTATGGAAAGTTTTTTTAAAAAGGAGGTGAAGTTTCGATTACAACAACTTCGTGGATGAGTCATGAGGAGTGGTTTCGACTGAATAACCACGACCTTCCTCCTTTGGCCTCTTTTTTCCACCTTATGGGGAACCTCCCAAGGGATAAAGCCTCCCTTCCATTATTGTAGGTATCCCAAGCTCCTCCTCTCCTCTGTAAATATAGCCATCTTCCATTGATGAAGGGGCTGAATGGTTGAGTCTCCAAGAGCCTTCATAGCCTAAAGAATTTTGCAAGAGCCTTGATAGTCCTCATAGAGCCAAATCAGTAGCAAGGAGATTATTGTCAAGACAAATAAAGAGAGAGGCTTGTCCCATTCCAGACGAGCTTTACCGAGACGTATTCCACTGTCGACCCACCGAAGGAAGATTCAATGTCAGAGCCAGGTTGTATTTTCCTTTGTATCAATTAATGATAAGCGACTTTGGTTATGGTTCCACTCGTATTGTTCATTGTAATCATGAGTTGTGTCTTGTCTAACTGATACATAATTCTATATATTGGGTTTTACGCCTGTGTTCGTCATGTTTCTTGTATGTGCGGGTATTTGATTGCAACAAGCGGGAGAATTGTTGTTAGTATGAATATTTTGTCGAAGTGTACGAAAAAAGACCACTTTAGCTATGCATAACTTATAGCCCTAACATCAAATGTGGCTGCGAATATCTTCAGATCTGTGGTTAGTTGATCAAGACAAGTGCTGCAAAAAACCAAATCTATGCATAGAGAGACATTAACCAGTAAAAATAAGGTTTTGCTCCATACATCCAATAGACAAGACAAGAACAATATTTTTTGAAAGAATTTCTATATTAAGGGCACCTGGGAGGAAAACAAGAAGGTGTTTCCAATTCTCCTCAATGGGATGGGCTCTTGGAAGTCCTCAACACTTTAGATCTAGTATTTCTCTCTCTTGTTGGTGTAGAAAACCCAGACAAAGATAGAACTCAAAGGGAGCTCACACAACAAATAATGAAGAATGTGACCAAGTGTATAGATCTAGAGTGATCTAATAGGCAACAAAAGGTGAAGAATGGTAGGAAAAACCCTCCTATTTATAACAAAATATTGGGTCATTCTAGATCTTGGTGCATGATTAAAATAATGTTAACCAAATCTAGATCCACCTTTTATGGAGTATTTTATTATATTTGTTGGAGGGAAAAAGTATTTGACTTGGGTCAAATCCCTTTATTTGTAAATAATAAATAAATAAATGATTTATTTATCATTTTAAGGAAGTGGTTGAAAGATAATCAAATAAATAATGATTTATTTAATTATTTATGGGTGATTTAGTCACATTTAACAAGCAATATTATTTAAATAAGATTTAAATAATTATTCCTAGAAAATAATAAGATAAATAAAGATTTATCTAATTAATTTCTTTGTTTTGGGTTAAACATGACCAGGAAAAATAATTAAATTATTTTTTAATTAATTATTCCTTGAGGAAAATCAAACAAATATAGGTTTGTTTAATATTTCCTTTTGGGGTTTCCTGTTTAGACCATAAACAACCTAATAAATGTGTTTTATTAAGCTATTTTACATAGTGAAAGCAATTTTACTTAGGGTAAAATTGGTCTTACATGGTGTACTTGGGTCCATCTAATGGTAGTAGGTTAGATGACCAAAAAATGGTGTAACAGATTGCCCCCCAGCGTGCGAGTGTTAGGAGCAAATCGTATGACCGAAGTATGTTGTAAGAACTCAATCACCAGACATCAAAAGGGAAGTGGGAGAGAGAGATGTAAGGTAGACTAATGTGCTGAAGAACTAGACCCTGAGGAGACGAGACTTACAGGTGCAACAAGTCTCTTTTTATGAGAGAAATTTTTGTGCTGAAGCGCTTAAAGCATACCTATGCCCGGCAGAGACAAATTACAAAGTAGTGTGTCCAGTAAACAAGGGACCGAACCATAAAGTACAACCGGCATAATCATGAGCCAGATAAAAAATACAATGAGGAATACCACATACATGTTGTGCCTGGGATAACAGCCAGGACTGATACAATAATATCTGAGTACATGAGATACAAATACAACCCAAATGCCCCCTATAAGCGGGGAAGGGCTCACAAAATCTGACTAATACATGCAAATCAAAGAGGCGCTGCAAGCGGCTAAGGCCGACATCATCAAATATATGGAGCTGCATCGAAGGCTGCAATGAAGAGGTCATCCGGGCTTGTGGGGGGCTACCTGCAGGGCCACCCCCTCATGAGGGTTGAAACATCTCACATACACCCGGGAATCACCAAAAGATGCTGCTGCATCACTGAACCATCAAGCATACGAATCTTGATCATGCTGAAAGGAGCTGGAGTGGAGAAACAATCAAGTCAAAGGATAAGGAGAGATCCCTTTGCCTGATCCGAGGCACCAAACAAGAGTGGAAGCTGGAACCAAGGTACACCGCCCTCTAGACCTGTCTTCTGGAATCAAGGAGCTGATGTCGACAGAAGCAGGTCCACCATAGGTGAGGCAATGAGAGATCCTCAACTAAGGCACGAGAGAAAATAGTAGAGCGACGGACAGACTAATACCAATGATGATGATGGAATGGAGGGGACTGAGTAGCGAATGGACGGCTTCCCTTGTTAGAGCATAAAGGGCAGGAATGACATGGCAACGACTGACACAATATCATGAGGGATAGGAGAGGGATTGAAGGCCATAATGTGCGACACAAGAGTGGGACCAAGCAATGAAGGATGGAGGAATATAGCGGGGTACAAAGGGACTCGGGATAGACTCCATGAATGCGATGATGACTCACCTTGGATGCTCTAAACAAGGGTGACTTGATGGTGCTGCCACACAGTAAAGGTCCAATGGGGGACCATAAAAACATGAGTACAAGATGGTAACTCACGACGAACATCAACACGAGCATGGATAAGTATGGAGGCCAAATGGTGCCCCTAGTATGACTGTTGCAAGTGAAGAAATTCGATTTTGAGGAGGGTTATGGTTGAGGGGCATAGGTGCCCCCAAGCATGGTGTGGTCATGCCAAAATGTATTTAGAAAAAAGAGGAATCTAAACACATTTTAATGATGTGGTGCACCATTTGTTTTCGTTATGGTTATGCAGTTTGAGAAAGGGAATGGAGGATTACGAATCTCTTTTGGTATTGCATATAGGAATCAAATGGACTTTAAGTTTTCAGGTTGGCATACCTGGTGTCACTATCCCAAAGAGAGGAGTTGGAGATAATGAACTGATGCTCTCTTAGAAAACCCATAGGTTGGTCAAAAACAATGTCTAAGAGATTGGGTTGCTGATGGAAGATGAGGGAACGATAAGGGGTATCATCCCTAGAGTGATCTGAAGTGATATGGGACTCTAGAGGTTCTTCGAATGTGGAAGAATAATGGTACTAAAATCAACACGACCAGATACACTAGGAGAGTTTTGGAGAATTTCTTCTCCTGATCTCTCGAATATGGGTGCCCCCTTACCCAAATATTGGGTTTCAATGTAATGGCCACAAGGTGCATGTGGTTCGAATGCATGGGTTCGATGTAAGGGGGAATGGATAAAGTCAAGGGTGGGGATTTCATCCATAATGTTGTCATCATGATAGAAGATGGGGTGACTGGTGGAAGAAAGACCACCTGACGTGGCGAAGCTACCTGACTCATCATCATGATAAGAGAGGTTCAGATGTGCATAGTCACAAGGGGTGATGGAAAAGTAAGCAGATAAAGGATCTACCGATGCTGAGCCCAGGGTGATCGCTGAAGGAAGGTCAAGCAAAACAACAGGGGAGGATTCAGAGGGAATGTTCCCCTAGGGTCTCATGGATGATGATAGGTAGAAAATGGTGTATGAAGGCTCCATCATCTAGACATCAGGAGGGGGAATGTCAATGGGAGCAGTCATGTCTGGTAGTTTTGCTGAAGAAAAACGCGCAAATAGGGGAGAGGTGGACTCATTGTGCTTGGCTTCGAATTGGTGGACCGCGGCTAGAGAGGTGCGGAAGTCCTCGAGGCGGGGACAAAGATGGGTGTAATGGCCATGGAGATCACACAAAGCACAGGGGTGGTTGGTGTGAATAGTCTTGGGGTTCTTGATTGCGGTCGCGGAAGGAATAGAGGCTTCCGGGACCGTGGACTCAGGGAACGCGACATTAACCATGGGCTTGAGATGAGGCAAGTCAGGACAGGAATGAGTGGTGTGACTAACAACATCACACAAAGCACTCTGGATGGTATGCTTTGGAGGCCAAGAAGGGGTAGGGTTTGTTGGGGCATCCTTGTCCTTTGATGCCCCCTTGCGAGCTTTGTCCTTCCTACCCGAAGCGGTCGCAACAGGAGGTGGTTCCTGACGCACTGTTGCAGCAGGAAAAGTCTTGGGGACCGGTTGAACTGAGGTCAAAGAAAGATAAGGTTTGGGTTGACCAGGCAAGGTTGGGGTTGGAGGATCAAGGTACCAGACGGGAATCCCAAGGGTCAGGTTAGGAAGAGAGAGGGTGGCCATGACAGGTACCGTGGACACTTCTGGTGGGGGAGCAGGGAACGATATCTGACCAGAGGGGTAGTGGCCAGGTGGGATGGCTCCTAAATGGCTAAGGCTTGGAGGAACTGTTCCAGGAGGATAAAGAGGCTCATGACTACCAGCTGCAGGTGAAGGGCTAGGAGCAGGTTGCGGAGAGCGCGGTTGCTGACTAGCCAAAGCAGGTTGCTTGAGAGCAGCTCGAGACGATTGCATCATGTAAACATTCGATCAACTAGGGTTAGAGACAGGAGGAGGAGGAATACCAGGGAAGGTTCCAAGCAAAGAGGAGTCTTTGTAGACGCTGGGAGAGACACTGGTCAAAGAATCGACATTTTTTTTATTGGCTACAGAAGAGATGGTCGTCTCAGGAGAGGTCTGAGACTTTGGCTCATGATAAGTCAACTAGTCGATGGTGACTATCTTTCCATTGTGAGGAAAAGACATCTTGCGAAAAACCGCGGATGGGACAGCAGACATGGCATAGGTGTAGATTCGCCCCAAGAGAATGTTGTAATCTATAGGGGCGTCGATGACTTCGATGTCAACGCAAACAGTCTTACCCGTAAGGATGATAGGACAATTACAGAAAAGGCCAATGGGCTGGGAGGTGTGGTCGTCCCATGCTCGAAGGGTGATTGTGGAAGCGGCCAACTCAGGAGATCCGAGTTGCTTCCAAACCAAAGCGGACATCACACAGGTGGATGCCCCCTCATCAATTATGCACCGAGAAATGTTAGCATTCCGGATTTTGACTGGGATTTGGAAGGCCACGAAAACAGGAAGGGGAGGATGTTCTAATTGATGGGCGTCAAAAACAATCATTTGGTCATCAGCAGGATCCACAGCACCCATGGCAGATAGGAGAGCCTTCTTTTGGGAAGGGCACTATTGGAGGAGTTCCAATGTGGAAATGGCAGTAGCAGACTGCGCCAAATCATCTACTATGCCATACAAATGAGCAGCTCGACCAGGAGCAGCATTTCGGCGTAATGGTCCTTTAGGAATCTTGGTATGAACCTCAACTTTGGGTTGAGGGATGTGCAAGGGACCATTAGATGTCGAAAGAGGCTCGGTGGAACCTGAAGAAGGGGACTCTGAGGCAGACTGAGCGGGAGGCTTGGGGTACTGGCGAGACCGAGTTGGAAGGTTAAGGTCGACGGTTGGGGATGGATCAGAGTTCATCATGAGGATCTGGTAATCGGAGGAACCAGAAGGGGAAGGTTGAGTGGCGACCTGTCCGTCAGGTGGTTGGGTAGCCACAAATCCTTGCTGGGGGAAAGGATCGGTAAACACAACCGGTTGAGTAGTGGCCACATTAGGGGGAGCATGAGGGGAGGCATGCTGTCCTTGCAATGTTGCTTGAGATTCCCACATCTGCCGCATTTGTGGTAGAAGGGGACAATCGTGAGTGTAATGATCGTAAACACCGCAACACGAACAAGGCTTATTTGTGCGAATTGGCCTGTCCGGCTTGGGCTGAGTGCCCTGTTGCTGGTTAGCAGTGTTAGGGTCAGTACCTTGGGGATTGGGTCCACGAGTACCAGGGGCAGATTTATTTTGATTGCCTCTCCACCTTCTTTGAGAGGAAGGGGGATTAGTCACGCCCTGCTGTGCAAATACTTGTCCTGGAGGGGGTTGTAGGTGCTGTTGCTGGGGTTGAGAAGGCAAGGGAGGTGGAAGTGCATATGCTGGAGGAGCTGGAGTGCCAGGCTGCAGATAAGGATAATGGTTTGGTTGGGCAACATTGAGGTAAGTAGGAGGTTGGGCAAAAATATGAGGCATGTCGTATCCTGGATACATGCTACCTGGAGGGGGAAAAGTGCTAGAGGTGCTGGCCCCTCCCGGAGGGAGACCATATCCCATAGGAGGTTGAGCATACGGATGAGAAAGGGCTCTAGGGGATGTTGGAGGGGAGCTTGGTTGGCATAGCAGGCCAACCAACATCATGGTGGATAAGGTCATTGATCAACTAATTGAGATCGGGGAGGCTAAGGCCTGCCATGTAAGGGAGCAAGGGGGCAGCCGAGGTAGTTCCTGTGGCGGTTCCGCTAGTAGTAGTCCCAGCATTAGGGCCAGGATTCCCGCTAGCGTTAGGCCCTGGACCAGACATAGTGAAGGTGACAGGGGGAGAACCAGAAGTAAAAGGAGAACCCAATGAATCAGAAGAGGAGTCGAAGTGCAGACTCAGGGAAGGACTAACTCGACGACGGCGGAACGGAGTAGGTTGACCGACCGGAAACTAAGGGTGAAGGCCAAGGAGTCTTCGGGAGGTGCGCCTTGGGGGCGCAATGATGTCAACACAAACACGGCACAAGGGGAAGAAGAATGACCAACAAGGGCAGGGAGGTGCAGAATCAAGTGATTACAATGTCGAAACAAGGGCAGAAAAGGTGCAGTGTCAATTGATTTTACAATGTTTTAAAGTTTTTGCCTAGCGGTGTGAACCAGGCTCTTCTTCACTTAGGGTGAGTGTGTGGCATGCGTTAATTTTAATTTTTAAACCCTAACGTTTTGAGAGCAAAAGAAAAAGTGTGCTGCGTAATTGAAAATAAATCTATAGAGAACAGTATATAATGCTGAAATAACAGAAAATTAACAGCTAACAATGCATCGATCTAACCCTAGAAGGCGAGTCTCTCAATACTAATCTAAAAGAGGGAAAAAATATAGTCAAAAAACACTAAAAAGAGGCCAATAGATCTAAGGTCAGGAGGGACAGGGATCTAAAGGAGAAAACTGCTGGAAAGGGGTGCAGAAAACAACAAAGAGGCAGAGGTAAGGTTGCTGCAAAAAAGGAGGAAATGAGCTAAAGGAAGAAGGGACAAGGAGGAGGCCCTAGAGGTAGGCCCAAACAAAACTATAGGAGGTGATTTGAAAGGGAGAAGGGATGATTGAAAAGGGATCTGAAAATGAGGTATCAGATTTGAAAATAAAAGGCTGAAACTCTGAAAAATTCAAACACATGAAACAACTAAAACTCTTCCACAAAAATTGGAGGGTACTGAAGCCCTAGGGGGAAATTTTCCCACTTATTTGAGTGAAATAGAGCAAGAATAGGCCTAAACGGGCAGAGACGGAGGTCAGACAACCCTGACAGAGGTTTAGACAAAACCCAGAAAAATTTCAGAAAAATTCCAGAAAAAAGTCCAGGTCGCAGTTTTTGACCTGTTTTTCACTCAGGTCGCAGTTTTTGGGCTGTTTTCCGCTACCCAGGACGCAGTTTTGGGGCCAAAAAGTGCGACCTGCACTTCTGGAACTCTCGGCGGTAGATTTCAGAAAAAAAAAATGTCGTCTCAGCTGCGGCTAATGTCTGTCACCTACGCAATAGGGCCAGAAACACATGGAAGTTAAAAATTTTAATGTTTTAGGGTTTTATGGGTGAAAAAAAACATAAAAATAGGAAAAAATAAATAAAAATGAAGAGAAACCCAAGGGTTTGAAGTAGCTGGATATGCAGGAATATGAAAAACGACAGTGGTCGTAATTGAAAACCCATGTGGAGTCGCCAGTTGTTAGAATGAATCTTTTGTCGAAGTGTACAAAAAAAAACCACTTTAGCTACGCATAACTTATAGCCCTAACATCAAATGTGGCTGCCAATGTCTTCAGATCTGTAGTTAGTTGATCAAGAAAAGTGCTGCAAAAAACCAGATCTGTGCATAGAGAGACATTAAGCAGTAAAAATAAGGTTTTTCTCCATACATCCAACAAACAAGACAAGAACAATATTTTTTGAAAGAATTTTTGTATTAAGGGCACCTGGGAGGAAAACAAGAAGGTGTTTCCAATTCTCCTGAATGGGATGGGCTCTTGGAAGTCCTCACCACTTCAGATCTAGTATTTCTCTCTCTTGTTGGTGTAGAAAACCCAGACAAAGATAGAACTCAAAGGGAGCTCACACAGCAAATAATGAAGAAGGTGACCAAGTGTATAGATCCAGAGTGATCTAATAGGCAACAAAAGGTGAAGAATGGTAGGAAAAACCCTCCTATTTATAATAAAATACTGGGTCATTCTAGATCTTGGTGCATGATTAAAATAACATTAGCCAAATCTAGATCCACCTTTTATGGAATATTTTATTATATTTGTTGGAGGGAAAAAGTATTTGACTTGGGTCAAATCCCTTTATTTGTAAATAATAAATAAATAAATGATTTATTTATCATTTTAGGGAAGTGGTTGAAAGATAATAAAAAAAATAATGATTTATTTAATTCTTTATGGGTGATTTAGTCATATTTAACAAGGAATATTATTTAAATAAGATTTAAAGAGTTATTCCTAGAAAATAATAAGATAAATAAGGATTTATCTAATTAATTTCTTTGTTTTGGGTTAAACATGACCAGGAATAATAATTAAATTATTGTTTAATTAATTATTCCTTAAGGAAAATCAAACAAATATAGGTTTGTTTAATATTTCCTTTTGGGGTTTCCTGTTTAGACCATAAACAACCTAATAAATGTGTTTTATTAAGTTATTTTACATAGTGAAAAAAATTGTACTTAGGGTAAAATTGGTCTTACATGGTGTCATTGGGTCCATCTAATGGTAGTAGGTTAGATGACCAAGAAATGGTGTAACAATTGTGATCTGCCGGAGCAAGGAAATAGGAGCGCTATCTTCTCTACGAACAACAGTGTTGGACTTAAGGTAGGCCTTCTTCGCAATTTTGGTCTATTGCAATTAGGAACTTGCACCTTAGCGTGATACGATTGTTGCTAGACCCGATCTGGCCTAGTATGGATCGCCTCTGTGTGCAGAGGGGATTTACCTCTACAATAGTGCTTCGCAATAAATGAAAAAATTTGAACAGTCTTAGTGCCACCTACAGGTGAAAGTGGACACTCGACTATAAAATATGATGCATAAGGGACTTCTATAAAGGAAGGATATTGCGCAATATTCAAGAGTATGTTGAAGTCCCAAAGAACCATGCCGAAGGATCATCACTGTGCTATATTTAGGAGTATGTTGAAGTCTAAAAGAACTATGACAAAGGAAGGATTGTTATGATACAGAAGCGGGTGCGTCAAAGATAACCAAAAATATGACCGTTGGAAGGAAATTTTTGTCGTTAAAGGAAATTTATCGTTAAGAGACATGGGAGAAACACATTTATGGAGCACAACTAGTCAGATCTAACGCCATATATGGATTAAATGAACAATATCAAATCTATCATTAGGTTTGAGATTCAAATTCGTTATAAAATCTATATACCGCTCCACATTTTACAATTTGTCATATGGAGAATTTAGTTTCAAAAATTTGCGACCAAGTGTGAGAAAATATTGTTGTTGTATGTCTGAGATAAGTTTTAGAGAGATTTCTTGGGAGTTTGTAAAGAAAGTACTAGCAGGCATCATGGAAGTTGCAACATAAGGAGTACCTTTGTCCCCAAGGCATGTGAGGTCACCGCGATAGCAAGCAACCACAGAATAAGAGTCGAAGAAAAGACCAAAAGAGTGGGCAGTTGAAGGCTCTCGAGTAAGGAAATACCTAAGGAGGAAGGTAGCAAAATAATAATGAACGAAGAAAAAACAAGATAAGTGACCCGCAGAGAAGGCAATGAAACCACTGAAGCACAAGGAAGCAAAACAAATTCATGACAGTGAGGAGGAAGTTGTTATGGAGCAAATGGATACAGAGCGTGAAAAACTTCTCTCTATGTTTCCACCATACTTGCCACCAAGGAATCCAGGTTCCAAGCCAATTAAAGACCCTGAAAAACAAAAATTTTGACATTTTTACACCGTTGCTACCAAAAAAAGTTCCATTTAGGGAGAACCACTGGGGAAAGTTCCATAATTGAAGATGGAGGATTGAGACTTCAATGACTGAAGAAAGTACCCACAATTTGAGCCGAGAAGGTACCTACATTAGGTATACTATCTAGAGAGTGAATTCACTAAGTTGGAACCACAGTAGCAGGCTAAAGGATTGCAGAGAGTGGGCTTGCTAAATATGTTAAATGTCCCATACTTCGGTAGAAGTATCATCAAAATGGTTTGTGTTCGAAAAATGCTTGTATTAAGGCATGATGGGTACCTCTAGCTAGGAGAGAGGATATCGATTAATGAGATGTTGATAAGAATGATTATTGGGCTGCCTTACCAAGGAAAGGAGCTCGCTGAAGAGTTCGTTGGAAAAACCAAAGACAAGGCAGTAGCAAATAACATGAAGGAAACATATGGGATACTCAAGAAGTCACAATATTATGACAATAAATCCATCAACGACCAAGTCGTTCGCTTCTCCATGCATATCTTGGCTCGAAAGATTGTGCGGAAGTGCAAAGAGAATGAATTCCTCGCGGTCATGGTTTCCTTAGTCAAACAATGTAGTAAAGGGGTCCAGTTTAACTGGGCTGAATATTTTTGCAAGGAGTTTTTGGAGGACTTTTGATAAGCATAGGAAGAGGGAAAGACATTTCACTGCATGCGGTTGATCTTCATCGCCGTCGGATTCAAAATTTCCCATAGTTGAAATAGATGTATATGAAGCCGCACGATATGCCTCACTTTTGTATACCCAAGAGATGGTGCATGCATAAGAGAACAAGATTTTCTTTGTACTCATGGAAATGGACTTGTGCATGGTGGTGAACCAGCATTCCAGGTTGTCACCAGGTTTGTTTCAGCAGTATTGCAATATCGCAGACTTTAAGGCATATTTTCACAAGATATAAATAAAGGCTTGGAAGGATCCGATGGAGACAGGGCATCCTATGTCATATCTGGTCATTGAATATGACCATCTTAGAATAATACAACGTTGGTCAGTGGAGTGGTTAACTCCAACCATAGGAGACATGGAAGTAGAGGAAGACACTGCGCAAAATGCGGGTACCAGTAGAAAGGACAAAGACGCACAAGAGATAGAGCCAGAGCACGAATAGGGTAACCAAGACCCTCTCATTGGGATAGACCCAACAAATGACTCACCATTCATCATCAAAAATAGGTCACCCATAATGAATACAACGAGCGAAAGGAAGAAGCAGAAGGTAGACAAATCTAGGGGTGCAACACCACTTGTCCTCATTGAGGGGGACATCAAAAAAATAGGGGACAAAGTTCAAGAAGTGATAGCGTAGTCATGGAACGAAATATAGGATCACTACAGCATGCTCCTAACCAGTGTCGAGGAAATAATGGAATAAATAAAGGTACTAGTGTAGACATCCAGACAACCGGAACAAATGGGTCAGTTAGTATAGCTAGAGCAATGGATACAAACAACAATTGGACTTAGGAATATGCAAATACCAGCTGGAGCATTAAAGTTTGAATCCCCCGAAAATAGAGAATGAGAAAAAGTATGGGATCACATCAATATCAATGTCGCTTCCTTATAAATTAAGATATTGCACGATTTCCATGAAGGTATAATAGTTGAGCTAAAGGAGTGAGAACAACACACTCAAGAATTCTGGTGGAGAAGGAAAGAGATTCGTTGAAGAAAGAGTTTGACCAGATGATCAAAGAAATAGATGAGGCATGCCGACAACAAAAGCAGCTAGAGGACACCATCGCAAAGACATGCAGTGAAGTTCTGGATGTCATGGTCTGCGACGAAGAGCCACCAACAGAGAAGGTCACGAAGCTTGACCTCAAAATAAAGGACTCAAAGAATATGCTTTCATAAATGAAGTTTGAATATGAAGTGAAGACTATTGAGTTGCAAATGAGGCTGCAGCCAGCCACACCAATAGAAGTACATGAGAAATCAGAGATGGATCATTAGGGGAATTTAGAGGCCTAAAATGGGCCTCCTAAGGAAAATTTACAATCAAAATTCACTTTATGAGAACCAATCACATTTTAGGGGATGACATCATTCTCAATGGTTGAAGTGGCATTTTTTGAGTTAAAGTTACTTAGTTGTTAGATTCTCAATGGTGGATAAAAACTCATGGTAAACCATGGTAGTGCTCTAAGTACTTTTAAAGTAATAAATTAAAGTACTAATAATAAATGTCATTTCACACTTTTTGAATAAAATATTATTACTGTCATTTCATATTTTTTGAAAGAAACAATGCATATCCTTACAAAATATTCATGTCTTTACACATTTTTTAATAAATATATATATATATATATATATATATATATTCTTCTCATTATATTTAATATTATAATTTCAAATTAATTATAAGTTAATATATGTACATATGAAATAAAAACAAATAGAAATGTAACCTTGTAATTTTATGATAAAGCAAATGTGTGAATAATATTATTTTAATTTTAATAACAAATCAAACATTAAAATTATATATATCTATCTATATATATATATATATATATATATATATATATATATATATATATATATATATATTAATTAGTTTTCTATGATGAAAAAATGTACATTAGTTTTGTATGTACATTAAGTTCAACATAGTTTGGGGCAAAAAAAAGTCTAAAATTTTAATGTATATAAATCTTATATTATACTCATAAATATAAATTGAATTTATTTCAGTACTTTTTTAATTTAATTTTAAATACAACTAAATTAATTTAATTATGATTATATTAATATTATATATTATTATACATAATATTATGAAAAATAATATAAACATTATATAATATATATTATATTCATTTTTATATTATATATTATTTTTTCTTATCTTATAAATCAAATCAATTAAATATGTAATATAAAAAAATACATAAAATATCACCCGGATGCGGGTGCCATATCGTTTCAATGGAGTACATGGGGCGACCATGTGGCTCACCACACGACATGCCCATGTGACATGGCCTAGGGAAACCCAGTGCCTTAACTCCTCGTGTGGGCTGGGCTTTAAAGCCCCATATGGCACCTCCATTTAGATGTACTTCGTGTCCTTTGTTTTTAATCCCTCCTGCACGATGATTTTTACCATTCCCGCTCCTCCCTTGGCTCCCCTGCCTGCTTTGCTTGCCTTCCTTGCACTTGTGTGGCTCCGGCATCCCCTAGCTCTGTCGTAAAGCCTCTGGGCTCTGTCTCCCATTTCATCTCCATATCAATATTGGGCGTTACCTAAGGTTGCTAAGATGCTGCGGAGCCAACAGAAACACAACATAAGGCCGAGGGGAAGAGGTCTTCCTTCGCGGCCCCCTCTTTCGATGGCTCTCCATCCGGATTTGAACCTTTCTACAGATTGGGATATGGCATACATGGAGCCCTCCTTCCTTTCTCCAGCCTCGCCTCCCGCGGTGTTCTCTGACCCTTCAGCCTATCCCGAGCACTTCCCTAGCTCCTATGCTCCACCCTCCTCCTTCCGTTGCAAGAAGAAAGCCCACAAATCCGCCATTGATGCCGAGCTCGCCTCCTTTCCCCACAAATTGAAAGCACTGGCTGTGAAGCCTCCTTCAAGCTCCACTTCAGAAGAAAATGATTTTGAGACAAAGTCGGAGCCGAGGCTCCTGAGCTTGCTCCAGTTGGGCTCCCCCTCGACGAAAGAAGAGAGCACCTTGATGGCTTCTCAGGACAACTTAGCCTTCATGCAAGTTTCCGCAGCTCGGGACACTTGGGAGGAACGCCTTGGACGCCCTTCTTCTCCGCTCGGGCCACATGAGGAAGCAGACCAAGGCTTGGGTGCTCTCGACTATGGATACATCTGTAGGATTGTCGAAGAATCGCCTCCCCCTAGTGACTCACATGAAGACTCGCCTTAGAATTTTCCCCTCGAATTTCGTCATTTATTGGTTTTTATGCTATCTATGCTTAGTCCTTTTTATATATTTTTGTACTGTTGTTAAGGTTGGTTTCCAAAAATGGGCAACCTGTAATGGCTGGACTCTAAAGGTTGTTTTTCCCTCTCGGGAAAGTCTAGTTTTGGACAGTAGTGCTCTGCTTATTCCCTCAGCCATGGATTCCTCCATGCCCGAGGATGAGAATTGTAACTCTGGTTTGATTGCTTAAAATAAATAGTTTTACTTAGAAAAAAAATACATAAAATAATATATTACATTTATTATATTATTTTATTTTATTTTTATCTGGTATATTAATTACATGCTATTATATAATTTAAATAATACAACTTTTAATTAATAGTGTATTCTACAATTAAGAATTTATGAATTTATATTTATAATCTATTTTAATTTATTTAAGTACAAAGGAAAAATGTATTAGTTGTTCAATGATAATGACATTTTATTGAAAAGCTGATTCTTGTTTATAGTCACATCAATACAATTTTTTTATTAATTTTATTTTTGTACATATTTTCAATTGAATTTAACCATGGTTACACAGATTATGGTGCAAAAGTAAAATGAAAATTCATAAATATTATTTCATTGGTTTAGCTATTAATTTATTATTTCCTTACGAGGCCCATTTTAGACCTCAAAGTTCTCCTAATGCTAAAATATGCGTTACAAGGCATCTCTAACATAGTGGCAGATTGTGGAAAACTACTTGATGATAATATGAATATTTTAACCTCACTGTAGGAGGATCCAAACATGCAAAGAATTGAAGAGGAGCTCCAGATGAAGCAAAATAAGTTGAAAGAAATCTCAGAAATTGTGAAGACCTTAGTAGTATCGCAGAGGCTCACCAGGATCACCGAAGGGAAGACTCTTGAAATATAGATTTAATACCTTCGGAGGAAAGAACATATTTTGACAACGAGGACTCAACCGTGGTAGGTTGAGGCCCTCTAGCTTTCGTAGGGAGTAGATGGTAAGCTCAAGAAATTACGATAGAGGTAGAAAGAAGGGTTGCAGAAGATTATTGGACCAATAATCGAGGAAGTACTGGAAGACATGCACAAAGAGGAAAATCAGGTAGAAAAATTAATTTAGATGTACAATGCCGGTTAGATGATCATCATAATGAATATTTGGTGCAAAACAACTAAGTGACTCTGGACGAGTCACATATGAGCGTTGGGGGCATGTTGGGCACAACCTAAATTGGTCCAATTTTCGTCAAAGACTTCACATTTTGAGGAGTGAAGTGTGCAGTACCGTGAAGTTATATTTATTGTGCAGTGTCTAGGGGCTTTGGAGTGGGTTGAAGCCCCTCAATTTGTAATGAGTATTGAGGTTTTAGTTGATTGTTTCATCGAAGACCATGGTATGTGAACCATGGTTTTGTAAGCATATAATGTTATATAAAATGATGCAATGCTTTATCGAATGGATAACCATGAAGTAATTCTATGGTCAAGGGTTAATTGTATCTGTCTCTCTTTGTTTTGGTGCTTAAGGAAAGGCTTCACAACTGAGTGTGCGAAGACCTTGGAAGAGTCTGCAACTTAGTGTACAGACCAACTGGAGCTGTGTATGCTGGTCGAGAAGCTGAATGTACTGAAGGGACTCATCTTAATAAAGAATAATATTGTTTGGGGAAATATTATGTGTTTATGCATATTGTTATATTTTTTTTCTATATGTGGATGTGAAATATTGATTACTAGTAAACGTTATGATAGTGCAATTTATATTTTTATATGATATGATTATGTTAATTGAATGTGGTGAACTAAATGGTTAAGTTATACGACGTAGTAGTTATATGTATGCTACAGGAATAAGTAAATACAAAAGAGAGAAGTAGAATCCACCTCGTGCAGTTCTTCAAGGCTACAAAAACCTGGTTCTGAAACCCCCCATAGCCACCTCGGGAGAGAATGTTATCTTCTTACATGTCGTTGCTGAAAGGGCCAGTGTCTGAGGGTTTTGTTGGTGTGAAGTACAAGCCAAAAATGGTTCAGTCCCAAACGAGCCAATAATGGCGTCTCTACTCAGTAAAGTTCTCTTAAAGAGAAATGATGCAAAGGATCATATTCTACTTCTATTGGATGTCATAGAACTAAAATTGAAGTATATAGGCCACTATTTAGAGCATATTCATGCTAATCTTATCCTATGAATAGTTCAAAGTGTTTCTTGTCACATTGAGCCAATCCCATAGAGGTAGAGCCCTCTGGCAGATTGAATCCTTTTATTTTCTTAATAAAAATTAAGGCTTCGGTTTCTCAATTACTTAGTTTCTTCTAATCTATTAACATAGGCAATTCTATTCATATCAAACTCTTCAATATTTTCTTGTTATAAATTTATTTCATTATGATATTTTGTATCATTTTGAATTTGAGCTCTCTCAAGAAAACAAATCACAATGCCTTTCCAATAGTTTAGTTCCCTAACTAGTAAACCAAATTCCAAATTCTTGCATCATGAAAATATGTAATATAATTAATTATCAATAAATTTATCTTGAAAACAAAAAAAAATCATTTTCTTTTATATTTAAAAATAATTTCATATATTTATGAATTTGAAATTTAATTTAAAAACATTATTTGGGTCTTGGATAAATGGTGATGAGGCGGGTTGCTATGGCACTCATCACAGGTTCAATTCCCTTCCCTGATAGGGGTGGTGTACTTGGACATGTTGACGAAAGGAGAAAAAGAAAAAGAAAAATGAAAATTCCTACCAAACTTAAAAAAAATATATAATAAAATATTAAATTAAAAATAAATGGAAAATTAATTTAAACTGAAAATAAATGGAAAAAGATAGTATAATGTTTTTCCATTATAATATCAAAATATAAAAATACAGCAAGAGCCTTGGTGGGCATGTGCATGGGCATGGGGGTCTTCCTCGTCGTGCAACCTCTTCCAGGATATCAATGCATTTCATTCAGGCAAGCATTTCATTCAGGAAATATGGGAAGCTCGGGATATGACTCATCGAGAAAAATGTGAGGTTATGATGGAAGCACTCTAACAGTTGCAATACTTCCAATGACACATTCATGAGCATGTGGTTGTGGTATGGCATGGACATAATATGTTGTCGGAAAAATATATAAGTTGGAAGCATGGTTGACTCATTTGGAGCAGCATGTAGATTTCGAGTATTGCCCACCTCGCCCCCTTTGAGGAGAAGGCCTGATAATCTAGTGTCCATCACATTTTATGACTAGCCATGGTGACTGGGATGCTATGTATTTTGCATGTTTTTTGGTATCTTTGGCCTTCTAAGATATGGACGATAGCCCTTGGTTTATTTTAAATGTTTTGTGATGATTAGTTATCAATAGTAAAAAAACCCACTCAAAGTAGTAAAAAAACCCACTCAAAGTGAGACCAATAGTTTTTTGGTGTTATATGTAAATTTTTTTGGCAATTAATAAAAATTCTAATTCACAATTAAAAAAAAATCTAAAAATATAATGTTACTACAAACCTATAATATCACACTACACTAGATAATGGAAGATTAAAATTAAAACTATGGTCTTAGTAACAACCCTTACATGTTATTAATTAGTATTAGAGAATGGTTGCAATATTTGATAGTTAGCAAATGCATGTGTTAAAGAATCTTATATATTACTTCATGGTGTTTTCTTTCAATTAAGTGAAGACTTATCATAACCCAATTATCGAAACCACTTTTCAATACTACAAGAAAAATCCAAGATGACTCATCATAGTTAATATTTAAAATAGAGAAATATTTTTATTTTTTAATAATAAAAGATTACTTATTTCTTAAAATAAAATATTTCACTAAAATAAATTCTAGCAAAACTGTGATAATACAACACAATGTTAAATTTTAATTTTAAATATTTTTCCCAAAAAATTTCATCCTAAATTTCAATTAAAAATACTCTCCTACATATTTAAACATCAAACTTATATATAATACCTTAACCTTAAATATCACTTAGCCATTTATCAAACATTATTTAGTAAAATAGCAATATATTACATATTCAAATTCCAAACTTATTTATAATTCCTTAATAAGTGCCTCTTAAAAGTTTACCCAACCTTTCTTTTTAAATTAGATTATTTTAATTTCATTAATTAATTATTAGATTTTTTATTTTTGAACTGAACAATAATTTTATTTTTATAATAATAAAAAATTATTTACCTTTATTTTTATAATAATAAAATATTAATGGCCTCTTAGAATAAAGTGTTTTACTAAAATAAATTCCAACAATAATGTTTCACTAAAATAAATTCCAACAAGTACAATATTTGATGCATAACGTGAAATTTATGTTTTAAATATTTCTAATAAAAGATTTCATCTTACATGTCAATTATAAAAAAATACCTTACTACTCAAACTTGAAACTTGAATGTTATTTATAAAATTTAATTTTAACTGGCTCTTAACCATTTAGCCAATATTTTTTAAATGTTATTTATAAAATTTAATTTTAACGGGCTCTTAACTATTTATCCAATATTTTTTAATAAAATTATATTGTATTAATTCTATTAATTAATAATTCATCTTTAAAATAAAACAATATTTTTATTTTTATAATAATAAAAAATTACTTTTCTTTTAATATAAATTTTTTTTTTACTTAAAAAGTTCCAACCATTAGAATGTCATACTGCAACGCCATGCTATAATTTATAAATATTGTTGACAAATAATTTATCCTAAATTCCAATCAAAATATTCTCTCGCACATTCAAACTCCAAACTTATTTTTAATCTCTAATTTGAAATGCCTCTTAACTATTTACCTAAATTTATTTAATAAAATTACCTTATATTAATTTCGTTAATTAATTATTTAATGCTTAATCTTCAAAATATAATAATATTATTATTTTTATAATAATAATAATTTATAATGTCTAATTTTAAATGCCTCTTAACTATTTACTTAAATTTCTTTAATAAAATTACCTTATATTAATTTCGTTATGTAATTATTTAATGTTTAATTTTCAAAATATAATAATATTATTAATTTTATATGAACAATAATAATAAATTAATTTTTTCATATTATAAAAGTTTTAGTTTAACTAGCTTGTTTTTTTGTTGTGAAAATTTGGGGAGTGTTTTTTATAAAATCAGGTTATAGCTATTAAACTTCAAGATTTTAGGTGCCATAAAAGTTTTTGATAATGTTGAATCCATTTCTACTATAAAAAATATGATTCAAACACTTCTACACCAAGATTTCTTAAAAAAAAATTCCCCCACTTTTAACCATGCTCGCAATTCTTCAACCTCTATAAATAACTCCAATATAAAATCTTTCATTAAAATAAATTAAAAAAAAAAATAGAATTTAATAATACAACATCATGTTAAATTTAAATTTTAAATATTTTACGAGCTTAGATCCATTTTAAATCAAAATCTACCAAATAAAATATTCAAAACATATCTCCCATATTAAACTAAAGAACACTTTTTGGCAAAAAAAAAAAAATTACATTCATTCTAAATTCCAATAAAAAATACTATCGACATATTCATACTCCAAATTCATTTATAAAACATAATCCTAGAAACTAATAACCATTTACACAAGATTTAGTCAATCCTATGTTATTATCCTTTAAGAAAAAAATGAACAGTAGAGTATTCCATCACATCCCATTTAAAAATATAAAAATAATTTAAAAATAACCATCAGGTAGAATTTTCAAATTTTCCTATACTATCTATGATTACATCTCATAAGTCGCACGAAATGTTAATTGTGTGTTGTCACTTTCAAAAAAATTGCATTACTTACACATGCACATCAACTGTGTGCGACCATGGGAGATGTGCATGAATGTGCCAGTTTCTTAAAACGGCGGATCTATATATGAAACGCAGACCAGAAATGCTATTTTTTGTTTTATTAGAGGCAAAGATGTCAACGATGATGATGTTATGGGAGAATGTGAGACTCTCCGTGCTATAAAGGTCAGAGATGTATATAATATATTGAACTACTCATCTCAGAAACGCCGTCCACAATTTGGTAGGTAAAACAGTGGAAATTATTGTAAGATTTTGAAAAAAGATTGACCCCTTTTTTTTTTTTGGAAATCTTGATTAGAAGTTTCAATATTTTGAATGCCTTCGTAATGGTAGTGAATCCAAGAACAAATTAGATTTATTTCACTGCAAGACTCGCGACACGGAAAGTTGATTTGACATATTCGCAGTGGATACATTATTAAATAAGTTACATTCGCTGTCGATAAATTATTAAATAAACTATTTCTTTCTCTCAACAAGTTGTATATAAAACCATTGCTTTTGACTTCCAGACTTAACACATCATTTTTAACAGATCATTCTACACCGTATTCTGAATTTCTACCCTTGATAGTTTGTTCTTGCTTACAAGGCAGTTATAATTTTTATTATATTCGAAAAGTTAAAAATTATTCTTTCGCTATTACATACACTTTATGCTAAATTTCTTTGTTGTACTATATATTTGTATTTTTATTAAATATGGAATGATTAATCATTTTTCTTTTAATTTTCATTTCATGATTTTATAGATTTTTTTAATATTAAAATTATTTTACAATCTGTATTTTTTAAAATAAATTTATATTATATTATTATTTTTAAATTAAGAGACTTCATATTATGGATTTCAAAAAGTTACATAGATCAAATAAGGTTTTGAGGTCATGATAATCTCTTTTTATAATAATATTAGTTAAACAAAAAGTACATAGGATAAGTTGATTATATAGACATTGATTGAAAATAGACCCATAAATCATATACATAGCATGTTTATTATAAGATTTATAAGCAGAGTGTTGGGCAGAGATGTTGACTATGAATGTGATCTTCTTATTTACAATTGGGAGCACTCCCCATGAAGGAGTTGTGGCTACATATACTAAGAATAATATCATGCGTGTTGTCTATTTCTTCCAGTTTGTCTTCCAATTTAGCATGCTCGTGAATGTTTTGTTTCTGGTCAATGTGGTAGTTAGCAAGAATGTGCCGAAGAAGTTCTTTGATATGCTAGTATACATTGCCAGTCTACATATAACCGACTTATCTAAATCGTGTGGATGTGCTTGTGTTAGGAATCCAATTTTGAGTGTTACCTTGCACATGTTAATCTAAAGTACATGTGCACTCTTGTTGGACAAGGACTTTGTATCAAGCAATCTCCTAATGGACTAGGCTTGGGATGATTTGTTCGTAACGAGCTTGGGAATGTGTGGCTTAGTTGCATGCTCATTATTGAGTGGTGCGAGGTAGATTCTTGGATGACGGGGTGGAGCAAGAGGGGCGACCTCTGCCCCTTCCTCAACAACAAGTTATAGGATTGATTTGAGTCATGTTGATGAGATCGGGTTGAATTAGATCAAAGTGGAGTGGTTGAGTGATAGAAAGGGGATGTTATGAGGTAAAAAAGGGTTAAGGGAGATGGAAATTGATAGAGGGCTAGAGGATAAAAGGCGGAAGGAGAACAAAATGGAAACATGTGGGCTGATGACAAAGAGCCTAGATTGTGAGTCAAATGAGAGGAGCTAACAGAGCCAAAAAATAATGAGAAGGATGGATCAAATTGTGTTGCTATGTGAAGTTGCTCCATTCTACACACGATTTACAAAACAAGATGGCAAGAGAGAAACCCAAATAGTAGTAGTTTGATTTAGAAGGAATTGAATTGGAGTGAAAATGAACCTACCTTGCTGTTGGAGGAGCTCGCTATGAATAAGTGGATGACCCAATTTGTTGTTGCTGAAATTGTAGGTCATCCCAGGTTGAATTTCCCAGACAGAGAAGATAATATGTGGAGGCAACTCTGCATGATCTTCATAAGGGGGTGATGGCATCTTGATTTCAAGAGTTTTTTAAGATTGAGAACACACATTTTTTCCATCATCAAAGCACACTAGAATTGTTATAAAGAGATCACCACCTGCTCAGATTTGCATTCAAGATTGTGTGTAGTACTGAGGTGATTATGATGGGAGGTGCTCCTAATAGCCACATACTCAGAGGATTTAAGGTTGATAGTGTAGCAATGATGGCAGACTATCATTATATCATGATGACATGGTTGGTTCTTGATTTGACCCTCTCCAAAAACATGATCTTCGTGGGACTTTTCCTATTTCCATCGACGTAATTCAACCTACTAAGATCACACTCGACTCCTCACCATTTACTCCTAGTCACATGAAAAATAGAGAACTAGTAAAATAGATCAAAATTAGATTTAAAGAATGAGGGATGAAGTTAATGGAATAAGTGACAATATTTAAGAGACATCACATCCTTAGATATGCATATGTATTATTTATTATTTTATTATGGTTTAAATTTTATTTATCGCATATAAAACATAACTAGCAATTGCACCACATGTTGCAAAAGAAATTTCATAAGGTAATAGCATAGGAAAGAGTAGCCTAGAAGAAATAAGTTGTTGTAGAGAAGGAGCCATTGTGAAGGAATGAAAGACAATTTTTTCTTCCATGCAAGCAGGTCGTGCAGGTTTCAAAGATATTGATGATAAGAGTTATCAACTAGAAAAATTTGTTATAGATATTGAAATAGGCAATTGTGGGTGAAAGCATATATATAAACCAACATAATATGTTCACATATATAAAAATTTTGTTATAGATATTGAAATATGAAATTGGGGGTGAAAATCCTTTGGTGATTAATAATCCTCTGAAACAAGCATGAATTGACTTGTTAGAAATTGTATAGTGTATATGAATAACAGTAGCCTTGGTATACAAGAAAGTGAATGTCATTTTAATATGGGGACATTTTTGGAAGGAGATATTGTTTTGTATGTTATGGTTTATTTTCTTAACTCCAAACTTGGTTTATTATTTCTCTATATACATAAGAAACAAAAAATACAAAGTAATTTCACAATTTTAAGTTATAGTTTTATATTTTATAATTACAAATCTAGTTTGTTATTAAACTATTTTACACACATATATTTATTCAAATGGATTATATTGTGAATATGTTTTCCCCTATTATTTGATTACAAAATTATTGTACTCCCTACTAAGTAAAACAACTTTATTAATAAAGAATTAAATGCCAAATTGAAATATTGCTCAAGCAAGAACTACTATAATATTTAGAACTGATTTTTTGATGTATAAATTATTTGTTTTAATGTTGTTGAATTTCCCTTACCTATTATCTTCAAACCCCATGGGGAGGTATTGAACATAGGAGCCAAATTTAGGTAAATAAACATTCACATTGTCAACTCGGAAAAAAATAAATTATAATGCTAAAATTCTCTTACCTAATCATATTTTTAAATATATAATTGAGTTCAATTTATTAAAAAAGAAAGGAAATATTAAGAAGCTCCTATAGTTATAAAAGGTAATTGACATGAAAAATAAAAAATCTCCTCATGACAACATACAAATGTTAATCTTAATTGAATCATTAAAAAACTAAAAAGAGATAATAGACAGTATCACAATTTTTTTATCAGAATTAAATGTTCCTATATGAAACAATTATGGCTTTCATCAGTTCAAGAGAAGTAAAAACAATTCTATTGAGAAAACAACTCTAGCATTGAGAGAGATTTGGAAGCAACTATTGAATTGGTGAACATGTCTTGCTCTATGGTGTTGGATATTGGGCATAACTTTCTTGATCTTGCATACAAGAAATTTTCATGTAGTTTATACTACATTAACCATGAATTTGTCAACATTTAGAGCACACCTGCCATCACGTTTGTAGATAAAATTACAATAGAGTATCACATTTTTCTTATCATATCTAAATGTCCCTATATGAAACAACTACCTTGTGCCTCATAGTTTAAATTTGTGGGAGGAGGAATCCCAAGGTGCAAGCAAGAATAAGAAGAGAAAGAATAATATAATTTGGGACATGAGAATCTCATTTGGGACTTGAGATAGATTCATTCTCTGCACATCTAGACTCAAAGCTTAATAAAACAAAACTCACCATACTTTGAAATTTTCAAATAAATATCTTAAAAACTAGAATATCAATTTAATACATTTTTTTCTTGAATAAGCTTAATCTATTAGTATACAAAAAAAATAAAAAAATTACATGGAGGCCAGGGCCTCAGAAGTTCTGGCCCGTGAAATGGGCATTCTAGTACAACCATGAAGCTCTAACATTTTATCAACCCATAGTACCCAAACACAGAGATAGCCATGAAGCTCAGTCAGGAAATTCAGCAAAAGAGTGTCGCCCTCATAGGGGAAACTGGCCATGAAACTCCAGTAGTTTATCAACCCACAATGACTAGAACAGGTTATACAAACATAATCATTCCTAGACAAAAAACTCTGCCACCCGCGAAGGGGAAACTGGCATTTAGACAAGTTGTAGATCTGAAGAAAACTAATCTGAGACAACGAGCAAAAACCGAAGCTGAACCTGGTTCGAAAATCATCCAAAAACAAGCTAATATGGAAATTGGCCATTAAGTACCTTGAGAGGAGGGGGGAGACTCGACCACACGATAGGCGAAGGCGTAAGGGTCATCCTTGACCTACAAATCAGCTTTAGCACTGGAACCGCCTTGCTTGGTGTCATCCTCGCCCGACTTGTCAACAGGAGCAACAAAACAACCTTGCTTGATGTCGTCCGAACCAGAAGCAATTTTGAGGTTCTACGAGGAGCTACACTCGACCTCTTTCCGTTTCTGACCTCCTATGGAGGGAGAGAAGGGCTTATCAGCTGCCAATCGAGCCAGATGAGAACCCGTGAGGTCGGCATTCAATTCAGGAGGCTCCTCTTTAAAATCTGTAGTTATGGTGGCTGTAATAGTTGGCATGTTAAGTAAACAGGGGAAACGGAACTATGCCTTATGCTGCTGACCCGGGATGAGACTGGAGATGCCTCTTGTATGCTGAGAAATCCCGCGACTAGCTTAAGAGCCACGTCCACTTCTAGTCTCAGGGTAACGACCCCGTGGGGAGTCGAAGGGAGGAGATGAGGAGCTCAGAGAGGTAGAGGGAGGGTGGTGGGGAGGACCTCCACGGCTCGAGCTATGTCGGCACCTCATCCTTTGGCGCAATCGAGGCATAGGAATCAAGTGAGAAAGACAGAGTGAGACAGAGCAGGAAGTGGAAGGCGGGGACTAGACTTGTGGACCACAACTGAGCACAGAGGGCTGAGAAGCGATGAACGGCTCTGGGAGGGAGACAGAGTGAAAACCGATGCTCTATGAGCAAAGGGAGCTCTGCGAGACGTGCAGACCTGGAATGAGGTCTAAGCAACAAGAAATTGAGCATATGCGTCTAGTAATGGTCCTGGAGCTAGGCTCAGAGACCGCCGAGGAGCAACAAGAGCAGAGAGGCAACAATGCCGGCTTGAAACTTCCATAAGAAGCCATGTCCCTATGGAGCAGACGCAAACATGGGCAACTGTGCTGCGTAAATGCCTTGGGTGGCTTGACGTTAATGCAATTAATGTTCTCGAGGGCGAGAGGAAAGGTGGCGGTGGTAGAATCCCACGCGCCCACCCAACTCCTCTGCCACCTTTCATGCACTCTGAACACCCGCATCTGGGGTCAATTTAATACATTTTATTCAATTACACATTTAGCAATATTCATTTTAAAAAAATAGAAATTTAAATTACTATTTTAAATAAAAATATTACAACACATTTAACAATATTCATTTAAAAAATACAAATAAAAATTACTATTTTAAATAAAAATAGTACAAAGAATCGCATTAATTACCATGGACCTAGTGTACCTTCCTCTTATTACTTTTTAAATACCTTTTAAAATACCTAATGTTTGTAACTTATTCTCAATCACATAGTGTCAATTTTATAAAACTATAATATACAAGTCTCACTTTTTATAGCTTTGGTGGAAGGATAGAGTATCTAAATTCCCTTACCTTTTAAGAAGCATCCTCAATTATTGTACCACCCACCTACGCATCCAATCTAGACATCTTAGGTTATTCTAAATTGATCAAGGGTATAGAATTTATAGGGTGATGTTCTATGTTCACTAAAATTCCCATAATGTCCATCACTATGTATGGGGTTCATTGCAACCTTGGATATATTCTGTGAGTTGTTGTGATTTTTTTTTTGTGGCTAAAACTTACTTTTTGTAGTCACCTAGTTACCATGATTTAAAACTTTGTTATCGTCTCAGATCCTTAATATCATTAGATATATTTTGTGAGCTAATGTGATGTTTTGTTTGTCACAATGATTCAAAAATTAGTTATTATACCACACTATTGATTTTCTCATTGTCTATTTTGTTTATGAATCATTTAAAAAAACCATAGGAACATTTAATTTTACACTCTGATCTCCCCAGATTGGGTGGGGGTTTCAAAAATTGGAGAGTAAATTGAGCGGTTATTGTTAGAAATTGTTGTATAAGATGGGAAATTTGGATGTTTTGTAGAGAATATGGATGTCATAACAGATATCTATTTTGAATTTTTAGTGTCTCTAGCCACCATGCATCTAATAAGATCCATTTCAACTGAGAACGAGAATAGATCACCGTGTGAATGATAACTTGTGACATCCCTGACCATTTTATTTGATTGTGGATCAGGTTACAAACTAATACTTTGTGAAATACCTAGCCATTTTCTTTGATTGTGGATCAAGTTATAAAATATAATACACTCTCTCTTCAAAAGACTCTACAATATATATTGGATGAAGGGAAAGGTTATGATAAAAAACAATAAAAGAACCCCTTAGGGTTATGTCAACTTACGCTATTTTTAATCACATAGTGCCAATTTTGTAAAACTATAATCTATAGTAAGGACTAAGTGGGTTTTTTCTTTTGTAAGTTTTGTTTGAATTGAAAAATTATGTAGTGAAAAACTTTGTTTAAAATTTCAGAACAAAAAGTTGAGTAAGTTTGACATCATATAATATGAAATTTGTTTATGATTATAAAGTAAAAAAACATGTAATATTTTTTTAGCTACAATTAGGTAACTAAAGATATGTATATAGTTTTTTTTTAATAGAAGAAATTTGATATTCATTAACAAAAAAAATCGGAAAGAGTATGTATGTAGTTACAAACTATTACAATTAAGTAATTAAAGGTAAAGATAAAAAGAAAAAAACACTAACATTATAAAAAAACATTCACAACTAGAGAAGTTGTTTTCAAATAAGGTCAATACCATGGGTTGTTATTATAATTTATTATTATTTTATTTTATTATTTTTGTTTTTTATTGTATTTTGACCTAGCCAAAATGTTCATTGCATTATGTCAATTTTTTTAATTAGTTTACTTTTATTTTTATTTTTGTGTAATTTGACATAGTCAAAATGTTAAACATGACATTACAACATTTCTATTATACACCTAAAATCAATCTAACTTATAAAAAAAAAATAGCATTATAAAAAAATATATATATAAAACTTTTTACTTGTGGATCTAATGACCAAAAACATTTCAATCCATTTCTAATGACCTAACATTTGATGCAATGGCTCAGACATGGACACATTGGCTGCTAGGGAAGTTGTTTTCAAATAAAAACCCCTTACAGCTTAATAATTAAATGTTAACTAATGCATATCACTAAAATATAATTAACTTTTTTTCAAAACTGAACGCTCTAAAAAAGGGAAAACAATGTCCATAAAAAAAATTTAAATATAAATAAATTATTTCTTATGTA
This sequence comes from Pinus albicaulis, assembly GCA_034641835.2. NCBI lineage: Eukaryota > Viridiplantae > Streptophyta > Pinopsida > Pinales > Pinaceae > Pinus > Pinus albicaulis. The sequence continues at coordinate 991,556,914 of CM076579.1, read as the reverse complement.
AATTATTTAATATCCATATATTTAAGAGTTGAATTTCCTAAAAAAAATATATGTATATTTGCAATGAATATTGAAAATTAAGATTTTATGAAGAGTAAATCACTATTTTTACTTCATGTGATTTTACCATTAATCTTATCCTGAATTACTTTCCAAATTGTAATATCTAAATGAAGTGAAACATCAAACCCATAAATCATTTATTCAAGTTTTTATTAGTTTGAAAGAAATAAAATCCCAAAAAATCTATCAATAATAATAAAACATTACTATATTGTTATTCGCATGCACCAATGATCATCAACCAGGGAAGATTTTAAAACTATTTTTTGGAATGATTTATTAATAGTTGTTTATTAAAAATAGGTGGAACTTATAAAAACAGAAATTGAAGGTTTAAAAAGTTTATCAAACCCTATTTATTATACAAAGACTCGTATTAAATAAATTACGTGAGGCTCACTCACGTGACATCACACATGTAATGGTCATAGTGGGAAGGAGAGTAGTTAAGGAGAGATTACTGTACACCCGATATTAAATGTGAGCTCTTCATTAAAAGTTTTGATCTATAATTATATTTGGATTCCATAAGGTGAAAGGAGGGACATTAACCTCCTTTCAATTTTTACCATCGATGTGAAATGTCAATCGTTGATTAAAGGTGGCTCTCATCTCTATATTAAAATTTGAAGTTTTTATAAATATAATTATAAATTGTATTTATATTTGTAAAAGTTTTATAAAGTTGTGTAAAACATTTGTTTGTTGTGCAGTGTAGAGGGCGACTGCATCTATGCATTACATGTCCTTTGATTCTAGTATTCGAGAGGAGCGAAAATACTGAAAATTTATATATACGGACAAACTCTGAAAGAAGTAATACATATTTGAAAGTCATGCTGAAAAGAGAAGAGTAGATTAGTCAATATTTATGTGGCTGATTTGGTGTGGAGTAGAATTCTCCATATTTTCTTCATTTCCCGTGTTCCTTATGTTGATGGAACTAGTACTAGGAGCAACACATTTTTCTAACATGTATTTTAGGATTTGAATCGATTCTTCAGTGTGAGAGCATCTGTTAGAAAGATTGCCAAACTGGGCTTGAAGAGATGACACCCTTGAGAGAAAAAAGTTAACATCAGCCTCGTGCCTATCATCAAGGGCTTTAACATCTTTTTTTAGCTTTGCGTCGAGAGTCTTCTGATGTGCACGAATTTGCTCAAGCTCTGCCTACAAATCTGCACAGTGAAGATAGTCTTAATTTCGTGCCATGCTATTTTATGAAGAGTTTAGAGGCCAATGAGACCGATATCGAGGCAGGAATACTGCACCAACCTGCATAAAACAACTAAGGAGGAGAAAAAAAAAGAGAAGAGAAGTGATCAGAGGAGGCTAGACTATGCAAGGAAAGCGCCAAGGAATTGAAGTGGTAGAAAGGATGATATAAAAAATAGAGGATATATAAAAAAAATAGGATATAATAAACAGAGTTACCGGGGACTTTGTGCTCCACAGCGATGCCCAGGAGCAGAAACCGAACTTGACACAGGTCGCCATGGAAGAGAGACTAAGCAGGGGTAGAAAAAGAGAGGATGAGGTAGAAGGCAGGGAACACTGGAATAAATAGAGTCGCACAGAAGAGGAGGTGCCTTGTTGGGTGAGGTCCAAGGCTAAAGAGTCACGGGAATGGAGTGATAAGAAGTACAAATGGCACAAGCGGATTCAGAAATGCCAGAGTTGGAGATCGACTAATATCTTGTTGCAACGAAATTCATGATCAAGGTAGATCGATTTCATGTATGGATTCGTTGCACAACAATTGACCAAGAATTCGAGCGTAGGCTCGATTTTCCAAAAGATCTGCTTCTTTGTTGTGTATTCAGAGGATGTGGAAGAAGGAGGCCTCTTTCATTTTGTGCAGGAGGATTCGACATCTGCTGATGACTTGGTCGAGAGCTATATTGGCAATAGGACGATTGTGAACCATAATATTGATTATGATTGCTGAGTCTCCTAAAATCATGGTGTTTTTTATTGAGACTTTTTTCGATTGATATAAGCCTTGAAAGAGAGCTAAAGAGTCTGCTCTGTTATTGGACAGAGTTCCAAGACTCCATTCAAAGGTTGAAAGAGGATCCCCACTTTCATTTCTTATGATGCCACCAGCCCCAGCTATTCCCGGATTGGATTTAGATGCAACATCAAATAAAAGAGTGGGTCTATCACTAGCCTTGATCCAATCCACGAATTCATTCTCTCTGAGTTGAATTTTCCAGGTAATATCGGATCTGTAATGAATTTTTGGGGAGGGGTTATTATTATTGCTTTTGGCTAAAAGATATTGGAGGAAGTTCTTTTCCTCTCCACACACATCATTAGGATCAATCCTGCAGTTGCTTTTAACAGAAATTTCTTCAAGGATTAGGCTCCAAGTATTATTGCATAGCTTCCTCTAGGAAGGCTCTTTGCCTCTGAAAATCTCGATGTTCCTAGAGAGCCATATATTCCACAAGACCACATAGGGAAGGGTGTTTCATACCCTCCTCGAGAGTTTTTTCTTCTTGTTTCTCCAAGAAAAATTGTTTTTCCAAGAAGGAAGCAACTCAGCTACAGAGCTCATAGGAGTTCTATTAGAATGAAAATATTTGGTGAGTTATGTCTAGCAATGAATGGTGAAGGGACACCAGATGAAGAGATGAGAGATCATTTCCTCTTTGTTTTGACAGTTTCGGCACACTGAAGGTCCTATAACGCCTCTTTTTTTGAGGTTTTCTGAAGTTAGAACTTTACCTTTCAAGAGAAGCCAAGTAAAAAAATTTATCTTAGGAATTTCTTCTGACTTCCAAACAATCTTCCATATTGTCCAGATTGGTGATGGATAAAGCTCCTTGCATAGATACTGATATGTTGACTTGATGGTGAAGGCATTACTTGAAGGGTCCCATCAGAAGCCATCAATGCTATCTTTTTTAATAGGAGTTGAGCCATGCAGGTGGGTTGCAAATATCTGAGCTAATCTTCAAGGTGTGAGGGGATTTTCGAGAAGTTCCATCTGGTCCACATCTAGGTTTGTGCATCCCATTTTGAAAACTGACTCAGAACATTGAGGCCCATGTTTCTATAGGAGTGGATAATATTTTGAGTGTCAGGCCTATCCATAAATGGAAATTGTCCCATAATCCGATCCATTCCAATATTGATGGTGTTACCTCCTTTGGGTATATTTGAAAGATTTTGAGCTAGAATAGGGATGGTTTTTTCTGCATGAAGACCATATTTTGGAGTAGGGTCTATTAGGGATTTCTTGATACAGGAGTTGCTGCTAGGTGAAATTTAAATATTTTACTTCCAGAACTTTTTTCCACCAATTTTGGTTCCCATCGATAAGTCTCCACACAATATTCCCTCTAAAAGTCTTATTCATGAGTTTGGGGGAGCGAACTCCAATGCCTCCTTGCTCCTGATATTGTATTACGTGATTCCATTTGATGAGATTATATTTTTTTTGTAATTATTTCTTCCTTGCCATAGGAAGTCCCTGATGATAGCTTCATTTTTAAGATGAACACTGGTAGGGGCTTGAAGAAGAGTGAATTGATATAGAGGGAGGGAAGATAACCAAGACTTAAGCAGAATGAGATGACCTACAGGGTTGAGCCAAGATGAGCCACATTGATGAACTTTCCTCTTCATTATATCAATAGTAACATTCCAAACTTCAGCCTTCAGATATTTGATACTTACCGACATACCTAAGTAGTTAAAATGGTCCCAATTTTTCTTGCAAGGAACACCAAAGATATTGGCAATGCTGTGAAAAGTTTGGCTAGAAGCATTCTAGCCAAAGACACAACTTTTGATATGGTTGATCAGACCTCTAGAGAAAAGCATAAATTTACCCAGTACATTTTTAAAGCATTGAGCAATGATGTTGGATGCTCCTCACATTAACAAATTGTCATTTGAAAATTTGGAATGATTCATATTTCTAACTCCGTTGCCATATTTTATGCCCGTTATGAGATCCACCCATCTCATATGATCCAGAGCTCTGCTGAAGGATTTCGCCATAAGAATGAACAGGTAGGGAGAGAGGGGGGAACCATGCCGAAGTCTTCTTGTGGATTGAAGGTAAGGAGTTGGTCTTCCGTTGATGAGAGGAGATATCCAGGGCCCAGAGATGCAAGATTTGATGAAGTTAAGAAAACTTTGGTCGAATCCCATTTTTAGGAGTACAACAAAGAGAAAGGGGTGCCTAACCCTATCAAATGTGTTGGCGAGATCAAACTTAAGGATGAAGCCTTTTTCAGTTCAAGATATGTTGGAATGGATGGCTTCTTGAACAAGGAGGATAGAATCAGAAATTTGTCTTTGAGATATGAATCCTCCATGGTTCTCGAAGATGAGTCTATTCATGTGAGGCTTGAGGGGAGTGGCCAGGATTTTTGTGATGAGCTTGTACGAGGAATTGTAGAGAGAGATAGGCCTAAATCTAGAAAAGGTAGAGGGGCGATTTTCTTTAGGAATGAGGGCTAGGCATGTAGAGTTAGTATATCCCCCAATTTTTTTTTAATTTTTTTTTTTTGATGTGCCCACTGTATCATTTTGATAAGATCTTTTTTTATGAGATCCCAATAAGCTCTCTAGAAAGAGATCAGAAACCCATCTGGACCAAGGGCTTTATCCAAGTCTACGGTCCAAATAGCATTTTCGACCTCATCTTTAGCTATTTCTCTATTGAGGGAGTTGTTTGTCACTTTAGTGATCAAAGGTGGGAGGTACTGAAGCAGATATGAGTAATCTTTAGGCATTATGATCTCAGTGAGGAGGTCTTTAAAATGTGAAGTTGTATCTTGTTTTATTTCTTCTTGATCTGTTTGAATATTCCTTGTTTCATCATTTATGGAAGCAATGTTGATTTTAGCTTTGATAAAAATGGTTTTCTTTTGAAATAAGGTTGTGTTCTTATCACCAGCTTGTAGCCATAAGTTTTTAGATTTAAGGCACCATTTCCCCTCCTCTTTCCTGTTTATACAATAAAACTGCTAGTAGAGATCCTTTTCCTGATTAAGGATATATTGACTTGGGCCTTGAGAGTCTATATTGGCATGAACATCCTTCAGTTTTTCTTTAATTTCTATTTTGATCTTATCAGGTTCCTTATAGTGAATTTTCACCCATTCTTTTAAAGCTTGCTTTGTTTTTTTCAATTTGGTCTCTCATATAAATATTGGCGATCCTTCAACGTGTTGTAACCACACATTCCGCACCAACTAGTTTGTGACCTGTATATCATTCCATATCGGGTTGTACTTGAATGGAATGGGTCCAAGAGGGTGTTGATCGACAAGAGAAAGAGTAATGGGGTAATGATCCGATGCAGTGAAGGTGAGCACACTAGCAGAAACTGAAGAGAATTGAGAGAGGAGTGTGACATCTATCCAAATTCTGTCAAGTATTTCCATAATATTTCCTTTTCCTATTCTCCTGTTACTCCATGCATATCTACAATTCTTAGGCGTTGTGTCCACCAATTCCTATTCTTGCATTAATTTTTCAAGCTGATTTCTGAAGGGATCATCCCCGAAACAGCCTCCTCTTTTCTCATTTGCATAAAGGATTAGATTAAATTCTCCTCCCATTATGATGTTACTACTTTCCTCATTGTTCATGTCTTCCTTTAAGGAATTCCAACATAACTATTTGTCTCTATAGTGATTTGGACTATACACATTATACACAATGATTCTTTGTTGGTCTTTGCTATTTTCTAAAACAATTTTGAGCCAATTTTGATTTTCTATAGTGCCTTTATGATGCCATATGTTTTCTGTCCAAATTGTAGCTAATCCCCCAGAGGCACCTCTTGATTCCAACAGAGTGCCATCGTATTGCTTTTCTTTGATTATTATTTTCTTCATATCTGTCTCTCCTTGTTTTGTTTCTTGAAGGAGGATAAGCTTTTCTTGATTTATTAGATCCCTCAGAGCTGTAGTCTTGGAGGGAAGCCCTAAACCCTTGCTATTCCAAGAGAGAACTTTCATCATTGCATGAAGACAGTTCGGAGAGTTTCTTTCCCTCCCTACACCTTTTGTCCTACATCTTTACTATTCTGCCCCAATATATAACTTTCAATGGGATTTTGAGTTCCCAATGATATGTCTTTTTGTGAATTTTCATTCCATTGTTATTTTATTGATTTTCTTCTAGGGCCCTGCTTATTATGCGATTCCAGAGATTCTCCATGCTCCTTAGATGAGTTTCTAGTGATATGAATGGAGGTCGTTTCTTAAGAATATGTATTGATATCATGAATGAGAGGTGAGGTGATGGGAGAATATATTTGGGAGGGAAGAGGGGAGAGAGGGGGATCATAATCAAGGTGGGATATGGCTGAGAAGGGGTTAGACAACAGGTTTGAAGAGGGAGGTATAGAGGTAGTGGGAAGATTGCATGGATCCGGGACCTTGTTAGAGGAGGGAGGAAAGGGGTTGGACTTGGCATGGGGAACATCTTGAGGATTATTATTTGTAATAGGATTATATTTATTTTTTTAACAGTCTCCCATGGTCGATCTGATTCTGGACATTCAACATTAATATTTTTTGAACAACGATTAGAAAAGTGACCATATTCATGACATACCTTGCATTTGAACGGAATATGCTCATAGTCAATCTGCTGGATGTGCATCTAATCATCCACTTTTAGCTTGATGGCTTCTGGGAGACCTTTTCCCAAGTCTACTTCGACACAAATCCTGGTGTAGGCTAGCATATTCTCCTTAGGTTCACTACTATCAATGAATTTACTGATAGCATTTACAATAGCTCTAACAGAATCATCCCCCCAGCAGTGCAAAGGGAGGTGCGGGAGACACACCCAAACATGGACAACATTCAGCACATCGAGTTCTAGATCAAATTCAGAAGTCCATTTGTTAAGATAAAAGCCCCTGGAGTCCATGAAATAGGGCCCGTTTCTGAATATCAGGTCTTTATCTTCTTTAGATTCGAAGTGGAAGGTGAAATATCCCTTTCCACAGAATTTGATAGATATTTTACCAGCGACCTTATCAGACTAGTTTCGTTCAATCCATATCTGAATCATCTTCGATGATGGCCAGAGGCCAGTGAACTGCCCTGTTAATCTCTTCTTTGCCAGCCAGGATGTAGGTTTAAACCCTAAACATAAATTATCTACACACAAATCTTATAACAGAAAATAAACAATAGTGAGAGCATAAAACATAAAATAGATAAACACAGAGATTTTCCCCTGGATCCCAAATTGGGATGAACAACTTAATTTTTCATTATATTCCTTTTAGTGTTACAACACATATATATACATGCCGAAGCATACAAAAACCCCAATCCATTAACCCTGGATTAGAACATAATCATAGTTCCCTTAAAAAGAATCTACAGAATACCAGGGGCCGAAAACCATCCTACCCCAAAACCATGTGAAAAATCATGCACAAAACATGGGTGGGTTTGCCTATGAGTGGGTCCGCACACCAAACAAATTTTCGTCAGGGCACTGCCCCGAACTCCAACAGTGGGGGCTGCCTCCCCACTTGTGACCCCCCTGCTTTGTCCGGTGCAACGTATAGCGCATGGGTCTAGTCATGGAAAGAATATAGCACATACCCAAAATTCTCCCACTTGTTGTTTTCTTTCCACAAGGGGCCACAGGAGAGCTTAGTCATTGGGCCAATTCTTCAACACCCATTGTTTCTCTACACCAAGAGAACTTCTGAGTGCTCACAGACTTCGTCAATGCATCTGCAACATTCTTCAAAGTGTCCACCTTTACGAGAAACACCCTTTTAGCCTCAACCATATCTCTAACAAAGTGATATTGAAAATCAATGTGCTTTGTCTTTGAATGGTAAGCAAGGTTCTTAGCTGAGAAAATTTCGCTTTGGCCATCGCAGTCTATCCTTATAGCTTGTTGTACCAACCCCATACTTGAACACAATCTTTGCAACCAAATTTCTTCCTTGCTTGCATGAGTGGCCGCTATGTATTCTACCTATGTAGTTGAAAGAGCCACTACAAAATGTCTTTTACTCATCCAACTGACTGCGCCTCCAAATAGGCTAAACACATACCCACTTGTAGATCTTCTTTGGTCCAAATCTCCAGCCCAGTCTGCATCAAAAAAACCACGAATGTCCAACATTCTTTCCAATCCTGGTCTTCCCTGGTAGCACAAGCCATAATCACTAGTGCCACGTAAATATCTGAAAACCCGCTTCACTGCTATCCAATGCTCCTTCCCTGGGTTTGACATAAACCTGCTCAATACTCCCACTGCATGTGCAATGTCTGGTCTAGTACAGACCATTGCATACATCAAGCTACCCACTGCACTTGCATATGGAACACGGGACATATACTTCTCTTCTTCTTGTGTCTTGGGACACTGTTCAGCAGACAGCTTTACACCTACAGGAATAGGAACATTCACCAGTTTACTATCCTGCATATTGAACCTCTGCAATATAGTCTCGACATACTTCCTCTGGTTTAACCAGAGCTTCCTCTTTGCCAGATCTCTCTTAATTTCCATGCCCAAAATATAGTTTGCAGCACCAAGATCCTTCATGTCGAATTTGGAGAAAAGTTGGGTCTTCAAATCTTGGATAATTTCTTTGTCATTTCCAATCAACAACATATCATCCACATACAAGACCAAATAAATAACACGGTCACCAATTAATTTAAAATAAACACAGTGATCCTCCTTGCTTCTGGTGAAGCCAAGTCCCCGTATATAGGTATCAAATTTCCGATACCACATCCTTGGTGACTGTTTTAACCCATACAGAGACTTCTTCATCCTGCATACCAGTTCTTTCTTACCCTTCACCATAAAGCCTTCAGGTTGCTTCATGTAGATCTCCTCTTCTAGATCCCCGTGAAGAAATGCTGTCTTCACATCCATCTGTTCTATCTCAAAATCAAATGCGGCAGCAACAGATAAAAGTAATCTAATAGAAGTAACTTTGGCAACAGGAGAAAAAATATCACCAAAATCAATTCCCGGCACCTGGGAATAACCTTTCGCTACCAACCGAGCTTTGTATTTCTCCACCTTGCCTTCTACATTCATCTTCTTCTTAAACACCCATTTTCTCCTAATGGGCTTCCTTCCAGCCGGCAACTCCACCAGATCCCATGCCTCATTTTTGTGCAAGGATGCCATTTCATCAACCATGGCCTCCTTCCAGAGTTTTCCATCCTCTGAATCTACTGCCTCCCTGACAGTTTTTGGATCATCATCAGTTATAGTTAAGGAAAAACCTGAACAAAAAGCAGATGGACTATACCTTTCTAGTTGCCTTCTTTCCCAAGTTGATCTTCTCACAGCTGGAGTTTGTGGCTCTTCCTCTTCTGAGTCTTCTTCTGTTGTAGAGTTTTATTCATCCTCCTTTAGCTCAAACTCTATCTTCTCAGGTTCCTTTGGTAGGACTTCATGTGTAAAAACATCTTTCACCTCTCTAAACACCACATCTAGAACGTACACAACCTTCATAGAATTTTCTGGGTTCCAAAGCTTGTAACCCTTTAAACCATCCTTATGCCAAATAGATACCTTTCGGTTATTATCCAACCGAATCCTTTTCTCCTTTGGAACATGTACATATTCATCATCCAAATACCCTTAGATGTGAAGAGGGTTTCTTGTCCATACCTCTGTGGAGTCTTATCCTCAGCCGTTGAAGGTAGTCCGTTAACTAAGTAACATGCGGTCTCCTGCTTGCTGCGAAATTCTTGTCCTAACCCGGTACCACTGAGCATGCTTCTTGCCTTTTCCATCAGTGTTCTGTTCATTCTTTCTACAACTCCATTTTGATGAGGTGTGTATGGAGTAGTCTTCTGTCGTGCTGTACCACACTTCTTACAGAACTCTTCAAATTCCTTCTTGCAGAGCTCCCCACCATTATCTGTCCTCAGCGCCTTTATCTTCTTCTCTGTCTGGTTTTTCACTAGAGCCTTAAATTCTTTAAATTTGTCAAAAGCTTCAGATTTCTTCCTCAAGAAATATATCCATGTATTCCTTGAGAATTCATCTATGAATGAAACATAGTACACAGACTTTCCCAGTGATGGAACTGACACAGGTCCAAACACATCCACTTTGTACTACAGTTCATATCTTGTTCGCCCTCTTAGCACCGAAGGAAAACTCACCCACCTTCCCATATACACAATGTTCACAGAAATTGAAATCCAAAGAGAAATTAGACATACCTTCTACCATACCATTTCTATGCAGTATCTGAAGGCCCTTCTCTCCAATATTTCCAAGCCTTTGATGCCATAGCATGGTCTTTTCTCCAGAGACAACTGGGCTTTCCGCTCTACTTTCAGGAACCATAGAAATATTACACCCATCAATAACAGTGCTACCTTGTAGGTTGTACAGATTTCTAGTCCAAACTCCCCACATTAATACTAGTGCTCCCCGAACCATCTTACAAGCATCTTTCTCGAACACTATTTTTACACTTGCATCATTCATCTTGCTTATAGAAATCATATTTCTAGCTAATGCAGGAATATGTAGAACACCAGGAAGTGTTCTAATCCTTCCACCTTGCAGCTTCAGCTTGACCTTTCCACGTCCGACGATTCTGGCCTTCCTATCATCCCCTAGGAAGACATCACCACCATCATATTTCTCATACTCACATAACCACTCCCGATGGGGATTGAAGTGAAAGGATGCACCTGAGTCAATCAACCATGACTGATGATCTACATGTGTATTTGAAGAAGAAGCCAAATACACATCCCAAACTTCATTCGAGGTAGTTTTTGACTTTACAGAAGGAGCATCATCAGATCCCTTTCCTTTCTCAGGAGCTTTAGATTTGCAGTCCTTTTTGTAGTGCCCTTCCTTTCCGCATTTCCAACATACCTTTACAAAATTTACAGGAGATTTAGATCTCCCTCTAGATTTGGATCTCCCACTCGAAACCTTATTCTTGTTTCTATTTTGGGACTTTCCTCATACAAATAAGGCATCTCCATTCTGGCCCTCCATATTTCTCCGTCTCATTTCCTCCGACAACAAGGCTAAGACAATGTCATCAAAATTCAAGGTAGTTGTATTGCTACTTATTGCAATAACCAGACTATCCCACGAATCTGGTAGAGAACACAACAAAATTATGCACTTATCTTCATTTGATATTTTAATATCAACAGATGACAGCTGACTTACCACAGTATTGAAGGCGTTCAGATGCTCTGTCACTGAGTCTCCATCCTTCATCCTCAGGTTATACAACTTTTTCCGCAGGAAAAAATTATTAACCAGAGACTTAGATTGGTAAAAAGTCCCAAGTTTTTCCCACAAATTCTTCGTCGTAGCTTCCCCAGATACATTCAAAAATACTGAATCTGAGACACACAACCGTATTGTGCTCTTAGCCATCTGATCCAGTTTCTTCCAGTCTTCATCTGACATTACCGTTGGTTTAGTACCTGGATCTACCGCGATCTACTGATCTTTATCCACCAGTAGATCCTCCATCTTGAGCTTCCATAACTCAAAACTCTAACCATTAAATTTCTCGATCTCTATCTTTCCGTCATTCGCCATCTTCTTTCACCGCAAGAATCAATTCCGCAGATCTCCCACTGAACAAGGTCTACCTCAGGCCCGAGAAAAAAACCCTCAGCAGCAAAGGTGTCCCCTTGAAGCCGAAACAACTCTGATACCAAATGTAGGTTTAAAACCTGAATAGAAATTATCTACACACGAATCTTATAACATAAAATGAACAATAGCGAGAGCATAAAACATAAAACAAATAAACACAGAGATTTTCCCCTGGATCCCAAATTGGGACGACCAGATTGATTTTCTATTATATTCCTTTTAGTGTTACAACACATATATATGCATGCCGAAGCATACATAAACCCCAATCCATTAACCCTGGATTAGAACATAACCGTAGTTCCCTTGACCGGATCTACAAAATACCAGGGGCTGAAAACCATCATACCCCAAAACCATGTGCAAAATCATGCACAAAACATGGGTGGGTCTGCCTATGACTGGGTCCTCACACCAAACAAATTTTCGTCAGGGCGCTGCCCCGGACCCCAACAGTGGGGGCTGCCTCCCCCCTTGTGACCCCCCTGCTGCGCCCGGCGCAATGTGTAGTTTGTGGGTCTAGTTGTGGAAAGAATATAACACATACCCAACATAGGAAAGAGTATCCATAAGAGGGAGAGAGGGAGGAAGAACAAATTCTTGTAAGAAATCTATCTTTTTAACAAATCTTGATACTACAGGTCGAGGTTTAGGAGGTCCCGGAGAACATATAAGGTCAGCAAAAGCGTGAGCTTGGGTCATAGCAACAGTCACCTCTGGGAGGGTCTCTGCAATGCCCATTTTGGAAAAACACACCGATCATCAAGGACTAGGCCCTAAGGCCAGAGGCATAGGGTGCAGAACAGAGGCATAGGGGTGCAATCAGACGCAGTCCTAGGTCAAAATTGCTCCATTGCTCCATCGCAGAATTTTTTTTTCTAAATTAATTTCAAACATCGACGAGCAAATGTACTGTTGAGGAAATTAAAAAAATCATTAATTAAAATTTTCTGCATTTAATTATTGATATAGTATTAATAAACGAGGTGAATACATCCCCATGCGATATGTATAGCTAAAACTATACCCGTGGTAAATATATCACTTTGAAACACAGATGTATGTTTTATATTCGAGGTAAAATCCCATCGTAGATTATAGTTTGATTCATAGTACAAAGTTTGATTGGTTCATATTTCGAATTTAATCACACCCAACCATGTTGCATAGACTTTTGGGCTAGTTGGGAAGCGAGAAGGTACTATATAGTCCCTTATTCCCTTAATAGGACATGGGGGCTCATCCCAACCATCCATATGTTTGAAACAGAATCTGATAGTTGCAATGCGAAAGGTCGTTTTGGTAACTAAGTTGATTCTCTCGCTCCGCACCTGGTTCACCCGTTTCTCATCAATTTCCAGGGTTCAAGCTCTGTTCTCTACCTTTCCAGCCCTGGGGTTTCTAGCCATCTTCTGGTTCTTTCTAAAAAATGTAGTTTATCTTTGACTTGACTCCAAATTCGAATTTTTTTTCAAGGTATTATTTCTCACTATTAGACAACTGGATAATATCATTTCCTTTGGTTACATGTGAGTTCTTTGGTTCAGATTGTTGAGTTTAGAAATTTAGGCTTTGACTGACCATTATTTACAAGTTCTTAATAGGGTGTCTTCATTTTTGTTTCCAGGTTTTTACTGGAAAACTCTTTCCTCCCACAAGGGTTACCCAAAAATCCTTGTTATATTCTCTATATGTTAGCCCTTTCTATGGCAAAGGACTAGTTATGTATGGTCCTAAAGATAGACTCTACTGGGTCCTGACCAATCTGGGTTATATGAATGATTCTTGGTTTTTGTAATATGTATATATTGTCTTAACTTATCTGGAATAGTCATAGTGTTGAATGTAGTTTTCTTTGGAAACAATGCTTTTAAAAAAATGCAACCATATATTTATTATTATGTTATGTGAGGCTCTTGCCTGAGTGTTTTCATTCTAAATTATGTATATGTGAATGTAGTTTAAGTTAAGCCTTTTACCTTTGTCTTGATTAATGCATATTTTTTATTTCATATGTTTATACCCAGAATACGAAGTTATTGTTATAGTAAGGGCTCGACCTAGAATTTTCATTTTGGATATGCTATGGTTCTGTTATGTTTTTTACTTTCAACATATTTAGTTTCAACATAGTCTTATTTCCACATTGCGTTGTGCATATAAATGTATGTAATTTGGTTTTTGTACACAATTATTACCAGGTCCATAACTCTATCTCAACCGTTCATACCTATGAATGAAGATGAATAATACAATTTAATACCTACCTATAATTTTCGATGCCCGATTGAGAGCAGGACATGGGTACTCCGTGACTAGTTCCTTAGCCCTCAAGGTATTTAGCTATGCTCCTTTGGAATATGAACTACCTAGGTAGGGCTCAAGCTCATCACCTTTGTCTAACCATATCCCTCTCAAGTCTTTTATTAAACGTTTCCTTGAAAATTAGGAGTTATAGTATGTCTCTTGTTTTGTTCCTATGTGTTAATTTTTTCTCAAATTACTATTTAACTGTGCGTTATTCCATTACAAAGAGTTATACTACACATATAATCACTCCATTGTAGAGAAATGTATTGCACAATAACTATTCCATTGAACATAACTACTTTATATAGTACTTATCGTTCACTTTACCTTGTTAATTTTGGCTATATAATAAATAAAAACAAACTAAACCTTGTTACTCAACATATATACCATGAATAATATTAGACATTAATGTAACACTAATGCAGAGAGTCTACTACCAGTATGTAAAGAGCTAGTAAAGAAACTTATATGTGCATGTCTTGACTAGTTATTTATCACTTAAAAGAACAAGCCACCGAACCACGAGACTGGCGATGATGTCACTCTCCCCCGAGCTTCCTTTCTCCAGACAGTTTCAGTATTCAACCATTGAGTTAATCCGTTATGGAACCTCAATATTTGACTAGTACAGTTCATAATTTCCCTTTCCTCAAGTTTTTCTGTTCAAGGGTTCCATTGGCTCGATGTCCAGCTCAAGAACACCTCAAACCTAGTAGTGCTATACCCCCTTGCAGAGACTTATGCAGTGATTTTACCTTATGTTTTCACTTATTTTTTCTCTCAATCCTCTAGCTAGCTTCCAACCATCCTCAGATTTTTCCCACTGAGATCTGGTTTTCTTCCTTTTCCCCTTATTTAGGGAAAGGGATAAAGCGATAATTGTTTCTAATTTTTTCCAACTGTTTGGAGGTTTCGAGTTCGTTACCCTTGGTCTCTCTTATGACTTTTCAATCACACTTTTTTTCCAAACAATAATGTTTATTAAAAAGTTTTACTAGGCTCTTCCACCGAGCCACAAGTCCAATTATCATAAAGAAAATCAAAAGTAGTAAGATAAATAAAACAAAATTAGCCCATTTATGCATCCTGCGGTGTTACATATTCCTCCCCTTGTGCGCAACATCGTCCTTGGTATTTAATACAACCCTTTGGAATAGGTCAAGAATTATGCCTTAAGCATAAATTCTTCATTTTCCCAGGTGGCCTCTTTTGGGCTAAAATTTCCATTGCACCTTAACTTGGGTGATAGCTCATCTTCGTATCATTATTTCTTTATGTTTGAGAATACACAAAGTCTCTACCAAAAAAAATTTGTCTGGTTCAACGTGTGGCATAATCATAAATTAACATTAGTCCATACCAATTAAAATTTAAACAAAACATAAAATTTCGATCTTATTTTACCTACACATCTTGCTATTCAATCACATGTCTAGGGTCATACACATATTTTTTTAGTAGTGAAACATGGAACACATTGTAAAGACAAATGTGACTAGGTAATTCCAATTTATATTCTACTGGCCCAATTATTTCTAGAACATGGAAAGGTCCACAATATTTGAGTACTAATTTTTTGTAGCTTCCCCATTAAAAGGTAATGTTTCTAAGCTTAACTCAGATGTAAACATGATCTCCTACCTGGAAATCTCTATAAGTTCTCTTTATGTATGCATAGGCCTTTTTCCTATCTTAGGAAGCTTTTAAATTATGGCAAACTTTCCTCACTTCTTGTTCCATTTAAGCTAACATCTCAAGTCCTAACATTAATTTATCTTTAGGGTTATTCCAATTAGTGGGTATTCTACATCTTCTCCCATATAATACTTCAAAACACTCATTCCAAAAGATGCATGGTAGTTTTTATTGTAGGAAAACTCAACTTCGTGGAGATATTCCTCTCACTTAGTTGGTTGTTGCATTACATACATTCACATCATATCTTCCAACACCTTATTAACACGCTCAATCTTCCCATCAGTTTGAGGGTGATATGCGATGCTAAAATGAATTTTTGTACCCAACCCCATAAAGATGACTTTATAGAAGGCTGGAGTAAGATTTAAATCCCTGTCTGAAATCACCACTTGGGGTATACCATGCAATCATAACACCTCAATGCGAAAAAATTTAAATGTATATTTAACCGATATAAAATGGGCTGTGACTTGCTCAATTTGTCCACCACAGCTAAGATGGAGTCATTTTGTTTCTTTGTTTTAGGCAAACCTGTAACAAAATCCGAAGTTATTGTTTCCCACTTCCATTCAGGTGTAGGTGAGGAATATATATCCTACCTCTAAAGGTCATAATATCATCACTATTTATGCCATAATCATATTTCTTATCAAAGTTTTATGCATGATTTTCCTACTACCATAGGAATTTGTACTCGGGGTCGTTATGAGCAACTTCCTTAATTTTCTCAAGAAAATTAATTTTTATTTGAATATAAGAGATTTCATACACACAATATATTTTTATGCTTAATGCATCAACTATCTCTTTATCCTTCCCCTTAAGGTGTCTTATATCAAAGTCGAGTTTGCTAAAAAACATAGTCCATCTCGATTGGTGCGCATTTAAATTAGGCTGATTAAAAAAACTTGTTAAATTGCTATGATCAGTCATTAAAAGAAATTTGTTCTCTAACAAACAATGTTGCCATACCTTTAGGGCATAAACTACCACATTCATTTCCATGCCATAAGTAGAGTATTATTGTTCATGATATTTTAACTTACGATATTCGTAATCTATCACTTTACTTTCTTGCATTAACACTCCAACAACTCTGTCTTGACAAGCATCTATGCATACTATGAATTCCCTTTCTATATTGGCTACTTTCAACACATGCATTTTGGTTAATTCATGCTTCAGATGCTCAAAACTTTGCTAATATTCAGCTGTCCAATTGAAAATGTTTTCTTTTCTTTCGATTTAAGTTATAGGATACGTGATCTTGGAAAACGCCTCTATAAAATTACGATAATAGCCATCAAATACCATAAAGGACTGAATATCTACAACATTTTTAGGGAAAAATCATTCCATCATGGTTTTAATATTTTCAAGATCCGCAACTATGACTTTTGACAAGATAATGTGTCCTAAATATTATATTTGATATTTGTAAATGTCACATTTGCTGTATATAGAATAAAGTTGGTTGTCACATAATGTTTTATGTATTATCCTTAAATGTTACTCATGCTCCTCCAAATTCCTTAAGTAAACTAGAATATCATCAATGAAGATAAAGACAAATTTATCTAAATACAGATGGAATATACCACTCATGAGACTCATACATGTGATGGGGGCATTAGTTGTCTATAATAAATAAGTTTGTTTAGTTTTCTATAATAAATATGTAATCATAGTGTAGCATATTTTTTCCTTACAAATAATACATGAGCTCCCTAGGGTGAAGACTTGGTCAAATATAGACTTTCTCTAGAAGCTCTTGCAATTGCATTTTGAGTTTTTTGTTTTTTGTTTTGTTTTGTTTTTTTGTTTTTTAATTCAGGTATACTCATACGATAAGGTGTTCTGGACACAATGTTGCTCCTAGAAATAATTCAAGTGTGAAATAAATGTCTCATTTAAGTGGTAGCCCATGTATTTATTCTTAAAATACATCAATAATTTCTTGTATGATTGGAATATTTTTTAGGGAAGGAGTATTATTTTTATAATTGGTATATCGCAATTTAACAACGTAGATTGGAAAACCTTTTTGAATACATTTTCCTATTTGATTAGGTGTAATAGTTCACAATTTAACAACTCTTTTCATCCCTTGAATCTCTTGTCTAAAGCCCCCCTCATCGAGGAAACTAATAGTTTCTCATTTACAATTCAATAGAGAGAAATTCCTCTCTAACCAATCCATTCCAATCAATACATCATAGGGGCCTAAGAATAAAATATTTAAATCCACTTTAATTTTTTGTTATATTATATTAATAGAACAATTTTCAATCTTAACATTCACTTGACGCTTAGCTCCTGTAGCTAATTACACCAGCCAGGGATTTTTAAATTTAATCATCTATAAATGGAATTTTTCTACTATTTTAGGACTGATGCAACTCAGATAATTCGGTCTATTAAAATAGAAAAAGAGTGGCTATATATGTTACCTTCCATCTCTATCATGGTGGGATGACATTTCGCTTGATTATCACTCAGGACTGCATTTATTCTTGGGATGCTTCTAGCTACCTCTCCAACTGTAGAGGCTTCTTGAACATTAGCATCTTGCTTCGTTCATGCACGATGAAAACAATTTTTATAATAATGGGGCTCCCCATATCCTAACATTGGAAAGGGGGTTTCTATTTTTGACTATTTTCTATTTTTCTTACCACTTTCTCCTGCCTCTTATCAGGTTGTAATCTAGATCTTTGTAGATTTCTTCTAGAAAAATTGGTCTGTTGTTTTCGGTGCACATTCTTACCACCAACATCTTTTACATTTTTACTATTTGGAAAACGTTTTTGTCTCTTCTTAAAGGGCCCAATCCTATTCCTTTCTCCTTTTTGCGTCATTTTATAATAATAGATTCAATCTTTCTAAATAACTTCATGCATTCTTTTTGGATTGTCAAACTCTAAATTTTCCTTCATGAAGGCAGGTAGGCTGATGATGAAACACTGCACCTTAGCCTTATCCACTCGAATATATGGAACATACCTCAGCAAGGAGGTAAAATTTGTTACAAACTCATCTATTGTTAATTGGTCCAATCTCAAGTCATGGAACTCTTTTGCCTTTTCATAATAGAACTGTTTAGTCAAATATTTATCTTTAAAATGTTTTTGGAAGTTGATCCAAGTTATTTCTTGTTCCTCAAATTTTCGAAAAATTTTGATTTCTTTCCACCATAGGGTCACTTTACCTTGAAGCTGGTATATTTCCAACCCAGATTTTAGGTTATTATCGTACTCATATATCTATAAATACTTGTTCATATTAATTAACCAGGCTTCAACTCCTTGTTAAACCTCACCATGAAAGGTCAAAGGTTTTATATTTTTTACCTTAGCACATCTTCATTACATATATATGTATATAAAAACAAAAAAATACAACACAATGATTACCACAAAAAAATTTACCATGGAGAAAAGAATAAGAAGATGATTAAGATTTACACATTTAATTATTCATATAGTCTTCATTTCAATATTGGTTTCCCCTCCAGGAGCAGAAATTATCATGATATTTGGACTGGTTTATGGGTTGGTTTCCCCTCTCGGGGAAACCGTATTTTTGTCTTTTTGAATTTTCTATTTCCCACCAAAATTGGCTAACTCAGCAATTCTGGCCTAGATGATGAATTGTAGCACTGTAATTTTTGTATGATATAATAGAAGTAGACATATTTAGAATTTTTTTTTTTTATTGATATATTCTTAATAAATGAGGTTAATAAACTTGCATGCGATATGTACAACAAAGAATACACCCACGGTTAACATATCATCTTACAACACATGGGTATGTTTTATATTGGTGGTGAAATCCCATCGTAGATTATAGTTTGATTCATAGTACAAGGTTTCGTTAATTCATATTTCAAATTTCATCACACCCAGCCAAGTTACACAAACTTCAAGGTTATTTGGGATGCAATTAGGTACCATGCAGTCCCTTCGGAAGTTAACTAGACATCTGGGCTCATCCCAACCATCCATATTTTTGAAGTGGCATCCAATGGTTCCAATGTCAATTTAGGTCTTTTTGGTAACTAACCTTTGGTTCCCACTCCATTCCCATTCTGCCATTCTGACTTCAGTTGCTAAGGCTTGGGATCTACTCTCTGCCTTTCTATTCTTGGGGTTTCCATCCATCCTCATTGTTTCCTTATAGGCAGGGTTTTGCAGTTCTTTGTTCTTCTATCTCATATTTGCATTGTGATTTTCATATCCTTGCACGATAATTCCCTCTATTTTTGCTACTTACAGGTGCTCACTGAGTTGGTTTTTCCTTCTGTCGACGACTATGTAAACATGAATACAGTCATGTTATTCAGAGGAAATATTTTCCTCAGAGTAAGAGCATTTATATTTAACTTTTTTTTTTAAGGAATTAAGAATTGTGGATCTAAATAATGATAAACACTTGATCAATAATTTTGAACGTAGCTTTGAGGATTAGAGTTTTTCTTAATTTCTTCATCAAAATTACACTAGTAGAAAATGATGAAATTAATGACTAGGTGACTAAAAAAGTTAGTCATCGCAATGATTTCAAGTGAATTACTACTAAATTTGAGAAATTTTAAGTGACCAAACTAAAAATGACTAACTTAAATGACTAATTTAGTCTAGGGATAGAATATACAACTAGATAATAAGTGACTAAACTAAAAATGACTAAATGAAATGAGTAATTTAGTTGAGCGATAAAATATACGACTAGATAATAAGTGACTAAACTAAAAGCGACTAACTTAAATGAATAATTTAGTCTAGGATTAAAATATATGACTATATAATAAGTGACAAAATTAATAATCATTAATATAAATAACTATTATAGTCCAAGAATAAAAATATGACCAAATAACAAGTACACCAAGTATATAAATTAGTCATTTATGTTAGTAATTTTTAATTGTGTCACTCCATAAATGGAAAATTGCAATTTTGATACCGAAGTGTTACATTTCACTAGAGGGGTATTTAAATCCATCTGTAGTGTTAAAATTTAGAGACAACGAGGTCTCAGAATACATCTACAATTTTAAAATTCTGAATACCCTTTTGTCTCTAAAGTTTAACACTGCAGATGGATTCATCTACAATTAACAATATGATTTCATGTATCATCTATCTAATTTACACTAATGCATTCACTATAATTTTAGTAAAGGTAATATTTAGATAGTAAAATTAATATTTTTATTTTTATTTCTTTGGCCATAAATTTTATTTTTTAAACTTCATTTATTTATGTTAAACATGGGATTTGTTTTAAATCTAAGGTTAAATCTTGATATTTACATTTAATAAATAGATAAACATAACATTGTTTTTTTTTTTTTTTCTAAGTATGACTAATTCTATTAAGTGTAAAAAATGCTAGTACAAAACTGCCTCAGCATCTGCTGTGAAAGCCAAACCACTGGGCTTGATTGACATGCTGGTCATAGAGAGTCTGGATCACCCAGAATGGGAAACCGATCCTATTAACATCAAATTCTTGGCCGCCCGTAAGAGGGAAACCGGCCTTAAGTTCATGCATACCAAAGTAACATAGATATAGAAACTAAAAACATCCATCAGCCATTCCGGCTGAACCTTGAAACCAGAAAGAACAAAAATCCAACAATATTTAAACAAAGAAACCTGGAGAGTTTGAAAACTGGGCGTGTCACCCTTCATGAGTTGGAGACATCGGTTCCTCGACGATCCTGCAAGCATATTCATACTCTCTGTTGTTGTCGTCCATGCCAGCATGACTCTCAACCTTCAAGTCGGTGTCCTCATCTGCTTGGCGCAGTGCAGACGGAGGAGGGATAATGGAAGACGCCGAGAGGCTCTCTTTGCTGATGGAGCAAGGGGCACGAGGGGGCGAGGGAGAAGCTGGGCGGGCAGGAGCAGGATAAGGGATCTCTTCGCGGAGGGTGACAGTAATAAGAGCAGAAATGATGGACTGGGTAGAAGTGCAATCGAAACGAAGCTCAGCATGCTGGGTGGACATAACATTGTTTATGTTAAAAGCGTGAGTTATTTAAATATAGTACTAAATAGTCGTACTTACATTTGATAAATACTAAATAGATAAATTTAAAATATATATTTATATACCTATTTAGTAAACATGTATGGACCTTTATTTTTTGTAAGTCAATGTTCTATTCATATAGGGAAAAAGGAGTACATTTGATCGCTCAGATAACATGTGGTCTCACAATGACCGGGTTTGTTGACCAATACTTGCACCAGATGAAAAAAATACGAAAGGGAAAATAGGTACATTGTCCATAAACAGTAGGGCCAGAGGCACCAAAATAAAATTAAAACAGAAAAAAAAACACCAAAGAGCATACTAGTCGTCTGACATGATGGAGGCCGGGTTATCTGGGGATGTTGCTCGAGGAGGTGGAGAATGGAAGTCACACAGAACGTGCCCTTCAAAGTGCGCCAGCCAAGTCTCCATATTTTCAAATTTCTTGGTTAGTTGATTTTGGCCTTGCCAAATCAACAACGGTCTCTCCTGGACTTGGCACTGAAAATAGTGTATTTGGTCCAAATTTTCCATCTTCTTTGCATGCTCCTCACAACGGGATATCTTAGTTGTGTCAACTCTTTCCATAAGGAAATTTATAAGTGCTTGACAGTTATCGAAACAAAAAATTTGGATACCATGCCCTTCATTCGCTTCGGCTCAACCAAGCCCATGATTCCCTTTTCCACCTGGGGTTCCTCCACCTCGACAACATGGATACTGAACCTGCACACCATCAGCCCTACTGGTACCTCACTTACCTCCTGCATGAACTCCAGACACTCCCACACAAGAAATCCATGTGTGTCCAACCGTCCTTCCACTGTGACAGGGTGCAATAGAGACAATTATCGAGTCTTCCACACCCGCAGGGCCAAGGATGGTTGCCTAGGGGGAACACTAACGTCACGCGGGGGGTTTCAAAATTCACAAAGTTGGAGAATTGTTGCAGCCAGAATCCACAGTACAAACTCCCCACCAGATAAACCTAACACCACCACTATAGGAACCAAACTCCACCTCCCACCACACCAAAGAACCGAAATACTACCACCCACTACTAGAAAAGGACCAGTATCACAACTAGAGAAACCAAATACCTCCGCCCACCACACCAACACAAAATATTGAAAGATAGAAGAAAAAAATGTAGCTGGCTAGTGAGCGTAGCTTCCCGAGAGTAGCAACCAACCTCTGAATTCTCATCACAAAGGCTACCTCAAATCTGCCAAACATCGTCACGCCCACGTCGAAGGTCAAGAAATCAAGAATTGAGACTAGTTTTTCATACCTACCAATAGAGTTTCTATATTATTAATTCTAGATTCCCCTACTAGCTTGAGAAATTAGGCTTACCATAATCGAAGGTGAAATGGAATGGAAGAGCTCTCTTCCCTCTGGCTTCCCACCCTTACACACATAGACAATAACAAAGAGACTGTGTAACAGGGTCCAACTTGACACCCTACTCCAAAAAATTCCTAGGACGACCACACACAAACCAGTCCCACTAAATAACCTCCCACAACGCCTAGGTTTTCTCCCCGAAGGCCAGCATGAGATCCAACACCATACCAGAGCACAAATAGGAATGTCAGGCTATCTCATCTTCCCACACCTTAACCGTTTGCCACCCCCGAACTCCAACATGAAGTAAGTACTTGCAAAATTCACCAACCAGTTGATATTACTCCTCCCATTACATGCGTTTCAGTGAATGGACCAGAAGAATCGTCCCTCACCCCCACTCCACCTGTGTTCACGCATGAGGCTCATCCTCCACGTGTTGCAAGGACCTCACCCTCATCAGGGAAGGCATGAAACTTTATTAATTTAAGTATGAACCTTAATTAATTTTAATTGTGTATGAACCTTTGTTAATTTATAAGATATGAACCTTAATTAAGTTTTTAATGTGAATGAAATCTTATTAATTATTTGATATGAGCCTTGGTTAATTTTTAATGGTATTATGAACTTTTGTTAATTTTTTAGGTATGAACTTTATTTAATTTTTTAATAATATATAAACCTTTATTAATGATTAATAATGTGTAATTCAAAATATTTCCGTATGGTTTATTGTGTAATGATGGATGAATGTGTTTAGTTTTATCACTTTCTATAAGATTTGTACCAATGAATATATTTGTTTCATTTAATGCATAATAATACATAATTTACATGATTATATGAAATCAAGCTTTAAATCAAATAATATATTTTGGTTTTATATTTGATTAATAATCAAAATAGTCTCATCCTCACAGCATGGTAAAGTATTATGTTTATATTTTAATTATTTTTAATAGTGAATAGATTAAGTTGAATGTGAATTTCATTAAAATTGAAAACTGTAAAACTGGCTATGAAAGAGAAAACTAGTATGAAACTGGGTATGAAAGCCCCAAGAATGAAAACCAAATATTTATTACCACGAAAACCAGTTATTATTACCCCACAAAATGCAAACTGGCTATTCTGAATATGATGAAGCGGCCCAATCTAGGTTTACTGCATTCTAAATTTTCCCTGAAAAATGGATGTTTATCCCTAAATATTGTTGAAAATGGCAACAAGAAACAGTGAAGGAGGCCTCCTGAAACATCTTTCCTGATCCTAGCTGGAAAGTGATCACCTAAACTAGGTGGGGACCACACATGTGATTTTTATCGAAAAGTCTATTTTTAGACTATGTCTATTTTTAGACATATGGAGCATGGTCCAGGGGTTGCAGTATGTTATTCTTGGAGTATTGGTCATGTTGGTAAAAATAGATGGACATCTATTTTTAGACACTTAGGTCGAAGTCTATTTTTAGACTGCCTATCCTAAAAATAGGGAAGTCAAATATTATTTACCCTTAATAATATTTGGACTCTAAACTTCAGTTTACTCTCTTGGAGCACTTCAGTTTGACCCCCAGAGGTGGGGCATGCAGCTGCCAGAAGGAAATAAGCTTTTCCTTTGGGGTAGTTGAGCTATTGCATGTTTGACTTCAGTTAGACTCATGTGGCAGAGTTTTGGTGGAGTTGATTGAGTTAATGGAGGTGGTGTTCTGGTTAACTAGTTGAACTAGTTGTATTTAGTTTAACTGGCTAATACACTAGAGATGAGTTGTGTGAATTAAATATTATTTAATTCACTAATTATTAACTCATTATTCAACTAAAGAACACATCAGTTTAACTCAGTGCATGGACAGTTCAGTGGTGACAAGTGAAAGAGGTAGATGAAAGGGTTGAGTTAGCTATCAGTTGCGACATTAGTTGTGCATGAGATTTGCACCACACTTGGAGGAAATTACCAATGAAAATTGCGCAGTTGGAGCCAGTGAGATTAGAACTTGGATCTCTATTTAGACCAGCCTTGACTGCGCAATAGAGGAAGGGAAATTAGTGGGTGTGTTTTGAACCTGTGACTTGTTCAAAACCAAGCTAGTTTTTGTGTAGCTTTGGGAGATAGTACTGAGTACTTGTGAGGAGTTTGTACTATGTATTTTCTGCATGTTCTCTCCATTTATAATATACTATAGCTAGGGGTTTTCAGCTATAATATTTCCCCATACATACTGTGTTAATGTGTGTGATGATTTGATGTGCTATCGCTTCTATTCTTTCCGCATGTGACAATTAATTGTAGAAGAGATTATGTGTTATGCATGCAATTCGAAATTGATGTGTGATCAGGTTAATCTCCATCGAATAAGTGATTTATTCAGCAAATTTCTACATGGTATCAGAGCGATATTAATTGTCGAGATCTATTACGGTAATTGCAAACTTATTTCCTCGGACAGAGCCTGCATACGGGCCAGATAGCCTCCTGATTCATCTTTCATTGCAAAGTGAAAGGTCTGGTAAAAGCCCATGCAGTCAATCTCTGATTTGGAAATAATTTTTTCTCAAGTGTAGATCGGAAGCGATTGAGTTATCAGCTGGTGGTGAAATTCGAATTTGCATATTTGTGTTCTTGGTGCTGCGGGGAAAATGTCTTTCATCGGTTTGCGACTCGAATATGCCTTGGAAGGAAGTTCGAATTATGTTGCATGGAAGGACCGCATGGAGGCTATATTAGATGATAATGGGCTGTTGGAATTAGTGGAGAAAGAGATTCCAAAGCCTACTTCTAATGATGCTGCTGTTGTGGAGGCCTGGCGAAAGAAACAAGCAAAATGTCGAAGGATTCTATTGGAGGGTGTAAAGGATCACATTGTATCCAGCCTGCATGGAAAGGCTTCTCCATACTTGATGTGGAAAGCCTTGATAGATCTGTACCAAAGAAAGAGTGACCAAAGGAAGTTGGTGCTCAAGGATAGACTAAGAAACATCAAGATGGAGAAAGGCGACAGCATCGCAAAATACCTCACGAAGTTCACTCAATGCAGAGATGAGCTAGGAAGTGTGGGGGTGACTGTCGAAGATGAGGATATGGTGGACCTGGCTCTCCTTGGTCTTCCGAAGGCTTGGAATTCCTATCAGGATAGTGTCAATGGTCGGGAGAAGTTGCCGGGATGGGAGCGACTGTGGTCGGGTCTCATGCAAGAGGAGATCAAGAGGACTACCAGAGACAGATCTTCATCAAAGGTATCTAATGAAGAAGACTGCGCTTTGGCTACCAATGCAAGGAAGGGGAAGGGCAAGGAGAAGGCTTCTCAATCCGGTGCGGATGGTAAAGAGCGTGACATGTCCAAAGTGAAGTGTTTTCACTGTCACGATCATGGACATTATGCCACGAATTGCCCAAAGAAGAAGAAGAACAAGCAGGCTGCTGGAGCTGCAGCTGGTGAGGCTCTTGCCTCGCAATTTCAGCAGGACTTCTCATTTAGCGCATGCATGTTTCCTAGTGCATTGGGATCGGGGTGGCATATTGATAGTGGCACTTCCTTTCACATGACAGGAGATGTGAATCTTTTCAGTGACTTGGTGGAGAAAGGTCTCCAGATGCATGTTGAGTTGGGCGACAGTGGACGATACAATGTGACCGGCATTGGTACCATAACCTTTCATAGGGAGTCAGGTAAACTCATTCTTTGACAAGATGTATTGCATGTACCAGGTCTAACAAAGAATCTGATCTCAGTCGCAATGTTAGAGGATAAAGGGTATGAAGTTGTCTTCAGAGAAGGAAAATTTTTCCTTCGGCACAAGGCAACGGGACAAGTCAAGAAGGTTGGGATTCGAGCAAAGAATCTCTACAGACTTGAAGTAGATGGGATGTCTGTTGGCTTCCTACGGAAAGCGTAGAAAGGGCTGTCTCGCTGAAGCTTGAGAGGGAGCAAGTGTTGCATGCGGGGAAAGAGCAATTGATGCTTGAGAGGGAGCAAGTTTTGCATGGGGTGAAAGTGAAACTCGGGGTGTGGAGCAGCCACAAGAGGATCATGGAGTGGGAGAAACCACTCATGCAGAGAAATTTCGTGCCAGACGGGCAGAGGGAGTGCATGCAGCTATACCACCAGGTGTGAGGTGGGGCGACATGCATGATTAATCCCATGAGGAAATTTCTGGGCAGATTCATGAGATGATGTAGATCTCATGGATTGAAACTGGCTACGAGGTGCCCACAGCGCAGCAGTAGCAAGATCAGTTGGAGTGATGCAGGCAGATCAAAGTGATAGTGTCAGATACTGGAGCGCGGATCAGAGTTGACAGAAAGTGCAAGAGTGCATGGGTGCAAGAGTTCAATAGTGCAGTGGTTCCTGATGACATGTGCAGTTGGCCAAGCAGAAGTCGAAGACTTTGATGATAGATGCTAGATGCATCAAGACTGATTGAGTTGTTTGGAGCCTATTCAATTTCAGAGGAGTTGCAGAGCAGATGCATGGAGTTTCATGGTGCATGCATGAGTTTGCATGGCACATGCAAAGGGTGCATGGTGAATGCATGGAGTTGCATGGCGCTTGTGGAGGTTGCAGGGCGAATGCATGGAGTTGCATGTGGGATGCAATGATAGTCCTTTCTTGTTGAGAGGGAGTGTTGCAAATGGCAACAAGAAACAGTGAAGGAGGCCTCCTGAAACATCTTTCCTGATCCTCGTTGGAAAGTGATCACCTAAACTAGGTGGGGACCACACATGTGATTTTTGTCGAAAAGTCTATTTTTAGACTATGTCTATTTTTAGACATATGGAGCATGGTCCAGGGGTTGCAGTATGTTGTTCTTGGAGTATTGGTCATGTTGGTAAAAATAGATGGACATATATTTTTAGACACTTACGTTGAAGTCTATTTTTATACTGCCTATCCTAAAAATAGGGAAGTCAAATATTATTTACCCCTAATAATATTTGGACTCTAAACTTCAGTTTACTCTCTTGGAGCACTTCAGTTTGACCCCCAGAGGTGGGGCATGCAACTTCCAGAAGGAAATACGCTTTTCCTATGGGGTATTTGAGCTATTGCATGTTTGACTTCAGTTAGACTCATGTGGCAGAGTTTTGGTGGAGTTGATTAAGGAGTTAATGGAGGTGGTGTTTTGGTTAACTAGTTGAACTGGTTGTATTTAGTTTAACTGGCTAATACACTAGAGATGAGTTGTGTGAATTAAATATTATTTAATTCACTAATTATTAACTCATTATTCAACTAAAGAACACATCAGTTTAACTCAGTGCATGGACAGTTCAGTGGTGACAAGTGAAAGAGGTAGATGAAAGGGTTGAGTTAGCTATCAGTTGTGACATCAGTTGTGCATGAGATTTGCACCACACTTGTAGGAAATTACCATTGAAAATAGCGCAGTTGGAGCCAATGAGATTCAAACTTGGATTTCCATTTAGACCAGCCTTGACTGCGCAATATAGGCAGGGAAATTAGTGGGTGTGTTTTGAACCTATGACTTGTTCGAAACCAAGCTACTTTTTGTGTAGCTTTGGGAGATAGTACTGAGTACTTGTGAGGAGTTTGTACTATGTATTTACTGCATGTTCTCTCCATTTATAATATACTATAGCTGGGGGTTTTCAGCTATAAGCTTTCCCCATACATACTGTGTTAATGTGTGTGATGATTTGATGTGCTATCGCTTCTATTCTTTCCGCATGTGACAATTAATTATAGAAGAGATTATGTGTTATGCATGCAATTTGAAATTGATGTGTGATCACGTTAATCTCCATTCAATAAGGGATTTATTCATCAAATTTATACATGGTATCAGAGCGATATTAATTGTCGAGATCTATTACGGTGATTGCAAACTTATTTCCTCAGACAGAGCCTGCATACGGGCCAGATAGCCTCCGGATTCATCTTTCTTTGGAAAGTGAAAGGTCTGGTAAAAGCCCATGCAGTCAATATTTGATTTGGAAATAATTTGTTCTCAAGTGTAGATCGGAAGTGATTGAGTTATGAGCTGGTGGTGAAATTCGAATTTGCAGATTTGTGTTCTTGGTGCCGCGGGAAAAATGTCTTTCATCGGTTTGCGACTCGAATATGCCTTGGAAGGAAGTTCAAATTATGTTGCATGGAAGGACCGCATGGAGGCTGTATTAGATGATAATGGGCTGTTGGAATTCATGGAGAAAGAGATTCCAAAGCCTACTTCTAATGATGCTGCTGTTGTGGAGGCCTGGCGAAAGAAACAAGCAAAATATCGAAGGATTCTGTTGGAGGGCGTAAAGGATCACATTGTATCCAGCCTGCATGGAAAGGCTTCTCCATATTTGATGTGGAAAGCCTTGATAGATCTGTACCAAAGCAAGAGCGACCGAAGGAAGCTGGCGCTTGAGGATAGACTAAGAAACATCAAGATGGAGAAAGGCGACAGCATCGCAAAATACCTCACGAAGTTCACTCAGTGCAGAGATGAGCTGGGAAGTGTGGGGGTGACTGTCGAAGATGAGGATATGGTGGACCTGGCTCTTCTTGGTCTTCTGAAGGCTTGGCATTCCTATCAGGATAGTGTCAATGGTCAGGAGAAGTTGCCGGGATGGGAGCGACTGTGGTCGGGTCTCATGCAAGGGGAGATCAGGAGGACTACCAGGGACAGATCTTCATCAAAGGTATCTGATGAAGAAGACTGCGATTTGGCTGCCAAAGCAAGGATGGGAAAGGAGAAGGCATCTCAATCCGGTGCGGATGGTAAAGAGCGTGACATGTCCAAAGTGAAGTGTTTTCACTATCACGATCATGGACATTATGCCACGAATTGCCCAAAGAAGAAGAAGAACAAGCAGGCTGCTGGAGCTGCAGCTGGTGAGGCTCTTGCCTCGCAATTTGAGCTGGACTTCTCATTGATCGCATGCATGGTGTCTAGTGCATTGGGATCGAGGTGGTATTTTGATAGTGGCGCTTCCTTTCACATGACGGGAGATGTGAATCTTTTCAGTGACTTGGTGGAGAAAGATATCCAGTTGCATGTTGAGTTGGGCGACAATGGACGATACAATGCGACCAGCATTGGTACCATAACCTTTCATAGGGAGTCAGGTAAACTCATTCTTTTACAAGATGTATTGCATGTACCAATTCTAACAAAGACTCTGATCTCAGTCGCAATGTTAGAGGATAAAGGGTATGAAGTTGTCTTCAGAGAAGGAAAAGTTTTCCTTTGGCACAAGGCAACAGGACAAGTAAAGAAGGTTGGGATTTGAGAAAATAATCTCTACAGACTTGAAGTAGATGGGATGTCTACGGAGCTTCCTACTATTGGGAAGCGGGAGAAATACATGCAACTGAAGCTTGAGAGGGAGCAAGTATTGCATGCAGGCGAGAAAGACATGCAATTGATGCTTGAGAGGGAGAAAGTTTTGCATGCAGGTGAAATTGAACCTCGGGGTGTGGAGTAGCCACAAGAGGATCATGGAGTGGGAGAAACCACTCATGCAGAGAAATTTCATGCCAGACGAGCAGAGGGAGTGCATGCAGCTATACCACCAGGTGTGAGGTGGGGCGACATGCATGATTAATCCCATGAGGAGATTTCTAGGCAGATTCATGAGATGGTGTGGATCTCATGGATTGAACCTGGATACGAGGTGCCCACAGCACAACAGTAGCAAGATCAGTTGGAGTGATGCAGGTAGATCAAAGTGACAGTGTCGGATACTGGATCATGGATCAGAGTTGCCAGCAAGTGCAAGAGAGCATGGGTGCAATAGTTCAACAGCGCAGTGGTTCCTGATGACATGTGCAGTTGGCCAAGCAGAAGTCAAAGACTTTGATTATAGATGCTAGATGCATCAAGACTGAGTGAGTTGTTTGGAGCCTATTCAGTTTCAGAGGAGTTGCAGAGCAGATGCATGGAGTTGCATGGTGCATGCATAAGTTTGCATGGCACATGCAAAGGGTGCATGGCGAATGCATGGAGTTGCATGTCGCATGCATGGAGTTGCATGGCGCTTGTGGAGGTTGTAGGGTGAATGCATGGAGTTGCATGTCGCATGTAATGACAGTCGTTTCTTGTTGAGAGGGAGTGTTGAAAATGGCAACAAGAAACAGTTAAGGAGGCCTCCTGAAACATCTTTCCTGATCCTAGTTGGAAAGTGATCACCTAAACTAGGTGGGGACCACACATGTGATTTTTGTCGAAAAGTCTATTTTTGGAGCTATGTCTATTTTTAGACATATGGAGCATGGTCCGGGGTTTGCAATATCTTCATTCTTGGAGTATTGGTCATGTTGGTAAAAATAGATGGACATATATTTTGAACACTTAGGTGAAGTCTATTTTGGCCCCTTTATCTAAAAATAGGGAAGTCAAATATTATTTACCCTTAATAATATTTGGACTCTAAACTTCAGTTTACTCTCTTGGAGCACTTCAGTTTGACCCCCGGAGGTAGGGCATGCAGCTTCCAGAAGGAAATACGCTTTTTCTATGGGTTAGTTGAGCTAATGCATGGTTGACTTCAGTTAGAGCTCAAGTGGCGGAGTTCGGTGGAGTTGATGCGACAGTTAATGGAGGTGGTGTTCTGGTTAACTAGTTGAAC
Organism: Pinus albicaulis; assembly: GCA_034641835.2. Lineage (NCBI taxonomy): Eukaryota > Viridiplantae > Streptophyta > Pinopsida > Pinales > Pinaceae > Pinus > Pinus albicaulis. The sequence goes on along the minus strand of CM076579.1, from coordinate 991,525,243 downwards.
TAGTTGTATTTAGTTTAATTGGCTAATACACTAGAGATGAGTTGTGTGAATTAAATATTATTTAATTCACTAATTATTAACTCATTATTCAACTAAAGAACACATCAGTTTAACTCAGTGCATGGACAGTTAAGTGGTGACAAGTGAAAGAGGTAGATGAAAGGGTTGAGTTAGCTATCAGTTGTGACATCAGTTGTGCATGAGATTTGCACCACACTTGGAGGAAATTACCAATGACAATAGCACAGTTGGAGCCAGTGAGATTCGAACTTGGATCTCTATTTAGACCAACCTTGACTGCACAATACAGGCAGGGAAATTAGTGGGTGTGTTTTGAACTCGTGACTTGTTCAAAACCAAGCTAGCTTTTGTGTAGCTTTGGGACATAGTACTAAGTACTTGTGAGGATTTTGTACTATGTATTTGCTGCATGTTCTCTCCATTTATAATATACTATAGCTGGGGGTTTTCAGCTATAAGCTTTCCCCATACGTACTGTGTTAATGTGTGTGATGATTTGATGTGCTATCGCTTCTATTCTTTCCGCATGGGACAATTAATTGTAGAAGATATTATGTGTTATGCATGCAATTCGAAATTGATGTGTGATCAGGTTAATATCCATTGAATAAGTGATTTATTCAGCAAATTTCTACATGGTATCGGAGCGATATTAATTTTCGACATCTATTACGGTGATTGCAAACTTATTTCCTCGGACAGAGCCTGCATATGGGCCAGATAGCCTCCGGATTCATCTTTCTTTGGAAAGTGAAAGGTCTGGTAAAAGCCCATGTAGTCAATCTATGATTTGGAAATAATTTTTTCTCAAGTGTAGATTGGAAGTGATTGAGTTATCAGCTGGTGGTCAAATTCGAATTTGCAGATTTGTGTTCTTGGTGCCGCGGGGAAAATGTCTTTCATCGGTTTGCGACTCGAATATGCCTTGGAAGGAAGTTCGAATTATGTTGCATGGAAGGACCGCATGGAGTCTATATTAGATGATAATGGGGTATTGGAATTCATGGAGAAAGAGATTCCAAAGCCTACTTCTAATGATGCTGTTGTTATGGAGGCCTGGCGAAAGAAACAAGCAAAATGTCGAAGGATTCTGTTGGAGGGCGTAAAGGATCACATTGTATCCAGCCTGCATGGAAAGGCTTCTCCATATTTGATGTGGAAAGCCTTGACAGATCTATACCAAAGCAAGAGCGATCAAAGGAAGCTGGCGCTCAATGATAGACTAAGAAACATCAAGATGGAGAAAGGCGACAGCATCGCAAAATACCTCACGAAGTTCACTCAGTGCAGAGATGAGCTGGGAAGTGTGGGGGTGACTGTCGAAGATGAGGATATGGTGGACCTGGCTCTCCTTGGTCTTCCTAAGGCTTTGAATTCCTATCAGGATAGTGTAAATGGTCGGGAGAAGTTGCCGGGATGGGAGCGACTGTGGTCGGATCTCATTCAAGAGGAGATCAGGAGGACTACCAGGGACGGATCTTCATCAAAGGTATCTGATGAAGAAGACTGCGCTTTGGTTGCCAAAGCAAGGAAGGGCAAGGGAAAGGAGAAGGCTTCTCAATCTGGTGCGGATGGTAAAGAGTGTGACATGTCCAAAGTGAAGTGTTTTCACTATCACGATCATGGACATTATGCCACGAATTGCCCAAAGAAGAAGAAGAACAAGCAGGCTGCTGGAGCTGTAGCTGGTGAGGCTCTTGCCTCGCAATTTGAGCTGGACTTCTCATTTATCGCATGCATGTTGTCTATTGCATTGGGATCGGGGTGGTATATTGATAGTGGCGCTTCCTTTCACATGACAGGAGATGTGAATCTTTTCAGTGACTTGGTGGAGAAAGGTCTCCAGATGCATGTTGAGTTGGGCGACGGTGGGCGGCCATCGATAACCACCTTACCATAACCTTTCGAGAGGAGTCGGGTAAACTCATTCTTTTACAAGATGTATTGCATGTACCGGGGTCAAAGAAGAAATCTGATCTCAGTCGCAATGTTAGAGGATAAAGGGTATGAAGTTGTCTTCAGAGAAGGAAAAGTTTTCCTTCGGCACAAGGCAACGGGACAAGTCAAGAAGGTTGGGATTCGAGCAAAGAATCTTTACAGACTATGGGATGTCTATGGAGCTTCCTACTGTTGGGAAGCGGGAGAAAGACATGCATCTGAATCTTGAGAGGGAGCAAGTGTTGCATGCAGGCGAGAAAGACATGCAATTGATGCTTGAGAGGGAGCAAGTTTTGCATGCAGGTGAAAGTGAACCTCGGGGTGTGGAGCAGCCACAAGAGGATCATGGAGTGGGAGAAACCACTCATGTAGAGAAATTTCGTGCCAGATAGGCAGAGGGAGTGCATGCAGATATACCACCAGGTGAGAGGTGGGGCGACATGCATGATTAATCCCAAGAGGAGATTTATGGGTAGGATTCATGAGATGTTGTGGATCTCATGAGTTAAACCCGGCTACGAGGTGCCCACAGCGCAACAGTAGCATATCAGCTGGATTGATGTAGGCAGATCAAAGTGAAAGTGTCGGATACTGGAGCACGGATCAGAGTTGACAGCAAGTGTGCAAGAGTGCATGGGTGCAAGAGTTCAACAGCGCAGTGGTTCCTAATGACATGTGCAGTAGCTAAGTAGAGGTCGAAGACTTTGATGATAGATGCATCAGACTGATTGAGTTGTTTGGAGCCTATTCAGTTTCAGAGATGTTGCATGAAAAGGGTGCATGGCGCATGCAAGGAGTTGCATGGTGCATGCATGAGTTTTCATGGCGCATGCAAAGGGTGCATGTTGAATGCATGGAGTTGCATGTCGCATGCATGGATTTGCATGGCGCTTGTGAAGGTTGCAGGGCGAATGCATGGAGTTGCATGTTGCATGCAAAGACAATCCTTTCTTGTTGAGAGGGAGTGTTGAAAATGGCAACAATAAATAGTGAAGGAGGCCTCCTAAAACATCTTTCCTGATCCTAGTTGGAAAGTGATCACCTAAACTAGGTGGGGGACCACACAGGTGATTTTTGTCGAAAAGTCTATTTTTAGACTATGTCTATTTTTAGACATATGGAGCATGGTTCGGGGATTCCAGTTTGAGATTCTTGAAGTATGTGTCATGTTGGTAAAAATAGATGAGACTCTATTTTTGAGGTCAAAGAGGTCGAAGTCTATTTTTAGACTGCCTATCCTAAAAATAGGGAAGTCCAATATTATTTACCCTTAATAATATTTGGACTCTAAACTTCAGTTTACTCTCTTGGAGCACTTCAGTTTGACCCCCATAGGTGGGGCATGCAGCTGCCAGAAGGAAATACGCTTTTCCTATGGGGTAGTTGAGCTATTGCAAGTTTGACTTCAGTTAGACTCATGTGGAAAAGTTTTGGTGGAGTTGATAAAGGAGTTAATGGAGGTGGTGTTCTGGTTCACTAGTTGAACTAGTTGTATTTAGTTTAACTGGCTAATACACTAGAGATGAGTTGTGTGAATTAAATATTATTTAATTCACCAATTATTAACTCATTATTCAACTAAAGAACACATCATTTTAAGTCAGTGCATGGACAGTTCAGTGGTGACAAGTGAAAGAGGTAGATGAAAGGGTTGAGTTAGCTATCAGTTGTGCATGAGATTTGCACCACACTTCGAGGAAATTACCAATGAAAATAGTGCAGTTGGAGCCAGTGAGATTCGAACTTGGATCTCTATTTAGACCAGCCTTGACTGCGCAATAGAGGCAGGGAAATTAGTGGGTGTGTTTTGAACCTGTAACTTGTTCAAAACCAAGCTAGTTTTTGTGTAGCTTTGGGAGATAGTACTGAGTACTTGTGAGGAGTTTGTACTATGTATTTGCTGCATGTTCTCTCCATTTATAATATAATATAGCTGGGGTTTTTCAGCTATAATCTTTCCCCATACATACTATGTTAATGTGTGTGATGATTTGATGTGCTATCGCTTTTATTCTTTCCGCATGTGACAATTAATTGTAGAAAAGATTATGTGTTATGCATGCAATTCGAAATTGATGTGTGATCAGGTTAATATCCATTGAATAAGTGATTTATTCATCAAATTTCTACATGGTATCGGAGCGATATTAATTGTCGAGATCTATTACGGTGATTGCAAACTTATTTCCTCGGACAGAGCCTGCATACGGGCTAGATAGCCTCAAGATTCATCTTTCTTTGCAAAGTGAAAGTTCTCGTAAAAGCCCATGCAGTCAATCTCTGATTTGGAAATAATTTGTTCTCAAGTGTAGATCGGAAGCGATTGAGTTATCAGCTGGTGGTGAAATTCGAATTTGCAGATTTTTGTTCTTGGTGCCGCGGGGAAAATGTCTTTCATCGGTTTGTGACTCGAATATGCCTTGGAAGGAAGTTCGAATTATGTTGCATGGAAGGACAGCATGGAGGCTGTATTATATGATAATGGGCTATTGGAATTCATGGAGAAAGAGATTCCAAAGCCTACTTCTAATGATGCTGCTGTTGTGGAGGCCTGGCGAAAGAACCAAGCAAAATGTCGAAGAATTCTGTTGGAGGGCGTAAAGGATAACATTGTATCCAGCCTGCATGGAAAGGCTTCTCCATATTTGATGTGGAAAGCCTTGACAGATCTGTACCAAAGCAAGAGCGACCAAAGGAAGCTGGAACTCAAGGATAGACTAAGAAACATCAAGATGGAGAAAGGCGACATTATTGTAAAATACCTCACGAAGTTCACTCAGTGCAGATATGAGCTGGGAAGTGTGGGGGTGACTGTCAAAGATGAGGATATGGTGGACCTGGCTCTCCTTGGTCTTCCGAAGGCTTGGCATTCCTATCAGGATAGTGTCAATGGTCGGGAGAAGTTGTCGGGATGGGAGCGACTGTGGTCGGATCTCATGCAAGAGGAGATCAGGAGGGCTACTAGGGACAGATCTTCATCAAAGGTATCAGATGAAGAAGATTGCGCTTTGGATGCGAAAGAAAGGAAGGGGAAGGGTAAGGAGAAGGCTTCTCAATCTAGTGCGGATGGTAAAGAGCATGACATGTCCAAAGTGAAGTGTTTTCACTGTCACGATCATGGACATTATGCCACGAATTGCCCAAAGAAGAAGAACAACAAGCAGGCTGCTAGAGCTGCAGCTGGTGAGGCTCTTGCCTCGAAATTTGAGCTGGACTTCTCATTGATCACATGCATGTAGTCTAGTGCATTGGGATCAGGTTGGTATATTGATAGTGGCGCTTCCTTTCACATGACAGGAGATGTGAATCTTTTCAGTGACTTGGTGGAGAAAGGTCTCCAGATGCATGTTGAGTTGGGTGACGGTGGACGATACAATGCGACCGGCATTGGTACCATAACCTTTCAGAGGGATTCAGGTAAACTCATTCTTTTACAAGATGTATTGCATGTACCAGGTCTAACAAAGAATCTGATCTCAGTCGCAATGTTAGAGGATAAAGGGTATGAAGTTGTCTTTAAAGAAGGAAAAGTTTTCCTTCGGCACAAGGCAACGGGACAAGTCAAGAAGGTTGGGATTCGAGCAAAGAATCTCTACAGACTTGAAGTAGATGGGATGTCTACGGAGCTTCCTACTGTTGGGAAGCGGGAGAAAGACATGCAACTGAAGCTTGAGAGGGTGCAAGTGTTGCATGCAGGCGAGAAAGACGTGCAATTGATGCTTGAGAGGGAGCAAGTTTTGCATGCAGGTGAAAGTGAACCTCGGGGTGTGGAGCAACCACAAGAGGATCATGGAGTGGGAGAAACCACTCATGCAGAGAAATTTCGTGCCAGACGGGCAGAGGGAGTGCATGCAGCTATACCACCAGGTGTGAGGTGGGGCGACATGCATGATTAATCCCATGAGGATTCACAGAGCGATTCATGAGATGGTGTGGATCTCATAGATTGAACCTGGCTACGAGGTGCCCACAGCATGGCAGTAGCAAGATCAGTTGGAGTGATGCAGGCAGATCAAAGTGACAGTGTCGGATACTGGAGCGCGGATCAGAGTTGACAGCAATTGCAAGAGTGCATGGGTGCAAGAGTTCAACAGCGCAGTAGTTCCTGATGACATGTGCAGTTGGTACCAGCAGAAGTCGAAGACTTTGATGATAGATGCTAGATGCATCAAGACTGATTGAGTTGTTTGGAGCCTATTCCGTTTCGGAGGAGTTGCAGAGAAGATGCATGGAGTTGCATGGTGCATGCATGAGTTTGCATGGCACATGCAAAGGGCGCATGGCGAATGCATGGATTTATGTATGCAGCACTCAGGTAACATGGCGGAGGTTACGGTGAATACATGGAGTTGCATGCTTGTCTGGTAAGTGTTTTCTTGTTGAGAGGTATTAATAAATGGCAACAAGAAACGGTGAAGGAGGCCTCACGAAACATCTTTTTTGATCCTAGTTTAAGACAGGGTGGGTCTATGGGTGGGGACCACACATGTGATTATTATTAGAAAAGTCTGTTTTTAATATATTATTTTTAAGACATATGGGCATGAATCCGGGGGTTGTAGTATGTTATTATTGGAGTATTGGTCATGTTGGTAAATAGATGAGCCTATTTTTAAGACATAGTCAGTCTATTTTTTTAGGCTGTCATAAAAATAGGGAAGTCAAATATTATTTACCCTTAATAATATTTGGACTCTGAAAGCATAGTTACTCTCGAACCGCCGGTTTACACGGCCCCCAGAGGTGGGGCATGCAGCTGCAAGAAGGAAATACGCTTTTCCTATGGGGTAGTTGAGCTATTGCATGTTTGACTTCAGTTAGACTCATGTGGCAGAGTTTTGGTGGAGTTGATTAAGGAGTTAATGGAGGTGGTGTTCTGGTTAACTAGTTGAACTAGTTGTATTTAGTTTAACTAGCTAATACACTAGAGATGAGTTGTGTGAATTAAATATTATTTAATTCACTAATTATTAACTCATTATTCAACTAAAGAACACATCAGTTTAACTCAGTGCATGGACAGTTCAGTGGTGACAAGTGAAAGAGGTAGATGAAAGGGTTGAGTTAGCTATCAGTTGTGACATCAGTTGTGCATGAGATTTGCACCACACTTGGAGGGAATTACCAATGAAAATAGTGCAATTGGAGCCGGTGAGATTCGAACTTGGATCTCCATTTATACTAGCCTTGACTGCGCAATAGAGGTAGGGAAATTAGTGGGTGTGTGTTGAACCTGTGACTTGTTCAAAACCAAGCTAGTTTTTGTGTAGCTTTGGGAGATAGTACTGAGTACTTGTGAGGAGTTTGTACTATGTATATGCTACATGTTCTCTCCATTTATAATATACTATAGCTGGGGGTTTTCAGCTATAATCTTTCCCCATACATACTGTGTTAATGTGTGAGATGATTTGATGTGCTATCGCTTCTATTCTTTCCGCATGTGACAATTAATTGTAGAAGAGATTATGTGTTATGCATGCAATTCGTAATTGATGTGTGATAAGTTTAATCTCCATTAAATAAGTGATTTATTGAACAAATTTCTACATGGTATCGGAGTGATATTAATTTTTGAGATCTATTACGGTGATTGCAAATTTATTTCCTCGGACAGAGCCTGCATACGGGCCAGATAGCCTCCGGATTCATCTTTCTTTGCAAAGCGAAAGGTCTGGTAAAAGCCCATGCAGTCAATCTATGATTTGGAAATAATTTTTTCTCAAGTGTAGATCGGAAGCGATTGAGTTATCAGCTGGTGGTGAAATTAGAATTTGCAGATTTGTGTTCTTGGTGCCGCGGGGAAAATGTCTTTCATCGGTTTGCGACTCGAATATGCTTTGGAAGGAAGTTTGAATTATGTTGCATGGAAGGACAGAATGGAGGCTGTATTAGATGATAATGGGCTGTTGGAATTCGTGGAGAAAGATATTCCAAAGCGTACTTCTAATGATACTGCTGTTGCGGAGGCCTGGCAAAAGAAACAAGCAAAATGTCGAAGGATTCTGTAGGAGGGCGTAAAGGATCACATTGTATCCAGACTGCATGGAAAGGCTTCTCCATATTTGATGTGGAAAGCCTTAACAGATCTGTACCAAAGCAAGAGTGACCAAAGGAAGCTCGCGCTCAAGGATAGACTAAGAAACATCAAGATGGAGAAAGGCGACAGCATCGCAAAATACCTCACGAAGTTCACTCAGTGCAGATATGAGCTGGGAAGTGTGGGGGTGACTGTCGAAGATGAGGATATGGTTGACCTAGCTCTCCTTGGTCTTTCAAAGGCTTGGGATTCCGATCAGGATAGTGTCAATGGTCGGGAGAAGTTGCCCGGATGGGAGCGACTGTGGTCGGATCTCATGCAAGAGGAGATCAGGAGGACTACTAGGGACGGATCTTCATCAAAGGTATCTGATGAAGAAGACTACACTTTGGCTGCCAAAGCAAGGAAGGGGAAGGGCAAGGGGAAGGCTTCTCAATCCGGTGCGGATGGTAAAGAGCGTGACATGTCCAAAGTGAAGTGTTTTCACTATCACGATCATGGACATTATGCCACGAATTTCCCAAAGAAGAAGAAGAACAAGCAGGCTGCTGGAGCTGCAGCTGGTGAGGCTCTTGCCTCACAATTTGAGCTAGACTTCTCATTGATCGCATGCATGTTTTCTAGTGCATTGGGATCGGGGTGGTATATTGATAGTGGTGCTTCCTTTCACATGACAGGAGATGTGAATCTTTTCAGTGACTTGGTGGAGAAAGGTCTCCAGATGCATGTTGAGTTGGGCGACGGTGGACGATACAATAAGACCAGCATTGGTACCATAACCTTTCAGAGGGAGTCGGGTAAACTCATTCTTTTACAAGATGTATTGCATGCACCAGGTCTAACAAATAATATGATCTCAGTCGCAATGTTAGAGGATAAAGGGTATGAAGTTGTCTTCAGAGAAGGAAAAGTTTTCCTTTGGCAGAAGGAAACGAGACAAATTAAGAAGGTTGGGATTCGAGCAAAGAATCTCTACAGACTTGAAGTAGATGGGATGTCTACGGAATTTCCTACTGTTGGGAAGCGGGAGAAAGACATGCAACTGAAGCTTGAGAGGGAGCAAGTGTTGCATGCAGGCGAGAAAGACATGCAATTGATGCTTGAGAGGGAGCAAGTTTTTCATGCAGGTGAAAGTGAACCTCGGGGTGTGGAGCAGCCACAAGAGGATCATGGAGTGGGAGAAACCACTCATGTAGAGAAATTTCGTGCCAGACAGGTAGAGGGAGTGCATGCAGCTATACCACCAGGTGTGAGGTGGGGCGACATGCATGATTAATCCCATGAGGAGATTTCTGGGCAGATTCCTGAGATGGTGTGGATCTCATGGATTGAACCTGGCTACGAGGTGCCCATAGTGCAGTAGTAGCAAGATCAGTTGGAGTGATGCAGGCAGATCAAAGTGACAGTGTCAGATACTAGAGCGCGGATCAGAGTTGACAGCAAGTGCAAGAGTGCATGGGTGCAAGAGTTCAACAGCGCAGTGGTTCCTGATGACATGTGTAATTGGCCAAGCAGAAGTCTAAGACTTTCATGATAGATGCTAGATGCATCAAGACTGATTGAGTTGTTTGGAGCCTATTCAGTTTCAGAGGAGTTGCAGAGCAGATGCATGGAGTTTCATGGTGCATGCATGAGTTTGCATGACACATGCAAATGGTGCATGGCGAATGCATGGAGTTGCATGTCGCATGCATGGAGTTGCATGGCGCTTGTGGAAGTTGCAGGGCGAATGCATGGAGTTGCATGGCACTTGTGGAGGTTGCAGGGTGAATGCATGGAGTTGCATGTCGCATGCAATGACAGTCCTTTCCTGTTGAGAGGGAGTGTTGAAAATGGCAACAAGAAACAGTGAAGGAGGCCTCCTGAAACATCTTTCCTGATCCTAGTTGGAAAGTGATCACCTAAACTAGGTGGGGACCACACATGTGATTTTTGTCAAAAAGTCTATTTTTAGGCCCCATGTCTATTTTTAGACTTGCCAGGCATGGTCGAGTTTTGATATGTTATTATTGGAGTATTGGTCATTTTGGTAAAATGAATGGACATATATTTTTAGACATAAGTTAAGTATTTTAGACTACTGTCTAAAAATAAAAATTAATGTCTTCTATAATAATATTTGGACTCTAAACTTCAGTTTACTCTCTTGGAGCACTTCAGTTTGACCCCCAGAGGTGGGACATGTAGCTGCCAGAAGGAAATATACTTTTCCTATGGGGTAGTTGAGCTATTGCATGTTTGACTTCAGTTAGACTCATGTGGCAGAGTTTTGGTAGAGTTGATTAAGGAGTTAATGGAGGTGGTGTTCTGGTTAACTAGTTGAACTAGTTGTATTTAGTTTAACTGGATAATACACTAGAGATGAGTTGTGTGAATTAAATATTATTTAATTCAATAATTATTAACTCATTATTCAACTAAAGAACACATCAGTTTAACTTAGTGCATGGACAGTTCAGTGGTGACAAGTGAAAGAGGTAGATGAAAGGGTTGAGTTAGCTATCAGTTGTGACATCAGTTGTGCATGAGATTTGCACCACACTTGGAGGAAATTACCAATGAAAATTGCACAGTTGGAGCTAGTGAGATTCGAACTTGGATCTCTATTTAGACCAGCCTTGATTGCGCAATAGAGGCAGAGAAATTAGTGGTTGTGTTTTGAACCTATGACTTGTTCAAAACCAACCTAGTTTTTGTGTAGCTTTGGAGAATGTAAATCTTGGTACTTGTGAGGAGTTTGTACTATGTATTTGCTGCATGTTCTCTCCATTTATAATATACTAGAGCTGGGGGTTTTCATCTATAAGCTTTCCCCATACATACTGTGTTAATGTGTGTTATGATTTGATGTGCTATCGCTTCTATTCTTTCCGCATGTGACAATTAATTGTAGAAGAGATTATGTGTTATGTATGAAATTCGAAATTGATGTGTGATCGGGTTAATCTCCATTGAATAAGTGATTTATTCAGCAAATTTCTACAAATATGGCTCTTTGGTGCCACATTTTTATCGTTGGCGGGATGGTTTTGGTATATTTTGAGAGATTTGAGAGAAATTGATGATGCAGTTAAATATATTTAGGGCTTGTTTGCATCTTCTATCATGGATATAAAACCATTAGAGAGAACTTGGTGGATTTTGAAGAAATGGGCAACAACTATTTCACAAGTGAAGTCCAAAATTTTGGAGTTGGAATCATAGGTTAGTTGGATTTATATGTTTATATTTTTCTGTGTTCATGCATTTTTACTACCTATTATTTTTTGCGTTCATTCTATAGTTTTTGGTGTTTGTTCTATAGTTTTTTATTTTATTTTGCTAAGGCATCGACTAACAATGAATGTAGAGTAGAGTGGGAAAAGTGACCCTCTGCTCTGAATTTTTACTACTTAGTCTATAGTGGTTTAAACTACTGCTATCCGATGCTTTCATTTTTTGTTGCAACCTTTCTTTTGTTAACCTTTTTTTGTAGAGTTTTTATTTAATGCATTTTATTGGTCTTCTATGGAATTTGATGTAATACACTTTATTTGTTTTCAATGGAATCCGATCGCTTTAATAAGACATGTTTGTGAAAATTCCTGTTACGATTTATGTATTTTCTTTCAGCAATTAAATATACATGCATGAATGGCCTTGAATATAAATAAATGAATGTGATAATGCCAAATTTCGATTTATTTCTTTACCATTCAATCAATAATTCAATTCATGGTGTTCAGATTCACTGTTTATCAAAATTATAAGCTTCTTCATCTCCATGAATAGAGTTATAGTTAGTGCCACCGGAAGAGAATAATGATTGATTTGTAACTTGTATTTATTTCTAAACTGCAAAGACAAAATCCCCATCTGGGACTCCACTCGATTCCCTTCTTTCATAACAAATTAATCGACTGTCTGAAAAAAGATAAGAGTTGTGTCAATGGGGAAGTAGCATTGTGATTACCTACGATTCTCGTTAGAGCCATTGAATTGTAGTTCTCATATGCATTAAAACTTGATTAATTTCATAGGAAGTTTCAATCAATTTTAAAAAGTTTGGTTTTGGATAATGCATTAATTGATCTAACCATTTGAAAATCCAAAGCATAATTTCCCTTAATAGATTTGTTTTTCACCCTTACAAAAAATTAGGCCTTCAAAAAAATGATTGATGGCACAAGGGGATTGAGGTTACAGAAAAATATTACGCTTGTGGACCGATAGAGGATTAGAATTATTTGGGAATCTAGGCCTCCAATCAAGCATAGGCTCTAATTCCCTATAATATTAGCCACAAACCACCCATATCAATATTATGTGTCCCATCACGAATTGATGATGAGTAGTTTCAGTTGGAGTTGATGTGAAAAATCTTACAATACATCCATCTGTGTAGAATTCTAATTTGAATTTGTATATCTGAAACTACAGAGAGTGCAAGGATATAATGGATTGATAGGATTTAGACATTACTACAAACATTTTATGACCAACTTGACTAGGTCCCCCTCCATGTGCACGAAGATATCAGTCTAACACCAATCTCTCTGCTTCTTCCCTTTGGTGTTTCTCAAATAATATGTCAGATGCATTAAGGGAACTAATACATATTTTATACAAATTATAAAGAGGTTTATATGCCACCCTTCAATCATGAATTCCATAAAATTAGGTGAGTTACACTTTGGTGGAAGAAGGTAACATACATGTCAAATCTAAAGCTACTGAACTCAATTGAATTGTAGATTTAGGGAATATTCTGGAATCTTAAAAAAAACATCAATATCAGACATTAATTACTTATCGAAATTGTAAATTCATAGAACATATTGAAATTCCAAAGAAAATAGCAAAGTCAAACTATTGACCTTGTTGATGTCTATTCTATTGATGTATATTCCCTAATATTCCATCTAGATAGGGAGAACCATATAATAATCACATTTAACATTTAAAATCTAGAAGAGAAATGGGTTTAGGTTTCTCATCAGGCTTCGTTTCTTGTGTTAACATTTCCTTACAGTTTGAGTCCATTGGACATTTATCATGAAAATATTAATTAATAAAATCATTGCGAAAAATAAATATAATCTCAGTGGTACTCTCATGTGATATTTAAACTTCAACAACTTATAGTGCATTTTCATTTTTTTCCAAGCTCTTCCTTACACCATGCATGTACATATATAAAAAATATTATAAACTTGAGGCATCAGATATGAAATGGAATATTGCTATATCTAGGTTACATTCCTATTCCAGGTATTCAACCCAAGGTTCTTCATTATGGGATTGATTTTGGTGTTTCCAATTGGAAATTTGATAAGGCTATTTGGAGAGACATAGATATGAAAAATGTGTGCTGGAAGTTGTTTCCAAAACCACCCAATACTTCTACACTAACATCAACAAAAGACAACAACTTGAGAAGGGACAAAATAAGCATCGATTGTGTTAGGAAATTAAATGAGGCTCTGCATTTACATCATGCAATAATGAATTCTCTTCATTTGCATTTTGAACAGATCTTTGAAAAAAATATTGTACATGTCCAAACTCCAACAGCTTTATTTAATGAAGACCAGATAATTTTTTTTTTTTAAGATTTGAAACAAATCTTGTTGGAGAAAACAACTTCTTATGACAATGTAAATCATGATAAAAGTGATGAAATTATGAAGATAACAAAGGACAAAACCAGGAGTGGAAAATATTACAATAAGGGAACAATTTTGTTGCAAGAGAATGAAAGAGTCTTAAAAATTGATGCTACTCACCATCTTGCGGCTATCAATCCAAGGTATTGGATGGTTGCACTATGGAGTCTAGACTATTTTTGTATTAGGATTCCTAGTGGTTTTTTCAACACTATTTTCAAGGAAGAAAATAGATCGACCTCAGAAAAATAATCCTTGCAACAGAAAATGACATTCTCATTCCAACAATTCAAACACAAATGGGGATTTCCAGCATTTCTCAAACAAGAAATTTGACCTCAACAATCTTGTGGAAAAACCTTAGAAATATTTGCTACTCCTTTTTAATGTGATTCAGGCATTATTAGTTTAGTACTCTTGGAGAATGGATCCTTCAGCTACGTATTTAGGAGAAAACATGACAAAGGAAAAGGGAAACAATTATCATTTCCAAGATATGAAGTTTCAAATATCATTTATTTAGAAGGATGTAGAGCATTGGTAGAAGTTTCAAGATAGAAAATCATGAAAGGTACAATAGTGCAGATTAAAAATGAGAGATAAAATGAAAGGTTACAATTTTTGAAATGGAGATGAAAATTATTATGAGAGAAGCACTATTTCTGAATCCTATGTTTCCAAACAGGTCCTCCCTAGTGTTACTAATAATTCTAGTGTATTTTCCTCGAGCATAATCTCAAGAGAGTCTAAATACATGCAGAAAACTACTAACTCTGCATAAAATATGGGCTTCAAACTTTGTTGTAATTGTTATTATCCTAGTCAGATGAATGAAGAGAATCCACATTGAATGTTTCATATCCTCCACCACAATTTTTAATCACCTATATGTCCCCAGAAGTGGCCGCAATTCAATGTAAACTGCTCACAAAGAGTGTCAAATTCAACGTTTACTATTATGTAGAGTGTGAATCCAAATATCCCAAAATTTATCCTTGACAGACTCTATTTTTTGATGATTCAAACAACGACATTTGTTAGACCTCAGTCACAACCAATGTGGAACTCCCAAATCATGGTGAGAATGTAGGTTCTTATAGCTCAAAGTCAAAAGGAATATATAGGAAAGGCTTGAATGGCAATGATTAAAATTCTAATTTCAAGTTTCTATGAATTCAAGATTATCAAACAATCAACTTTCAACATAGTTACCGATCAAACGAGAAATATTACATGAAAACAGGAACTCTACCCCAAAAAGACTCAAAAAACATGAAAAAAAGCCCCAAAAATAAAAAGTGTGTATTCCAGAATGCATTTGGTTTTTTCTCAATGTCAAATTTCAACATTTTATAAAATTATGCTAAAAATGAAATTGTTTCTTGAAAAAAGGATTGAAAAAACGCCCTCAAAGAAAAATGAGTTGATGCTAAAATAACAAAAAAAACATTGTGTCACACTTTTGACACATTGTAACAATGGAATCAAAGACAACATATTAGGACATTGAAAAATCATAAAATTCTAAAAAAATTGATACATGATGTTAAAGATAAACACAATCATGTCTGAAGGTCTTATCATTTCGAACAATTTTCATCCATGTTGTTAAAATTAAAATATCTTGACTGTAAACAACCCTAAAATTGTAATTATTTTCAACATAACATTAAAGGTAAAATTTCATAATGCATAAAATCCTTAATTACAAGTAATAAATCTCAAGTTTTTAAATCTTAAGTATTGAACATACTTGAACCATGAAATTATGGAGAAATTATAAGACTTAAAGAATTTTAAAAAATGAACAAGTAAATGAAATATTTAATATTCCAAGAGCAATTTTAATTTTAATGGATAAAAAGATATCTCTTTTCAAATATTAGCCTAAGAGAAATCTAAATATAATTGCAACCAAAACCTAAAAATCAAACATCGAAACAAAGTGTATTGTTACTCTATTCAACTGAATGGTAACAATACATAATATCATGGCAATATCACTGCATAATCTAAAAATTCAACGTTAATTTCTATTTTCTTTTTTACTTATAATCAAATATCAACATTAGCATACTGAATATAACATAAATTATTTTTGTAATTCATTGTTGTGTTGTGGATATTATAAAGATATGAATTCTTCATAATTAAAACATATAATCCAACAAAAATAGAAATGCCTCATAACTTCATGAAAAATCAGATGGAAGTCAAAATATTTATTTCAAGTTGTCATGCAAACATCAATTACATGAAAGTGTCTTAGAAATTTATTCAAAATCAACCATAGGTTCTGGCACACCATCAAAACCTTCATCTTCAGATGAATGACTCGATGTAGATGAAGATGAACCATATTCTTCTCTTTCATAAACTAGTGCTCCATCTGAGTCAACATGCATGCCCACCATCTCATAGTTCGAATGTGTTGTAGATCTACAAATAAATTATGCAGAGTCCCATCACAACAGTAATTTTTCTGGTAGCAATTTCTTCAAAATATTATGGTCTGCAACTGAAGAGTTCCTCTCTTTTTCAAATTGAAGTCATACACAAGTATGTCAACATCCTCCAATTTTAGGACATCTATGCGGCGACGATTTATATTTTTGTCCTTTCTTTTTCTATTTCTGGCCATTTTTTTTTCAACTACCATCTCTGGCTTATACATACCATTGAAAGGGTGGGTACTTGTGGCATACCAATGTACTTCAAAAGTTGTAATATCTTCATTTTCATTAATGACCTTTAAAACCTTGGCAATCTAGAATGGATAGCCAAGTGGATCTTCATCTGCTAACACTACTATCATGCAATCGTCCTTAACATCCTTCACAAAACTCGTGTAAAGGTCTTCCATGGCTTTACGTTGTGCACATGATCTTCTAGAACCAATAGATTTTTCTCGTTCCTCTACCTGTGGAGAATTAATAATAGCTTGAGACTGTTGTTGTTCAACAATGTGTGTTTCCTCATGTTCATTTGGAATATTCTGTGGCAAAAAAAAGGAGTCTTCAAAAGTGTATCCTCATTTATTGATCTTGAAATAATATCACTTTGATTATTGAAAAAGGACTCCCACCAAACTGAATCAACAACATCGAAGTACTCATATGTATCTCTAATACATCTTTTAATTTCCTCCAGAAATTCAGAATAATTTATGTCTCTCTTATGCCTTCGTGCATTATGGATTTCAACAACTGATTGTAATAACAATATCTTTGATGAAAATATTGGACGCTTTGGAATGAAATTAAAAAATGCCAAATGTGATGATGGACCCCATTATGTAATAGTTGAATACTTCTTGCCCCATATAAGTGTTGTCCCATCAATTTTTTTGATATGAAATTGATGTTCGAAGCTAATGTTGCTAAGTTGTTCAATGCATTTTTCCTCACCATGCGATCCCAAAATAAAACTTCGCATGTCAATAGTTTCTTCCAACACATGAAAAACAGGCTCTGGAATGTACAATTTCTTAATACATTCAATTAATGATGGCAGGCTCCCAACACCTTTCCTCCTCAATGTTATTGAGAAACAACTGAACATTTGATCAATATGATCATGAGTATGTCCAACAAGAAGGAAACCAACCTTTATATTTTTAAAAATTCCCAATTCAATGAGCATGTTTATATACCCAAAAAGAACTTGATATTTTTTTTTTTTTTTTTTTTTTTTTTTTTTTTTATGGCTTGTGTTGTCTAATTGTACATACAGAACGTCAGGAAGAATACCAGACCAGTGAGTAACCACATCATGGATTATAGTTATGGTCAGATTTTCATCATTATGAATATTTGGAGCTGTGAAGAAAACTCTTCGAAACATCTTCTCATTAAATACCATACAACCAACCAAGTGGAATTGAGTGAAATTTTCCTCCTATAATTTTTTTGGCGTGCGGACAAAATGTGGAAGAAGTGTTTTATTTTGGTCCATACCATCAATTATCAAACCCAGATATTTATTTGGATTATCATAACACTTCTTTCGATATTTATACAACTTTTTTCTTTCACTTGTTTTTTGATTGTGATGCTCTCGAAGTTCTTCGAAAACAGAATCTGTACATAAAATAAAAGAAACATATGAATAAATATATTTTCATAGTTGATAACTATACAATTTTAAAAAATAATGTTTTGAATGCATACCTCTTTCTGGTCCTTGACATTTATCTCTTTTTACTTTAAGAGAAGCACATGTGCTGCAAACCCCTATCCTCGTCTTCTTAGGAATACGAACATTGTTGAATTCACTTTTCCATCCCCTTTTAAAATAAGAATATGTAATAAAATTACCAACTCCTTCAACATCTTCTACATAATATTTGTATAAGCTGAATATTTCTCGTCTCGAGAAATTGTATGGAATATTTATTGTCTTTATTTGGCAGACAACCTCCATGCTTAGAAAATAAGTCCTTCATCCATGACATAGCAGTATTTTCTAACGGCCCAACCTCCCATTTATAACGTACTTCTGAATAATATGTGGGATACTTTTTCCATTTTTTCTTGGATTCCTGACAAACTACAATTTCCAATTGAATGCAACATTTTGAAAGTCTTTCTGTAGAGCAATACATTCCCAATATGATAATCATAACCTGCTGGTGTAGATTGTATGCAAGCCACTAAATATGAATTTTGCATGCTTTTATTCATTGACAGATATGTTTTCCTTTTCACCAAAGCAAAGTTGAAATCCATATGTTCCAAGAAATCCCTTCAACGACATTCACTTTAAATCAAATGAACGATAGAACTTATTTTTGTGAGATATGTTGTCCTCACCCTTGTATAACTGGAATGTTTTGGGTTTATATGAAAAGGTCTACTCCTACTCCTAGTTACAATATTTCCTTGCAACGACATCATCATTACATCATCCTTTGTAAAAGTAGTTTCATCACCATTACGAGGAATATTATGCCCACTATCATCATTCTCAACATATTTAAGAAATTCATCAAAATCGTTGCCTGGAAAATTTTCATTACCATCCTCACTTGAAGACAACATTTCACAAAAATCATCTGTGGTTTTGTAATGTTGACTCAGACCAAATCCTTCACCATCTTGATCCATGCTTTTAGATTCTTCACTGGGAGGATTCAATTCTTCATCACCATGGGTGTCTTTGAAATGATCACTTAGAGAAAATGCATTATTCAGATCTATGCCTCTAAAATTATCATTTTCAATAAAATATTCATCCTCCTCTTCCTTAGTGGTGCTCCCATAATTCCTTGGGATTAGGCCTAAGTGGAAGCTTTGAAACTATATTCACTATAATTTCTTCATCCCGTCCCTCCCCTTCCTCACTGGTGCTCTCATACTCCTTAGGATTACAAATAAGTGGATGCCTTGAACTATATTTATTGGAAATTATTCATCCCCCCCTTCATTAGTGGTACTCTTAAAATCATTACAATTAGGGCGAAGTGAAAATTTTGACTCTGGAAATTCATCCCCCTCTTCATCAGTGTTGCTAGCATAATCCTTAGGATTAGGACAAAGTGGATATTTTGATGCTACAAATTCTTCATTCCCTTGTTCATTAGTGGTGCTGGCATAATCCTTAGGATTAGGAAGAAGTGGATATTTTGACTCTACAAATTCTTCATTTCCGTCTTCATCTATGGTGCTCACACAATCCTTACGATTAGGACGAAGTGGATATTTTGACACTGAAAGTTTTTCATCCCCATTTTCATCAGTGGTGCTCTCATAATCCTTAGGATTAGGACAGAGTGGATTTTTTGATGCTGCAAATTTTTCATTCCCCTCTTCATCAGTGGTGTTGGAATAATCCTTAGGATTAAGATGAAGTGGATATTTTGACTCTGGAATTTTATCATTCCCCTCTTCATCAGTGGTGCTGGCATAATCCTTAGGATTAGGATGGAGTGGATATTTTGATGCTGCAAATTCTTCATTCCCCTCTTCATCAGTGGTGCTGGCATAATCCTTAGGATTAGGACAAAGTGGATATTTTGAATCTGGAAATTCTTCATTCCCCTCTTCATTAGTGGTGCTGGCATAATCCTTAGGATTAGGACGAATTGGATATTTTGACTTTGCAAATTCTTTATTCCCCTCTTCATATGTGGTGCTCACATAATCCTTAGGATTAGGAAGAAGTGGATATTCTTCATCTCCCCCTTCATCAGTGGTGCCTTCATAACCCTTAGGATTAGGACGCAGTGAAAATTTTGACTCTGGAAATTCTTCATCATGCCCTTCATCATTGTTGCTTTCATAATCCTTAGGATTAAGAGTAAGTGGAATAATTGACTCTCGATTTACATAAATTTCTTTTTGCTGTGCCTCATCAATTATGTTCTCATCATCCTTAGGATTACGACCAAGTCGAATTTTAGACTCTCTATTCATGGTGAATGAACTCATGCTATTTTCATCAATCTGAATAGAGTTGTTACATGAATAAGAAGTTGATATTGTAGACAGAAAAACTTCTCTATCAGAAGAACCCATTGCTTTCAACAAGAATATGTTGAATGATACAAATGCCTCTCCCAATTACAATATATAGCTTAAAGACTAAAGATTTCCCCCCAAATCCCCCCCCCCCCCAAATTTTCGCGAAAAACTTACCCTCCAAAATTTTCGTTTCAAATATCTCTTACAAAATATTCATCTAAAATGTATTTAAAAACATTTAAATAAACTGTTTGTGTTGAAATATTTTACCGATATTTCTATTCAAAATATCCACAAAGTGTTCCTATCATGCATGGCTTCCAAACTAAAATAATATTGTTATTTTAATGATTTAACATTGACTACATATAAATATTAACTATAATAACTACACGCAAATATTAACTATTTCAAGTATAATTAACTACATGTAAATATTTTAAATTTTAATTTTAAACCTATATCATATTCTTCTAAAATATATGTCAAAATTTCTTAATAAACAGTTGGTCTTGAAATATTTCACTGTACTTTCTATTCAAAATATCCACAAAATTTCCTTTCATGCATGTCTTCCAAACTAAAATAATTTTCTTATTTAAATGATTTAACATTGACTACATGTAAATATTAACTATAATAAGTACAAGCAAATATTAACTATTTTAACTATAATATTAACTATAATTAACTACATGTAAATATTTCTAATTTTAAATTTTAATCCCATATTATATTTGAATGATTTAACATTGAGTACATGTAAATATTAACTAAAATATTAATTATAATAACTACATGCATATATAAACTATTTTAATATAATATTAACTATATTTAACTACATGTAATATTTTAAATTTTAAATTTTAATCCCACATTCGTTAAACAGTAAACCAATCACACAATATTCGATATATAATAAGAATCATTGTTTCTATTCATGACATCACATCAAGTCTTTTGTTTTTGTTGGAACAATTTTCTATAGGTGTTGGGTTGGCATTGGTAACTTTGTGGAGGCATTGCATTCACATTGGAGGCGTTGTGTTGGCATTGGTAATTTTGTGGAGGCGTAGTGTTCGGATTGGTAACCGGATTTTTTTTCATTTGAAAGGTTAGTTTTCCTTCTATTCTCTCCATTTAAAGACGATTTGGGGCGAAATCTGTTTTTCCTATGGTTTTTGTGTTCAAAAACTATTTTTTGATTGTTTTTATGTTCGAAAACCATAATTTTTTTATATTTTTTTAGTGAAAAAAGCGGAAAAAACCTCAATTTTTTAGGGTTTTTAGGACAAAAAATTAGATTTTTATTTATTTATTTAAAGGAGAATATATAGTTTTAATTTATATTAAACCTCTTTGTTTTTTTTATTATAAATATATTGGTGGTTTCATTATTTAAATTGTTTTTTTTTTTTTTGAAATTTTTTTGTTTTATATTTTAATTTTTTTTAAATTTTATTGTTAATTTGAATTTATAATTTGAATTTCTTTTTGTTTATATTTTAAAACATATACTTCAAATTTTTTATTTCTTTTATTTTTTTAATTTCAATGGTATAGTATTCTATTTTATATTAAAAAACATTTCTTTTTTCTATTATAATGGTTTTAATTTAAAAAACAATAAAAATATGAAATTATATATATATATATATATATATATATATATATATATATATATATATATAATTTTTTATATTATAAAAAAATTATATGTTTTCTTTATTATTGTTTTCTAATTTTTTTATTAAACAATTTTTTTATTATTATTATTATTATTGTTTCATTTGTTAAAACATTTAAAATATATATAATAATAAAAAAATTGTTTAATAAAAAAATTAGAAAACAATAATAAAGAAAACATATAATTGTTTTATAATATATATATATATATATATATATATATATATATATA
The DNA here is from genome assembly GCA_034641835.2 of Pinus albicaulis. Classification (NCBI taxonomy): domain Eukaryota; kingdom Viridiplantae; phylum Streptophyta; class Pinopsida; order Pinales; family Pinaceae; genus Pinus; species Pinus albicaulis. Next base: position 991,503,214 of record CM076579.1, on the reverse strand, counting down.
TATATATATAATAAAGATAAATATATATGGGTGCTTATTATAGTTATTTTTTTTAATTAAAAAAAATTATTTTGTGTGATCATAAAGCCAAGGGGCGCGTCGGGTGTGGCACCATGGAGGTTGCTCGGTAGAACTTAGACCAAAAGTTATATATTTTATTTTATTTTTAAATAAAACCTTTATAATAAATAAAAAAAATTATTGTTTAATATATATATTAAAACTAACATATAAATTTTAATAATTGTAATTGTTATTAATTGTTAACTAATTTTATTAATTTTATTAATTATTAATTGTAATTGTTATGAGTAATTTAATTATAATTAAAAACTATTTCCATTTCTAACTTTTAGAATTAAAAACAATAAAGAAAAATATATATATATATATATATATATATATATATATATATATATATATATATATATATATATATATATATATATATAATTGTTTTATAATATAAACAAAATAATATATATATATATATATATATAATATGTTTAATTTGGTTTCTAATTTTTTTTAAATTAAAACAATTATATTAAAAGAAAGATTTGGTGTTTAATATAAAACAAAACAATTTAATAAAACAAATCAATTAAAATTAAAAAAAAAAATGACCCTTAATTTTTTATTTTTATTTTTTCTCTTTAGCTTATAAAAATAAAGATTATTTCAACATTTCTTAAACAGTGTATTTTTTTCTTTTGTGTCTTTTGTTTTTAATCTTAAATATAAACTTAAGTTTGAAATTAATTTTTTTTTTTTTTAAATTGTTTTATACAATTTAAAAACTATATATATATATATATATATAAAATGTACTCAAATAATATTATATATAAATATATACATATATCTAAATATGATTTTTTATATTTTGTTTTTAAATGAAAATTTTCTATAGTTATTCTTATTGGATTATTTTCAATTTATTAGCTTTATAAACAAATCTTGTTTTTTTAATTTATTTTATAGACATTATGTTTTGGTAAATTTTTGATTTCTATTGGGAAACTTAAAAGTAAATTTGATTAACTAAGTTATGTGTTTTCTCATTAACTAATATATATATTTCTTTTTATCGGGAAAATGGCATCAAAAAAGATTTATGTGAATGTTTCTGCACCTAGGGCTGCAACTCTGAAATCTAAAGTTATAGTTGGACGCACTATGGATACAAATCCCAAATCTAAAGTTGCAGTTGGACGCACTATGGATACTGCTAGACGCAATAAGGAGATTGTTGCACACATTAATAAAATTCAAGAAAATGGCTCACCAGGTTCATTAAATCTTATTCATTATTGGAAGAACGTCGAGCAAATAAATACAACTAATTTCTCATGATATCTTGAAGATAGGGAAACATGAGCTGATATACATATCTATCTGGTTTGTGGTATGATTGACTTAAATGAACCATATGAAGTGATTGGCAGAGTATGATACATATGTATGGTCTCAAATACAAACACTATTTATGTTCTTGCAAGGGAGGCTAATAAAGGTGAGAAGGTTAGTTATCGTTTATCAAAGGTCAAGTATGACACAAATGAAATATCTATTAAGTTTTCTGAAGAAATCTCAAGCGGCATTGCAAATAACATTGTAAGAATGCTTATTTATATTTACGATATTCATTATCGTAAGGATCATTCATTTTTTTATAAATTATTGGTCATTGACATGTTTTATTTTGTTTCACAGGATTTTTTTCTGAGTCTTTCAAACATGTTTGAAGACATTTATCATATGGAGCCAAATTTTATGACTGTGATCAACACTTTCAACACAAACAAAGAAGAGGAAAGGAGATTGAAGCAAATATCAATAGTAAATGACATTGCAATAGTACAAAGAGAGGATCAACCAAGAGTGACTAAGGTGGGTCAATTTAGTAAACCTAAAAATGTTTCTTTTGAATATGTGGAACATGAAACTGAAAATTATGTTAGAATTAGTGAGGAGGAGATTAGAACTATTGTGCAAAAGGAGAAAACAAATCAAACACCAAAAAGAAAAATGGCCAAAGATGTCTCTCTTTTACTTGATGATGAAGAGCTTGTTTATAAAAGAACTGATATGTTAACCAATAAGAAGAGGAAATCAAATATTGGTCAACCTATAAAAGTCATGCGCAACAGTGAAGAACAAAATGAAAGCTCTAACGGAAGTAGAGAAATCATAACAGCAGGTGATGAGTTAGAGGATGGCATTATTAAAACAAAACAAAATTCCATTCGATATGAGTTGAGGAAGAATAAATTAATTCTTGGTGTCCAAACATTTGAGCTTAATGTTATCCAATTTTATAGAACAGATGAAGGAAAAACTCAATATCAAATTAGAAAGGCCCATCACCTACATGTACATAATCTTAAAACATTGTTCAGGTTCAATCCATATGCGCATGTGGTGGATTATGTGGTTCTTGTTGATCCACGTCAAGTTCCCAACAAACAGGCATTTGACAAGACAAATTTTTTTGATTATAAGTATTATGTAATTGGAAGGAACCATTCAAAAGAGCCTAAAAGATAGTTGATTGAGGAATATCCCAATAACTATCTTTTTCAAACAGTGAAATGCATCATTTACGTTGGCTTAGCAGAAATAGAATCAAAGTTATTGGAATAGGATCATAATGCAGATAATGAGTATAGAATTAAAATTACTTTCATCCAAAGGGTCGGATTTATTCATAATGAATTCATAGAAAAATTTGATGGGGATAAGACACAAGTTACTCTAACATTTTGGAGGGAATTTTTAATGGAAACAGGTTATCAAATTGATGAAAAAATCAAAGAAAAATATGGAAAAATGAATTCAAGTATATTCAGAAGCATGGATAACATTTTTTAGTTGGAATTTAGAACTGGGAAGATATGGGATTTGATTGATGATATTTTTGAGTGGTGGGATAATATTTCCATAAAAAATCAGAACGTTAAAAAGAGTAAACCCATAATATGTACCAACAGTAAGACAGGTCTTGAAATGAAGCAACTTCCAGAGGATATGACTATCACACCTTGGAGAAAAATGCAAGGTGTGAAGGATGAGAAACTAGTTAAATCAGTAGTAGCCCGTGTGAAGTTGGGTGAATTATCAATGCATGAAATGTGTGCAGAATTTCAAAAGTATGTTTCTTGAATTTTTTCTTATTTTCCTTTCATTATAATTTTATTTTAAATAACACATAATGTTGTTGGTAGAATTTTTTGTACATGTCACTATACTAAGAGTTTTAACTTTATTTATTCAGTTAGAATTTTTTTATGAAAATACAAGAACATATTATTAAAATTTTGAATGAAGACAATTGGGATGATGTTGTGTGCCACTACATAGAAGCAAGTTCTACAACAACACTTCAAGATTTTTATATTACATTCAATAAGGTATGTTTATTTATACATTCAATTGATTCATATTTAAACTATATATATATATATATATATCATTAAAAATGTCGAAGAAGGATGGAAATGGAGTACTAGATACTTTCAAAAGTTTTATTGAAAAAAATAAGTTGGAAAAGATGAGGAAAAAGTGTCTTATGAATGTTGAACTTGATCCTACTCCTAATAATTACATTTGGAATGGGCTTGACAGTATCCAATATCAAATAATACAAGGTGACTGTGAAAACATTGCATCAGTAATACCTAAAAGGGAATATGCCCTAGATATTGTAGATATTCCTCATGGTTTCAATTTCCTAGACATTGAATATGATAACGAACGATATACTTATCAATATTTTAGTAAAGTGGTTACAGGTTTTCAAGAAGTGACAACATCACCACTTTGGTGATTTGTGACATTTCATTCAAACACACGGTTTGCAATGTTATTAACAAGCTTCAAGGGAAAAAGAAACTCAAGGATGCAACTTACATGGTATGACTTTGAAATTGTATGTTTGATTACGGTTAATTTTTTTTATTTATGTACAATTTAATTGAACTTTTACTATGTTATGTTACAGGAAAAAGTCAAATATTGTTTCTTCCAAAGATCATCCTATTATAAATGATTGTGAGTTCATCCATGTTGAATGTTGGACAAAAGAGGATAGCTATAAGCATATTCTTATGAATCAAGTAGATTGGAAGAGTCACAGTCAAGTATTGGTTCATGATATAGTTGTAAGAAAACTAACATACGAGGATAAAGATGCAAAAGGACATATAGTTAACATTTATCGGAAACTGCAAGAAATGATTAACTATCTTATAGATCTATGTTCAAATCAAGGAGATTGGGTCTTGGATTTATTCTCAGGTTTAGGTAAGTTTTATTATACAAATTTAAATTTAAATATTTTATTTTTTACTTGTTATGTCTTTATACTGATTTTCTTATTTATTTCTTTTGTGCTTGATGATTAGGTACAACACTAGCATGTTGTCTACCAAAAGGAAGAAATTTGATGCCCATTTAGAAAGACCCAGTGCAATGTAAATTTATTCAACAAAGAATTAACGCTTTTGAATTCCTTCCAAATGTGAAGAAAGAAGTTGGTTTGAGGAAAGGGTATTTCAATGAATCATGTGTGGAAAAAAAAGCAAAGGAACCTCAACCACCATTATATCGAAAGATTGGAAATGGACACTTTGGAAGATTTGCAGACATGAAAGATCCATTAGAAGATGACAACGACAAAAATGAAGCAAAAAATGTTGTGGAAGAAGACATCAATGACGTTCTAGAAGATTTTGAACATGGATTAGTTGATGTTGTTGATGATCTTTAATTTATGCTTGCAAATAAAGCTTACTTTTGAGATCTATTAATCATTTTTACTTGTAATGTTTAGACTTTTATATTTTATGAGAAGAATCCTTATTTTTTGCAAAAAACTTGTGATCACTATTATTTTTTGACATAAAATTCAATAAAAATGCTATTTTCTTAAGTTTTTTTGGTTAATATTTTCCCAAAAAATTATTTTATTTAACATGTTTTTTTTAACAAAAAGTCTCTAAAAGTGTATTCTTTGCATTCAATTTATATTGAAAATTTGCATTTATTTGTTATATGTTTCAAAATATTGGTTTTTTAGTGATAATTATTTGATGTGCATTGAAATATTAATTAACATTAGATAAATAGGTAGAAAATATAAACTTTATAATATTGACCATTTTTTCATTTTTTTATGTATGTGAAAAAATGAAAATTTCATTACAAATTTTTATTTAAAAAAAAATTAATATTTTATTTTTTAAAACACAAGTACATAAATGTGCTTAGAAATAAACATCTTAGGGATCAACAAAACATTAGAAAATGTATAGTGTCAAAATCAATCCTCTAAAAAAATGTTGGTGATGATGCACCACCACTATTCAATATCCACATAAAAAGCATGACACAAAAAAATAAAAAAACAAAAAGTAATGTGCCAAAAACATGTTCCAAAAAACAAAAGTGATTCTACATCACCACTTTTCAAAATCGGATGTTTTTCTTGCTACCTCAAAAAAGTAGGTACCAGTTCAGTTACCTATTTGATCGGTAACTATGTTTTTCCTGTTCCTATTTTAAAATATCATTAAGAACCTCTCCCACTTCTTGTTTTATTTCCATAGGGGGCCACAGGAGAGCTTAGTCATTGGACCAATTCTTCAACACCCATTGTTTCTCTACACCAAGAGAACTTTTTAGTGCCTACAGACTTCATCAATGCATCTGCAACATTCTTCAAAGTGTCCACCTTTACCAGCAACACCCTTTTAGCCTCAACCATATCTCTAACAAAGTGATATTGAACATTAATGCGCTTTATCTTTGAATGGTAAGAAGGGCTCTTAGCCAAAAAAATTGCACTTTGGCTATCACAGTCTATCCTTAATGCTTGCTGTACCAACCCCATACTTGAACACAACCTTTGCAACCAAATTTCTTCCTTGCTTGCATGAGTGGCCACTATGCATTCTGCCTCTGTAGTTGAAAGAGCCACTACAGACTATATTTTACTTATCCAACTGACTGCACCTCCAAATAGGCTAAACACATACCCACTTGTAGATCTTCTTTGGTCCAGATCTCTAGCCCAGTCTGCATCAACAAAACCACGAATGTCCAACATTATTTCCAATCCTGGCCTTCCCTGGTAGCATAAGCCATAATCACTAGTGCAACGTAAATATTTGAAAAATCGCTTCACTACTATCCAATGCTCCTTCCCTGGGTTTGACATAAACCTGCTCAATACTCCCACTGCATGTGCAATGTTTGGTCTAGTACAGACCATTGTATACATCAGGCTACCCACTGCACTTGCATATGGAACACGAGACATATCATCCTCTTCTTTTTGTGTCTTGGGACATTGTTCAGCAGATAGCTTTACACCTACAAGAATAGGAACATTCACCGATTTACTATCCTGCATATTGAGCCTCTGCAATATAGTCTCGACATACTTCCTCTGGTTTAACCAGAGCTTCCTCTTTTCCCGATCTCTCTTAATTTCCATGCCCAAAATATAGTTTGCAGCACCAAGATCCTTCATGTCGAACATGGAGAACAACTGGGTCTTCAAATATTGGATCATTTCTTTGTCATTTCCAATCAACAACATATCATCCAAATACAAGACCAAATAAATAACACGCTCACCAATTAATTTAAAATAAACACAATGATCCTCCTTGCTTCTTGTGAAGCCAAGTCACATCTCCTTAGGTATCAATTTGATACCCCCATCATGATGATACATTTTAACATGAGACTTCTTCACTTTGCTGATTCTTTCTTACCCTTCTGTAAATCCTTCAAGTTGCTTCAAGCTAACCAGATCTCTCTTGTAAATCCTCATGAAGAAATGTTGTCTTCACATCATATGTTCTATCTCAAAATCAAATGCAGCGACAACGGATAGTAATCTGGCAAGTAACTTTGGCAGCGAGGAGAAAAAATATCACCAAAATCAATTCCCGGCACCTGGGAATAACCTTTTTCTACCAACTGAGCTTTGTATTTCTCCACCTTGCCTTCTACATTCATCTTCTTCTTAAACACCCATTTTCTCCCGATGGGCTTCCTTCCTGCCAACAATTCTACCAGATCCCATGCCTCATTTTTGTGCAAGGATGCCATCTCATCAACCATGGCCTCGTTCCAGAGTTTTCCATCCTCTGAATCTACTACCTCCCTAACAGTTCTGGGATCATCATCAGTTATATTTAAGGCAAAACCTGAACAAAAAACAGATGGACGATGCATTTTTGGTTGCCTTCTTTCCCGATCTGATCTTCTCAAAGCTGGATTTTGTGGCTCTTCCTCTTCTAAATCTTCTTCTGTTGTCGAGTCTGATTCATCCTCCTTTAGCTCAAACTCTATCTTCTCATGTTCCTTTGGTAGGAATTCATGTGTAACAAAATATTTCACCTCTATAAACACCACATCTCGGCTGTATACAACCTTCCTTCTTTCTGGGTTCCAAAGCTTGTAACCCTTTAAACCATCCTTATACCTAATAAAGATGCACCTTTCAGATTTATTATCCAACTTGGTCCTTTTCTCATTTGGAACATGTACATATGCATCACATCCAAATACCCTTAGATGTGAAAGAGAGGGTTTCTTACCAGTCCATACCTCATGTGGAGTATTATCCTCCAATGCTGATGAAGGTGATCTGTTAACTAAGTAACATGCAGTCTCCACTGCCTCTGCCCAGAATTCTTGTCCTAACCCGGTACCACTGAGCATGCTTCTTGCCTTTTCCATCAGTGTTCTATTCATTCTTTCTGCAAATCCATTTTGCTGAGGTGTGTATGGAGTAGTCTTCTGCCGTGCTATACCACACTTCTTACAGAACTCTTCAAATTCCTTCTTGCAGAACTCCCACCATTATCTGTCCTCAACGCCTTTATCTTCTTCTCATGGGTTTCCCAGGCCTTATAATCTTAAATAACCGAAGGCAAGTTTCTTATAAACTATATCCTTATATTCTTGGAAGTGTCTATGAATGAAACACGATGCACGAGAATTTCGGTGATGGGCCAGACGCCAGGTCAGAACATGGCTGTTGCACACAAGTTAATATCTTGACTAACACCTCTTAGCACCAGAAGGAAAATTCACCCGATTCTTCTTCCCATATACACAATGTTCACAGAAATTGAAATCCAGAGAGAAATTATACATACCTTCTACCATACCATTTCTATGTAGTATCCGAAGGCCCTTCTCTCCAATATGTCCAAGCCTTTGATGCCATAGCATGGTCTTTTCTCCAGAGACAGTTAGGCTTTCCACTCCACTTTCAGGAACCACAGAACTGTTCCACCCATCAATAACAGTGCTACCTTGTAGCTTGTATAGAGTTCCTATCCAAACTCCCGCATTAATACCAGTGCTCCCTGAACAATCTTGCAGGCATCTTTCTCGAACACTTTTTTTACACCTACATCATCCATCACCTTCTGAAAATCAGTTGCTTGATAGAGGAATATACGAGAACAGGACATGTTCTAATCCTTCCACATGGCTTATCATTTTATATAGATGATTTTGGCCTTCCTATCACCCTAGAAGGCACATCTTGTCTCATTCATAGTGTAGAACCACTCTACTGAGGTGGTGAAAAGATGTACCAGATCAAATAATACTGACTCATGATCTACATGTGTATTTGAAGAAGAAGCCAAATACACATCCCCACCTTCATCCAAGGTGGTTTTTGCCTCTGCAGAATGAGCATCATCAGATCCCTTTCCTTTCTCAGGAGCTTTAGATCTGCACTCCTTTTTGTAGTGCCCTTCCTTTTCGGATTTCCAGCATACATTTACAAACTTTGCAGGAGATTTAGATCTCCCACTCAAATCCTTATTCTTGTTTCTGTTTTGGGACCTTCTTCGTACATATAAGGCATCTCCATTCTGGCCCTCCATATTTCTCCGTATCATTTCCTCTGACAGCAAGGCTGAGACAATGCCATCAAAATTCAAGGTAGTTGTATTGCTACCTATTGCAATAACCAGACTGTCCCATGAATCTGGTAGAGAACACAATAAACTGATGCACTTATCTTCATCTGATATTTTAATATCAACAGATGACAACTGACTTACCACAGTATTGAAGGCGTTCATATGCTCTGTCACCGAGTCTCCATCCTTCATCCTCAGGTTATACAGATTTTTCCGCAAGAACAAATTATTCACCAGAGACTTATATTTGTACAAAGTCCCAATTTTTTCCCACAATTTCTTTGTCGTAGCTTCCCCAGATACATTCAACAATACTGAATCTGAGACACAACCGTATTGTGTTCTTAGCCTTCTAATCCAGTTTCTTCCAGTCTTCATCTGACATTGCCGTTGGTTTAGTACCTGGATCTACCATGATCCACTGATATTTATCCACCAGCAAATCCTCCATCTTGAGCTTCCATAACTAAAAACTTTGACCATTAAATTTCTTGATCTTTATCTTTCCACCACTCGCCATCTTCTTTCACCGCAAGAATCGATCCCACAAATATCCCACTGAACATGGCTACCTCAGGCTCAAGCAAAAAACCCTCAGCAGCAAAGGTGTCCCCTTGAAGCCGAAATGGCTCTGGTACCAAATGTAGGTTTTAACCTTGAACATAAATTATCTACACACGAATCTTATAACAGAAAATAAACAATAGCGAGAGCATAAAACATAAAATAAATAAACACAGAGATTTTCCCTTGGATCCCAAATTGGGATGACCAGCTTGATTTTTCATTATATTCCTTTTAGTGTTACAATACATATATATACATGTTGAAGCATAAATAAACCCCAATCCATTAACCCTATATTAAAACATAACCGTAGTTCCCTTGACCGGATCTACAAAATACTAGGGGCTGAAAACCATTGTACCCCAAAACCATGTGCAAAATCATGCACAAAACATGGGTGGGTCCACCTATGAGTGGGTCCGCACACCAAACAAATTTTCGTTGGGGCGCTGCTTCGAACCCCAACAGTGGGGGATGCCTCCCCCCTTATGACCCCCTTGCTGCGCCCGACGCAACGTACATTGCGTGGGGCTAGTTGTGGAAAGTGACCCCCCTGCTGCGCCTGGCGCAACGTACAGTGCGTGGGGCTAGTCGTGGAAAAAATATAACACATACCCAAAAGAACCTAGAAGTTCTTAGAGTGCTTGAGATGAAATTAATGCATGGAGTTTCAATCAATTAGCCACATTGTTAGAAATCCCACAGTCAGAAAATGTAGTAATGCACTAAAACGCTTCATGAGTAATTCCATTAAATATCATTTTCCAATATTATCACATTCATGTTCATAGCTATAAAAATGTTGTTGTAATATAAGGCCCCTTTTCCAACCAACTCATTGACTCGAGAAACATTATTAGTAGAAAAAAATTACTAAAAGAATTGAAACATCAAATCCATATTTGTTACATGTTGTTCATCAATCCACTTCAAAACGTCGGGATGAAAAGACATCTCTGTTACACTCTTCTGATAGACAATACATGGTACTGGAAATCGCATCCATGTGAGTAATTTAAGAAGGTCTTCTTTCAATGGAATAAAAGGTAAGTGAGGTAGGATGGCAGGGGTCATTAAGGTACACCTAAATGTGATTAGTAGATTCATTACTTCTAGTACCATGAGCTAGGAAGATGGATACCATTATGTTTGTCTAAACTTGTGAAGGTTTTTTTCAGAGTCTACTACATGAGGGTTTATCTTTCCAAGGACATAATTTTTTTTTTGTTATTGTGTAGTGAGTCTCTAGTTTTTGACAAGGGCTAGAGAGGATACACATAGTTTGTTTATTAATGTTATTTTTCATATAGTATAGGCCTTAGGGTTTTTTCCTATAGTTGTGGTGTTTAGGTGTTTGGGTGCTCAATTTGTTGGGGCTGGTGGACTTGTAGTGGATATTAGAACTCTTTCAAAGTCCTCATAGTGTAACTTAAAGGGTTTTTTTCCATAGTAGCTTTCTCCCGCTCCTGACCTTATTTGGAACCTCTAGTGGTGGGATTAGGATCAAGGAACCAAGTGCAAAGGAACATGTGAAAATTCTCATATGGACATTGACTGTAAATATTTCCCTTGACACACTCAATCAAGAAGATATTCATTCTCATGGTTAGATTAGTATCCCAATAAAAGTAAATCTAGAGGCATAATTCATACTCCCACATCTGGTGATTCTATGAGTCATAATTAAGAAATTCATTTAAATATGTTTCAAACTAGTTTATGGGGGGGAGGATTAGTTACCTTAACCTCTATTGTGCTTCTGGACCTTCCTTCCTTCCAAGCTTATCATGTGTAAAATTCCTCTCTGTGAACTTTTCCTTCCAATGGCTAGTAATTGAAATAGTTAAAGGGTGGCCTATCAGTTATCTATGAACATGGCCTTGAATTGGATTGAAATATTATAATAGTAAACATAATTCACAAATTATTCCTATGGAACAAAAATCTTCCTGATATATAGCATAACCCTTTTCCTTCAATACAAAAATAAATAAGATGAACCAAATTTATTTCAGACAGGGGTCAGCCATGGCCCTTATATGCATTTGAAGTTAGCTTAAATATATATCTCAGGTTGGCTCCATAAACTGTAATCCAATGTTGCACACATGCATATGTCAATATTATCCAAAGTTAAGTGCCTCAATGGTTGGGGTATTTGTCCCATATACCCCTTTTATACCTATAATAGTGGTGTGTTGAGCTACTTCAGTTCACATTTTGCTTCCATAAATCACGTACGTCGAAAGATGCTGGAGGAGACATTGATACCTAATGTTGTCAACAATTATGTGCCATAATTTGTTGTTGCCGAGAATTTTGTGCCATACTCTATTTTCTTATCTCTCCTTCTTCACTTTTTCTCTGAATTCTTCTAATTGTCCCTTGAAATACCAATGAAACCCTTCCAGAAGGTTTCAATAAAGATAAGTGTGGAGAATTGTAGAAAACATTCATTGAACCTTCCAAATATATCCTCAGTGATGAATCCTACAACCATACTTGGCCATTTACTGACACTAGTTCTGCTGGCCATATGAAGAGATGCATAGAAATATCTATGAGCTCATGAAGACATGTCTGTATTTGACTCTATTGTATCATATTTTGTGTTGTAGGTGAAAAATAGAATACACTATATATTCAATTTTTCATGTTTAACATAAGTTGAAAACCTTTCCCTAGCTTTGGGAATATCCAAGTTGGCAAAGTCATCAAGCTACCCTTGTCAAACCTTTCATCATCTGATTTATTGCCATAAAACCTTCACCTGAATATTCCTACAGAAATCTCATCAACCTATCATTTTTTTCTCCACTACCATAACCAAAGTGTTTTTCACAACCTCATGGAGGAACAATGGCAAATTAAGGCCTCATATACATTGTCATGCTTCTCCAATATTTTTCCATGTCCCATATTTCTTCAATAGTTTGTTGATTTTATCCTTTTCATTCTCAATTGTCTAATCAATGTCACCATGATGGGAATGAACTTCAGGAAAACCATTTTGAAATATGTTCAAATTTTGAAACTATCCTTCATTCTGCTACCCACTTCATTCCTGCACTCATCATAATTTATATATCAAGAAGATTTTTATTTAAATTTTCCCTCCTGTAGATTTATTTGGTGCCATACATGTCATATATTATGGTTTTCCTATGGGTTTAAAATCTGCAATATTCATCTGAGTATATCAAAATTTACTTGGGCACGGTGCCTCGAAACTTGTGCACAAAGTGTCATTTCCCATTAGAGCTTTTCATAATCCCAATTGTTGGAAAGCTAGAATTACTATTCTACCTAGCTCAATGATGAAAATTCATGTGTTATCCTTATGCGAAATAGTGGATAATAGGTCATTGGGAATATAACATGGAAACACCAAGGATATCTTGGGTGTAGTAGCAATAAACTAGCCAATTTTCATCTTAGCTAGCTTTCTGTCACTTTAGGCTAGTGCATCCTAAAAGTTAGAACTAATATTTTTATGGTTTTAAGTAAAAATTTCACTAGTGCCTTGTTAAATTGGGTGAATGGAGAAAGAGGAGAAGAAAATATGCAAAATAGATTAGTTAATGCCCAACCTGTTGATTGATCAAAATTTGGATCAGGGCGTAAAATTAGCTAAAACTTCAAAGTGCTCAAAATTGTTTCAAAATAGAGCGATCAAATAGAGTTCATCACCAGGATTCTAGCGCAACTCATTTCATCAAAATCTGAGTTCATATGAGTAAGTTATGATTTATTGTTCGCTTTCCAAAATAGGTAAAAAATGGGCAGAAGAAGTACAGGGATGATGTGGTAGCCAAGTCAGAAAAAATGAATATTTTGGAATATTCTGTAGTTTTTCCCAATGACACTATGTGAAGTATTGTGACTAGGTTGACCAGTGCTGGGGTGTGAAGGTGGAAAATGTCCAATGACCCCTTAGGGTCAAATTCACAAATTTGGGTGCAAGTGCAATTTTTTTAAAAATATGGTGGAATTTTTGTTATTTTAATATATATATATATATATATATATATATATATATATATATATATATATATATATATATATATATATATATATATATATATAAAAGTATGTATTTAATTATATTAAAAAATACTTATAAATTTCCAACCAAATGCACATTTCAAAGTCCGTTGGTGATATTACACGTTAATTTTATAACCAAGTTGCATAGTCTGCATTCAAGGTTAATCCACATTCAAGGTCCACATGCTATGGTTCGATGCATATTAATATCTATGCCAACGGAGTTTCAATATGCGCTAAGGTACAAGGTTCGTATAAAATGTCGAAGTCCCGTTATAAATGATGGAAAAAGTTAGTGGTAATGCGAGCAGGGTCAGGGTTTGAACCCTAGACCTCCACCACAATAGTGCAGCGTTCCACCAACAGACCACCCTTATGCAACTTGAAAATGCAACCAACCTGTCCATACTGGAATCTTTTCATACCATTAAACAGAGGTGCAGAGGGGGCCAGCCCTGTGGGCCAACCCCCTCCCCATACGCCCAAGCGCCCAAAACATCATTTTCAACGGACTTTTAATGACATAATTAGTCACTAATCCACACTTAATACATGATTAACATGTCATTAGCGTTAAGTGTGCTTATTTCTGACATGCGCTTATCTTATCCTTTAAGTGCGCTTAACCTCTAATTAACCCACATTTAATCTGGTGCAGTTTATGGAGGAGCATGCCAATTTTGGCGACCAGGCTATTTTTAGCCATGCTAACTGGAGTTTTCGTAGAATTAGTGGAGGATATTGGGCAAAAATTAAATATGCTCTATCTTGAGCATAACTCAGCCAAATTTTTAAAATGAATAGTAAATTTTGACTATATTGGGCTTTCTGGAGCCATTGGTGCAACTTTTAGAGGCATTTGGAGACTTCCATGTGCGAAAATGCTACAGGAAATTTTTTTTGGAGCCCGAGGCCACCAGGAGTTGGAGGCATAGCCAAGGGAGCCAAAGGCCATTATGAGACAATGAATAGTGCATTTTGGGTGATTGACATGTTATGGAAATAGTGATACATGTTTCAGAAGCACATGAGGACTTATATAGGTGTTGTTTTTCCACAGGATATCTGAGGGAATCTCAAGGCCACTAGTAGAAGAGATCACGCCCAAGGGAGCCATGGTCCATTTCCAGTGATTGAACAATGACTTTTGGGGTAATTTGGCATTATGAGCCCATTGGTACAATCTGAAAAACCAATGGAGTTGAGCACCAACTTGTAAAATAATTTTACCATTTTAATCCTAGTGAGCCTAGTCCATTAATGGAGGCTCAAGGAGACGTAGCCCAAGTGTTTAGGGTGAAATCCTTTATTATTTTTCTATTGTGAGTTGCTAGTTATTTTTGTGAAATTTATGTTTGTTGTTCATGCCTTTAATCATCTTAAATAATTTTTAAAATTCTCACATATAAATCACTTAAAAAACACATAAACTTGACACAAGAATTTTGTTGCACAATTGGATGTATGAGCAAGATCCTTAGTTTGTTAAAAGAATCATTCAAGCTATAAAGATTCCTATAATCATGTTGTTTATGATTATGTTAAGCATGAAAAAATTGCATGCATAAATGGGAGAAAAAGTTTTTGTTCATATTGTGGTTTGTATAACCATTAAGATTTAAGATGCTGGAAGAGAATGATAGCATACAGGAAATATTCAAAGCAAAGGAGACTTGAAAAGAAGATGCAAAATATTTGCACTCATTTTCAGAAGAAGGGAAATATCATTAACCAATGTTGGACACTGCATCCAACCACCCATCCAAAGCAATTGAAGCAAGTGGAGAAAAAAACCTGCGAGAATGGAACAGGAGATCCCATCATCGATGTGAGTCAAGATGATTTGCAAGAAAAGGATGTTCAACAAGAAAAATTTCCATTGAAGTGGACTGGTAAGATATGGCTTGATTTCTTGACCAAGTAAGGCATACATTTACTTGGTACATATATGAAAATTTCAGCCTTATGTATGCATGAATTTCTCTTGAAAGTATGACAAGTTGCAAAAGATTATCACAACTTGTATGACGTAAGATTGCATGCGGTTGAAGGCATTTCTATTTGTTGCAAAATTTTGCCAAGATGGTGTAAAATATGGCTATGTCACTCATATGTTGCAACAATTTATCATTCAGTTCAGCTCTTATGATCACCCATATGTTTTGGGTTTTTGTACTTCGTTGTACTTGAAAGGGAGAGTTTTAGAGTGTAAATATGAATGAGATTTTGTATATGTAAATAGAGAACTTGTGATAGTTTCATTGGAAAAATATACATGCAGGAGTGTTGTCAATATGTATCATGGAATGCCAACTTGTGTTGATTGTACTGCACATATGTTCATTGAATTGTGTTGATTGTGTTAGAGCACATCTCATATCGATTTATGGTGAATGTGTTGTACATTTCATGTTGACTTGTGTTGTTGATGCTGCATGTTGTTTGTCGACTATGTTTGTTAATTATGTTGATCGACTTATGTTTTAGTCGATGGTGTTTGTCGATTATGATTCGATGTTGGATACACCATTGTGCAAGAAGATCGCCATGTACTTGATGTTACAGGAGGTGATAGTCATTGCTTTGAAGGAGCAAAAAAAGAGGTGTCATTATTTCAATTCTTGCATAATGTTTTCTTTACAAGATTGATTTTGTGTTCTTTTGACAAGATGATGCAGGAAGATTGAGGCATATTCAATGAGAATTGGACAAGATGAAAAGCGTTTGTAGCCATTGCAGAACAAGCTGGTATTTTGTGTTGAAGCCAAGATTTCACTCATATTGCAAGCTTAATTTGGATAAGAGTATTTCCAAGAAGAAGCTTGTATGCACTTGTTGCAAGAGGGACTTGATTCTCAGTGGGAAGGCTAACAATTTCCCAAGCCCATAGAGATCGATTTAGTACAGCAGGGTATGTATCAGTCAATAGTAGTCAACAATGCTAAAGTGGGTCAACAACAACTAGAGAGAAATGGTTGAGAGACATGGTCAGTTGCGATGCAAGGCATGTCAATGTGATTGTAAAATAAGACTTGTCAAATAAAATCAGTTGATGTAACTTGAAATAAGAAGAGTGCTAAAGTTCAAGTAGATAATTATTAGCTTTTTTGGGTCCAAAAGCCCGTCATTGGGAAGGAGTGATCAGAATTTGGATCAGGGCCTAAAATTAGCTAAAAATTAAAAGTGCTAAAAATTGTTTCAGACCTGAATTATTGGATAGATTTCGTTGCTAGGATTCTAGCGTAGCTCGTTTCATAAAAAATTGAGTTCGTATGAGTAAGTTATGGTCCGTTGTTCACTTTCCAAAACAGGTAAAAAATGGGTGAAACAGGTACATGGATGATGTGGCAGCCCAGTCAGCAAAAAGGAATCTTTTGGAATATTCTCTAGTTTCACCCAATGAAAAATATACATGCAGGAGTGTTGTCAATATGTATCATGGAATGCCAACTTGTGTCGATTCTACTGCACATATGTTCATTGAATTGTGTTGATTGTGTTAGAGCACATCTCATATCGATTTATAGTGACTGTGTTGTACATTTCATGTTGACTTGTGTTGTTGATGTTGCATGTTGTTTGTCGACTGTGTTTGTTAATTATGTTGATCGACTTATGTTTTAGTCGATGGTGTTTTTCGATTATGATTTGATGTTGGATACACCATTGTGCAAGAAGATCGCCATGTAATTGATGTTACAGGAGGTGACAGTCATTGCGTTGAAGGAGCAAAAAAAGAGGTGTCATTATTTCAATTCTTGCATAATGTTTTCTTTACAAGATTGATTTTGTGTTCTTTTGACAAGATGATGCAGGATGATTGAGGCATATTCAATGAGAATTGGACAAGATGAAAAGCGTTTGTAGCCATTGCAGAACAATTTGGTCTTCTGTGTTGAAGCCAAGAGTTCACTCATATTGCAAGCTTAATTTGGATAAGAGTATTTCCAAGAAGAAGCTTGTATGCACTTGTTGCAAGAGGGACTTGATTCTCAGTGGGAAGGCTAACAATTTCCCAATCCCATAGAGATCGATTTAGTATGGTAGGGTATGTATCAGTCAATAGTAGTCAGCAATGCTAAAGTGGGTCAACAAAAACCAGAGAGAAATGGTTGAGAGACATGGTCAATTGCGATGCAAGGCATGTCAATGTGATTGTAAAATAAGACTTCTCAAATAAAATCAGTTGATATAACTTGAAATAAGAAGAGTGCTAAAGCTCAAGTAGATAATTATTAGCTTTTTTGGGTCCAAAAGCCCGTCATTGGGAAGGAGTGATCAGAATTTGGATCAGGGCCTAAAATTAGCTAAAAATTAAAAGTGCCAAAAATTGTTTTAGACCTGAATTATTGGATAGATTTCGTTGCTAGGATTCTAGCGCAACTCGTTTCATAAAAATCTGAGTTCGTATGAGTAAGTTATGGTCCATTGTTCACTTTCCAAAACAGGTAAACAATGGGTGGAATAGGTACATGGATGATGTGGAAACCCAGTCAGCAAAAAGGAATCTTTTGGAATATTCTCTAGTTTCACCCAATGAAACTATACCATGTGTCACGACTAGGTTCGCCAGTGCTGGGGTGTGAAGGTGGAAAATGTATGTGTTTAATTATATTAAAAAAACCTTATAAAATTCCAACCAAATGCACATTTCAAAGTCCATTGGTGATATTACATCTTGATTTTATAACCAAGTTGCATAGCCCACATTCAAGGTTAATCAACATTCAAGGTTCACTTCTATGGTTCAATGCATATTAATATTTATGCCAATGGAGTTGCAATATGCTCTAAGTTATAAGGTTCGTGTAAAATTCCAAAGGCCCATTATAAATGATGGCAAAAGTTAATGGTAATGGGAGTGGGGTCAGAGTTTGAACCCCAAACCTCCACCTAAACAACATAGCATTCCACCAACGAACCACCCTTATGTGACTTAGAAACACAACCAACCCGCCCATATTTGAATCTTTTCGTGCCATTAAACGGAGGTCTGGAGGGGGCCAACCCTATGGGCTAGCAGCCCAAGTGCCCAGAACAACATTTTCGGTGGAATTTTAATAACATAATTAGCCACTAATCCGCACTTGAGCCACGACTAAAATGTCATTAGCGTTAAGTGCACTTATTGTTAACATGCACTTATCCTATCCTTTAAGCACGCTTAACCTCTAAGTAACCCACGTTTAATCTGGTGGATTTTATTGCGGAGCGCATCAATTTTGGCGGCCATGCTATTTATAGCCATGCTAATTGGAGTTTCCCAAGAATTAGTGGAGGATATTGGGAAAAAATTAAATGTGCTCTATCTTGAGCATCACTCAGCCAAATTTCAAAAATGAATTGTCAATTTTGACTGTATTGGGCTTTATGAAGCCATTGGTGTAGCTTTCAGAGGCATTTGGAGAATTCTAGGTGCTAAAATGTTATAGGGAAATTTTTTGGAGCCAAGAGCTACCAGGTGTTGGAAGCATAGCCAGAGGAGCCAGAGGCCATTATGAGAGAATGAATAGTGAATTTTGGATGATTTTACATGTTTTGGAAATAGTGAGATATGTTTTAGGAGCATATGAATACTTCTATAGGTGTTTTTTCCATAGGAGCTGAGGGAAGCTCAAGGCCACCAACATAAGAGATCATCCCCAAGGGAGCCATGGTGAATTTCCAGTAATTGAACAATCAATTTAGGGGTATTTTGGAATTCAGAGCCCGTTGATACAGACTGTAAAACGAATGGAGCTGAGCATAATATTGTAGAATAATTTGACCATTTTAATCCCAGAGAGCCTAGTCCTTTGATGGAGGCTCAAGGAGACATAGCCCAAGTGTTGAGGGTGAACTCCATTATTATTTTGCTATTCTGAGCTGCAAAATTATGTTTGTTTTTCATGCCTTTAATCAACTTAAATAATTTTTAAACTTTTCACACATAACGCACTTAAAAAACACATAAACTTGACACAAAATTTTTGTTGTATAATTGGATGTATGAGCATGATCCTTAAGTTGTTTAAATGATATGTAAGGTGCGTTCACAAAAAAACAAGTCATCCACCTATTTCCGATCATTAATTAAGAATATTTCCACAAGAAACAATAACAAGAAAGACCTTTTCTCTTCTTGACATAATACCATATTATCTATTGGTGTCTGCCACATTCAATTGGGTAAAATTGAGCTTTGATCATATCCTTTAACACCTCCCAATAAGTCACAAGTGGCTCATTTTATAGTTCATTTCTAATTGCAACACTCTCCCACCATGCCAAAGCATGGATTTCAAGATTAAATCGAGAAAATGCAATCTTTTTCTTACCAATTACTTCATACATATTGAATTATACATCCAACTGTTGTAGTCAACGATTTAGTTAAATGGGATCAACATCCCCATCATAAGGTTTGATATCCACCTTAGCTTCTACATGGAAACATACTTGTGCCTTACTATAGTTGCATTCTCCATTGTTGGTCGATCCTTTCACTTTTTCTTTGGTCTCCTTTATTCTTTTTTTGGGTCTTCATTTTTAGCCTTTATTTATGGTGCTTCCCCAAATTTCACCACCAATCATTGTGACTCCATTGATGTTAATTTAGCTATAATATGCTCATGCCTATCTAAGATAACCTTTGGATCTTTATCTTGATCTCTTCCTTGATATTAACCTACCATTATTGTCTCTCTACTTTAATAAAACCTTCGAAATAACTATTGTCCACTTCTTCTATAGTTATTATAGGTACTTACCATACAAGTCTCGAAAGGTGCACTCAAACTTCTACTTTGATACTATCTTATTTGTAAATAGTAGGCCTATGTCCCATCCATCACACCAATATGGATGCCTCAGAAACCTTATTTGTACAATTTTTTATTCACTACTCACTCACTAAATTTCGTAGTAGTATATTACAGGTAGAAGCTTCCATAGCACTAGATTCTATGTAAAATATTCCATAGTAATATCTTTTATTGTATAAAATTATGTGGAAACATCTATTGGAATAAAATATTTTGTATATGAGTTATATTTGTTGTTATTTGTTAGATAAGTAGATATTCCCAACTATAAGAAAACAACCACGCATAAAATTAGTTCTTGAAGGAATATAATGAGATGCCCAATGACAAGATAATACTCAATTTGACATCCTAACAAACTAGTAAGAAGGAAATATTCAGTGGATGGATTTAAAATGCTTAGTGGTAAGGACCCAAAGGTGAATTCATGCACCTAAAAAACATAGAAAATACCCAAAAGTGTACTTATACACCCAAAAAATATTTAAAATATTTGTTCTTGGAAAACAATAATATGAAAACAAATTATTGAAATTTAAAATTATTAAATTTCCCCTCCAAAAAATTATTAATTTCGCCCAAAAATTTCAAATTCCGGCTTCAATTGTTCATGTCACCCTCCGCCAAGGGTTCTGACCCTTCACCCATTGCATCAACTATAAATATACCATTGAGTTCTTTTATTGGGGTTGGAAAAAACTTCTCTTTTATTTTTGGTCTTCCTTTGTATGAATGCCACAGGGTCTTGGCTCAGGGTTTTGGCACCACACATAGGTATTTCGCTCTTTAAAAATATGGATGTTTAGTGGGTTAAATGTGGATTCAAATATTGCTAAATAAACAAGGCTTAATTCTTTGTGATAGTATATGTTCAGTTGGATATTGATTTAATTTTTCTTTGACAAATATTAATGTGCTTGTGGTTGTAGGTAACATGGATCCTTATATCATTATTGAGTGTTGAACTTAGCAACAGAAGAGAATTATTGCGTCCATTGGGTATAAATATTTCTACACATGAGTATATGTTGTAGAATGTGCCCTTCATCATACCATGGATTGACCAGACAGCCGTTGTAGGTTAAACATTTGATTCCTACCGTGTAAGTAGCGATTTTTACTGGCAATCTTGAAAAAATTGGCAAAAAAGTTCCTAAAGTCATTGAGTATATTCAATCAAATATTCTTTGAAAATGATGAGGATTCGAATACAATTTTTACCAACAAATTAGAATTCTCTTTGGATTATCCAGAAATGTTGAGGAATTTAACCTTATGTAGATGTCCCATGGATGGTGGAGGTGGTGTGAGATGGTTCGAATGGATGTTGAGAGCTCTCAAAATCACCATATGTCATGGATTCGGGCAGACACTACACCAAGAAATTAATATTGAAAAAATAAATTGAATTCTATTGATCAATAAATCGATGTAAGGAAGCAATATTGTCATCGAATTTAGATTCTGTGTCGATTCTGGTTAAAATGTATAAGCCCCATAATGTCACCTGAAGCTTGAAATTGTTAAGTTCTGAGAGAATTTTTTTCTTCTGCAAATATTTTCACCTTGGCCTCCATTTCAGCTTGCGTTATTTAATCCTGCAATTTATTTATAATGAAAATATGTAAAACAAGAATGCACAAAAGAAATAATGAAGAGCTGACCTGGTAAGAAGACTTTAGTATGAGGTAATCCGACCTTGGAAACCTTGCATGGAGAAATATCCATGAGCTAGGGACTGGAGAGGGTTGCGATGGCTTAGCAACCTTCTCAGAAATATGGATCGAGCTTTAGCTTCCTGCATTTTCAGATCGATCATTAGCTTTCTCAGAAATACCCATTAATTTGTTTCCTGCATTTTGAGATCGAGCATTAGATTTCTTAGAAATATCACATTCTTGTCGACCATCACTACTACACTAAGGGAAATTTTAAGACATTTTTTTAAGACAAAAGAAATATTTTGTCTTCAAAGGTCACTTTTTATTTTAGGTATTTTATATTAAAATTTAATATCAATTGAATTGTCTTAAATATAAAAGCCAAGACAAAAATAGTGTGAGACAAAACGAAATTGAGACAATACTTTATATTTAAGACAAAAACAATTTGAGACAAAAACATTTAAGACAAAAAAAATTAAGACAAAATTATTTTAGGACAAAATTTTATATTTAAGACAAAACCAGTTTGAGACAAAAATATTTTAAGACAAAACTTTATATTTAAGACAAAAACAATTTGAGACAAAAATATTCTAATACAAAAGCAATTTGAGACAAAAATATTTTAAGACAAAATTTTAGATTTAAGACAAAAGCTCTTTGAGACAAAAATATTTAAGTCAAAACTTTATATTTATGACAATGATGACTTAAGACAATGACAATTAAGACGAAACTCATTTAAGATAGTTAGAAATTAAGACAAAATCATTAGCATTCGGAAGTTTGCATTGAAATATCCATGAATGGATGGTGAATGATTATATTTTTTATTTTTGAAAATAGATATTCAAACCACATGAAATTTAATCGTGTCATATTTATTTCTTTTATATTATATTTTTCGTTTTTCATTTTAACCATATTCTAAAAAATTAATAAATAAATAGATAAAAAATATTATTTTTTGGTTGGCCACTCAAGGGGATTTGAACTTTGAATCTCATGTTTTAACATAATACTTCATAACAAGGTGATTGTCAATTGTGTTACATTCCATGAACTAAATTGTTTATTTTTTTAAATATATGAAAAAATTTAAACTAGAAATTGCACCAAATGTTGCAAAGGAAACATCGTAAGGAATGAAATAGAGAAGAATCGTGACATATAAGAAATAATTGAATGATAAAAATTAGTAAACAAAACACCACTTAAGAAAATATTCAAGAAGAAGGCTCATTAGGGGTACAAGGGATGAAAATTTGGTTTTCAAATAGTAAATTGGCATTTGACATTCACATATGAAACATCAGATTATTCAAAAAATGTTATGCGCACAATAACTTAAATATATTGTTGGAGGTATAGAAATGATGTAGTTGAGTGAGTTGTTGAGGAAGTATTTCCTGATGAAGGAGAAGGCAGTGATCCTTGAGGGAGACAAGTTGTCAACTTCATGAGTAGGGGTTGTTGTTAGCTTAAATTTTGTTAGTTGCCTTTTTTTTTGGGTGTGCCAAAACCTTGATCTTGTTGATAGTTCATCAGTTGGCTACTTGAACGCCTCCTCGAAGAGCTTATCTGCTAGTTGATTGAGCTCATGATAAATTTGGGTGAAGGATGACCATTCTAGCTCCTGAATGCATGGCCAAATTTGAGACATCAGGGATTGAAGCTGCACATTCTACCTATAAAATTTGCATTGGCCCAGTCAACAAATATTTTAGATTCCCATCTCTTGCAACCTCTTCAAACCACAAGCACTTTCCAAATAAAGAACAACAAACAATGTTGAGAACTCGACTTTTAAAATGGAACTAGGAGCTGGAGTATATCTGATATGAATGAATTGAAATGAATTTATATAAAAAACACAGTGAAGAGAAAGAATAATCAACATATAAGGAGAAACATACATTTTTAATGAGACTAGTTGGATATTCTTTGATAATTTGAGTGGGATTTCCTTCAAAAATCCTGCAAGATATGTTTCTTGTTGGATGTACGAAAAAAGACGAGACACTATAGCTACGTAACTTGATCTTGTAGGAAAAATGAATTACTTCACCTAGAAAACTTTATTATTAATACCATTTTCGTGTGATCTCAAGATGTGGGTGATTTAAGTCCATTATATAATAAAATAGAAATTTTCATGAAATTCCCATGAAACTAAGTGCATTGATCAATTTTAAGTTTTTTGTTCCATGTTGGTCTCTCTACTGTAGAGTTGTGGGATATTTTTATCATGTGACTAAACTATATTCAATAAATAATCTTGCACTTACCCTGATATTTGAGGAGAAGTGCATTTTTATTGGAAACTGTATGGTCTGCAATATCCTAATTGTGAACTATGTATAAAATATCTAATTGGATGTTAGACAAAGTTTTCTATAGGTATAACATACCCAATTTTCACCCTCTGAGGGTTGTCTTTCCCATGATCACATACAGGTTCTGATGACTGCTATAATCAGGCCACTTGCAATGATTCTTCTAGAGTTTAAAGGAAACACCTCCTTGAAGAAAAAGTAAACAAATAAAACAAGAAAAAATGTTGTAAAAATTTAGTTAGACAACAACTAACAACCCTCTTGAGGTGGAAAATTACAGCCCAATTGAAATAATCCAGACAACTCAAGCTATTATAGAGATAAATCAGGACAATTGTGCAACTTTTTCAAGGATGCAACAAGAGATTTTTTTGTACATAATAAGAAAATATTTGCAAATGAGAAGATACCACAATGGGAATGCACAAGAAGAATAACCAAAGAAATAAAATTCAATAAATGAAGAACAACCACCACTCCAAACTCGCTTCTCTAAAACACATACAACCACAATAAATCCCATTGAAGCTTACAAATTTATCAAACCCTAACTTACTAAAAAATTCAATAAGCCAAGATGCTACAATTTGTTCAGTCACCCCAAAATAAATTATTAATTATTGCATGAATGTACATTTGTTTATAATTTTGTTTAAAAGGTTGAAATTCTCTAAAGAGCGTTTAGAATATATTTAAGAGTTAAAAAAATGGAAATTTTTCCTACCTCCACAAGGTATCGTCACACTTGGATAGGTGAAAACATACAAGTATAAATCTTCTACCTCTAAGTCTCAATGACTCTTCAACATGTCAGTAACATACTTGCAAATATGCTTAGTGATTTTTTTCTATTGGCTAAAGAGATCTACATCCATCCATCCAAAAATAAAAATCTCAATTAATCGAACACCATAAATTGTGTTAAATAGTTCATCATGATATTTCAAATATTACAATGTGGTATACATCAGCTCACATATTCCATGAATATTTTAAAGCCAAACTACCTTAGCTCAGTAGACCAGAAATATTAGTACTCTAAAAGAGAAAAAAAGACAACAAACTAAAATAAAAACTTTAACTCTAATACAGACACTTCATTATTAGCAACATGATATCTAATGAAGATAATACATGGAAAAAAAAGCTTCATATATTTTCTATCACATGCCAAACCGAGCGAGAAAAACACATGCACAAAACACATCAGAAATATGGTTCATATATCGACTTGTATTCTATGGTTTCAAACCCTTCTTGTCTCCTTCAAGGGGGTTTCTTGAGGTCTTCAAAAAGACTTCCTTTTGCTAACCCAATGGATTGTTTCTTTCACACATGTATGGAAATGTGCTTTCAAAATCATATTGTAATAGATTCATAAGGTGATACTATTGGTATTAACTACACCTTATTTGGAGACATCATTTTTATTATAGGGTTTGGTACCTTTATATTGGATGTGGTTGGTGATGTGAAGACTACTCAACCTCTAGTAAATATTCATACAAACTCTAACAATCTTATGGACGCTTGTTTACAAAGGGAGACCCCTCTAAGCTTAATTCATTGGATTCTTTGTTTCTTCATGCTAATTATTGTTCTCAAATTTCCTTCGCCAAGGGGTTGAAACTATTTGTTTCATTTATTTTACATCGCCCGGTGAAAGAAGAAGAATGAAGATTGTCTCCAAATATTTTCCATTTCGCTAAGTTACAAATAAAAAGTGTCAAATTCTATAGCCAATAGACTAGTAGCCTCTTGATACACCTTTAGTGAGCTATGCATAGCTCTCACCTATCACTGTAGCTTAATTAAATGATATCTAATAGCTCCAAGACACCATTATAAATGGAGTAGCTGTGAAGTTGTTATTAATGATCGCCTCCAAATGTTCAATTCTCATGAATTTTGGGGGAGGGGGGTATTTTGGTGTATTGAGTGGAACAAGGGAACATAAGGGTAGCATGGATGGGTAGAAGTGGGAGGTTAGAGCATGGTTTAATGAGATCTATAATCCTAACATTAGAGAATGATAAGGAGCCTTAGAGCCTTATGGTATAGGGGCTAGGGGACCTATAGGTAAGGAAATGAGAGAAATTGATAGGGGAACCCCCAATAGTTGTGAAAAGGGGATTAGGGCCACATTATCACAACCCATATGCACTTAACCCATAACCACTAAAGTCCCTATCCCTTTAACCCAAAAGCCAAAATCCCTTGACCCCTACACCCATAACTCATAACAAATTAACCCCTTGATCCCTTAAAACCAAAGCCATTAACCCTTGAACCCCTAACCCCTAACATACAATCCTTGAATCCCATAAACCCTAATCCCATATCCTCTTAAACCTTGACCCTTAACCTATAACCCCTAACCCCTAAACTCATTAACGCCTAACCCCTTAACCCACTTACACGTAAATACCATAACCCTTAGGTACTTAACCCCTAAATCCCCTGACATGTAAGCCCTTTATGGTTAATATTTAACCCCTAAATCCCTTAACCACTAATCCATTAACCTCTAATCCTTAAAGCCCCTATACCTCAACCCCCTAATCTCTAAATCCCATAAGCCCTAAACCTTTACCCTTTACCCTTAACCCATTTCTCCTAAATCCTTAAACCTCTTAACTCCTAGAACCCCTTATCCTTTCTCCCAAACCATAGGTGCTCCAACACTAATATTTTTGGGTATATTATGTTTTTTCCTGCTAACCGCTTCAAATACAACCTCTAAGAACTAATAAAATCCAAGGAAAAGAGCTACAAGTTCCCCAAATCCGATCTAAATTTTATGGACAATCACATTTCCCCCACATGTCCTCCACATATTTGCCTTGGTGTAATGGAGTTTGAAAAATACATAGTATGCCACAAGTAATCCTAATCATAAGACTCAACTTTCCTAATGACTAGGAGGCCTTAAAAATAAAAAATAAACATCTTAAATTATGCCTAAAATTAATTAAATTTCCTATCCCAAATATTAAATTAGAAAGTCTACAAAGTTACAGGGCAATAAGGAAACCAACTTCCTCTGCTATAAATATCTAAGACCTTATGGAGGACAAATACAATTTTTGAAATAAATTGTTGAAATTATGCTCTTGCATCAATAGCTACCAATGTATCCTTGTAGGCCACCCCCTTTAACAATAGTAATATCAATGTCCTTTACCTAGAAGGAACTCCTTACATGATTCTCTCTTAGATCCCCTTAACCCATTGCAATGATTGCCTTTGATGCCTACCTAGTTGCAAGCACATTGAGAAGAAATGTAGCATATTCTTGGTTGAGGATTTCGATAAGTATGTGATTTTGTTGACATCTTGTGATTGTCCCATATGTGAATATATAAAATAATGTTTTTTTTTACCATTTTAAGGACTGATACCATCATGTGTGTGCGCTAACATGGATGGAACACTAACTACATTTTGTATATATTATAATGTAAATGAATAATCTCTTTAGGAAAAGGCTCTACTCATGATGCCATTTTGAAAATTCTTGCACTCACCAATCATGGTTAGATTTTATAGTTCCATGTTCTTGTAAGGGTAAACCTACCTATCCATCTCTTTAAACGCACACAACACACATGTTGTCTTGATCTTGTGCTTGTTATGGGGAAAATGTTGTTGCAGTGGAACCCCCTATCAGATTTATTTGGGTTGACCCTAATTTGAAGGGTAAATTTATAAAGGTTCTACACAATATGTATATAAAAAATCTATTGGGTTCTACATAAATTTCCTGAGAGAAACTCCCCAACACAACAAGTAGAATAATTTTTGTAGTCAAAAAGATGAATTGTTGCTAGTTCTTTTTCAGAACTAGTATAAACTATAGACTATCCAAAATGTCTCATTTTTGGGCTATCAATACTGTATCCATTTAAATAAACACAAGCATAGGTTAATAACAGATACCTAACACAATCTCAATGAAATACTGTAAGTAGAGAGAGCCATGGTTATATATTTGGTTTAGTAAAAAATGGATTGATATCTTCCTCAATGTGGACTTGCAGCTTGTTTTCCACTTCTTCAATCAGGTCATGGTTGTCTTGGAGGCCCTTTTGATAGTCTAAAACTACCAAATCCAACGCCATCATCTTTATCCTAGTGACCTCCATTTCTTTGTTCAGTTCTTTCAGGCCCTTCCTATTTTTGATTTCTCTCTTCCAATTTCTAAACATATACAAAAAATCATTAACGAACCTCTTGCTTTAATGCAATGGATACAACGTAAATAATTCTCTATGGAAAAAAATTCTCAAGGTCTTGCAATGGCTACAACATAAATAATTCTCTAATGGCTACAATGTAAATTCTTCCTTGTGTTTCCTTGACAATTCCTAACACTTCCTAACACATGTTGGCACACCCTAGAACCTGGAACATCTTGGATGTATGTCGCCCTAACACTATAACATGACTTAGTACTGCCTATCATACCGTGTCACTCCCTCATCAAGACACCTAAAAGTCACTAGCAATCCCTATCACACACTTTTATTCATTCATTTATGCATTTTTACCCAATGCTTTGTTATGTTCTCCTATCACCCACTAACACTCCTTAGCACACATTGGCACACCTTGGCACTTGGAACATCTTTATATGCTTCCCTAGGACTCTAACATGCCTTGGCACTTCCTATAATATTGTGTCACTCCCTTCTTAGCACACCTGAAACTAGTTGATACTTCATTTCAGTGCATTTGAAACTAGTGTTCCCTTGTGTTTCCCTGACACTTGTCTCTCACACTCCCTAGCATGTGTTCATGCAACACCTTAGCACCTGGCACATCTTGGCATGCCTATCATGCCTTGGAACTGCCTAACATGTGTTATTACTTCTAGGAATTCCTTGACACACCTTGGTATTCCTTGGCTTCCATTTCACCATAGATAACCTTACTTTTTTTGGGACTTGGGAACCCAACCAAGTTATTGGAAAATCAATGTTGTGCCCAACCCAAAGTTTCCCTTTGTTTGAAACTATTTTTTGCAACCCTTTATGTAACCATAGGCTTACCTCCTACAAGTATTATTCTGGCCTTCTCCCAACACACTTTATCCTTGAGACACTTGAAATTCATTGACACTACCTGGCGCACACTCTTACTCGTTCATTTCCATGCATTTTGACCTAGTTCTCTCTTGCAATGTTGTGGCACTCCCTAACGCTCGTCAACATCCATTAACACTTTCTAGCATGTGTTAGTAGGCCTTTTCACTCCTTGTCAAACACTGACACTCCTTAGTTATCATGCCCTCACAATTACCCTTACTTTTTTGGAACTCGTGAACCCAAACAAATCTTGCCTTAAATATAACAACTTGACCAAGTTACGATTACTACAACTAGATTTTTCCTTGCTCACCTAGGAAATGACTATAACCCCTCACCCAATTAACCCCCTAAACCCTAAACCCTAAACCCATTTAACCCCCTAAACCCTAAACCTCTAAACCCTTAACCTCAACCCCCTAAACCCTAATTCCCGACCCCTAACCCATTTAACCCCCAAAACCCATAAAACCCTAACCCATTTAACCCCCAAAACCTTAACCCCTAACCCCTAAAATCATTAACTTATAAATCCCCTAACCCCCTAAAACTCTAAACCCGTAACCCATTTAACCCCCTAAACATATAACCCCTTAACCCCTTAACCCCTTAACCCCTAACCCCTAACCCATAAAATCCTTAACTACTAAATCCCATAACCCCCTAAACCTCTAAACCCCTAAAACCATTTAACCTCGTAAACCCTAAATGTCTAGCCCTTATCCCTAACCCCTTAATCCCTAATTCCCAACCCCTAACCGTTTAACCCCCTAAACCCCTAAAACCCTAACCCATTTAACCCCTTAAACCCTAAACCTCTAAACCCTTAAACCCATAAACAACTAACACCTAAACCCCTAACCCCTTAACCCTGAAACCCCTAGACCATTAACGCCTAACCATTAATCCATTAACCCCTCACCCCTAATCCCTAAAATCCTTAACTACTAAATACCCTAAGCCCTAGGCCCCTAATCCGTAATACCTTAACCACTAGCTCATTATTCACCTAACCCATAATTGCGTCTAAATCCCCAGCCCCCAATCCTTAATCCCTTAACCACTAACTCATTATTCCCCTAACCCCTAAATGTGCATAAATCCCCTAAACCCTAACCCCCCAATCCATAACCCCCTAACCACTAACTCATTATTCCCCTAACCCCAATCCCTAATACCTTAAATACTAACTCATTATGCTTCTGACCCCTAAATGTGCCTAAATCCCCTAACCCTTAAGCCCCCAATCCCTACCCCTTAACCACTAACTCATTATTCCCCTAAACCCAAAACCTCTAACGCTAAGCCCCTATTCCCCTAACCCCTTATTATACCAGGCTTGTGGTGCTTTCTTGATGCCATACAAGGATTTTACCGCTTTCATGCTTTATGTCCCTAACCCTTCACAAAAAAATCCTTCTTGTTGGGACACAAAAAAATTATCTTTCATATCTCCATTCAAGAAAGAAGTTTTTACATCCATCTGATGGACTTTCCAAATTTTTGATTTTCTGGGGAAAGGAGTGTCCGGATGGTATCCCATTTTTCAATGGGGGAAAAAGTCTTCTCATAATAGACCCCTTCTTTTTGTGTAAAACATTTTGCCACAAGCCTAGCTTTATTCTTGTCAAGTGAGCCATCTTCTTTATACTTGTTTTTGAAAAATGTTAGTGCTTAGTTTATAAGGTTCCTAGGAGGGGTTCCAAAGGGAGAACAACTAGATCAAGTGGAAACAATGGGACAAGGACCCACTGTCACTTCATTCAATTTCCCATGCTCTTTATGCACCTTCACTAATGGGAGGAGTCTCGGTATAGTGAAATTACTCTAATTATAAGACCAATAATGATGCACAATGTGATTTCCAATGGCCATTCAAAGAAGAGGATCAGATAATAGGTTGCCTGCTTTAGAAGAAAAAGAAGGACTCTCCAAGAAAGGCTTGAGGGAAAGATGACCTCAGGTTTAGGAATATTAAAAAATGATGAATGCCCAAGATCAAAGATTCAAAATCCATCACTTGTAATTGATGTGTTTATACTAGGCCTCAAAGTGAGCAAAGGATGAATCATTCAATGGAAAGGTTCAATTAAATTGTGAGCTTTGGGAGAAGCTAGGGTGACTTTCCATGAAAAAACGTTTCAGAGAAATACTATAAGAGACTAAGGTTTGGGAGATATACCATGGTAAAGGCTCATCCAATGATCATTTATAGTTAAGATAATAGATTTTGAATGATGAACTACAAAGTGAAAAACTTCAAGAAATCCCCAAGTCAAAGGAGCTTCAAGGGTTCCCTCTTGGTGTGATAGTTGGGGCATAAATTTATTTGAAACTCCACCATCATATTTCATTCAAAATTGGAGGATGCCTAGAGCTAAACTCTAACCTAGGAAGAGATGCCTTGCTTGAGGGCCTTTTTCTATTTTTACACACCTTATCCTTTTTTATTTTAGCCTCTCTAGGCATCATACTATTTTAGAAAAAATAAACCTTTATTCTGACACCTTGCATGTGATCCTCTTCTTGGAAACTCCTCATGATTCAATTTAGCCTAGCCATATATGCATCGTTTCTTTTCTTCATGAAGTTGAATTACACCTATTTTCATCAACACACGTTAATTATTACAATGAGAAAGGCAAATATTGAGAGGTGTTGTAGTCAAAAGTGATTATTATTGGCAAATTTCATGTTTCAACCATGCAAACAGTGAACAGTCTTGGAGAGGGTGTGCTCAAGGAGGATCATTCTAGGAAATGTTTGTATTTCATACATACAAATAACAATCAATAGATATATATGGTTACTAAAGGGAAACAACAAGTTATTACAAAGGGGGAACCATACTAAACTATTTCTAGTAGGTTGGAACTTCATAATAAGAAAAAAATAGATATCATGGAGAAGTAGTGCCATATTGTTGTGTTGACTTGTTGGTCATACATTTAATGCACTATCCTGAGTATTGCGTTCTAAAATAACACATATTTTAGAAGACATGTGCCTCACTAAAGATACTTTAAACACAATTGTCAATTAAAGGGAAAACATTAGCTACAAAGTGTTTGAGGAGATGTGTGCTTTCAACAAACCTAGTTTTGAAAGAGAGAAAATTCACTAGAGAGAAATTATAACATCCAAAATGATGTAGCACATAGGCCTTTAACCCACAATTTGATCCTCTTCTATTTCATCTATTACATTCTCTATCTTTGTATTTTGTTGTATAAAGGAGAGGTGAAAGTTCTGATTCTAGAGGGTGGATTTACTTAGATAGGTGTGAAGAGCTTCTCATCATCTCCCCTTATTCATTTCAAACTTGAGATCACTCCAACTACATGCACTTGATAGGGTAGCCCATGGTATAGTGTCTCTATGATTTACTTTCTAACACTTCATTCACGTATCAAATGAATTATAATATACTTATTTTATAGCTTTGAGTTCATGTGTTTGTTTTGTATATGTTATCATTCTACAAGGAATATGTTGTCATTACAATGCAGTTATTTGAATGTTACTTTCATATTGGATGGACATTCTTTGCCACTTTTCCATCTAATCACAAAAATTTTAATTAGGAAACTCATCACTACCTTCTCTAATTTAATTTGTACTCAAAGACACCATTTTATATTGGATTATTTTAGACTTACACCAGTAAAAATATCTTAAAATAATCCTTATGAACAAAAATAATTACTTATAATTCTCATTAATTAATAATATTTTTTAACTATTGATAAAAACACTAAATGATTAAACAATAAAAACAATTATATCACTAGCATATAAAGATACTTTAAAACATTTTTTTAACCAAACTGATATTTTTTCTTAAAATCCTAAATTATCATTTGAATTGTTTTAATTAGAAATTAAAACTTTTTAATGGTCTTAAATTATAAATTAAGACAATTTGTTCCATTAAGTTAGAAATTCACACAATTCTTTCAAAGAGTTGGAAAAATCATGAAGTAAAAAAACTAAGGGTTGGAGACAGGTCATTATTACAGCAACGCGAAATTGGACCAAAGAGAGAGATTTATCAGAGATAAAATCAGACTGAGAAAATGAGCTTGAAGACAGATCAACATTGCCAGGATTTCTATGCTAGAATACCCAGTAATCGACAACAACCCACAATTTACAAATACAATGGCCAATTTCAGCTTCCTCGATTACCT
Source organism: Pinus albicaulis (assembly GCA_034641835.2). Lineage (NCBI taxonomy): Eukaryota > Viridiplantae > Streptophyta > Pinopsida > Pinales > Pinaceae > Pinus > Pinus albicaulis. Next base: position 991,469,560 of record CM076579.1, on the reverse strand, counting down.
CCGGATGACCACCATCACGAGTGCCTACGTGCCCTTTCGTTACCTCGCAGGTGGAAATTGCAACTTAAGAGGATTGTCTATGGTGACAACAAGGATTATTGGTGTGATGGGAGGGTTTATGTTTGGTTATCAGAACTCTGTAGGCTGACTCATGGGGCTATTTCCCAATGAAGAGGAAGTTGCCCAACATAAGAAGAAGGGAAATTCCTTTGATTAATGTGTTTCTTTGGTATTCTTATTAATTTTGCAAAAAATAAATTTGATGCACGCTATACTGGGATTCATGCCCTTTACGGTAAGTTTCATTTGTTTTGTTTCTTTAGAAAGACAAAGAAGCTGAACCTATTTTTTTGTGTCATTGCATTGTTAATGAAAATTACTAGAGGATCTATCACGATTTTTTCCACAGAGATACAGATGGTCAATGAGGGTTTCGAGGGTTTCGAGGGGCGAATGAGGGTTTCGAGGGTTTGACAGAAAGCAATACAGGTTACAGTGATATCAAGGCGGGCCTTCACCAGCCGCCAGCTCTGAGAGAGGTATATATCTGCGCCCTCGGGAGGAGGGTCACAGCCCTCCTACCGTAACGTTACCACCGGCGATTCTGTACAGCGGACATCTCAATCGGGTTCAGCACAGCAACAGTCGGCACCTGTCTTGGGAGCCGAATGGCAGGCAAAACAGAAAGGCCAATGCTTGCCAAGAGCGGTGAAAAAGCCAAGATTTATCATTCCAGTGGCGAAATTGACGGAGTATCGAGGTTATATGAAAAATCATGCCTTAATATGTAAGTTCATAGGTGTATGGCCTTCAGAAAAGGAACTAATGAAATGGATTCAATTAAAATGGCAGCCCAAAGGGCATATAGATCTGAAACTAGGATCCAAGGGTTTTTTACAGTTATTTTTTCCAATTTACAAGATAAAGAACGCATTTTTGAAGGTGGACCCTATTTTTATAGTAATGTAGGTCTCTTTCTTAGACAGTGGGAGGAATGTTACAACCCTGACCAAGAGAAATTCCTTGCTGCTCCTGTTTGGGTTCGGTTGTTTGGGCTTCCCATGGATTTTTGGGACCCAGAAATTTTGGAAGGAATAGGTAATTCTTTGGGTTCTTTTGTTAAAATAGCAGATGCAACAGCTAGAGGCCGTTATACTTCCTTTGCAAGAATATGTGTGTATATGAACATTTCTGACCCCCTACCAGAAATGATAGAACTGGAGTATGAGGGTAAAGTTTGGATGCAGCTATTGGATTATGAACATATACCATTCAGATGCCGCCGATGTCATGAGTACGGGAATTTATACAAATCCTGCCCTTTGAATGCGGCTGAGCAACAAAAAACAAGCACCAATGGACCAGAAAAACCACCCCTACAGGAAGATGAGGGTTTTGTGCAGGTGCCGACAAGAAAAAGACGCACAGGGAAAACAGTGTCTGGGCCAACAATAAAACAACAACCTTCAGGCTCGACAGTAACAGGTAATCGCTATGAAGCATTGCAAGAGGGAGATGAACAGTCAGGGCCAGAGATAATCGTGGAGATAACGGTGGAAAGGAATTTAGAGGAAGGCTCAAAACAGCAGTCGTCAAAGAGGAAAGCAGGGAAGGAAGTGGAAGATAATCACCAACAGGAACTTACACCAATGGAAGTGGAACATTCTAAAGATGACCTAAGTGCAGAGGAGAAATTACTAAAAAGACTATTGTTTGAATGGAGGAACCTCGATGATCGCTTTATTCCACCAGATCAAAAGAAATTTTACAAGGATACCTTTGAACATTATCTAACAGCTCAGGCTCAACAAGAGGCTCAAGAACGAGAACAGGCCGGAGGCAAGAAAGTACCGACCTCATCTAAACCAGCCAAGAAGAGAGGAAGACCGACTATCAAAGACTCCATACAGTTGGTAGGAGAAATGCTGATCAACACCGGAAATATTATACCGTTAACAATGGTATTTCAACAACTACCCAAAAATTCTTAATGAAGGTGCTCTCCTGGAATATAAGGGGCCTGAATAGTAAAGGTAAACAACGTCATTTGAAAGATAAACTACAGAAGGAAAAACCCCAGATAATGTTAGTGCAAGAAACCAAAGTCACAGAGAAAAAGCTTCAATCAATCGTTTAATCCTTTAAGATGTCATATGTGGTGATGGCGATAGATTCGGTGGGTGCATCGGGAGGACTGGCCATAATTTGGAATGAAGCGGAAGTTATAGCAGAAGGTTGGTGGGGGTCCCCAGAATTTTAACAGTAACATTTCGACAGCTAGGAGCAGAGGACAGAATCCTTATTTCGGCTGTTTACGGGCCTTCAATTCCAGGAGAGCGAGCGGCATTCCTGCAGGATATAAGAAAGGTGAGTACTCTACATAATGAAAAATATTGGCTTTTAGGAGGATATTTCAACATGATCCTAAACCTATCTGAAAAGAAAGGCGGAATAAGAAGGGAGGAACCAGAAATGGCTCTATTACAAGAGGTTATACAGGATTTGAGACTGGTAGATGTTCCAACAGTCAATGGAAGATATACGTGGAATAATCATAGAGGAGAATGACACCAGATCGCATCCAGGCTTGATCGCTTTTTAGTGATAGAGGCACTGGTGAGCTTAGATATTCATTATGAGGCTGCAATACTTCCTACTTTGGGATCGGACCATTGGCCAATCAGAATGGAGATAGATGTGAAAGCGAGCAGGAAAAACCAGCCTTTCAGATTTGAACTATTTTGGCTTAGGGATCCAGGCTTTATGGAAAAAGTTAAAAATTGGTGGTGCGCAAATCCAATCCGAGGCCAAAATAAAATTCATTCCTTTCAGCTGCGACTGAAGCAATTAAAACTTGAAATAAAATGCTGGAATCGAGAAGAATTTTGAAATATTCATCAGGATCAAATAAGACTGAAAGAAAAAATGAGGGAAATCCAGCAGAGAATAATCCTACAGGGGCGCACAGAAGAGCTGGTGGTGGAAGAGGGTCAAACTCTTAGCCAATAGGAGGAACGAAGAAAACAGGAGGAGATCTTGTGGAAATATAAATCTCGAGTCCAGTGGCTTAAAGAAGGGGACCGAAATACAAAATTCTTTCATCGAGCAATGATACAGAGACGTCAACTAAACAGAATTTTCTCTATTAAAGCAGCAAATGGAGAGAGGTTAATTAAACATGAAGATATTGAAAAAGAAATGACCAGTCACTTTCAGAATCTTCTCACAGAACCTAATCCCAATCGTCAAGAATCTATTCAGAAGATCACCAATCATATTCCCCAATTGATCACCAGAGAACAAAACCTGGCTTTATTACGAGCAGTAACGCTGAAAGAAGTCGAAGAGGTGGTCCTGCAATTACCCACAAATAAGGCCCCGGGCCCTAATGGTTTTACCAGTGAATTCTTCAAAGCAACATGGTCATTCATTGGACAAGATATTTTAGAAGTCGTTGAAGAATACCGAATACATAAAAAGATGTCTCCAGCACTGAATGCAATGTTCTTGACTCTTATCCCCAAACAACAGCATGCTGATACCCCTGAGGGCTTCCACCCGATAGCCCTCTGCAATGTCATTTATAAAATACTCTCTACTATCATGGTTAACCGTTTAAAACCATTGCTAATGAAGATAATTTCCCCAGAACAAACAGGATTTGTTAAAGGTCGGCAAATTCTGGATGGAATAGTGGTTGCACAGGAAGCAATACATACACTGAAAAAAGAAAAAAAGAGAGGTTTACTAATAAAACTGGATCTCTCCAAAGCGTATGACTGCATAAGCCGGAAATATTTGACAGAGGTGCTGAGAGCGTTCGGGTTTGATGAACGATGGATCCAGTGGGTACACTCATTTATATCCTCTCCGACTTTCTCCATACTCCTGAATGGGAGCCCTTCAACGCCGTTCAACAGTTCGCGTGGGATTAGACAAGGTGATCCCCTATCACCATTCCTCTTCATCATAGCAGCAGAGGGTCTGGGCCGATTAATTAAAGCTCAAGTAGCAGAAGGCAAGCTAGATGGTTTAAAATTATGGGGACCTCAACTGTCCTTGACACACCAGCAATTCGTAGATGATATTTTACTATTTTGCATAGCCTCACTGAAAGAGTGTAAGAGTATCCTAAAAATTTTGGAGATGTTCATGCAAGCCTCGGGCACAAAAATTAATAAGGATACGTCTAATGTTTATTTCTTCAACTGCCCTGTTCTGATGCAGCATCATCTGACCAGGACTTTGGGGTTCCAGCAAGGATCCTTTCCGCTTAAATACCTTGGTATGCTCCTAAACCTAGGCCCTATGCGGATAGCATACTGGAAGGATATTGTAGTCAGAGTGGAGAAAAGAATACAAAATTGGGCGTTTAGAACTCTGAATGCGATAGGCCGTCTTATTCTCTTAAAATCGGTGCTGCAAGCCTTACCGATTTACCTGCTCTCGAGAAGAGCTTGCCCTAAAGGAATATGTGAACAGTTGGTAAACATATTCAAAAGATTTTTATGGAAGGGGAGTCAGTCAAATAGGAAGTGGGCCCTACTATCTTGGGATAAATTGATTAAGTCTAAGGCAGAAGGAGGTCTGCGACTGAGAGACCCTTTTAGTTTAAACAATGTACTGGGGGCAAAACTCTGGTGGCACTGGCTCATAGGAGGGCAAGATTTCTGGAAGAAAATATGGCTAATCAAGTACGATATGCCAGAAACAGCTGCAGGCTGAATGAAAGTTGATAGAACTCCAAAAGGGTCATCTATATGGAATTTAGCAGCGAGGAACATATTTCTAATTCGGAATCATAGTTTCTGGGAAGTAAGGGAAGGAAATACAACGCTCTTCTGGGAAGACTCATGGCAGCAAAGGGATAAATTATTTAGTAGACTTGAATTAGGAGAAATCTTCTTATTTACCAATACTCCGAATAACAGGTTAGTGAAGCAATATTGGTGCAATACTAGTGATGGTATATGGAGGAAGTGGAAAGACAAACATGGATGGCAAGCAGCGCCTGAAACGGAACAGTGGAATAATTTGGCAAAGGAGTTAAATACTCGCAAACTCAGAATTACAACAGGTCCGGACATTTTAAGATGGGGTCATTAAACAAGAGGTCTGTTCACTATCAAGGAGGGATATCGTATCCACACTCAACAAGGGGCTGGAAATGGAAGACCAATTTGGAAAAAGATTTGGGAAATGAGGCATTGGCCAAAGATCACTTATTTTATTTGGCTAGTAAGCCATCGGAGAATATTAACCTGGGAAAACCTTAGAAAACGAGGTATGTTTGGGCCATCATGCTATCCCTTTTGTCGAAGAGAAGAAGAAACCATAGATCATCTGCTCGGTTACTGTACTAAAGTTCAGCCCCTGTGGGAGACTCTAACACATCTATTTAGACAGCTACTAAATAACAATGAAACTGTGACAGAAATCATAGAAAGCTGGGGAAAGGGTAAATTTAACTGTCAAGTCATCAATAGAGCGTGGACCCTTGTATTAGGATTCCTACTGTGGAACATTTGGAAAGAAAGAAACCTGAGGGTCTTTCAAAATTTGGAACAACCAATGATTAATATATGGCAGTGTACCATAGAAAATATCCAGGAAACCATATTAACAGAAAAATGGACGGATGAAGATTGGAAAGCAGGGGGGATTGAAGCTATCATTTTAGAACAGCTGAAACTAAAACCTCAGATGCTAAGCCAAGGGCTTTGGAAATTTCGATCGCCTAATCAATCAATAGAAGCACAATGGAGGCCTCCCCAGCCCGGATTTTTGAAACTTAACTATGATGGGGCTTCCAAAGGGAATCCTGGCCAAGCAGGATCGGGAGGGATTTTCAGAAACTCATGAGGTACTGTCTGCAGATTCTATGCTCTCGATCTAGGCCACACAACAAATAATGAAGCAGAATTAATGGCGGTTAAACAAGGCCTGCAGATAGCAATCCGCGAACAATTTCAGAGGATTATTGTTGAAGGGGACTCAGCTATGGTTACAGGGATTCTTCAAAAACTTTAGCAGGGAACGCGATGGGAGAAAATTTCCTAAAGTTGGAGAACAGCAGCTCTTATAGAGGAATTGAGCCAATTGGTGAAACACATACAATACCTTATTCCTCACCATATCAGAAGGAAAGGAAATTCAGCAGCAGACTACTTAGCAAACTGGGGCTGTGAGAATGCTGAGAGCCAGATAGAGGGTCGCCCAACTGACCTCATATGGACTATGGAACTTCAATCACTCCAGTTGATAGTGGAGAAAGATCTCCAACCCCCCAATCGGGGTGTACACTTGCCATCATGACAAGGGGAGGCGGCAACCTGGCAAGCGCTTCCGTAAATAGCAATCAAAATCACTTAAATGTATTGTCAGACCAGTGAAGTGGAGTGTGTGAGCGCCGGCAAAGGTTTGATGGCGCATGATGGCCAGCGGGGCAGTCAGACAACCGGAAAAGAAATTTCCAACTTGGTAAGTTTATTAAACCTGCCCTTTCATTCTTGCATGCATTCCCTTTTGCATGCGAAAGACTGGAGGAGGCATCGAAGGAGAACTACAACCCTGCAACCTAGATATAGCGGGATTCTGTCCGGGTATGTTTTGACAATAACCTCTCTGCTTCTGATGTTAAATGCGGCAGATATGGCCTACAGTGAAGATGATAGTTTAGGATTTCTGTCGTTTTTGTCATTTCTGTTGCTAGTTAAAAGTCTGGATCCAGAATTGAAACCGGTCCCTCCTTTTTTCTGTGACCATGGTAACTCTAAAGCACCTGAAGTAGGCTCTGTGCGTGGGTATGGGAGGAAAACCCTCAGTTTTCCGTGTAACCAATGTGATAGCCAGGTTCGTATAGGGCGCCAAAGCCTAAATAGCAACACCCTTATGTTCATTTCTGATAGGAGCAAACGTAATATGAAGAGTCGGCTTGATTTTCTCAGTCATGGTCATGGTCTCAACTAATTAATTGTAGAGAACCCCAGTCATAAAATGATATTTTCTTATCTGGGTGTAGCTAAAACAAATTCTATGAATGTCAAAGTTTACCATATGAAGAGGAAGACAGAGTGGTTATGGTCTCCCGCGCAGGATCTGAGCCTGCTCATCCATTTCTTGTTTTATCCCCAGAACATCCCCCACAGTCAAACTAACTATCCCAGTCGTAAGAATTTGGCCGATTTTCCGTCTCAACTCAGGTCACAGGTCACCGCAAGGTGCATGCTCGGTTTTAATACCTTTTCTTATTTTGTTTATTTATGCATGCCAGTGTTAGTTCAAAAGTCACATCCAGCAATGGGAAAGAGACACTGCCGGGAATCGGCTAAGGGAAAGCAACCTTCTCAGCCTGAACCTATTCCAAAGAAGAGGGGGCGGAAAACGTATCTGGAACACCTGGAAACACTGGCAGTTAATTATGTCATGAGTAACCCCTCGGCAGCCAGAAATGACATTCGTGGTTGGGAACAAGAGATTCACCAGGAACCAGAGGATAATGAGACAGAGGCAGAGATCTTGGACTTTATAACTGATCCAGGGCATACAAGGGGTAGGCTTACACTGTTTAATCAGACAGTCCATACATATTGGATTGTAAAATGTCTGCTAGCAAAAGCAATCCAGAGTAATCACCCAGTCCAAGTAAAGACGGAGGCAATGCAGCCAGACCTTCGTACCCAGGCTCAACTTTTGGAGATTCAGGACAATCAGCAGCATATAAAGATCACCCAATACCAAACTGCAGACATGGTTAGCAGATTAGATGAAAAAGTGGGACGCATGGAGAAAATCCTACAGAAGATTCTTCAGCAACTTAACCAAGTAGAAATGCCAGGGTCTCATGCCAAAGACCCTGCCCCAGTCCCCTCATCTGAGGATTAGAAGCTGTCTGATTTGATGGTTTTCTTGTTAATTTTGAACTTTTAAGTACTGTTATGTTTGTAAATATTAAAGTCGAGAATCAGGTAGTGCAAGCAAGTCATAGACGTAAGAGACAATTTCAATTTTGGGATGCGAATCATGTTTTTAGAAGGCCAATAAACCTGGTTTCCCTCTTGGGCAGGTTGAGGCCAAGAATGACTTTATATTTTTTGTAACCTGTCTTAAAATATAAATAGAAATGGCATGGTCACACCGAATTTACAAAAAAAAAAAGAAAATTACTAGAGGATCTATCTGATTTTTATTTTTCTCTTGAAAATCGATCTAATATTTCGTTACTAAACAATAGAAAGAATGAATGCAACCTCAAGGAAAGGGAAATTACTAGAGGATCTGTCTAAGCATTTTTTCTTATCTGTTTTCATTTTCTTGAAAATACCTCTGATATTCCAATAGGTTTCCTGGTCGACTCTTCCTACCAAAGCGTTGTTCCATTATTTTCTCTCTTAGTTACAGGGGCAAGGTCAAACTCACCTCTTTTCATAGTAAGCCTCTAATTCCTCTGTAGATGATAGCAGAGGAAGCGATTACTACAATAGTAGTAGGAGAGATGAACATGGCAAGGAAGGAGAGTGTTTCAAGAAACAAAGAACTGATAAGGGGAGTAGGTTGTTTTCCCAGATTGAAAAAGTATAAAAAAAGAGGTATTTGGGCCCCCAAGGAAAAGAACAGGGGCATTTTTCCCCAACATGCCAAACAACCTCAAGTTCCCAAATTTGATGAAAAGGCTCCCAAATTATATCCTATAGAAGATGTGCCCAAGCCCCTCTTTAACAAGAGGAAGCCCAAGCCTACCAAGCTTACGTAAACTAACATGTCTACATTTAAATCAATTTTTATTGTCATTATTCAATACCCATATAAGTATTTTTAGTAATCTAGGGTTTAGGGTTTAGGATCAAGTTATACAATCATTTTTCATTATTCAATACCCATATAAGAATTTTTACTAATCTAGGGTTTATGATTTAGGATCAAGTTCTACAGTCATTTTTCAATATTCATATAGGTTTTCACTCTCATTCATACGGACATTGTTCAGTACTCCTATAGACCTGTTAATAAGTTATTGTTTAGGTATATTTTTGTAGATATTATTCACTAATAATTGGGTATGCATGGTGCTTTTATGTTGTTCTTTCTCTTATGAAATATGCCTTTTGATACAATATAGGTCCAGCATTACTTCGGGAACTGTACTAATCCTTCTAGCAGGATGCTTTAAAGGAAAACATGTTGTTTTCCTGAAACATATGGAGTCTGGACTTTTGATTATTACTGGAAACAACGCTTCCTTCATCCCTTGCAAATGTGTGAACTTGTTTTGTTTTTTATTTTAATATGTCTTACTCGATAAGATAAATATTTAACCAACCATATGGGTTTTAAATTCTTTGGGTGATATGATTCAGTTTGGTTGTTTGATTGATTTCACTTTTAACATCCTTTGAGATATGCTTGGTCTATTGGACCTCATTTTGAATAGCCAGAATTGAGAGTTGAATTTAATCAGAACTTTAATACAATTAAATTAAAAATTTAAGTTTTGATCTTATAAGAGAGTGCTTCAAGCTTTCAGAACCTTTTTTATTGGGGAAGTAGAAGGAGAATGTTGTCAAAATAATATATGAAAAATTATAAGTTTCCAATACTGAGAGAAAATTTCTAGATTACCATTTGATCTTGTGCCTCATTCTCAGCTTTCCTTCCGGACCATCAACTTTATGAGGCAATTCTCAACGGATCTTGGTGTCTAGGGCTTTCAGAATATTTTTATTGGGGAAGTAGGAAAATGTTTTTAAAAGAATATATGCGGGTTTATAAGCTTCCAATACATAGAGTAAACTACCAGATAACCATCCAATCCTATTCTCTAATCTCATTTCCTCCTTTCTCGACCATCAAATATAATAGGTAATTGTCAATAGGGTATTGGTTCAGTCACAAATTTAAAGTCTCCAAAAAATCTTCCATTCTTGCCATGGTGTGTTAAAATGGGATGAGCTATGTGCAAACCAAAAGGTGAATTTGATGAAATAGATACCTATTGGACTGAAGAAATTTGTTTATGCAGTAAATCTCCCAACCTCGTGGTGTATTTCTCAAAGATTTCCAAATAATAATATTAGGTGATCTTTAATGAAATGATACCACACATGATTCCCTTGCATTAGAAATTTTACTACAAAAAAAAAAATATTGCAATGCATGGAGGGATTCATCAATATGTTATGACATCACAAACTAGTTGTGACAGACAAGGTCAAGATTACAAAAACTCATCTCTCTCGTTAGATTAATCCATAGCCACGAATCGGGTCCCATGATTTACAGAACAGTGGATAATTTTTAAATTTTTAATCCTTGTTTTTTGTCACCTCGTGTTCTATAACACCAATCTTTTGAAGAATTACCTCCATTATTATACACTTGATTGTGAGTTTATCTCCCATTCCCTGGAGTCCAAGGTTGAAACATTCAACTCTATTGAATAATTGACTCTAGACTAAACACTCTTTTCTTTATAGAGAAATATGAGTTAATCCCTTAGAGTCTCATTGTTGTTTTCTGCATTTTTCACCATTCTGTCAAGGATGTCTGTGCATTTCCACTGAGTTTCTATAGTGGCATGGTATATGCTTCACCTTCTGTAATAAGCGTAAAATCTCTTATATGCAAAAGAGACAATGGTGTCTAAAAACATATCAATATATTAAATAATCAATTGATATGATAAGATGCTTACAATGAGGATAGCCCCAAATATATTTATACTCCAAGGAGATCTTGAGAATTCATTTCGAGACTCCATTCAGATCAACACCCTTTCCTTTTGTGGGCAGTGCCATTGTCATTTGGTTGTGTTTCATTAAGATCGTGAATTGGTTTGAGCCTCAAGGGTTTCGTTTTCACTTTTTGGAGCTTTGACAATGGGTAAGGGCACTTGATATTCCTCCTCCTTTGTGTCTTCCTCATGGAATATCATTGTCTTATTCATCACTTTCATTATGCTCAAATTTCCTTATTGAAATTATTGTCTCGCTCTTCGCCATATTCCCCATTGAATTGGGATTGTGATTTAGAATCAAATTTTTTGGAATCATATTCCAAATGGCATTCATATTCACTGTTTATCTTTGTCTTCATTGCATTTGTTAGAGAGGTAGACATCGACCTTCGCTCGACGTTCAAGACAATATTCTAAACAATGCGCAATATCTTGTTTTTGACAGTGTTCATCCTCTCTAGTAAGATGGTGGAGCTTGTCTGGTATGGGAATTTTTGGTTCATCCCTAGGTTGTGTCTCTATGAACAGCCTTGGAATCTCCATAAAAAATTACTTGGTAATAAATGGCCTCTGGCCGTATTGATAGAGAAGATATTTATTTTCAAAGCTTCATATACTCATACTTTGTTGTATAAAAGGGGAATATAGTCTAGAAGGTTAGATTAGCATATAGTTGTGGAATTCAATAAATGATGTTATTTGTGGAGTTCATAACTCACGTCTCCACAAATTTAGGCCTCCATGAAATCTATAGTAGATCTTCAGAGCACAACTAACCCCCATGAATTTCTGTAGTGATTTTGCGATGGATTGTGACGATCTAACAGTTGCAACACTTTAAGATGGACAAAGTTGGGTTAAATTCTTCCAGTAAAACTATTACCAGAAAGATTGAAAGTGTGCAATAAAGACAGACTGCTAAGAGACTGCCTAAAGGTACCTTTCATTGTTTTTTTGAATCAATGAAGGTTAATAGTGACCACCCTTCTGGTGTGTGGTCTGCAATGAAAGTCATACAATGAAGAAAAGATACATAATACTAAATTTACAATTTACAGTGAAATGATACATAATAAAACATCATAAAATTATAAAATTTTCTCCAATAATAAAAAACAAAAAATGAAAGCAATTACAAATCCATAAAAATGTAAACACTAAGAAAAAAAATTAAAATAAAATAAAAAATGAAAACCCAATAACCGTCCCTCTTCTTATCATGATTTTCTAGTGGTGCATTACTCGAGTTGTGGATCAAGCTTAGAATTGATTAACACTAGATGAATTTTGGGTCAAATTTACAGCTCTAGTAATGCAACACCTAATTAATAGATCATGTGTGTCGTGAGAAGGGTCGCGGTTGAATTTTCAAATTTCCTTTTGTATCCTTCATGTTTTTGCCTTTACTATTTTTCTAACTATACTCTAGTTCAATTTTGTAGAGTCATCCCTGAGACTATTGAATGCTTCAAGTCCCAAAGTTTAACACCTACACAACAACCACTAGGAATTTCAAAATGTATTAAATTATTAGTCCATGCGAGCTAGTATCTGCTTTTGGGACAAGAAATCCAGAGAAAGTAGCTCTAACACAAGTAAATTTGGTAAAAATTATATAGTTCTTTTTTTCAGAGTTGGAAACTGGAGATTAATCAGACTTTTCCTTTGAAAATTCAAGTAGTATAGAACTGAAATAAGAAAACAATTGAATATATATAGGTGTGTGTGTCTTTGTTTAATATGGTAGAGGATCTCTATAGGCTTGCAGCCATGCCATCCACAATTATGTGTGCTACTCCTTTGAGTATTGCAATTAATAAATCTGAGCATGATAGACAACGCTTTCGGAATTAGATTCCTTGTTCAGCCACTTAGAAGTTTACCATGAATCTTATGACATTGATCTCTGCTTGTCCCCAGTTAATCTGCACGACTATTTACAATTCAATGGCTAGTAGGAGTTGAAGAAGGTTGATGGTATGGTTCTCAGAATTCTATGGTATTTCTATTTTCCTTTGCCTACTTCATTTCTCTTTACCTTAAATTATACCCACAAATTTTGTGTATCTGGACCATCTTCTCCTTCCTAATCCAAGTGTTGACAATGAAAATGAAAAGCTTCAGAGTTTAAGGTAGATATGGATTGAGGTTGATGTGATTCACCCATGAGCTTGTTTACATTATTATTCGGATCATAAATAGTACTTCATGTTTTTGCCCTTACTAATTTTCTAACTACACTCTGGTTCAATTTGACAGAGTCATTCCTGAGACTATTGAATGCTTCAAGTCCCAAAAGTTAACACCTATGCAAAAACCATTGGGAATTTCAAAATGTATTAAATTATTATTCCATGTGAGCTAATATCCGCTTTTGGGACAAGAAATCTAGATCAAGTAGCTCTAACACAAGTAAATTTGGTAAAAATTATATAGTTTTTTTTTTCAGAGTTGGAAACTGGAGATTAATCAGACTTTTCCTTTGAAAATTCAAGAAGTATAGACCTGAAATAAGAAAAAAATTGAATATATATAGGTGTGTGTGTCTTTGTTTAATATGATATAGGATCTCTATAGGCTTGCAGCCATGCCATCCACAATTATGTGTGCTACTCCTTTGAATATTGCAATTAAGAAATCTGAGCATGATAGATAGCGCTTTCAGAATTAGAATCCTTTTTCAGCTACTGAGAAGTCTACAGGGAATCTTATGACATTGATCTCTGCCTATCCCCAGTTAATTTGCACGACTATTTACAATTCAATGGCTAGCAGGAATTTGAAGAAGGTTGATGGTATGGTTCTGAGCATTCTACAGTATTTCTCTTCTATGTTACTAGAAACGAGAAACAGGAAACGAAACGAGAAACGACAAAGGGACGAGAAATGTAGTTTGTAGGTTTCGCATGTTCAAGAAAAGAGGAGAGAGAAAAAATTTAAAAAAATATGAAAAACATAAAACAAAGCATACATCATCAGCATTCTCCAATAATATGGTTTATAGGCAATTTTTCATAGGCTTTCATTGCTCACATGGGTCATTCTCAAATATTCATAGTGAAAAGAAAATTTTGTGTTTCTCACATGGGTCATTCTCAAATACTCATGTTTGATCCTCCAAGGACATACAATAGTGAAGAAACTTTGGCACTGAATTCAGACTTGATTTGGCCTTTCCATTTCCACTTGATTTCGACCTAGTGAGAGTGGTATTTTTTTAAAGTCTATATCCATAGAAATTTTGGGATGATCACATAATCTCACAAATAGTTATACTGTATATATACTTCGATGTGACTTGAGCGGACCTCAAATTTGGTATTTGGCAAGTTGTTACTAGTTTGTATTTTCCCTAGTTGGGGAATAGGATGGTGAATATTGAACTGGTCTCCATTGAAAATAGAGCCAAAAGTAGAGGTTTGTTTAGAACTACTACTACCTACAACTATCTTGATATAGGAAGGAGTTTGGCTCCCTCAATTAGCATTTACCATAGAAAAAGTGAAAGGATGGAGAACCATAAATACTACAACTAATGTTTGAAGACAACCTAAATAAAATTACCATTGAAATTTCAAAACTTTATCATTACCCAATTATAATAGTAAATTGAAGTAAATACTACAATATTCATTAAATTATTTAAATACTAATTTATAAAAATATATAATGTAACCCTCTTCGTTTAAATTTATAATTTTATATGAAAAATAATTTTTAAATGTTATAAATAATATAAAATTGTACACTAAATCCACTTAAAAAAAAAAAACATAAATCCCCAAATCCCTAAATCCCTAAATCGGTTCACTCAGTGTCAAATTGGAAAGAGACCAACATTACAAAAGAACATGTTTCTGAGAAAACCATTAAAAAAAACCATTTGTTTCTGAAAAACTGGTTTTATGTATTGAAAAACGATAATGATTGTACATAACGACGTTTTCCATACCGTTCCATTTTCTTAATGTTTTTTCAAGAAACTAATGCTTCCATTCCGTTTCTGGTAACTAGGTTTCTCTTTGCATTTGCCTACTCCATTTCTCTTTACCTTAAATTATACCCACAATTTTTGTGTATCTAGACCATCTTCTCCTTCTTAATCCAAGTGTTGACAATGAAAATAAAAAGCTTTAGAGTTTAAGGTAGATATGAATTGAGGTCGACGTGATTCACCCATGAGCTTCTTTACACTATTATTTTGGTCATAAATAGTACTTCATGTTTTTTCCTTTACTAATTTTCTAATTGCACACTAGTACAATTTTATAGAGTCATCCCTGAGAGTATTGAATGCTTCAAGTCCCAAAGGTTAACACCTACGCAAAAACCACTGGGAATTTCATAATGTATTAAATTATTAGTCCATGTGAGCTAGTATTTGCTTTTGGGACAAGAAATCTAGAGCAAGTAGCTCTAACACAAGTAAATTTGGTAAAAAGTATATAGTTTTTTTTAGAGTTGGAAACTAGAGATTAATTAGACTTTTCCTTTGAAAATTCAAGCAATATAGACCTAAGAAAACAATTTAATATATATTGGTGTGTGTGCCTTTGTTTAATGTGATAGATAAATTCTATAGGCTGGCAGCCATGCCATCCACAATTATGTGTGATACTCCTTTGAGTATTGCAATTAAGAAATCTGAGCATGATAGACAACACTTTGGTAATTAGATTCCTTGTTTAGATACTTAGAAGTATACTCTAAATCTTATGACATTGATCTCTGCCCGTCCCTAGTTAATCTACACTACTATTTACAGTATTTCTCTTTGCCTTTGCCTACTTCATTGCTATTTACCTTAAATTATACCCACAATTTTTATGTATATTGGTTGCTATCTGTTAGGGTCCTATAATAATAGGGTTCATAAAATTTTGAATTGACTTTGATAAGTCTTGTAAATATGTACATACCTTGATTTCTGCAAGTTTTTTTCCCATATTTTGAAAAAATGAAAAAAAATCAAAAATCAAAAAGAGGGTAAAAAAATCCTAAAAGAAAGATCAAAGGACTTAGAAAATATATACCCCAAAAAAAAAAAGAAATATGACTTGAAAGTGAGCAAGTCCAAATGCCACTACTTTACTTTTACTGCAAATAATAAATGATTATGTGCAGTTTGTCAATAAATGCCATAATCCATGAGCAGTTAAACAGTTTAATCTTAACTTTTCATGTTTCAATTTCATGTTTTAGATAGAGAATAAATATTTTCCAAATAGTTTAAACTTGAAAAATCAGTAGATAGGTAGAGAATAATGAGGAGTTCAACAGTTTAATCTGAGCCCTTAGATGAAATAAGGTAGATTTAGATTATTTTTATGCTTTGAAAAAACATGTTTTAAGGTTGCAAGCCTAAATGCACCTGCAAAATGAAGAAAAAATGTTAGAAATAAAGTTGGGTAGGTAGAAAGTAGTGGAGCAATCATGTTAATAAAACATCATCGGGGAGAATCACTAATTTCCCCTCCCCTATAAGTATTTAGTATTCTAAGCTATCAGTGAAACAGGCTCAGAGCATTTCTCTGAATTTTTTTAGGACTGAACCCAGGGCTCTATGACTGCTTAGTTAAAAATATTGAATTCTTATGTTAAATCCTTATTTATCATCATTTACCCTTCATTCATGTATTAAAACCCCCTTTTCCTAAGTAAAAATACGTTCTTACTTAGTAAAATTGTAACCCTAGAGTAATTAACTTCATCCCTTCATAAGCATTCATAAAAACCCACAAAATCACATTTATCCTAAGTATTATTGAAAGAAATATAAAAATGAGCAATGTTTGATTTTATACCATACTTAGAGATAATGGGTATTTTTTTTTATTACACTAGCCTTTCATATTAACCTTTTAACATATCTTATTAAATCCCTAAGAAATACCCTCCCCTTGTTTATTAATCTCATTATATCTAAATACCCCAAAAAAACCCACTATTATAAACTTTTGACCAAAGTCTATTATCCCATGTGCATAAATGAAAAACCCAAAATATAAAGCCCTTTGGTCTAAAATATTATCATTATTCTAATGTATCTCACCCCTATAGTTATAAAACTATCGAAAATGGTTAAAGACTATATAAATACATATACTGTGTCTGCACCATAATATTTGAAGCATTTCATATAGATTTTAACTACAAATGTCAAACCCCGCTTATATCATGATTAAAACATGGTTAAAAGGTTTTAAACCTATCATAAGCCCCTGCCACATATAAAATCATAGGCACTTATGTATAAAGCCCGGTCCCATATACATTTTACTAAAACCTTGTATTAAATATTTTAAACCTTTAACCCTCACTTATATTATAAGGGTTTAAATGTAAACAACCCTTCTGTTGCATTTAATCCACCCCTGTCCCACCTTTTTTCTCCAATGAAACTCTCGACACGATCACAAACGTTCGCTTCAAACCTTTTGATCTGACGGTTGAAGATTGATATCGCATAGAAAAAGTGCACCACCGCCTGATAGCCAAAGCCACACGAAATGGGTGGTTTTCCACTGACCCCTCCGCTCCATGTGGCCTACCATAATTGGATCACGTGGGTTTTGATTAAAACCACTTATCGCTCATTAGCCACACGATAAACCACTGGTTTTCGCCCATTCAAAACATCGAAACCACTTCCCACCTGATGCGACCTAGATTTAATGCCAATAGTTAATAGAACCGAAATGTTTATTAAACCTTTGTATATGCATTTTCATTCTTCTACCTATCTTTCACATTTAACTAGTGTTTCACTTCCCCGACTGTGTAAACCTGCAAAGGCCCCTGATGGCCATTTTAATGCCAAAAATCTTTGAATTCACCAAAATAAACCTATAAAAATTGTTCAGGAGCTACCGCTTCTCCAGTTCAACCACTAAAAGCCATCAATTCGACTAGAGACAGAAGAAACCCTATTAAAGTTGATACCTGCATACAAACACGTATTCTTCTGAGTTTCAAAAAAGTAATTAAATTGAAAAAATGTTTTAAAAGAAAGAAGAATCATTTCAAAGTCAGGAAATTGAGTAATCAAATTTCCCAAAAGTCCCAGAAACGGGCCAAACACTTGAATATTTTTCCCAGGAACCCTAGTTGTCTACTGCGCAGTATTTTCAATGAAATTTATCAATTATTCACAATTACTAATCAATTTCAAGCTCTAAAATGCCAGAAATCCTATACAGGTGCCCTAATCTTTTGTGAATCCTTTTTCAACAAAGTTTTTGCCCATTTTTCAGTCAAAAAACTCAGAAAACCCCTGTTTTCAGCCTTATACCAGTTTTTAAAGCCTCAGAACTTATTTGAGAAACCAAATTGAGCATAAAATCCAAAAGACATTCTATTTTGTTGAATTTTCCTAATCAAGCCTCTGTTATAGTAAAATTTCCTATGAAAATAGTTTAAACTTGCAGAAGCCAAACAAAATGCCTGAACAACAGAGTGTAAGCAAGCCTAAAGGTTCTAAAACTCCTAAATCCACTCCGGCCATGACTCCAAATACTGCAATTATAGTCAACCCATTACAACCCCCAGTTGTTGATATTGAGCATATTCCCCTAGCTGATATTGACTACAAAATAGTTGACCCTATAGTTGAATACAATCTATTAGATATCCACAAGTGGTGTTTTAAAAAATCTCTTGATGATCATGAATAAGTTCATATTTGGGAATCCAATATGCCCAAATATGTAGTCCCCCTGACTCACCCTTGTTAAGAAATGATTATATTATGCCACAAGTACTACATTCCTAAACAACGAGCTATTGTGAATGCAAATAAAGAGGTCCTATTTACCATTACTGCAGACTCAATAAACCAAATGTTGCAGCTTCAGCCAGACCCTCAAGCAGTCCCTTTGTCTATCGAAGCCCTCACTAAGCTATACATTGGCTTAGATTTCCCGAAAAGGTTTATGATTTTCCAGATTTTCATGCCTATATATGTTGAAATTCCCAAGTTAAACCCTCCATATTCAACTGCCAAGTTCCCATATTCAACTGCCAAGTTCCCTGAAGGTTCAAGGCATGTAATCTCCATGTTATCCTTCACACTTGGGTATTTCACTGATGAGCACATGGATGACTCTATTTTGGGATTTTTGTCCACCTTTTCTCTAGTTCAACCACATTCAATTATATTTGACTATGCTGGTTTCATTTCTGATAGTATTCACTATCAATTGACTAATTTACAACTGGAAGGAGTATTTAGATATACCTCGTATCTTTTCCACTTATTTCTTTTCTTCTAATCAGAGAGGTTCCCAATTTCACTTCAAAAGTTGGATATAGAAGGAAAACCCCTATCAGTTATATTTTGAACATCTATACTCAGAAAAGAAGGCACATAATTTAATTATTCAGAGTTTACAGAGTTGTTCTTACATCCATTGATCACCATCTTGACAAAACCAAAGCAGCCTAGAATCAGTGAGAAAATGAAGAGAATATTGCAGCTATCACAGCAGAGCAAAGTGGGTGATTTGTATTTATATGAGAAATTAAATGAAATTAGAGTTTTTGGGTCTAACATGTTGCCTTATAAGTTGCCCAAGCATCCATCAATGAGAATCTTTTCCTTGGAGTACATCAGGCAAATCCTAAATTCAGATTCAATTCATTTCATGGCAGCAAAGAAAAAGACCCAATTTAAACTCAGAAATCAAATTGGGACAGTCATATGTAATCAAAGATATGCAGAAAAGGAAGCAACAACTCAAATACTAAAATATAAATTAGAAGAAATCTGCCCATGGAATTATGATCCACAAGGGATCTTAAGTAAACTAAGGGTAAAATGTAGATTGACACCCTTTATCCATGAGTCAAAGCTAGAAATAGAGAAGTTTTTTAATCAAATTGAGTGGGTTGAAAACACCTTAACAGAGGCAGTTAACCAAAGGAATAATAGTCACACTTTGGAAATTGCCAAACAGCCAGAGACACCCACTAAGAGAATTAGAGAAGAAGGAGCTTATACTGCAGATACTACAACAAAAACAAAGTTTAAGATCATTTACAATAAGGGGCCAAAACTTGATACAACAGCCAAAGGTAAAGTAACAATAGATTTTGAAGGAACAGAGACCTTGAATACTAACACTGAACAACCAGAGACTAATGTAGCCATTGTAATCATCAGTGAGCCAAATCATAATCAAGAACAACTGAATAATGAAGAGACACAGATAATGGAAACACAACAAAGTATGGAGGCTTATTCCTCACATTCAGGTGAGGAGAAGGATTTAGATATTAAGGAAAAATACAAGAAAATCAAATTGAAGAATGAGGAAATCAAAACTAAAATATATTCTCAGTTTTTGAAGAAAAAAATAGGTAACCAAAACAGATTCCTATTAGCATTTGATTATTCAACTAAAAAATTTATTATTTCAATATTACAGCCTATAGTATCAGTGCCAAAGACAGTTGTTGACTATAAAAAAGTTGATATGGAGGTAGCTACAGAAAAAAATCCAAGAGTTGGATCAGATTTAGTTTCATAGGCAAACCTCAAAGATGTTCTATTCCACAGTCACAACAAGAGCTATAAGTGCTCATAGGCTTCAAAATACCATCTCTAATATGCAAGACCAAATGAAGATGGATAAAGCTTCATTATGTGCAAAGGATCTAAGGATAAAGGCCTTAGAAGATTTATTATTACTGGTAGGATATGATCCTACAAGTATTAAAGTAGTAGAAGCATTGGTTAAAAATAAAAATGCGGACATAGTCACCTTAAGGAAACAGTTCAAGCTTCCTCAAGGTGAGAATCCTCAGACAAAGGAATTTTTATAGGATCAAAAGGAAAAATATGAAATGATGAGTTTGGTACTTCAACTGACAACTCAAATTAAGGAAATGGAAGTATAGATGGACCAAGTTGTCCAAGAAAATGAGATAGTTGAAGAACCAGTCATTCTTATAGTAATCCTAGTCATCACAATATCAGTGCCTTCAAATTTAGGAGAAAATTTGGCACCCAAAGAGCCACTGGCCACTGCAGTGCCAGTGACTTCTTCAACAACTTCAGTAACTGAATCCTCTACAATAATGTTGCCCACTATAGATGAAATAATTCAGCTAGTAAAAGCAATGGAAGAGATGTGCTTTAAGACCAATGAAATGAATAGATTGACTAAGATAATTGAAAATATTGAGAATACAAACAAATCAACTCAGATAGATGCTAAAATACATGAACAAAATGCCCACAGATTGAGTGAAGAGATAAAGGAGCTCCAAAAAGAATTAACTCTCAAGGATCAAATATCATATATTAAAAATTACCTATGGAATAATGTAATTGAAGCCATCAATGATGTTTCGCCTTCAATTTAGGTAATTTTTTATTAGAGAGAGTTACTATTGGCATCCCAAGAAGAGATCAAAAAGAAAGAAGCTGATTTAGCTGATAAACCAGAACAGGCTGTAGGGTTAATAAATTTCATCAACAACAAGAATAGACAGGAACTTGAGGAGTTAAAAATAAATGATAGGACAACAAATATCATAGAAATTAGGAAAGTTACCACCAAAAGAAATTTAATGAAGCAACTTGAAGAGAAATGTGAAGGAATCAATACTACTATCACTAGATTCATGGTTAAATTCACCAATTTAAGGCAAAAGGGACTTCTTGATATCATGTTTATAAATGATAAGTTAATGCCTCAAAATGATTTTGACAAGAAGATAAGAGAACATGCCAAGGAGCAGGTGAACAAGCCAACGGGTCAAGGTATTTCCACAGGAAAAGTATTGTTAAAAAGTTTTGAAGATTAGTTTTATTTGCAGTATGAAATCAAGCACTTATTTGTCATCAAGCCCACCTTTTCTAGGTACACTGAGGCTGATGATAATTTTAGGAAACTCAAAAATATTCAAATTCCTAAAAATGAGGATTGGCAAGCATTGACTTATTTTCTGTGAAGAATGAAAAGCAAACAAATGAAGAAGAAAAAATATGTTTACTTTTTTCATTGTCAAAACAGATTTTACAGAAATAAAGTAGTTTCACTAAAGGTAAAGAGTATCCAAAATAAAAGAGTATCAACGAGAAAGAGTATCAGTGAGAAAGAGTATCATTAAAGGCAAGTTAGATTCTGAAAAATATCTAGAAGGCCCGCAAAGAGGACACATAAGTAGCCAACCCGCAAAGAGAACACATAAGTAGCCAACTACTTCTTATCTTAAAACAGTTTCTATTTATTTTGAATAAAATAGGACGACTTGCTAATTTGTTGAGCAAGTTGTCACTATTATTGTTGTAAGATATTTTAATTTTCCTAAGTTAATTCCTAGAAGTCATCTAGGATATTTCGTCAAACATTATGTATAAGTAATTCACCTTTTTAACTATTTTTGTGTGGAATAAAATTGTTGGAGATTACTATAGGTATTTTGTTGACTTGAAGGCTTTGGATTTCGATTTTGAGTAGCAGACTGGATGAACTGTTTGGCATCATACTTTAGGGTCCCTGTGATAAGATATTTGGAGTGAATTACTCTCTCAAAACTTGTCATTGCTATATTTTTTTGTTACATGCATAAATTTGTGTTTTAATTCTAAATCTGAATGTATAACTAGGAGTATCACTACAGGACATGTTAATAGCACCCAGTTTTTAACTAGTTATCATTTCTTTGTTTTCTTTTTATTTCTGGTGTAGGGAACCCTTAATTTCTCCCTCTCTCATTTTACCTCTATCTTCTACTTCCCTCTTCCGGATTTAAGGATTCTTAAGTGCCCTTTATTCCGATCATACCATCTCAAAAAACCAATTTTCCCAAGATCTCCAAGGGTTATCTATCTTTCCTTGCAGACATTTGACCTTTTAGGCCTTGATCCCAATTTTTTAGCTTGAATTAGACTCCATAGCCCAATGGACAAATAGATTTCCCTCTATCTATTCTCCAAGTGATATTTTCCCACCAAATCCAACAAAACTAAACCAAATCTACACTTTAATAACTAGCCTAATATTCAAAAATTAAAACAAAGTTAAACTTGAAAGAGAGAGCCCTCTCTAATCCCTAGGAAGGCTAGATCCTAAATTTTGAAGTAGTTTTGTGGTTACCTCTAGTATTCTTTGACTAAAAACCAAAATTCCACAACTTAAGAATTTACTAGAGTGATAACATTATTGGCGACTCCACTAGGTAATGAACACAAAATCTCTGGTTTCACAGACCAGAGATTTTGGGAAAGAACCAATCCTCAATCATAAAATTAGTCTTAAAGGAATCATTTAATTTATCCTTTTACTTTAAGATTCTTTTTATAGGTTGTGGGTATTGAAAAATTGTAATTCTGGCTTCTAGAAAAGTCTATTATACCAGGTCTAACCCGGATCCTAAGCCTGATGTTATAGTAGATGACCCAGACCGAATTGGTAAAAGGGAAAAACAAACAGAAAACTTAGAGGCCGAAATCTCATTAATAAGAGTCAATTCATT
This sequence comes from Pinus albicaulis, assembly GCA_034641835.2. Taxonomy (NCBI): domain Eukaryota; kingdom Viridiplantae; phylum Streptophyta; class Pinopsida; order Pinales; family Pinaceae; genus Pinus; species Pinus albicaulis. Next base: position 991,446,345 of record CM076579.1, on the reverse strand, counting down.
ACCAAGTGAATTAGTAAGTCTGCAAGACATTGATTTTGGTCTGAAATTTGAGCATTCATTATTTAAAAGTAAATCTAAAAGTGATTTAAAAAATGTTATTTTAGACCCTTCTTTTATTTCATTTTTGAATGAAAAACAAAAATCTATTGTAGTAAATTCTAAACCTAAGAAAGTTGAATATCAGGCCAAAGTTGAAGAAATTAATGTTACTATTCTAAAGGATATTGATGAAGCTATTGAATTAGCTCATTTATTGATTTATGCAAATAGACCTACAGTTTCTCAATTACACACTACATCATTCATAAATTCCACCACCAGCTCATCTATAGATCCATTCATCCCTAAATTACCTCTACAACCTATAGTGTTATTTCCACCAATCACTTCATCCACTATATCCATTAGGTCACCTTTTGGTTTCTTAAATACATCAGCCTCATTTCCCAGCACTTCAAATACAATCTATAGTCCATCCACTATTATTTCCAGCACAGCTCCAAGCAGTTCTACCTTACCTCCTAGTCAAGCTAAGCTTCAAGATACGGCTGATAGATATGCTCCCCTTGTCCTACCACAGCAACTTCATGACATGTCACAAGACTATCAAAACAAAATACCATCGTTTGATGGCACTACTCAATATACTGCTCAACAACACATTGCTAAGATGACAAACTTCTTTGAAATCTATGAAATTGATCATTCAGATGTTCAAATGAGATTGTTTGTTGAAACTTCAACAAGAGCAGTTAAGAAGTGGTTTAAAGATTTAGCTGCTGGTAGTGTAACTGATTTAGCTGTCTTTTTTACTTTGTTTTTAAATAAATGGGAAATGGAAAAGCATCCCCTCCAAATTTTTCTGAATTTGATTCTTTGAAAAGAGCTCCAAATGAGTCAGTCCAAGATTACTGCACCATATATAATAGTGTCTATAATTCTATTCCTACAAATCTGAAACCTACTCCTTATTCAGTTATGTTCAAATTCCCTGATGGATTTGACACAGATATGGCTTACCAATTAAGGGAAAGAGATGCAGACACCTTAGAAAAAATTCAAACTCATGCGGTTAGTGTAGAAGTGAACATTTTAGCTAGAAAACCTAGACTTAGAAATGAAAGAAGAGTGACTATTAAAGAAGAAAATTATAATTTAGATACAAAAATGGATGTTATAGCTAAAACTTTAGAAAGAGTGATTGATAGACTAGATAATATGGAGAGAAGACCTTAGTGGGATAACAAACAATAGATTAGAAATCTGAATTTTAGAAAAAACATAAATTCTGGAAAAACAAAAGAAACATCCCCAGACCAAACAATTAGGCCACCATTCCAAGAGAACTATGCTGAAAGTTCTCATAATAATAATGATGATGAGGAGGATACTATTAATCTAATGGGAATTGATGACAATAATACTATTTTCCTTAATCAGGAAGATCAAGAATTTTTTGAACTTCAACAGCTTAAATTAGATTCTGGTGAATCCTTTGAGTATAAACAATGTTATGACTTTGCAATAAATGAAATATATAGCCAATATAACCTTAGAAACAAGAAAAAAAATGATTCTTCTACTAAGAAAACTTCCCAAAACCAGAAAATAGTAGAAGCCCTTATAACAAAAGTTCTGCAAATTCTCCCAAGGGAAGATAAGAAAAACTCAAATTCTTCCCAAAACATTTCTAGTCCTAAGAAAGCATCAGGCCTTTAAATTGTTGATATTACTGATGAAGTTTCTCAAGATGAAAAATATTCACAGAAATATACTATTGCTAAAGCTTATAATTCTGGAGAAACAACAAATTTTGATCCCAAAAAACCTTCTGCTGCTCCTAAAACAGTATACCAAAAGGTCGTTACCTCAAAAACATCTGCTGAAAATTCTATGTCAGAAAAAACATCTACTGCTTCACAAACAATCCCTGAAAATAATGTTAGAAATAGTAAAACACAAGAAACACAAAAAGATAATCCTAAAACAATTGAAAATGAAAAGACAATTGTAGAAAAGCAAGACAAACCAACAAAAACTACAATTGCCAAAGAAGAGCTGATTCAAATCAGTAAAACTCAACCTGCATTCAACATACAATCAGAAATTGCAAAACTTAAAATACTAATTCCTTTGGCTGAATTGGTAAAGAATGACTTATATAAATCATATATAACTGAAACATTAAATATGAATGATGGAGAAGACTCCATAAATCTAAATGATGATCAACCAAAGTTGATTTTTGGCCCAGATGTGTATGGAAAAACATGTAGATGGTACAGTTCCTCCATTTTATACCAGTCTCACTATTCATGATCAAATTATACATAACAAAATGCTAGATTTAGGAGCTTCCCATAATCTAATGCCAAAAGCCATCATGGAAACTTTGAATCTAGAAATTACAAGGTCATACAAAGATTTGTTTTCTTTTGATTCAAGTAAAGTTAAATGCTTAGGTTTACTTAAGGATTTGTGTGTAACACTAGTTCAATACCCTGGTAAGAATATTAATGGACATTGTAGTAGCTGATACCCTACCAAAATATGGTATGCTACTTTCTCGGTCATGGGGAGCAAAGTTGCAGGGATCTCTACAATTGGACATGTCTTATGCTACTATATCAGTGTTTGACCAACCTAAGAAGTTATATAGGGAAAAATTAATTAAGTACATGGTCAGTAGTGCTGAGAGATCTATAACTACGTAATTTACTGTACACCAACTGAACTTGATTCTTTTATCCTATGTAACTCTAAAACAAATGAAATCCAAAATGAACTAGTAGACAAAAAGAGATCACCAAACAATGATAACGTTTTTCATGAATCTCAATGGCATTTAGACTTTGATGGTTCAGTGAATAAGTTAGGAGTAGGAGCAGGAGCCTGGATAAAAAATATGGAGATCAATCATTCTGAACGTCATGCTTTCAGGCTAAATTTCAAATGTACAAATAATATGGCAGAGTATGAAGCCCTCATCCTAGGACTCGAAATCATTAGGAACTCAGGAGGAAAAAGAATTGTAATCATGGGAGATTCAGATTTGATTATAAAATAGGTAAATGGAGTTTATTCTATTTAAAATCCTAGACTAAGCAGATATAGAGACACTGTCATAGATTTAACTGATGATTTATTGGAATGTAAGTTTGTTGTTATACCTAGAAAACAAAATATACAAGCCCATTATCTTGAAAATTTTGCTAGTACATGCAATTTACCATTCCAAACTAATCACAGATATACTACTGAAGTCAAACTTAGGCCAATAATTCTAGATAATCTTAAGTATTGGCAGATTTTTTCTCAGGATGAACAAATTTACAATTTTATGAACAATGAAGAAGAATTTCAGAATTGTATTATATATACAAATTGTACTATAAACCATGATTTGGATTGTGAAATAGATTTAAATAAATTATATTTAAATAAAATAAAGTTTGATAAACCCACTAGATTTATTCAAATTGATATAGATAGCTTAGAGAAAGTAGAGATTAAAGAAATTATTGAAAATGAATCAGATATATTGAATCTTAAGGATAATTTTTTAACTAAAGGTTTAACTCCATTAGAGGATCTTTTTGACTCCGATGATGTAGCTAGAAAACAAAAAATGGAGCCAGTAAGATCTGACATAGAAGAATGTAACATTGGTATAGAGTTAAAACCAAAGATAATCAAACTGCCCAAAATTTTACCTCAACAAGAAAAGGATAAGTATATTGAGCTTTTAAAAGAATATCAAGATGTGTTTGCTTGGAGTTATGACAATTTAAAATCTTATGATACAAACATAATCCAACACAAAATTCCAATAAAAGAAGATCAAAAGCCATTCAAAAAAAAGTTGAGAAGGATTAACCTTGTGCTATTACCTTTGATTGAAAAAGAATTTTAACCAATGTATGATGCCTAGATCATTGCGCCAATTAGATATTCTGATTGGGTTTCCAATATAGTCCCAACTAGAAAGAAAACAAGAGAAATTAAATTGTGTGTTGACTTTAGAAATCTTGACAAAGTATCCTTAAAGGATAATTACCCTTTACCTAAAATGGACCACATATTACAAAGGTTAATAGTTTCTTCAAGTATTTCATTGTTAGATGGTTTTTTGGGATACAACCAGATCTTAGTTCAAGAAGAAGACCAAGCTAAAACAACATTTACTATTCCTTGGGGCACTTTTATGTATGTAAAAATGCCTTTTGGTCTAATAAATGTAGGAGAAACCTTCCAAAGGGCTATGGACATAGCCTTTGCAAAGGAAATACATGAGTTCTTAGTAATTTACTTAGATGAAATTACTGTGTTTTCCAAAATAGATAATGAGCACTTGGATAATTTGAGACAAGTTTTTATTAAATGTAGGAAATATGGCATCTCTTCAAATCCTAAGAAAAGTCTATTTGGATTAGAATAAGGTAACTTAATTAGACATATAGTCTCAAAATAAGGAATTAGGATAGATTTTGCTAGAATAGAAGCAATTCTGAACATCAACCCACCAAGAAACATCAAAGGATTACAAGCTTTTCTAGGTAAGATAATTTTTTTAAGAAGATCCATATCTAATCTAGCTGAGATAATTATAGAATTGAATAACATGCTCAAAAGATATTCAGTTATTAGATGAACTATTGAGGATAAACAATCATTTGAATCTATCAAACAAGCCTTAACTAAAACTCCAGTCCTAATAAGTCCTGATTTTAAGAAATATTTCATGATTTTCTCATTTGCTTCAAAACACACCATTGCTGCAGTTTCACTGCAGAAAAATGACCAAGGATTTGAACAACCCATAGCTTTTTTCAGTAAGACCCTTAGATATTCCCCTTTGAAGTACAACATTATGGAAAAACAAGCCCTAGCCTTGGTTATGGCCATTAAAGACTTCAACGTTTATATTCTCTACTCACACATTATTGCCTATGTCCCAAATTCTGTAGTTAAAGACATTCTTACTCAAGATGGTCCTGATGGAAGAAGAGGTAAGTGGAATGCCACTATCTTAGAATATGACATAGAGATAAAACCCACCAAGTTCATTAAAGATCAAGGATTAGCCAGACTTATGGTTGAATCCAATTGTAATGCTCCAGATATAAATTTCATTGCTCAAGTAGATGATACAAAAGAGATGGCGACTCCATCAATCAGTGAATCATTTTCACAGTCACCTTGGTATACATATATCATATTTCTACTCCAAAATTTACAAGCTCCTCCTGGATTTTTTAGAACCAAAGCTATATTTTTAAAACTTAAAGAAGTAAGATTTTGTATCATAGGTAATGTACTTTTTTGGAGAGATCATAGTGGGATTTTATTAAATTGTTTACTAAAGGAATAAGCTGACAAAATACTTGAAGAATTTCATGCAGGTGACTATGGAGGACATTTATACTTTAAATATACTGCTGACAAGATCTTGAGAGCTAGTTTTTACTAGCCTACCTTGTTTGCTGATGTCAAAAAATATGTTACTTCATGTGATAAGTGCCAAATTTTTTAGGGTAAGAAGAAATTATTACCCCTCCCTTTAAATCAAATTTAAATTGAAATTCCATTTCAACAATGGGGTTTAGACTTCATTGGTGAAATTCACCACCCCTCTTCAGGCGAACATAAGTGGATTTTGACAGCCACTGATTATTTTACCAAGTGGATTGAAGCCATACCTTCCAGACAATCCACAGATATTGTTAGTATTTCCTTCCTAGAAAACAACATCCATTCAAGATTTGGATGCCCTCAAAAGATAATTACTGACAATGTAGAAACATTCAAATTGAAGAAAATGATTGACTTTTTCCACAAATACCATATTACCCTAAGCCACTCTATTGCATATTATCCCCAAGGTAATGGCCTAGCTTAATCTTCAAACAAAAGCCTTGTAAATATCATCAAAAAATTACTTGAAGACAACAAAAAATAAATATATAGGTAATAATGATTTCTTTCTGAAAGAATTGGATGGAACATATCTGTAACGAGGACCAGTTAATGGCAGAATGTTGAAGCACTACTACTGACCTGAGTTAACCAATAGTTAGTTTTTATTCATTTTGATCATTGTACATATACATTGCAAAGTTTAGCTTGGATTGGATGTTTCCTTAGAAAAGTTTAAGCCCGAAGAGAAGGCCCTATGCTTTGAAAAGTGAATATCATAAATATGAATAAGTTGCAGATATCATAAGACATTTACAAGATCATCATAGTCAAATTTCAAAGGCTACTAGTGTCAGAGTTCTTGACATTTCACCAGGAATTGGCATCCCCATGTGTATGTAGGTTTTAACCCTGAACATAAATTATCTACACATGAATCTTATAACAGAAAATAAACAATAGCGAGAGCATAAAACATAAAACAGATAAACACATAGATTTTCCCCTGGATCCCAAATTGGGACTACCAGCTCGATTTTTTATTATATTCATACCAGTGTTTGTACATATATACATGTAAGACGCCATAAACCCCCGATCCATTAACACGGATTAGAACATAACCGTAGTTCCCTTGACCGGATCTACAAAATACCAGGGGCCGAAAACCATCGTACCCCAAAACCATGTGCAAACTCATGCACAAAACATGGGTGGGTCCGCACACCAAAACATATTTCACCGGGGCGCTACCCCGAACCCCAACAGTGGGGGCTGCCTCCCCCCTTGTGACCCCCCTGATGCGCCCGGTGCAACGTACAGTGCATGGGGCTAGTCGTGGAAAGAATATAACACATGCCCAACATTCTCCCATTTTTTGTTTTCTTTCCACAAGGGGCCACAGGAGAGCTTAGTCATTGGGCCAATTCTTTAAATTTGTCAAAGACTTTAGATTTCTTCCTCAAGAAATATATCCATGTATTCCTTGAGAAGTAATCTATGAATGAAACATAGTACACAGACTTTCCCAGTGATGGAACTGACACAGGTCCAAACACATCACTGTGCACAAGTTCTAATATCTTGTTCGCCCTCTTAGCACCAGAAGGAAAACTCACCCGATTCTGCTTCCCATATACACAATGTCACAGAAATCGAAATCCAGAGAGAAATTAGACATACCTTCTACCATACCATTTCTATGTAGTATTCGAAGGCCCTTCTCTCCAATATGTCCAAGCCTTTGATGCCATAACATGGTCTTTTCTCCAGAGATAGCTAGGCTTTCCATTCCACTTTCAGGAACCATAGAATTGTTACACCCATCAATGACAGTGCTACCTTGTAGCTTGTATAGAGTTCCAGTCCGAACTCCCCGCATTAATACCAGTGCTCCCCAAACCATATTGCAGGAATCTTTCTCGAACACTGTTTTTACACCTGCATCATCCATCTTGCTTACAGAAATCAGATTTTTGGCCAATTCAGGAATATGCAGAACACCGGGAAGTGTTCTAATCCTTCCACCTTGTAGCTTCAGCTTTACCTTTCCACATCCGATGATTTTGGCCTTCCTATCATCCCCTAGGAAGACATCACCATCATATTTCTCATACTCACAGAACCACTCCCTATGGGGAGTGAAGTGAAAGGATGCACCTGAGTCAATCAACCATGACTCATGATCTACATGTGTATTTGAAGAAGAAGCCAAATACACATCCCCACCCTTCATCGAAGAGGTGGTTTGCCTCTATGAAGGGCTTCATCAGATCCCTTTCCTTTCTTAGGAGCTTTAGATCTGCATTCCTTTTTGTATTTCCCTTCCTTTACGCATTTCCAGCACACCTTTACAAACTTTCCGGGAGATTTAGATATCCCTCTAGATTTAGATCTCCCACTCAAAACCTTATTCTTGTTTATGTTCTAGGAACTTCCTTGTACGGATAAGGCATCTCCACTTTGACCATCCATATTTATCTGTCTCATTTCCTCCGATAGCAAGGCTAAGACAATGTCATCAAAATTCAAGGTAGTTGTATTGCTACCTATTGCAATAACAGTGTCCGATGAAGGCGGTAGAGAACACTATAAGGCGATGCACTTATCTTCATCTGAGATTTTAATATCAACAGATGAAAATTGACTTACCACAGTATTGAAGGCGTTCAGATGCTCTGTCACCGAGTCTCCATCCTTCATCCTCAGGTTATACAGATTTTTCCGCAGGAACAATTTATTCACCAGAGACTTATATTGGTACAAAGTCCCTAGCTTTTCCCACAAGGTCTTTGCCATAGCTTCCCCAGATACATTCAACAATACTGAATCTAAGACACACAACCGTATTGTGCTCTTAGCCTTCCGATCCAGTTTCTTCCAGTCTTCATCTGACATTGCCGTTGGTTTAGTACCTGGATCTACCGTGATCCACTGATCTTTATCCACTAGTAGATCCTCCATCTTGAGCTTCCACAACTCAAAACTCTGACCATTAAATTTCTCGATCTCTATCTTTCCGCCGCTCGCCATATTCTTTCACCGCAAGAATCGATCCCGTAGATCTCCCACTGCACAGGGTCTACCACAGGCCCGAGCAAAAAACCCTCAACAACAAAGGCGTCCCCTTGAAGCCGAAACAGCTCCGATACCAAATGTAGGTTTTAACCCTGAACAAAAATTATCTACACACGAATCTTATAACAGAAAATAAACAATAGCGAGAGCATAAAACATAAAACAGATAAACACAGAGATTTTCCCCTGGATCCCAAATTGGGACTACCAGCTTGATTTTTTATTATATTCCTTTTAGTGTTACAACACATATATATACATGCCGAAGCATACATAAACCCCAATCCATTAACCCTGGATTAGAACATAACCATAGTTCCCTTGACTGGATCTACAAAATACCAGGGGCCGAAAACCATCGTACCCGAAAACCATGTTCAAACTCATGCACAAAACATGGGTGGGTCCGCATATCAGTGGGACCGCATACCAAAAATTTTTTTTGCTGGGGCGCTGCGCCCGGCGCAACGTACACATGCCCACCAGTGTAGCCCCTGTTAGGGTCCTATAATAATAGGGTTCATAATATTTTGAATTAACTTTGATAAGTCTTGTCAATATGTACATATTTTACTCTCTGCAAGTTGTTTTCCCATATTTTGAAAAAATGAAAAATAATAAAAAATCAAAAAGAGGGTAAAAATTCCTAAAAGAAAGATCAAAGGACTTAAAAAATATATACCCCAAACGAAAAAATAAATAATACCTCAAAGTGAGCAAGTCCAAATGCCACTACTTTACTTTTACTACAAAGAATAAATGATTATGTGCAGAGTGTCAATAAATGCCATAATCCATGATCAGTTAAACAGTTTAATCTTAACTTTTCATGTTTCAATTTCATGTTTTAGATAGAGAATAAACATTTGTCAAATAGTTTAAACTTGACAAATCAGTAGATAGGTAGAGAATAATGAGGAGCTCAACAGTTTAAGTTGGGCCCTCGGATGAAATAAGGTAGATTTAGATTAGTTTTATGCTTTGAAAGAAAATGTTTTAAGGTTTCAAGCCTAAATGCACTTGCAAAATGAAGAACAAATGTTAGAAATAAAGTTGGGTAGGTAGAAAGCAATGAAGAAATCATGTAAATAAAACATCGTCGGGCAAAATCACTAATTTCCCCTCCCCTATAAGTATTCAGTATTCTAAGCTATCATTCAAACAGGCTCAGAGCATTTCTTTGACTTTTGTTGGGACTGGACCCAAGGCTCTATCACTGGTTAGTTAAAAGTATTGAGTTGTTATGTTAAATCCTCATTTATCATCATTTTCCCTTCATTCATGTATTAAAACCCCTTTTTCCTAAGTAAAAACACATTCTTACTTAGTAAAATTGAAACCCTAGAGTAATTAATTTCATCCCTTCATAAGAATTCATAAAAACCCACACATTTATCGTAAGTATTATTGAAAGAAATATAAAGATGAGCAATGCTTGATTTTGTACTATACTTAGAGATAATGGGTATTTTGTTTTATTACACTACCCTTTCAGATAAACCTTTTAACTTATCTTATTAAATCCCTAAGAAATACCCTCCCCTTATTTTAATTTCATTATAGATAAATACCCCAAAAAACCCACTAATATAAACTTTTGACCAAAGTCTATTATCCCATGTGCATAAATGAAAAACCAAAAATATAAAGCCCTTTGGTCTAAAATATTATCATTATTCTAATGTATCCCACCCCTATAGTTTTAAAACTATTGAAAATGGTTAAAAACTATATAAATACATATATTGTGCCTGCACCATAATATTTGAAACATTTCATATATATTTTAACTACAAATGTCAAACCCTGCTTATATCATGATTAAAACATGGTTGAAACATTTTAAACCTATCATAAGCCCCCGCCACATATAAAACCATAGCCACTTATGTATAAAGCCTGCTCCCATATACATTTTATTAAAACCTTGTATTAAATATTTTAAATCTTTAACCCTCAGTTATATTATAAAGGTTTAAATGTAATTTAACCCTTCTGTTGTATTTAATCCACCCCAGTCCCACCTTTCTGCTCCAATCCAACTCTCGACATGATCGCGACCGTTCACTTCAAACCTTTTGATCCGACATTTGAAGATTGATATCGCATAGAAAAAGTGCATGACCACCCGACAGCCAAAGCCACACGAAATGGGTGGTTTCGCACTAACCCCTCCCCTCCACGTGGCCTCTCATAATTGGATTGCGTGGGTTTTGATTAAAACCACTTACAGCTCATTAGCCATGCGATAAACCATGAGTTTTCATCCATTCAAAACACTGAAATAGCTTCCTTCCTGATGCGACCTGCATTTAATGCCAAGGGTTAATACAACCGAAATGTTTATTAAACTTTTGTATATGCATTTTCATTCTTCTACCTATATTTCATGTTTAACCAGTGTTTCACTTCTCCGACTGTGTAAGTCTGCAAAAGCCCCTCATAGCCATTTTAATGCCCAAAACCTCTGAATTCACCAAAAGAAACCTGTAAAAATTGCTAAGGAGTCGCACCTGCTCCAGTTCAACCACTAAAAGTCATCAATTCGACCAGAGACTGAAGAAACCCTGTTAAAGCCGATACCTGCATACAAACATGTATTCTTCTGAGTTTTAAACCAGTAATTAAATTGAAAAATCCTTTTAAAAGAAAGTAGAATCATTTCAAAGTCAGGAAATTGAGTAATCAAATTTCCCAAAAGTCCCAGAACATGCCAAACTCTGGCAAAATTTTCTCAGGAACCCTAGTTGTCTATTGTGCAGTATTTTCAATGAAATTTATCAATTATTCACAGTTATTGATCAGTTTCAAGCTCTAAAAGGCCAAAAATCATATACATGTGCCCTAATCTTCTGTAAATCCCTTTTCAACAGAGTTTTAGCCCATTTTTCAGTCAAAAAACTCAGAAAACCACTGTTTCCTTTTTTATACCTATTTTTAAAGCCTCAAAACTTATTTGAGAAACCAAATTGAGCATTAAATCCAAAATAACTTATATTTTGCTACATTTGCCTAATCAAGCCTCTGTTATAGTAAAATTTCCTATGCAAACAGTTTAAACTTGCAGAAGCCAAACAAAATGCCTATAAAATATAGTGTAAGCAAGCCTGAAGGTTCTAAAACTCCTAAATCCACTCCTACCATGACTCCAAATACTGCAATTGTAGTCAACCCATTACAACCCCCAGTTTATGATATTGAGCGTATTCCCATAGCTGATATTGACTATAAAATAGTTGATCCTATAGTTTAAGTCAATCTATTAGATATCCACAATTGGTGTCTTGAAAAATCTCTTGATGATCATGAAGAAGTTCATATTTGGGAATCCAATCTGCCCAAATATGTAGTCCCCCTGACTCACCCTTGTCAAAGAATTATCAGATTATGCCACCATTACTACATTCCTGAACAAAGAGCTATTGTGAATGCAAATAAAGAGGTCCTATTTTCCATTACAGCAGATTCAATAAAACAAATGTTGTAGGTTCAACTAGACCCCGAATTAGTACCTTTGTCTATTGAAGCCCTCACTAAGCTATACATTGGCTTAGATTTCCCTAAAAGGTTTATGATTTTCTAGACTTTCATACCTCTACATGTTGAAATTCCCAAGTTAAACCCTCCATATGCAAATGCCAAGTTCCCTGAAGGTTAAAGGCATGTAATCTCCATGCTTTCCTTCATACTTGGTTATTTCATTAATGAGCACACGGATGAGTCTATTTTGGGAATTTTGTCCACCTTTTCTCTAGGTCAACCACCTTCAGTTACATTTGACTATGTTGGTTTCATTTCTGATAGTATTCACTATCAATTGACTAATTTATAGCTAGAAGGAGTATTTAGATATACCTCCTATCTTTTCCACTTATTTCTTTTCTTCCAATCAGAGAGCTTCCCAATTTTACTTCAAAATTTTTATATATAAGGAAAACCCCTATCAATTATATTTTGGACATCTATGCTCAAAAAAGAAGGAATAGAATTCAATTATTCAGAGTTTGCAGAGTTGTTTTTACATCCATTGATCACCGTCTTGAAAAAATCAGAGTGGCCTAGAATCAGTGAGGAAATGAAGAGAATATTGCAGCTATCAGAGCAGAGCAAAGTGGGTGATTGGTATTTATATGATAAATTCACTTAAATTGGATTTTTTGGGTCTAAGTTCTTGGCTTATAATTTTCCCAAGCATCCATCAATGAGAATATTTGCCTTGGATTACATTAAGAAAATCCTAAATTTAGATTCAATTAATTTCATGGCAACCATGAAAAAGACCCAATTTAAACTCAAAAATCAAATTGGGCCATTCATATGTAATCAAAGAGGTCTAGAAAAGGAAGCATCAAGTCAAGTAATGGAATATAAATTAGAAGAAAGCTTCCCATGGAATTATGATCCACAAGGGATCTTAAGTAAACTAAGGTTAAAATGTAAATTGACACCCTTTATCCATGAGTCAAAGCGAGAAATAGAAAAATTTATTAATCAAATTGAGTGGGTTGAAAACACCTTAATAGAGGCAGTTAACCAAAGGAATACTAGTCACACTTTGGAAATTGCCAACAGTGAGAGACATACACTAAGAGAATCAGAGAAGAAGGAGCTTATATTGCAGAGACTACAACAGAAAGAAAGTTTAAGATCATTACAATAGGAGGCCAAAATTGGATACAACAGCCAAAGGTAAAGTAGAAATAGATGTTGAAGAAACAAAGACCTTCAATACTAACATTGAACAACTAGAGACCAATGTATCCACTGTAATCATTACTGAGCCAAATTAGAATCAAGAAAAACTGAATAATGAAGAGACACATATAATGGAAAGGCATCTAAGTATGGAGGCTTCTTCCTCACATTCAACTGAGGAAAAGGATTTAGATATTAAGGAAAAATACAAGCAAATCAAATTGAAGAATGAGGAAATCAAAACTAAAATATATTCTCATTTTTTGAAGAAAAAGCTAGGTATCGAAACAGATTCCTATCAAAATTTGATTATTCAATGAAAAAATTGATTATGTTAGTATTACAGCCTACAGTATCAGTGCCAAAGACAGTTTCTGACTATAAAAAGGTTGATATGGAGGTAGCTACAAACAAAATCCATGGGTTGGATCAGATTGAGTTTCATAGGTAAACCTCAGAGATGCTCTATTCCATAGTCACAACAAAAGCTATGAGTGCTCATAGGCTTCAAAAAACCATCTCTAATATGCAGAACCAAATGAAGATGGATAAAGCTTCATTATATGCAAAGGATCTAAGGATAATTCCCTTAAAATATTTAATAGTGCAAGTAGGATATGATCCTACAAACATCAAAGAAGCAGAAGCATTGGTTAAAAATAAAATTGAGGACATAGCTACCTTGAGGAAACAGCTCAAGCTCCCTAAAGGTGAGCATCCTCAGAAAAAGGAAGTTTTACAAGATCAAAAGGAAAAAGATGAAATGATGAGTTTTATACTTCAACTGACAGCTCAAATTAAGGAAATGGAAGTACAAATGGAACAAGTTGTCCAAGAAAAGGAAACAGTTAAAGAAGCAGTCATTCCTACAGTAATCCCAGTCATCAAAGTAGTAGTGCCTTCAACTTTAGGAGATGACTTCTTCAACAACTTCAATAACTGAATCCTCTACAACAGTGTTTCCAACAACAAATGAAAGCAGTCAACTAGTAAAATAAATGGAAGGGATGTTCTTGAAGACCAATGAAATCAATAGATTGAATAAGATAACTAAAAATATTGAGAAGAAAAACAAATCAACTCAGATAGGTTCTAAAATACATGAACAAAATTCCCATAGATTGAGTGAAGAGGTAAAGAAGCTCCAACAAGAATTAACTCTCAACGATCAGATATCATATATTAAAAATTACCTATGGAATAATGTAATTGAATCCATCCATGATGTTTGGCCTTCAATTCAGGTAAATTTTGAGCAGAGAGAGTTACTATTGGCAGCCCAAGTAGAGATCCAAAAGACAGAAGTTGATTTAGCTGATAAACTAGAATAGGTTGTAAGGTTAATATATTTCCTCAACAACAAGAATAGGCAGGAAATTGAAGAGTTAAAAATCAATGATAGGACAAAAAATATCCTAGAATTAGGAAATTTACCACCAAAATAAATTTAATGAGGCAACTTGAAGAGAAATGTGAAGGAATGAATGCTGCTATCACTAGATTCATGGTTAAATTCATCAATTTAAGGCAAAAGGGACTTCCTGATATCATGGTTATAAATTATAAGTTTATGCCTCAAAAGTATTATGACAAGAAGATAATAGAACATGCCAAGGAGTAGGTGAACAAGCCAATAGGTCAAGGTATTCCCACAGGAAAGGTATTGTTAAAAGGTTTTGAAGATTTGTTTTATTTGATGTATGAAATCAAGCACTTATTTGTCATCAAGCCCACATTTTGCAGGTACACTGAGGCTGATGAAAATTTTAGGAAACTCAAAAATATTCAAATTCCTAAAAATGAGGATTGGCAAGCATTGATTGATTTGCTATGAAGAATGAAAAGAAAAAAAATGAAGAAGATAAAATTTGTTTATTATTTTCACTATCAAAACATATTTTACAGCAATAAAGCAGTTTCAATGAAGGTAAAGAGTACCCGAAATAAAAGAGTATTATTGAGAAAGAGTATCATTCAAGGCAAGTTAGATTCTAAAAAATATATAAAAGGCCAGCAAAGAGGAGACATAAGCAACCAACTGCTTCTTATCTTCAAACAATTTCTATTTATCTTGAATAAAATAGGACAACTTGCTAATTTGTTGAGCAAGCTGTCACTATTATTGTTGTAAGATATTTTATTTTTCCTAAGTTTATTCCTAGAAGTCATATAGGATATTTTTTCAAACATTATTTATAATTACTTCACTCTTTGAAGTATTTTTGTGTGGAATAAAATTGTTGGAGATTACTATAGATATTTTGTTGACTTGAAGGCTTTGGATTTCGATTTTGAGTAGCAGATTGGATCAACTATTTGGAATCATAATTAGAGATCCCTTTGATAAGATATCTAGAGTAAAATACTCTCTTAAAAATTTTCATTGTTATATTCTTTTGTTACATGCATACATCTGTGTTTTAATTCTAAATCTGAATGTATAACTAGGAGTATTAGTACAGGACATGTTAATAACACCTTTTTTTAGCTAGTTATCATTTGTTTTTTTTCTTTTGATTTCCAATGTAGGGAATCCTTAATTTCTCCCTCTCCCATTTGACCTCTATCCTCTACTTCCCTTTTCCAGATTTAAGGATTCTTAAGTGCCCTTTATCCCGATCATACCATCTCAAAAAACCAAATTTCTCAAGATCTCCAAGGGTTATCTATCTTGCCCTGCAGACATTTGACCTTTTAGGGCTTGATCCCAGTTTTGTTAGCTTGAATTAGACTCCATAGCCTGATGGACAAGTATATTTCCCTCTATCTATTCTCCAAGTGAAATTTTCCCACCAAATCCAACAAAACCAAACAAAATCTGCACTTTAATAACTAGCCTAATATTCAAAAATTGAAACAAAGTTAAACTTGAAAGAGAGAGCCCTCTCTAAGCCCTAGGAAGGCTAGATCCTAGAGTTTGAAGTAGTTTTGTGGTTACCTCTAGTATTCTTTGACTAAAAACAAAAATCTCACAACTTAAGAATTTACTGGAGTGATAACACTATCCAGACACAGTTGTCTTTGGTTCACTGATTATGTGTTGCATGCCAATTTGACTGGAACACTGTAAATTATGGTTTTATTGTCCTAACTCCTCACATTATTATTTAAAGGGTGCTATCTCAATGGAAGATCACCTGCCATGCAGGAGGTTGGTGGTTCGAGTCCACTGTACCCTAACATGAATTATTCAATAACATTGCAGATTTTTTTTAATAAATATTTTTATATTGATTTATTTTAATGGTGAGATTTTTTCTAGATTCATTGTTTTATATTCTCTAGAGAGACAATGGATAGGATGAAAGACATTTTCTCCATAAAGACAATATGTCTTTAATTCCAACTATTCAAATGAAATTGTCTCCTAAGAGACAATAAATGACAACGATCTCTACAGAGACAAAAATGAAACTGCCTTTGGAGAGACAATAAATGAAATTGTCTCTCGAGAGACAAAAAATTTTGTGTTATATATTTTCTTTATAGAGAGAATATTTTAAGACAATTTATTTTTAAGACTACTTAATTTGAGACACCTGCTTAAGGACAATATTTAAGACAATACACGTGTTTTCTTTTGTCTCAAATTAAGACAATTTGCCCAAAAATTGTCTTAAATATTGTCTTTAAATCCCCTTTATGTTGTAGTGCATGTTCCAGCCACCTGGGAAAATACAATTTAGCACTTAATGTATGAAGGACCAATTCTGGCCATAAAAATCAAACTGCAGAGAAATAACCATAACTTTTGCAAATCTAAGATTTAATCCAAAAAAAAATGCTACCTGAACCAAATTTGTATTGGCCAAAATTCCTTGGGTTAAATGTCTTCCCCTTTGAAGTAGAAATGACGGGAAATATCCCATTCTGTTTTTGTAGCACTGGGACTGTGAGAACGCTCTCAGATCCATCCCTGAGTCACAATTCTCTTCTCTTTAAGAGTATTCGAAGATATCATGCCTTCGTTAACGACCAAAAAAAATAAAAATAATTAAATATTTTTAATGAATTTTCTCTTGTAACAGATAATTTTTGGCAAAAGCACGCTCTAGATAAAACATTGCAATTGAGAGATATCTAATTTATAGGGTAAATTTGGTAAATTGACGTCAATCATTCAATCTGGGGAGGATTCAGATCAATATTCCCTGTTCTAAGGGGAAGTTTGAGATGTTTATAGAGACTCAGAAAAAGGGAGTGTTAGTATAATGTACTTGTATTTCTCAACATTTGTTCTCCTTGTTGTCGAATTATCAAGTCAGGAATTCACATCAACTATACACTAGCCACACTTTAACTATCTTATACTTCAGCTTTCAAATTTCTTCTGGGTTTAGTGTAGGAAGGAAGACCATGTTATTCTTTTAGTTGTCGCCAAAGTTCCAGCTCCAGGGATCTTTTCTGGAATCATAGCTATGGTGACTTCTCTGGAATCAAAAATTAAATGTATTGCCTCCACCCATGTGCAAGTTGAGGATTTGGAAAAAGGGCCCTTCACCTGACCATCAATCCTTTTCGATCCCACTGAAGTAGCAGACGTTAGTTTTGAAAGCGTTTATGATATTTCTCTTAGAGGGCTTGCTAAACTCTCCAAAATTGAGAGATCCTTTGCTACATTTAAGAAGACTTTGTTCAATTCGGAAAGCCTATAGAGAGACCGGTAGCTTCAAAATAGAGAATACAATGAAAAAATAGATAAATATATTGCCACATTCTTGAGTTTACTGTCTAGATATATGCTTCTTGCACATTCTCACAAGACGGTGGAGTACTTGATTTGGCGATACAACATATATGCATACAATGTAGACATTGTGATACTCTGTTCTCTTCCCTACCATGAAACAAGCTTATTTGTGTGAATTGTAAAACTACTAAACTTAGATAAAACTAAGTGGCATTTTATAGGAGTGAATAAGTAAGGTGCACCTCCACCAAGAGAAATCCTTGTTAAACAATGCACCCGTGTAACAATAATTTTGGACACAATATGCGAATATAATATGCTAGTGAAGAAAATCCAAGCATGCCTCAAATCATCAATTTCCTTCTGCGTTGCATTAATAATTGAGACCTTGGGTGTTGTGACAATTATGGACACTTATTTTGTTGACAAATTTATCCCATTCATTCTTTATTGCTTTTATTATTTGGTTGGTCCAGACTACAAGGTTGGCAGACTTATGGTTGTGGGTACGTTAGTGGGTAGAACAACATTGTCAGAAAAGCTTGTTCAGAAACTAATTTTCTAAATTGCAAGAGGTCTTCAGAAGGATGCCAACAAATTATAATATGTTTATTTTCTTCAAATGACACTTATGGCCTCGATTAAGTTGACTTGGGCACAAAAAATTAATTTTTTTCCTTGGAAAGCACGTAGTCTAAAAAAGCAACAGAATGGCCTAGAATTCGGCAAATATTTTATCAGAATCTTGTTTACAGTTGTTAAAATTCAGTATTTTGGGTGCCCTAAGCATTTTTTATAGTGCTGAATCCATTTCCACTATCAAAAATTCAATTCAAACACTCCAAGTACCTGATGTTTTGAATTTTATTTTACCAGATTCTGGAAAAAAACTACCATCCGGGCTATTGTGTATGCTGGGTAGACAACTTCCTTGGAAAGCCCTAGAAGTTATTTCAAATATCAGTAATTTTCTAGTTATTCTTTTGGAAATTTAAAAAACATTCCATACGAAGAATATTTTATCATTAATTTTAGATGGACTAATTTATCACATTTTATCGCACAAATCCTGTTAAAATTATTTTATTACCATCATTTATAATGTCGCTATGAAAAGGCATATTGTACAATTTCTTTTGAAAATCATAGTTCTTTGGACAATGAAGGTGACATAGCATGACATTCTTGAAGCAAGGATTTGGACCAGACAGGTTCTGTTAGAATTTGAAAACATTTATCGAGATGAGCTGGATAAATCAGTCTACAAATTCCTTGAGGAAAACAATAAGAAAATGTTAAGTGGTGCTCCCGTATTTGAGATCCTACGAACTGTTTTCAATGGAATTCTACATGTACCAATAGAAGAGTCTAATGTAAGTCTATCTACTTCCATTGGTACATGTAGACTTATGGAAGTAGACATAGACAAAGATTGGTACTAGTAGTTGACCTATGTAATATCTCCTAATTTAGCTGAGTGTAATGACATGGTCTAGGTCATTCCATTAATAATGCTTCGGCTATGGTCTGTGTCCAATATGCTAATTGTTTAGAAATAATGCAATTACAACCCTTCATCTTTAGTTTGATAGAATACAAATGCCCTACAAGCTGCGAAAATGGCAATGGAACGAAGTCATGAAATCAGAAGACCATCTAGATTTTAAGCATGATTGGAACCCATTAAACAAACAAAAACACATCAAACGAACCCAACCCTTAGTGTGTTGCAAACATATTTAACATTTATACACACAACTTAGAATTCTTGAATATGATATGAAATCTTCTTCTATCTTTGTAATTTTTTTAACATGGTCAAGGATATAAATATCAAGCCTGTAACCTCCATCAATTCAGATATGTTTTATAATCTTTGTTAAGCTCAAAACTGGAACATTAAAATCCATGGATGCTTGCATTGTTTCATTATCCTAGTCTCGGAACATATATGACTAGAATATATTGAAATTAGATGGTTTGTGAGGTATCACGTTTTGAGGAGATCCTACCCCCTAGCTATAATTTTATTTCAAACAAGAGAATGAAACAACCACTCCACAATCTATAGGAAAGCATTCTAATTTCCTTGAACAAAGTTTTCACATCCTTGTCATGGCTAGGATAGATGCAATAAATTGGAGGTACAATTTAAGGGGTAACATAGTCCACTACAGTGGGTTCCCTCAAGAAATTGGTTGATTGATGGATTAACTCCTTGTGTGTCCACTGTGTAGCCTTAAAGATTTAGTTTGGTTTCTCATATGGCTTGTGTTTCTGGTTCATAACATGGTTTATCATATGGCTTATGTTGTGGGGTCATATACATACACATTATTTCATTTACATCCATAGTTTAATTCCCCTTTAATTAGTTTTTAGTGTATTTCAATTTTTTTGTTGGGTAAAACATTTTTCAACAATATTTCCTTCATTATGAATTCTCCACTACACAAACGTTCACCCTACAGCCATTGTATGGCTTAACCCTTTGCATGCACTGTAACATCCATACTCCATAAAAGAAAAGAATCCCAAGAGTTGTAAGGAAGGTTAACAATGTTGTTGTCCATGTGATGCCATGGGCTAGATATAAGAGTTAATATTAAAATGAAAATAAATTTCTATCTAAATTTTTTGATTTTTTTCTCACCATTGAAACATGTTGATTAAACAATTACCAATCTCATATGATTTCTTTGCAATATTTCTAGGTTTGAAGAGTTGAGAATTCCTCGGATGAGGAATATGCAAGAGTATGCAACCTATCAAACCATGATTCTAGAATTCCAACCTGACTGGACAAATAATTTAACAACTAAAGAAAGAGATAGAATGAATTATGTGTACAACAAGTGGGTTGGAGCATACCCTGATAAACAACAGGGTGATCCTGAATATTCTACAAGTAGACAACTATCTTGCTTAATTCCAAATGGTTTCTCAGATATTTTAAAATGTGTTCCCTTGAATCTCATGTGGTAGTGTATTCTCAAAAGATATGGTAATATAAGAAGAAATCATTAGCAGGTCTTCTTAAGGAATATATTTCGATGAAAGAGAACCCTCAGGTGTCTAGTTATGCTCTCTAAATTGATTATTTTCTATTTTTTACTAATGGATGTAGGAGGGATCTCTATTTTATAATTATATAGCTACTTATGTGTTCATCGAACACTCATCCAAAGGCCATAAATAGTTTTTTACACCTCCTATTCCTGTTGATGGATCAAAGTGGAATTTTTTTTAGCAAAATGGGTGTTGAAGACCACACATTTGGTAACAAATCCCATTATCCTTTTCTAACAAGTATCCAATAGTTTTTTTTATAGTACCTTTGAGGCTAGAGCGAGAGGACATCTTACCATTCACTACAACCTGACATATAACATACTAGGAAAACATACCAATTCCATTTTCTCACACATTTATCACCAAATCCTGTCAGTTTCACATCAAACTAGTTTGGACCCCATATGGGCCCATTAGGTGGTGCTTATATTACAATTTTGCATGAGCATTATGTACCTTGAAAACACATTTTGATACGAAAGAAGAAAATTTTTGGACATGAATTAACACACTTGGAATGCCATTGCCTACTTTCTTGAACTATGTTTGAAAGGTCAAATCACCACTTTCACCATCAAAGAGTGAAGGTGGAGGGAAACCTTCTCATTGACCAAACCTTGGGTGAAATATTCTTAACAGGTTTGTTTTTGTTATCTTTGATGATATACACATCTACACTGTAGTAAAACCTTGAAGGACCAAAATGCATTTCTGGTGAAAAGGAAGTGACTTAGTACATCCACCATATAATATCAAAAGGTCCGGTAAAGGTAGACCCAAACCAGAAAAAATCTCCAATTGCGAGCATTACAAGAGTTAATGGGATATTACCAAAATTGTATAAAAAGGTATGCTCATATTACAACACCCTTAATTGATATACTTAGGAAGGAATATCTTCAATGGAATTAGAAAGCATAACAATATTTTCATCCTATGGAAAAAACTAACATCCTCCACTCTGGTACTGCCTATTCCAAAATTCTTAAGTTTTTTATACTTATATAGAATATGGTAACTTGGTAACCTTTATGGGAGGATGTAAGGACTTAAAAGACATGTAATTTTGGGCAAGTTTTATTTTTTGGAGAAAATGGAAGAAACAAAGTCCCTTTTACATGCAAATGTAGAATACACATAAAAAAATTAATTCCAATTCAAATTAAGATAGAAGGCACACATTTTTATTTGAAAAGTAAAGAAATCCATTTACTAATTTGAACAACATCAATGATATTGAGGCTAGTATAGAAAACACAATCAAGGAAAATACATGTAGGTACAATACCATAAAATGAAAGAAGAAAATTCCTTATCAAAGAGATGACAAATCCTCACCCAGAAAGCTATAAAATAACTATCCAAAGCCATAGATTATAATTATAAAAGCAACAGAACAAATATTAATGAAAATTTGCAACACTTCTATGGTGAATTAGAGCAATTGTTACCAGTGTTATTGGAACTATCAAAACCATTCAGTCCAATTGGTTCTAATGTTGTACCGGTCTGGTTCAAAATTTTGGACTAACTAGGTGAATAAGCCAAAACATTAATTATCATAAGTTGAAGACCCCATCAGGCATAGTGTAACTTTCAAAAAGGATTATTTTTGTATTTTAATGTGTCAAGAAAACCTGTAAGACCAAGTCAGACTGCCAGGAAAGAAGTTGGCCTAGTTGAGGAACTTCGTCCACCTTGGAAGCCTATATATAGGAGGTAACTCAACCTCCTAGGGACACAATTCATCCTCTCATCAAGTGAGAAAAGAAGAAGAAGAAAGATGCTAGCAAAAAAAGGAGGATGAAAGTCAAGTGTTTGGGCTATTTTCTTTGTCTCTCCTCACACACGTGAAGGAAGAAAACTAGGGTTTTTTTCTGGGTTAGGGTTTTGTTATAATATAGTATAATAGTAACAAAACCAAAACAATTATTTCGTGATGACAGATCAAATATTGAGAAATAAATATAGATTAATATTGTGACATTCCTACATCTTTTGCAAATATCTGGGTTTTGTGGCAGGAAAATTTAGTCCCTTATTGTCACTATAAAATTTATTTTTTCTCTGTTAAAATATTACACCTTGGACATAAGACTCAATCTAGAGGATTAGACAATGGAATTTATCCTATTATAACCAATGTTTTAAAACTTGGGGTTTGGCATGGAATTGGTGGAGGGTTCACTCGGACTTGGACTCAGATGCAGACTGATTTCATATCAATGATTTAGTTACTAAAATAATAAATTTTAATGAAAAAAGTTATATTTTGGGGATTCCAAGCCATGATTCCCAAAAAAGATTGAAATTTCAAAACAAGGCATTATGAATAGTTGAGAAATAACATTTAAATGACAAACATAATTGACAAACAATGTTCTACTAACTTATATTGTGATCCTCATCATTATTATTTCCCTTTGCCTTGTTTAGCCTTTTCCTCTACCTCAATCCTCTAGGGATGTCAGTTAAAACGACCCTATTTTGATGAAACTTTCTAACCCAACATAGCTGAGGTAAAAATCTTGCAAATGACCACCTCAATAATGCCATTAAGTGTTCCCTCTAGATCATCACCAACATGTGTAAATGAGAATGTTGTAAATTTGAACAAGCCTCCATACTTCACAACCTCTGATATTCATTCTTTAATTCACCTATAATATATTCAATTCCCAATTCCTACCATTGGACAATTTATATCAATTCCTCAATAAAGTGTTCCATGTGTAGTCACCCAAAAACAAGGCAACATGCAGGGTAACATGATCACCACTCATCAAATTCAAGTCTCACATAATGTAGCTGTTGTAGGGAAAATAATACTAAGTTTCCATTCAGCAACGCCGTTTACACATTCTTCCTTGAATTTTTCTATATAAAGGGAATATAAGATGCAAGGCTCTCTCACCTGCTCAACTCGACCTTTTAGTCGAATTAATTATCAAAATGATTTACTTGTTTAAGATGGACTTCGTAGAAGCCATCAGTTTATGCCTGTAAATATAACTTGCCTCACCTAAGGAGTTCTAATTAGGAACTAGAAGAGTCTCAATAAAAGTTTGGATATCATTTACCAGGACCTTCTGGAAGGCCTCCTCAGATATTTGAGTTCTCAAAGCTACTTAATGCCCTCAAAACTACTTTGGAAAATATGAAAAATATGTCAATGGGAGTTTAGAGGGTATTTCCAAATAGTTTTGACTCATTTCGACCATTAATTGGAAGACTTGGAAATAATTTACAATCATATATGTCATGTTTAGATAGTTAGATGAAATTCAACATGGTAGGAAAGCCTGTAGCTTTAGTTCATGGCCAAATGGTTAGGCCATCTATAATTATTTCTTAATAGCCACCCTCTGCGGGAGTGTTGTCAAAACAAGAATGTTCATTTCAGCAGATGGATTATCATGAATTGGTTAATAGTTTAATAATTAGATGATTAGGTCGGGAAAATGTCTTTAATTTGTCCTAGTATGGTGTCATATTTCTCATGCAATTCCTAGATCATTGATTGATCTCAATCTACAAATTGAGTCATGTAAGATTTTATGAATTGTAAAGCATATTAATGTGTGACCAAAAACGAGGATAAAAAATGATATCTTACACTACAGAAGCACTATCTCTATTTGTTGTATTATGTATCCTCAATTTCTCCCTTAAATTACTCACCATCTGTTAAGTCCCTATATTAATAGTGTAGCCCCTTAGTATGTTTGTGTAGCCCCCCTTATTGTTATTATTGTACCCTTGTAACCCCCATTTTGTTATTATTGTGCCCTTAAATTATTATTGTTAGGTCGGCTAGGATTACATTGCGGCCCACTAGGATTACATTATGGCCCCATGGACTCCTATATATAGAAAGGAGGTTTTGTGAATTGTATCATCCAAGAATTGTTCATTTATGTAATGTATTGGAGGTTTCCCCCTCGAAGTGGCTCATTTCTAAGGCGTTGATATCTCTTTTCTTCTCTTTTTGGAGCCGGTTACACAACATTTGGTATCAGAGCTTTCGATTCTAGGGTTTCGCTGCTCCAAACAGGTCATCGTGGAATTTTTGCTATAACGTTTTTTCTACGAAGGTTTAGAAACTGAAATTTTTAGGGTGCGAAGCCAAAATCCTGAGGAATATTGTCGAAAATTTTCAGAGCTTGGTTCACAATATTTTCGGAGATATGATCTGTGGAAGTTAGGTATTTTTTCAGGCTCCTAAACAGGTCATCGTGGCATTTTCGCTATAAATTTTTTTCTCCTAAGGTTCAGAATCTGAAATTTTTATGGTGCGAAGCTGAAAGCCCGAGGGAAATTGGTCAAAACTTTCGTTAGCTTGGTTCATATAATATTTTTGGAGATATGATCTCGTGGAAGGTAGTGCTTTTTCAGTTCCCGAATTGCATCTCAAAGAGGTGATTGTGGGAAAAGTTAAATAACTCTCTCTCTCGGGCAAGCTGGATTTGAGTACCGTAAAAATCGGGCTGCAATTACACCGACCGTATTTCGTCATCAATTTCAGAGACAAAGGACCAAACAGCTGACACGTGGCAAGTCGCACAAGTTCCGCTCTACTAAACCACCCATAATTAGGTCATTGTGGGAGATTGGACACAACTTTGTCTTGAGAATCCAAATCAGGTCAGACCTGTGGCATTCAAAATAGAATTCAGAGGGCTAATTCAGTGCTAAATTTCAGATATTGAAGATCTGCAATAACAGAGATAATACAATTTCAATATCGAGATCCTCAAAGCAAGAAAAAGGTGTGTATTGTTTTTTTCCGAATTGCATAAGTCTTGAATCAAGTTGCCTATTGTAGAATAGGTATCAATATTGGATTCTAAAATGGCACCTAAAAAATAATTCCATACCCATTAAGCCCTCAGAAAATCTATACTATGATGCATGAAGTGGAAGAATTGCAGTATGAGATATCAAAATTTATGGTACCAAGTGCAACAAATTTCGATCTTATGAAGAGCAATGGAAGATGACATAGATGCTTTAAAATCATAAATGGAGGCTAAGTTGGATGGTTTGAAGGATCAAACAATATCTAATATGGATGATAAATAAATGTAAGATCACATCGAACATAAACAACAAGTCCAACTCTCAAAGGATAACCTAACTTTGGTGTAGAATCTAATGAAACAACGAGAAGATCAACATCACATCAAAAGAAGTTCTGAAGCAATCACAGGAACAAAAACTTGACAAGTATAATCAATTTTAGAGTATCCCATTAAGTGGAAGAACTTTCCTGTGGAATATTCCACATGGGAGGATGAGAATTTTATACGTAAGCATCAAGAAATAATCAAGCATTGAGGACAACACTTGCTGAAGGAGAGGGGCATGTTAAGTCCCTATATTAATAGTGTAGCCCCTTAGTATGTTAGTGTAGCCCCCCTTATTGTTATTATTGTACCTTTGTAACCCCCATTTTATTATTATTGTGCCCTTAAATTATTATTGTTAGGTCGGCCAGGATTACATTGTGGCCCACTAGGATTACATTATGGCCCCATGGACTCCTATATATAGAAAGGAGGTTTTGTAAATTGTATCATCGAAGAATTGTTCATTTATGTAATATATTGGAGGTTGCCCCCTCGAAGTGGCTCATTTCTAAGTCGTTGATATCTCTTTTCTTCTATTTTTGAAGCTAGTTACACAACACCATCATATTATCAAATGCTCAACTTATCTTCAACAAGAACTTAAAGGTGAGCTAATGGCTACCAAATCTAGTCCTTTGGAGCTTATGTAATTGTAACTTAGAGTGAATATGGTAAATGTAATTTATCAAATGTTGTTTTTTAACATTTGTTGAGTTGTTAGAGACAATGGAAACCCCAATATTTGGCCACTCATCCGTAAAATGTCCTAGAGATATCTGGACGTCAATTTGTTTCATGTCTAGCAATACAGTTCTCAATTTTTCATATCGAGGGATTTTATATCCATTAGGGGAAATTATTGATGGATTGAACCATAGCATACCAGTAGGGGGAGTGAAAAACATTGAACGGTATATGCACAAAGAAGCGTTCTTCTATAATTCCTAGGTATAATGTACTTTCACATCTTATTGTGTTTAGAAAAAATGACCTGAATATATTATCATATGTGTTTTTATCAAACTTTAATAGCGTGTAATCAATTATATGAGTACACTGGTTCTAGGGAAATGAATTTTATTTTAGAATTCGTTTTACTTTCCTTCATATATTAGCTTTATTTATATTTCTGGAATAACAAGCATAGCATCATGAATTGGTTAACAACCTAATAATCATATGAGTAGGTCGGGACCAAGATTTGGTTACCATCTCTTCACCTCTATCTTTTTTTGTTTCCATTTTTTACATTAATTTCTTTTAAAATGTCACACATGATGTAAGCTTTTCTTTGTCTTATATGGCCAGGAAGTCTTATGGAATGTTAAATAGAATATATCTATGTAATGAATTTCCATTTAAATTATTCTAAGAGCTTAAATGTGAAAATGGTGCTTCTTACCTTTTTAATGTGTCCATTAATCTAGTTATAATGATTTTTCTTTTCAGTGATTTTCTTTTTGGATTCTAGAATTGCATATTGAGATGCAATTGAGATAACGAAGAATGTTAAATTAACTCATCATATCAAACCATGACACCTTAGAAAAATAATTAATGTGAAAATGTCTATGGAAAATAATGGCATCTCGAATATTTGTCAAGTTAGTGTGCTTTATACTAGAAAGTTTACATTCATAATATAATATTACTTTACACAGTTAATATTGGAATGTCGAGAGGTTTCTAAAGGAATATCCAATTGAAAATTTATTTGTTCACTTGACATCAAGGAGGGGAAAGGAGAAGCCTTAATTCAGACCTTTGGCATGCTTGTGTTAGACCGCTTGTGTCCTTACCTGTTGTTGGGAGAAATGTTGTTTATTCTCCATAGAGTCACAATGAGCAGGTGAGGTGGTTTCTCACTAATTTTTAATTTGAAGCCTTCTTTTAGATACAAATGACTGAAAATAATGAATTCTTATCTTCTTTTCATCATAAAATGTGACCCTATTATTTTTAAATTTCAATGTTATGTAATGAAACTAGTCATAATCAATGTGATTTCAGGTAGTTGCTTCAACAAACAAGGATGTTGATGCTCATATATTGAATTATCCGAATCTTTCAACTTAACTAATTTTCCAACTTCACAATGTTACAATGCATGAGAGTTCTCTGCATTCCATCCTTGCTTTTTTGTGAACACTTTTATTCATATCACTATATATATAAGATTTAAAATTTAATAAACACCTTATTGAATGCAAGGTAGATGTGGAAACATATGAAGTTTATACTCAAATGACATTACAACCTTTTAATGTTGTAATACATTTTCAGTTTCAACATGTACTCTTCTATAATTTCCAATTCTTGTGAGAAATGCATTGGTACTAGTTCCATTTGTGAAGGGAACTAAAAATTTATGATACTTTGCAATAAGAGAAAAAATATTGTTATCTTGGTTTTGATCCTCGTACACCAAGCAAGCAACTGAATAATTACTTTTGTAAAAAGTTGACTGCAAGTAACACTAGCACCGATGATAGGTTTTATGTGCCACATCGCGCTGCGGAAAAATTTTGTCCTCCACTTGTGTGGTTCTTATTTTCCCATATTTTTTGTTCTATTTTTTATTTAATAGATAATTACTTATACTTTTATACCTTTTCTAAGAGAATACTACATTCTTTGAAGGAGAAAAGGGTAAGGGTATTTGTCATATCTGTCTCCTATTAAGTTTTGTTTATTTTGGGCAGGATTTTACTCATCCACCACCTTCCCAGGAACTAATAGCCAGTCGTATTCATGACAATGAATGGAAATTTCGGAATATTTTTTAGGATAAGTAATAATAGTTATTTGAAATTTGTTTTGGAATAAAAGTGGATAGTGAGTATATAATTATGTGTAACTTATTTTGATACTCTTATACCATTGCAATGCATTTTGAAATGTATACAGGTAGTAATATATCAAATTTTTTTCCACATTTGAGGTCATACATGGCAGATCTATTTTAAAATTCTTGTTACTGGTTTTAGTAGCTACCTGTAGACTCTAAAAATTATTTGATATAGCTAGTCCCCAGTTACTCTACCTTTGAATGTGGAGCCAACATGTTTATTTTTTCTCTGGGTATAATTTTTTGCCTTATGGGAACTGGATTCCTTTTCTCCTGGAATAGTAAGATGACAATTGAATATTGTTATATTGAATTTATATTTCTGGTTAGTATCAAACTTACAAAGTCTTATCTTATTATTTTTTAGTTTCTTGTTTTAATCTTGTGCGAACAATACTTCTCTCCACCCATTAGATTTCTACTGATGAGTTTTATTATTGAAGTGTCACTGCTTCTTAAATATAACTAAAGGAAACGATACAACTAAAAAGTGGAGCATGAGACATTCTTAGTAGAATTTTCTAGCTTTGTTGTGTTTACTTATGTTGGATAAAATTAAAATTGCAATGTACCGTAATCGTGGGAATTCAAAATACAGGGATAGAAATGTGTGCTTCTATTTTCATTTATTACCTTTGCTGAAGATAGAATTTCATAAAAAAAATTGTACAATGAGAACATAGTAGGTAAAAAAATTATTCTATGGTGATGTTTTATTTTCATTGTTTATACAGGTCATTTGGACAGATATTGACCACTATTTCCTAACTGAAGAAAAATTGTTCGAGTTTTTTTCTTTTATGGTGGAAAATGACATTACCATTATTGTTTATGTTGAGGTATATATCATATAAATCCTTTATAGCTAACTTTAGTTTATATTACAGTGTTCATCGACTTCCATGTTTGTATATTTTTTTTCCAGAAAAGGAACTCAGTATTGATGGTAAGAAGTGCGAATTGAACAAAGAGGAGAACAATAATACTAGAGTGAAAAAATGCAAATTAAAAAGAGAGAGAAGATATTTGGTCTAGTGGTATATGTAGAGCCAATATCATACATAAGACACACACATAGAGACTAGTGGCCAAGCCTTTAGAGTTGGTGAATTCACTTGCAATGTCTTGGCAACATAGTGATAATGTTTTGAAGTGATGACATAGTATTTCTTGTGTAAATTTTACTCCATCCAATATTAAGTTGGAAACTCATATTGTAATACTTGAAATTTTATATAATATATTTTATGTGGTTGGAATTATTTATAGTTGCACTTGATATTACTTAGTATTGTAATTAAAAAATGTAACTTTGCATTTTGATATTACATGAATATGTACATTGTATGGCATATTTTTAATAATCTAGTTGGAAAATAATACTAATTAATTTATGTTGATTAATAATGAACACATAAAATAAATCTAAAACTACTAAATTTGATCTGAATGTGGGAAAACTTGTTAATGCTATGCAATATCCTCATCAAAATTAAAAATGTGCTTCTTATGTGCAGAGGAATTTTACTGGACTTTCAGATTATCACAACGATTTATTTTTGGTGGCTTTCAATATGTAACTCCATGAGTAGGTTATAGACATGAAACCATTAAGCACATGAAAGGAAAATACATCATACAAAAAAACACAAGCCATTTGATGAAGGATTTTTCCCCGCTTGGGCTACATCTCCTTGAATCGGCTCGAAGGAATGATTCATTGTTATTATGCTCCAATTTCAAAATTATGAGTACATAAATATGCTAATATGAAATGGTAAGTTTCTCCTAAAAAGAAAAAACTCTTGCAATTTCCCTTTACCATACACTTAATGTCAGCAACACATGGGCATCTTACCAAGATCCCTTACTCAAATATGAAAGAGCATCAAATTTGTACTTGAATAATTGTAAGTACATCAATAGTATTTTTCTCTAAAACACATAATGGGAAAAGATGAGAAGAATGCTACAGAACTGCTGAAAAGGATGTTGTTGCAAACATATGGAGGCTGGAAGATCCCTGCAAGATCATCTCCATCTCAAAGTCCTCCAAGAACTAGTGCAATATCTAATGATCCATACACCCTCCTGGTTCAACCTGCAATTTGAACTTGAACATGTGCTTTAAACATAAAACAAAAGTTACCAATCAATTCATAGCATCCATAAACCCCTGAGTAGCCTCTTATGGTTCCTCATTTAGTCTACAAGTCCTCTAGACATGGCCTCCTCTCCTGGTGGCCTTGGGCATCCTTTATCTTCAAGTGGGAAAAACACCATCAAGAATTTCTCCTCTACCTCTAAAACCTACTCCAATGGATTCCCAGAATGCTAAAATGCTAAGAATGACTTTTTCTGAGCCCAATTTGGTCAAATATTGCTCAAGATAGGCCTCATTTAATCTAGGCCTAGAAAACCTCCACTAAAACTGGAAGACTACCAGTTAAGTCCGCTAAATTTGGTACTGGCTCCAAATTTGGCGCTCGGCCAAAATAATTGCGGATTAGTTTAAATTTAAATGCAGATTAGTGGGGTTAACTACATGTTTAAGCACAATTAACACTAATGGCATTGGCGCTCCGCCCTCGGTTATGCATCAGCATTCAATTAGAAGGTCGTTCACATTTTTTTCAAATGTAAACCTGGTGGTGTGTTGGTGTGGGTGCGTAGTGTTGGGGCCGAGGTCATAAGGCAATACCAAATTTTTTTGTGATTTGTGATTGAATATATCGCATTACCCCTTCGCAAATATGACATCACAAATCTTGGCTCATCGCAATCTCACTCATCGCAAATCGCATAACAAGTCAACACATGACTCCTCGTTGCATTCCCAAGGCTCCTTTCACCGAATGCAATATGTGATGAAATCTTTATGGCTGAGTGTGATATGCGATGAAACTTTTCATGACTGAATATGATATGCTTCTTGGTCATCCATCTTCCACATTAATCCTGCGATTTGATCTTGATTTTTCATCTTCTACTTCATTTATGTGATACAATCTCAACCGTCCATCGCTCTAATTCAGAAATATTTGGAAAATTTGGAAGAAATCGTGGTTGTTGCCTTCGAAAAAATATACTTGTTTTCGTCCAATCTACAAGCGGAAGCTGTAATACTCCATGGCTAATAAATTGGATGTGTCATTCTTGTTCTTATTC
Organism: Pinus albicaulis; assembly: GCA_034641835.2. Lineage (NCBI taxonomy): Eukaryota > Viridiplantae > Streptophyta > Pinopsida > Pinales > Pinaceae > Pinus > Pinus albicaulis. The sequence continues at coordinate 991,414,250 of CM076579.1, read as the reverse complement.
AAATATAGTTTTTGAAAGAAAAACCTAAGATTGAACCAATTCCACGACCTTTGCAAACACCTTTGCATTTTGTTCTCAATCTAATCCTTCTCGGTCTCACCTACAACACCTGTTCTACAATTTTTTAATAAAAAATTGTCTGTTTTGAATGGCGATCAACAAACCATAACTCCTTCATCCAAATTCCTTTTTTAAAGAAACAAGTTGTGTTGGATTCCTTGTGATGGGTCTATCACTTTGAATCTAGTTTGGTGCAATTCTGAGCACTTTCATTTTTGAGCTAATTTTTGCCCCTAATCTAGATTCTGAACAAAATTAGTAGTTTATGTCTATTAATGAACACAAATAAAATGAATATACAATAAATCAGTTGTTTATGAAAATTGTCAATTAATGTAAATAAAATGACTATAAACTACTAAAGTATTAATTTATATAATGAATATGAAACTACCAAAAAAAGATAAATGACTCTTGCAAATGATAAATTTGTGATTACAAATTATGACTAAATATTGCATATATATGACTATTAGTAGCTAATTTACAGTATATTATAACACGACTAAAATTTAGTCATATTTATTTTCTCATTAAGTGGTTTCAAACAATGACTAATTTTTTTATATAAATGACTATTAGTAGCTAATTTGTACTATCTTATAACACGACCAACATTTTGTTCATATTTATTTGCTCATTAATTGGTTTTCATGGGTGATCATTTGGTAATATATTTTGTTGTATATTTGGTCATTAATTATGGAAATTAATGACCAAACCAATGATTAAGTCAATGACCAAATCAACGACTAAATTAATGACTAGATTAACGACCAAACATATTACTAGACAACAAAATTGAGACAACCAATTAATGACTAAGCTAAAAATGACTAAAATTTGTTCGCGTTATAAGACGCTAAAAATTAGCTACTATTGGTCACCGACCAAAAAATAGTCATTTATATGAAAATTTTAGTCATTTTTTTAGTAACTAATTAGCTATTTTGTACTAGTGTTAAGAACACCTACACTAGTTTCATCGTGACAATGCTAATGAAAAATATGGCAGAGAGTTCTCCATGTAGCCAGAAACACTTATGTCGAAAACTCTATAAGTCGATGCCATGATATAAACTAGTATACCTCATGATGAACTAGTATACCTCCAAGTCCGAATTCCTGGAAAATTCTAAACAACAACATTTTGGCTGCTTAGCTATCAATATCTTTTGGTATTACCCTGAAGTGGCACTATATAACTACAAATATGTAATTCTCTCATTTGTGTAATCATCATATTCTTAGCCTCATTAATTTATAATGATGAGGCGAAGACGTAGCTTTGAACATGATGTCCATCAACGTGAATCTCTCTTATGAGGGTGATGATGAGTTTGTATTCTATTATGATATCACGCAAGCCAAAATATCGGATGGAATGGCCTTGAATAAGAGAGAGGACACTTCAGAGCATAAATAATGTAAGCAACACACGACTAAGTATGAAGACAATATTTTTCTATGTTACTTCCTTTTATCGAGTGGAATGTATGTCCTAGATTTTATGGTATGCATTAATTCCCTTTGTATTTTATGGTACATTTATTCTGAACCATGGCGTGGATAATAATTATGTGGTATGCATGATTTGCATTAGAGGTTCATAATATATATGGATTTCAGATCAAAAAACATTGCATCAGGAAAATACAACAATGATGTTGTGATCATTTTTGCATTCATAAATAAAAGTGGACCCTTGAAAATGCATTTCCCATTTTATAATTGTATTTCATTTACTTAATGCATTTGAAATATGGATAATAAGGAAATACTTTATAGTTTTTACACATTTATTTAATTCATGTTAAATGAGGATGAATAGACATGTTTCTATAATCTTTATGCATTTATTTAATGTATGTGAAATGAGGATGAATAGGCATGCCTTTATAATCTTTATGCATGCGAAATTGTGATAAGTAGACATGGTTTTATAATTGTGTGCATTTATTTAGTGCATTTCCAATATGGAAAATAGACGTGCACTTATAACTATGTACATTGTATTATGTTGGGAATAAAGACAATAAGAATTAACCATATTTTGTATTATTAACCCATGCTTTTGGATTGGTGATAAAAAAAATGGTTTGGAATTAGAAGGTGTTTATTTTTCTTAGGGATATATTGATTTTTTCTTAAGATAAATTTCATTTCATTATTTACACATTGAATTCACCCCACAACATCATAACATTATTCATCAACATATGCAGTTAAATTTAAAGAAAAATATCATCATCAGTGTAGCGGAACATAAAGGAATAATAGAAGAAAATAATTCACACATAGAGACACTGGGATTGGTTGGAGACCGCAGAAAAACATCACAAGGGGGAAAACCATTTCAAATTATTCTTCTTATTATATTTTCATTGAATGTGTGAACAAAAAGAGAGTATAATGATCCATTTCTTCATTCACAAAAATATCCAACAAAGTAAACTAAATACGGTCCAAGAGATGAACTCAAAAATGCTAATAATAAAAACCCTGATTCAGAAGCATGAAGTCAACTGTCAATATCTATGGTCAACTATTGAACTCTGAAGTCAATTGACTAAGTTTGTGGTCAACTGTAATAATCAAACCATAAATTCCAACTGCACACAGAGAGTGTATGTGCATGCAGTTTGAAACCATCCAACCACACTGATGAACCTGCATGCTTATGGTTGAAACTGAAAAATGCTTGTGTCATCCTTGCAGATGGAAACCAATAACCCTAACCACATGTGTGAGCTTCATAACTTGAAATTTCGGACCTATGCGAAGCAACTTTCTTGAACCAACCTCAAACCTATGAGGAAAAAAAATAAAGGAGAATGATTAATAATATCCAAATGTGGGTCACTTTTCTTGTCTTTATACCCATCCAAGGGTGTCTGATTTATCCTTTAGGTTGACCTGGCATTTTTTTTCATATGTCCATTTCCAATTGAAAATATAATTTTCCTTAACCAAATTAAATTATTCTAAGGGATAGAAGGGGTCTTCCTTGATGAGGAATATTGTCTAATGGAGGGAATTTATCTGAGAGCTACTGAATTAGCACTCCCTCTCATCTAGGGAGAAATTACCGACTGCAACATATTTCCCATCACAAATATATCGTCATAAAATTTTGTATTTTCTCATCTCTGCTATCTCATCTCTACTAATATGATGAACACTCTCGAATGTAAAATAAGAATATTTTGACATTGGAGGGGACCCCAAGATACCACCCGCTATCCATTGGGTAGCCACTACTAGGACCCAGAGTCACTGCCAGCCAGAAGCCTAATGCTACTACCTAGGAAACTCATCATCGAGGAGTTCCAACTCAAACCACATCATAGTTAGAGATCCCATATCAATCCTCAAAAACATCAAAGAGCTTAAATCAGTCTGAAATAACATTAGGGAGCTCTACTCAACTTAGAACCACATCCGGGAGCCAAACTCAGCCTAAAACAAACACAAATGGGAGACAGAAACCTACCCTAATGCGTAGGCATCACACTATCCCAAAGTCACTGAAAATAGGTGAGATCAACTTACCGAAGGTAAGGATCACACTCTACCCTTTTCTCGTTGATCATCCATCTTAACCATACTGATTGAGATGGTATAAAACTTGCATCCACCAACTTGGGTAAGAACCACCTACTGTAAGGGATATGGATCACACTCTATCCAAATTCACTCATCCCATTGCCTATATGGGGTGATTATCCCATAGAATTTGTAGGACACTAACTGGGGCATACTCTTACTAATGTAGGTTTAAGGTCTCAACATCCTATCGATTAGAAGTCTTTCATCCCCAGGAGATCACAAACTGCATTTCTCACCCTAGGAGCTCAACTAGGGGGAAGAGAACTACCCAGTGTTCTTGATCAGTCAATACGCTTACCCTGGAGGGTCACATCCATTAATAAATTATGCTCTATTTTAAGATTAAAAACATATCAAAGTGCTCATATCCAATATTTTCTTAAATAAATCACTAAGGAGTTCAATCATACTTCCTCATGCATTACCAGGAGCAATAGTTCCTTATTTTCTTGCTCATATGGAACATCAGATAAAATATTTTGTTAGGACAATTACATGACAAGAAATTATTCCTTATTCTTCCTTTCTCCCTCTCACAAAGGTAAGAACTACAAGCCTAAGCTTATTTCATATATCATCACTATATCAATGTATGAAGGTATCTCAGTCTTAGCAATATACGATATTTTATACCAATATGATCCCACTCTTTATTGTTATAATGTATCATTTTCATATAAAAACCTTCATAAACAACTCTCCAAATAGCTTCCTCAAACAAACTTCCCCACAATTAGCTATGCTAGTAACAATGTACTCAAATTTGGTCATTCTTAAAGCTACAAACTTCTATCTTGTACAAAATATCATGGGAGGTCCCAAGCTAAAACAAAACCCAGATATGCTCTTCTTGCCAATAATCATTTCCAACCCAGTTAACATTAGTGTATCCATGCACTCTTCAGCTCCAGAATTATATCTCAGACCAATATTGATCTTCCTAAGAAACTGTGCTTGGTGGAAACTCAATGTGTATCAAGTAGCTCAATCATGAATTGAATTAGGTTTTTCTCTCGAAAAAATATATCTAAATGGGTGTTCAAAATGAACATCAATGCTTCAATAAATTTTTGAGTTCCAAGTTAGCTTCAAAAATATATCTACATAACTTCTTAATATTGAATTTCATTTGGGTATCCAAGGATTATCATTCCATCATGAAAAATAACTTCACGAAAAATTTTCATTGTACACACTTATATTCCTAGAAAACAATGCATCATTCCAAGGTCTTCCATATTTATCTCAAAGGCCAACACCCTCTTATATTAATCATTAAAGGCTTGTTACCTGCAAATAATAAATCATCAACATATAAAACCAAAATAAAAGGAATAACTTGGACCACTTTGAAGTAGATGTTTGGATTGATACATCTTCCTCATTTCACCAGGTAACTTTCAATGCAGACATTCCAGGCTTAGGAAGCTTACTTCAAACCATAAAATGCTTTCTACAAACATAATACTGACCAAACCAATATACTCATCCTTAAACAAGTCAATATTATTTAATCAAATGAACCAAGTATGCTTATCAAACCTTATATCCCAGATAAAAACTAATATCAAAGGCAACACGTTTATGCCAATATCACAAACTCTTCAGACCAGTGCAATGAAAATCTCACATCCAAATACCGGGTTACAAAAACCTTTTATTTACCAAGAACTATCCAAACAAAATTTATCAACCCATCCTTATGATCACTATTTATGTCACTAATTATAAATGCATATATCGAGGACAAGTTATATAAGTTTCTAAAATTCATAAAATCATTGCATAAAAACATTTTACACTTCAACCAATGTGCCAAATCCAATGATGTCAATATAGAATTAATATTGAATGCAAACATTAGTCACTTAACATTATTATGCCCACTTAACACTTCCATTTCACATGAAAGAAAATTATCGTTATCATGTACAAAATATGATAAAAATCCTAACTTCGTATCACTATGAATTCAATCAATCCTTAAGCCAAAACATATCTATGAACTGTCAAGCATCATGTCAAAATTAAAATACTACTCATTTATATTTGTCAATACCTTGAAATTGTTACCAAATACTGTTATATACTAGCTCAAATAATCGAGTCAAGGAAAAAGACATATTGATATTCATATTTCAATCCCCTACAAACACAGCATTATCCAAGACATTCACATTCTCTATAATACCTCAAACATTACATAGATCTTAGAAAACTCCCTACTCATATTACTCACCATCATCTCCTCCATGTCTGTAGGTTTTTCATACTCCTTGTGCACTCCTAGTCATGTGCACAAATTTTATTTTTTGAATCCTACAGGCTCAACCACACCCATAGGCCTTCTTCTGTGTAGTTGGGAGGTTTATAACTACACTCTTAAGCCATTCTCCTAGTGGTGGGGCCTTGAGATAGGAGACACATTTTTTTCTCAGATTATTAGTTTTCCAAACCTTTTTCAACAACATCAAATGGCTATTCATGTCTAGAATCCTTCCTTCAACAATAAAGAGACATGCAAATAATAATATGTGTTCATATATTATGGAGAGTTTCTCCCCCTGAATGAGAAGCCAATTCAATCAACATTAATCAACACATCAAATAGTCTATCATAATATTTTCATGCATCAACAGAACTACTAGATCATGAAATCAAACCATATTAGATTCTTAGACATATATAAATCATAGTCATAACATAGTCACATATTCTACTTCATGATCACATATGAAAATGACACCAAAATTTCATCAAGGGTTAGTGTCATATAATTAGGGAAATTGACAAGTCTATCATCATTCTTCAAGGATCAAAATCAGTTATTTATCATATCACGATGTCTGTTCATATTTTCCAAGCTTATCAGAAGCTAAAAAAGGTCAAAAAAAAATCCTGAGCGTCCATCTTATTAGTAAGGTTACCATTCTTATCACATGCATTAACAGTAATATCAAACCACAATATATCAAAATTGATACATCTAGAAATTCATTGTGTTTAAAATGCAAGATACTTTCCAAATATCAAGTGAACCAATATATCACATGTACTATAGATCATACTTACTTTCATATGCATGCATGAGTCAGAAGGTGACATTCTCGACATACCTTATGGGTTAACTTGCTATCCAACCTTGCAGCTAAAAACAATATGCTACACATACCTTCTAGTATTCATATACATTTGAAATTTTTAACACTTATTTGTCATTGGTAGTTGTAGTATTTTTATGTGGATGTTACTTTAAAAAAATTTAATGACATTCTATCGGTACTACTTTCCATTTGCAGCACCATCTCTTCTCTTCATGCACTAGTTCTCTTTTCCTACACCTTAGATTATCGTAAAAAAGGATCTACTTATCACATCTCATCTGGAGGCTTTAACGAGATATTATCAAACCCTTCTTGAACCAAACTTCAAGCTTCATTACTATCAATTATCCATATAACAATAATTCCTTCAATATATCCGATCAGCTTCGTCAATAAGAAAGGCCTGATTAACACTACCCCATCTAGGGTTATATTGAATATCTTACACGTGCTAAAAACTCAGGCCTTTATCTTATCCAAGGGTTTCTTCTAAACTCTAACCTAATGATATCAAGCAAATCCTAATAATGAAATTTCCTAGAGTTTCCTTCAAACCCTAGTATTCCTTTAGGTCTCCTCCATCTTCTTTGTTTTTCATCAATGATGTCCTAACAGGGGTGATCTCAATGATTTTTCTTCAGCCTAACTCTAATACCATGCTAATTTTTCTTAGGGTTATATCTTTCTTTTCTTAAGATAATTGAATTTCATTACTTACACATTGAATTCACCCCATAGCATCATAACATTAGTCTACAACATATTTAATTACATAGAAAGATAAATATCAGCATCAATGCAACAGAAGATAAAGAAATAATAGACTAAAATAATTCACACATAGAGACAAGACGATTGGTGGGAAACTAGGGAAAAACCCCACAAGGGGGAAAACCCTTTCGAAATTATTCTTCTTATTTTATTTTTATTGAATTTTTCAGCAAAGAGAGAGTATAATTATCCATTTATTCATTGACAAAACTATCCAATAAATTCAACTAATAACATCCAATAGATGAACCCAATAATGCTAATAATAAAAAATCTGATTTACAAGCATGGAGTCAACTGTTGAACTTTGCATTCAACTAACGAATTCTGTCATCAACTGTAAAACTCAAACACTAGTTTCCAACTACATGTAGAGAGTGTATCTGGGTGCGACTAAAACCCTCCAACCACCCTCATGAGACTACATGCATGCGGTACCACCATAAAATTATTGTGTCATCCATACAGCTAGAAACTAAAAACCCTAAGCACATGTGTAAGATTCAGACCCTGCAATTTTGAACCTGTGTGAACCAACTTCCGTGAACCAACCTTAGACCTGTGTGATAAAAACAAAAGGGAGAATGATTGATACTATCCAAATGAGGGTCACTTGACTTATATTTATAGCCATCAAAGGGTGTCCAATTTATATTTTGGTTCAACCTATCCTTTTTTTTCCCATGTAGGTTTCCATATTAAAATATAATTTTCCTTAACCAAATTAAATTCTTTGAAGGGATATAAGGGGTCTTCCTTAATGAGGAATATTTTCCAATGGAGGGAGTTTGTCCCTAAGCTGCCAAATTAACAGAAGGAACCAACAGATTGTTAACCATGGTTTTTCAATGAGAAGAGTAACTCAAAAAATAATACCATGGTTGTGCATATTTATTTTCATTTTTTGCAATGTGATTATGATTTTTCAAATAGTAATATTAAGGTGTTTCATGTATTGAATAATTGTTTTTTTGTACTTGATAATGCATGTAAAAGTAAAAGATTAGTTATGGAGATGACTTTCACTTTAATTTATGCATGTGCACAAATGTGTTTTCATGAAAATATGTATAATGCATAGATGATTATTAATGATTTTGACATAAAAAAGATAACTAGTAGGTTTTGCTAAATTGATACTTTAGATAATAATGATATTGGAATTTTCAGGAAGGAAGCATGAATTTCACAAAGAATGGAGTAATAAACTAATCCATTTTTCAAGGATCGAAGGATGGATATTAAATAATAGTATTGTAGGCGATGATGTCATCATGTATAACCGATGTTACATTTAGAGTGGAATATCATTAAATGCAACTTACAAGGTGTAACTTACTACATAAAACAACCATGAAACAAAGACATTGTGCTCGAAGAAATGGGGGGTAAAGTGTTTGAGAAACATGACATCATTATTACTGTAATGACCTCTAGTTAATTATGCTTGAATTAAAATATCACGTTTCTTTTGTAAAATTTTAAGAATGGACAAGGGATAGACTCCCTCGTTTCTAATGATGAAGGGTGAACTCCCTCACTAAAAGTTTAATCAAATAAATGTTGGTTGGATTTTACCTGCGGCGTCTCTAGGGTAATACTGCTGTCCACTTATGTGCTTTCCTAATATGTTATTTTGATGATATTGCTACCTTGAAAAATGTTGGGAGTTTCATCATTCAATGTGTTATTAACATGCTCGCATTAATCGAATAATGTTAATGATGCAAAGTTGCAACAAAATAAATTATGTTAACAAGTTGCACTAATGAGTACATAATTTGACTGTTGCATTTCTACATGGCTATATCATTTGATGAGGAGTTAAGTAGGTAATAACTCATTTATTCAATGCTATGCGTTGGTAAAACTTGATAAAAAATTTAATCCTATGTATTTTATATGAGGTATACCAAGGGATGTTACATGTTGTTTTATAAGGGCATGTATTTTAATCGAGTATAAGAAAAATGGGGGGATAAACGCATAGGGCACCCACCTTGTCGATATATTTTATTAAATTTATTTAAATAAAAGTTTTAAAATAAATTTATTTTTTTCTTAATCAATTAATAATTTATCCCCTTTGAATATAAAATAACATGTTAATGGTACACAATCCAAAGTAATATAATAAAAGTATACTCTCTTAACATATTTCAAAGAAAAATCTAAATAAAAATACTTTTAATTATTATGATTCCATATCTATATATGTCAATAATTTAAATAAACATAGTATTATCCTTTGCACCTTTTGATTTGTGTAATGATACCATTTTGACAGATAATTCATTATGTTAATTGCATGTTTATAATGCATTTCGCTAGTCTATTTCTATACGAAAATTTTTATATTCTATTTAAATGGTGGGTGATAACAAGTGCTACATATTATACAAACATATTTTTAGACTTAAGTGATTGAAACACTTCCTTAAAGTCTTCAAATTTAGTGTATGCCCAAGTTATATGCACCATGGATAAAAGAATCCACATGCATAACAATTCCCGAAGCTATAATTTTGGATTTTTTTGGTGGCCTTGAAAGCATGTCTTATTAACCTTTTTAGTCTTATATTTAATGACTACATGAAATTGGTGTAAAAACCCCATCCACTTGTAATGCTTGGTTTCTTCAAGATTTCTATATACCTACAAATATTTTCAATGGATAATGATTGGTATGAATAACGAATAATGATTCCTTTTTTATTATATAATGCTTCATTCCTTATCATACATAGGGTAGTTAAATACTCCCCCATGTTACAACTTGACTTTATAGCTTACCTATTAGCTCAAGAGACCCATTTTCCTACCAGGCCAAGATACTAGTTTTATACAATTGTAGACCAAAACTAGAAGCCTCATCACTTATTTCACATTCACAATAAGTGACGCAATTCCTCTTGTCCCTTTTCAAGGGCCAATGATCTCCTAATGCCCCTTAGAAGAGAGTGATGACCTGTCTACGCTTCCATACTTGCTCATTTAGTATGAGGTAAGAGACAACTTCAAAAAGGTTTTCATTGCCTCTTATAATGTCTTATAGATTGCAAATTATCTATGATATATGGGTTTATATACACCCAATCCTCTATTTATCATGTTTGTATAATTAATTCATTCTTAAAGGATAAATGAAAAAATATACATATAACTTGACGCATTGATAATCCATTATTTTTCATAAATTGAAAAGTATATTACTTCATTATATTGGATAAATTGAGTTTATATGAGAATTATGTATAACCTTACCTATCATTTAAATAAATAATTGTAATATATATTATAATCTGAATAATACAATAACATATAATATATTTAAATAATATAATAATTTGGACTTTTAACCTATCTAATTAAGATAGAAAGATCAAATTCTTAGAAATGTGGTTTAAAAATTAAAATATATACTTCTAATAAGAATTTTAACTTATTTATTAATGTGTATGTGTGTACAGATTAGGGTTATTTCTGGTAGTTGGTTATAATGGTTGTTATATCCTCCACCAAAGTTCAATTCCATGTTGGGTGTATGTTATATTATTTCCACAATTCGAGGGGGGGTGGGGGTAGCTGCTCCTGTCGGGGGCTTTGTAGGGGGGTGGTAGCCCCCTTGTAAAGGGTCTTCAGCGACGCCCCAAAAAAACGTTTTTGGACCCTATATTATGTGGGCGGACCTACCTATGGTTTTGTCCACGGGTTCTGCACATGGTTTGGGCATGATGGTTTTCTTTCCATGGTATTTTGTAGATCCGGTCAAGGGAACTAATATAGGGCTAATGGATTGAGGTTTATCAATGCTTCGACATGTGTGTGTGTGTGTGTGTGTGTGTGTGTGTGTGTGTGTGTGTGTGTGTGTGTATATATATATATATATATATATATATATATATACACACACACACACACACAAATATTGTAACATAGAAACGAAAATAATGAAAAATCAATCAGGTAGTCCCAGTTTTGTTATCCAGGAAATAAATTATGTGTATATTTGTTTTACATTTTATTTTCTCACCGTTGTATATTTTCTATGTTAAGAATTCATTTGAAGGTGATTTTTGTACAAGGTTAAAACCTACACTTGGTATCCATTGTGAAACCAGCTTCAAAAAGAGAATAAAAGAGATATCAACACCCTAGAAATAAGCCACTTCGAGGGGGAAACCTCCAATACATTACATGAATGAAAAATTGTTGGATGATTCAAATTAAAAAACCTCTTTTCTATATATAGGAGTCCATGGGGCCACAATGTAATCCTAGCTGACCTAACAATAATAATTTAAGGGCACAATAACAACAATATGGGGGTTACAATGGTATAATAACAAAAATAAGGGACTATGCTAGTAATATAGAGACCTAACATGCCCCTCTCCTTCAAAAAAGTGTTGTCCTCAATGCTTGAGTAGCTCTGGGTGCTTCTGTATATAATTCTCATCCTCCCATGTAGAATCTTCAGTGGGTAAGTTCTTCCACTTGATGAGATACTCTGAAATTGACTGATTCCTTAGCTGTCGAGTTCTTGTTTCCGTGACCGCTTCAGGTTCCAATATGAGTTTTCCTTCCTCATCAAGGTCTGGCAATATTGTTTGAACTGGAAGATTTTCACCTATAACCATCTTTAAGTATGAAACATGGAAAATTGGATGCACTCGTGAAGAAGCAGGAAGCTCCAATTTGTATTCCATAGTACCAATCTTTTGCAACACCTTGTAAGGACCATAGTAATTTGGTGATAATTTATTATCCTTCTTAGCTTTCTTGAGGGACATTTGTTTGTATGGTTGTAGCCGTAAAAATACACAGTCTCCTACATCAAAACTTCTCTCGCTGCGATGTTGATCTGCTTGTTGTTTCATTCAATTTTGTGCCAAATTCAGGTTGTCATTTAAGAGTTGGAGAACTTCTTGTTGATTGTTGCTGTGATATTCCACTGGTTGAACCTTCAAATTTTCTCTTAAATATGATGTGATGGATGGTGGATGATATCCATAAAGTGCCATAAATGGGGTCATTTTTTCTGGAGTATGGAAGGAAGTGTTATACCACCATTCAGCTACAGGTAACCACTTGACCCATTATGTTTGTTTATCATATACAAAACCACAAAGATATCCTTCCAAAAATCTATTTACTATCTCAGTTTGACCATCAGATTGAGGATGATAAGATGAGCTATGAGCTAATTGAGTACCCAAACAAGAAAATAACTCCATCCAAAAATTTCCAGTAAAAATGGGATCTCTGTAACTCACAATAACCCTTGGGTATCCATGTAGCTTTTGAATTGTGTTCATAAATGTAGTAGCAACCGTACTTGCTTTAAATGGATGAGATAATGCACAAAAGTGTGCATACTTGGTAATTCTATCAAGTACCACCATGATGACACTCTTTCCTTCGGACTTAGGTAAATCTATGATAATATCCATTGAAATCTCCTCCCAACGTTGACTTGGAATGGATAAAGGTTGTAGAAGACCCAAGGTCTTAATTGTCTCAACTTTATTATGTTGGCAAACCAAACATTTCACCACAAACTTTTGAATATCATATTTAAGGCCATCCCAAAAAAATTCTTTCTTCACCCTGTGGTAATTTTTTAAAAATCCCAAGTGTCCTCGTAAAGGAGAAGTGTGCAATTCGAAAATAGTATTTTGTTTTAGTTGGGAATTCTTACAAAGATATAAGTGATATTTGTACCATAAGAAATCATTTTTCCAACTAAATGTATCAGATGTACTAGGATCTTGCTGTAAATTTTGAATGAGTGTCCACACTTCTTTGTCCTTCTTCAATTCATCTCTCGTTTCGGTTATCCAATCTGGTTGGATAATAGAAACGGCACAAAGAAATGCTTCCACCTCTTCATTCTTTCTTGGGAGTCCATCTGCAACAACATTTAGCTTCCCTTTTTTGTATATTATTTAAAATTCATAACCCAACATCTTTGTGACCCATTTTTGTTGCTCTTTTGAAGATAATATTTTTTCCAAGAAGTGTGTAAGATTATCATGATCAATTTTTACCTTGAACTGTCTTCCCATTAGGTGAGTTCTCCATTTCTTTAGTGCATGCATTATTGCTAACATTTCCTTCTCATAAATAGGTTTATGTAAATACGTTCCTTTGATTGGATGGATTTCAAAAGAAATGGGTCTTCCTTATTGCATAAAAATAGCACGAATTCCATTTCCTGAGGCATCACATTCCACAATAAAGGTTTTTGTGAATTCTGGCGTAGCTAACACTAGAGCTAGGCACATTTCCTGTTTAAGATGTTCAAAGGCATTAGTTGCTTAAGGATTCCATGAAAATGCATCTTTCTTCAATAATGTTGTTAGAGGTGCTTCTATTCTCCCATAATTCTTAAAAAACTTTCATAATACCCCGTTAACCCGAGAAATCCTCACAATTGCTTTATGGTTGTGGGGACTTTCCATTCCTTAATGGCTTTAATTTTGCTAGGGTCTACCTTAACACCCTCATGAGATACAATATGACCCAGATATTCCACCTCTTGTACTCCAAAGAAAAATTTGGATGTTTTTGCATATAATTGTTTCTCCTGCAATAGTTTGAGCACCCTGTCAACATGTTGAACATGGTCCTTCCAAGACCTGATGTAGATTAGCATATCATCAAAAAATACTAGCACAAATTTTCTAAGGAAGGGATTGAAAATGGAATTCATCAACCCTTGAAATGTAGAAGGTGCATTGGTAAGGCCAAAAGGCATGACCAAAAATTCATAATGACCCTCATGAGTTCAAAATGTTGTTTTCAGAATATCTCCAGTCTTCATTCTAATTTGATGATACCCTAAACGAAGATGCATTTTGGTAAAATAAATTTCTCCATGTAATTCATCCAATAATTCATCAATCATAGGAATGGGAAATTTATCTTTAATGGTGAGCTTATTGAGCTCCCTATAATCTGGAAACATGTGCCATGGTCCATCCTTCTTGTGTACCAATACTACAAGAGCAGAGAAGGAACTTTGACTAGGTTGAATTATACTCGCCTCTAACATTTCTGCAATCATACGTTCAATTTCGTTCTTTTGGACATAAGGATATCTATAAGGCCCGATGTTTGGAGGAACACTTCCTGGAATCAAATTAATAGCATGATCATGATCACGAATAAGTGGGAGTGCTTTTGGAGTTTCAAAAAGCTTGGAATGATTGTCCAAGACTTTTTGGAGATCTGCAGAAATAGATGATTTTGATGTTGGAACTTCTAGTGAGCATAATTGTGCAATTATGCCTCGTTTTTCTTTCTTTATAAGTTTTTTTATGAAATTAGAGCTTATTATCTTTCTCGGCTTCCCTACAATACCCCGTAATTCGAATTCCTTTCCTTCTAAAAAAAAATTCAAGAAAAGTTCTTGAAAATTAAAACCTGCCGTCCCCAATGATTGTAACCATTGTACTCCTAGTACAACATCAACACCTCTCATAGGAATGGAAAGCATTGGACTATTCAATACATATTCCCCCATGGTTAGCTTGATATTATGGCATTTTCCAGAGCAATTTATAGTTCCTCCATTTGCAACCATCACTTGACATTCTGGTGCTGGGTATAGGAAACAATTTAATCCCTTGGCTACCTTACAATGAATAAAATTATGGGTGCTACCTGAATCAATCAACACTATTACCTTTTTCTTCTTGATTTGTCCTTCTATCTTGAGAGTTTGAGCAGTGGTAATTCCTGCCAGTGCATTACACGATATGGTCAGATTCATTTCTTCCTCTTCTAGGGCTGGTTCCTGGTGTATATCCTCTTCTTGTTCATTTTCTTCTTCCTCTTCACAATCTATGTAAAATAATTTCTTCTCAGCACACTTATGACCTTTAGTGTATTTGCTATCACAACTGTAGCAAAGCCCTTTTGCTCTTTTTCTTCCAATTGTTGTGGTGTCAACCTTGTAGGTTGTGGAAATCTAGGCGTAGCAACACTTCCTTCTTTATAGAAGTGAGTGGTAGGCTTCCTTGTCGCCATAATTTTACATTCAATTTTTCTTGCCAACCTGAATGCCTTCTCCAATGAATCAAGTTCCAAAATGTGAACTTCATGTTGGATGTTATCCTTTAAAGTACCTATGAAGAGATCAATCATGTGTTCCTATGGAATATCAGTTACCCTTATATTCAATTTTTGGAAGTCCTCAATGTGCTCCCCCATTAAACCCTTTTGTTTGAGATTTATCAATTGGCTAAAGAAGGTGTTTCTCTTTATATCCTCATAATGTGCTATCATTTCCTCCATAAAAATTGACCAAGTGACAATTTTTTTTTGGGAGCAAAGCCATCGATACCATACAAATATATTTTGTTCTAAATGTAAAGTTGCAATGCGTACCTTCTATGTGTTTTTCACATTATGGAGATCAAAATATTGCTCCATCTATAGTATCCATGTTACAGGAGCCTTTCCATCAAACTTCCTCATATCCATTTTTGGAATATGGTGGTTCCTCCCGCCAACATTAGATTTTATGAAATCACGATTAACATTTATTTTGTTCTCATCATGAGTTTACTCTACTATCTTTTCACCATTATGAAACATTTCTTGTATAAACTTTGTCAAACCTTCCATGTCTTCTTTTAGATCATTCTTCATGTTTTCCATTTTCTCAATGATCTTAGCTTCCATGTCATCCATCTTAGATTCCATGGCAGCTTCCATGCCATCTATCTTAGATTCCATGCCATTCTTCAAGCCATCCATATTATATTCCACGCCTTTCTTCAAACCATCCATCTTAGTTTCCATGCCTTTCTTCAAAACTTCCATGTCATTTTTTTTTGCTCTTTGCGAGAGCGAAATTTGTTGCGCTTGCTCTTGTAATTTTGATATGTCATGTTTCCATTCTTTGTCTTCATGAGTCATAGTAGAGATTTCTAAAGGCTTAATGGGTGTTGAATTATTTTTAGGGGCCATTTTAGAATCCAATACTGATATGTATTCTACAATATTCCCTTGGAATCAATTCAACTTGATTCTTCAAACAAGACTTACGCAATTCAGAAAAATATACACACCTTTTACTTGCTTTTGAGGAGCTCGATATTGAAATTGAATTATCTCCATAATTGCGGATCCTCAATATCTATAATTCAGCCCTGTAGTATCCCTCTGAAGATTCTTTCAAATGCCATAGGTCTGATATGATTTGGATTCTTCAAGGCAAAGTTATGTCCAATCTCCCACAATGACCCAATTTTGGACTAGTTCAGTAGAGCGAACTTGTACGACTTGCCATGTGTCACTGTTTCCTCCTTTGGCTCTAAAATTGATAGAACGAAAACTACAGTCTGTGTGCTTGCGGGTACATTTTACAACATTCCAATCTGATGCTCAGAGAGAGAGCTATGAATATTTTCCCACGATCACCTCTTTGAGATGAAATTCAGAAGCCTCAAAAATCCCTACATTCCATAGATCATATCTCCAAAAATATTGTGATACAATATCTGAAATTTTGCGACGATGCTCCTCGGGATTGTGATTTTGAACTCTAAAAATTTCAGCTTCTGAACCTTTGTCAAAAAACATTTATTATGAAAATTGCACGATGACCTGTTTAGGTTAAATTCAGGAGCCTGCAAAATGGCCTAACTTGCAAAAATCATATCTCTGAAAATATTGCAAACCAAGCTTTGAAATTCTGTGATGATGTTCCTCAGGAGTTTTTCTTCACACTCTAAAAATTTCAGATTCTGAACCTTCGTAGAAAAAAATTTATAGTGAAAATTCCACGATGACCTGTTTGGAGCAACGAAACCCTAAAATCTGAAAGCTTTGATACCAAATGTTGTGAAACCAAATCCAAAAAGAGAAGAAAAGAGATATAAACGCCTTATAAATAAGCCATTTTGAGGGGGCAACCTCCAATACATTACATGAATGAAAAATTCTTGGATGATTTAAATTACAAAACCTCCTTTCTATATATAGGAGTCCATGGGGCCACAATGTAATCCTAGCCGGCCTAAAAATAATAATTTAAGGGCACAATAATAAAAATATGGGGGTTACAAGGGTACAATAATAAAAATAAGGGGGTTACACTAACAATAATAAGGGACTATACTAGTAATATAGAGACCTAATAGTATCATATCAGTTTCACCTTTAAGGGGATTCCTTTGTTGCTAAGGATTTTTTCTAGGGCTTGTGGTAGACCTTGTTCACTGAGAGATCTGTGGGATCGATTCTTGCGGTTAAAGAAGATGGTGAGTAGTGAAAATATAAAGATCAAGAAATTTAATGGTCAGATTTTTGAGTTGTGGATGCTAAAGATGGAGGATATGAAAGTGGATAAAGATCAATGGATCAGGGTATATCGGGATAATAAACCAATGGAAATGTCAAATGAACACTGGGCAAAGTTGGATTGGAAGGAAAAGAGAAAAATACGGCTATATATCAGATTCAATATTGTGGAATGTATCAGGGGAAGCTATGACGAAGGATCTATGGGACAAGTTAGGGACTTTGTACATGTCTCTCGAGAAAACAATGTTCCTACTAAAAATTTTGTATAACCTAAGGATGAAGTATCGAGACTCAGTGACAGAGCATTTGAATGCCTTTAATATTGTGGTAATATATTTGTTATCTATTGATATTAAAATTTTAGAAAGTCCATCAGTTTGTTGTGTTCCCTGCCAGATTCATTGGATAGTTTTGTTTTTGCAATAGGTACCAATACAATGACCTTAAAGTTTTATGAAATAGTATCATCCTTGTTTTCGGAGGAGATGAAACAAAAATATATGGAGGACCAGAATGGGTATGCATTGTTCGTACAAGGATGGTCCCAGAAGAGAAACAAAAATAAGTCCTCGAGTGGGAGATCTAAATATCGAGGGAGATATAAATCTCCAAGAAAACTTGTAAAGGTTTGATGGAAATGCTTAAAGGAATGAAACTTCAAAAATGATTATAGATTTAAAGCTCCTAAGAAAGGAAATGGATCTGATCATACTCCTTTTGCGGAGGTGAAAAGTAATTCATATGAAGTTGGGGATGTGTACTTGGTGTCTTCTTCAAGTACACATGTAGATCATGAGGCATGGTTGATTGAATCACGAGCATCCTTTCACTTCACTCCCAATAGGGAGTGGTTCTGAGAGTATGAGAAATATGATGGTGGTGGTGTCTTCTTAGGGGATGATAGGAAGGCCAGAATCATCAGATGCGGACAATTCAAGGTGAAGTTGCAAGGTGGAAGGATTAGAACACTTCGTGGTGTTCTGCACATTTCTGCATTGGACAAAAATTTGATTTCTCTAAGCAAGATGGATGATGCAGGTGTAAAAATAGTGTTCGAGAAGGATACCTGCAAGATGGTTCAAGGAGCACTGGTATTAATGGGGGGATTTTGGATTCGAACTCTATAAAAGCTTTTGGTTAGAACTATTATTGATGTATGCAACAGTTCTATGGTTCCTAAAAGTGGATCGGAAAACTTACTGGCCTATGGAGAAAAGACCATGCTATGGTGTCAAAGGCTTCGACATATTGGGGAGAAGGGCCTTCAAATACTGCATGGTAATGGTATGGTAGAAGGTATGTCTAATTCCTCTCTGTATTTTGATTTCTATAAACATTGTGTATATGTGAAGTAGAATTGGGTGAGTTTCCCCTTTGGCACTAAGAGGGCGAAAGGGATATTAGAGCTTGTGCACAGTGATTTATTTTGACCTTTGTCAGTTCCATCAATGGGTAAGTCTGTATATATAATATATTTATAGATTAATTCTCAAGTAATACATGGATATATTTCTTCAAGAATAAATCTAAAGTCTTTGAAAAGTTAAAATAGTTTAAGGCTCTAGTGGAAAACAAGACACATAAGAAGATAAAGGTGTTGAGGACATATAATGGTGGAGAGTTCTACAATAAGAAACTTGAAGAGTTTTGTAAGAAGTGTGGTATATAAAAACATATGAATAATCCATACACACCTCATCAAAATGGACTTGCTGAAAGAATGAACACAGCATTAACAGAAAAGGAAAGAAGCATTCTCAATGTTGCCAGGCTAGGACATGAATTCTTGGTAAAGGCGATGGAGATTGCATTTTACTTGGTTAATATATCACCTTCATAAAAATTGGAGGATAAGACTCCACATGAGGTATGGTTTTGTAAGAGACCCTCTCTTCCGCATGTAAAGGTATTTGGTTGTGATGCATATGTGCATGTTCCAAAGGAGAAAAGAACCAAGTTGGATAGTAAATCGAAAAGGTGCATCTTTATTGGGTATAAGGATGGTTTAAAATGTTATAATATCTAGAACCCAGAAACAAGGAATGTTGTGTACAACTGAGATGTGGTGCTTAAAGAGGTGAAATTTTTTATTACACATGAATCCCTACCAAAGGAATTGGAGAAGATAGAGTTTGAGCTAAAGGAGGATGAACCAGAATCTATAGTAGAACAAGAACCAAAAGAGGAAGATCTAGAAACTCCAGCTTTGAGAAGATCAATTCGAGAAAGAAGGCATTGAGAAAGCTATAATCAATTTATTTTTGTTCAAATTTTTCTTTATCTATTATTGATGACGATCCCAGAACTGTCAGGTGAGCAGTAGATTCATAGGATGGAAAATTATGGAAGGAGGCCATGGTTGATGAAATGGAATATTTGGAAAAAAAATGAGGCTTTAGGTCTAGTAGAGTTGTCGGCTAGAAGGAAACCCATTGGCATCAAATGGGTATTTAATAAGAATTTGATGAATTTAAAAGGAAAGGTGGAGAAACACAAAGCTTGGTGGGTAGAAAAATATTATTCCCAGGTGCCAGGAATTGATTTTGGTGATATGTTTTCTCTTGTTTCCAAGTTAGCTTCTATTAGATTAATTTTATATGTTGTTGTTGCATTTTATTTTGAGGTAGAATAGATGGATGTGAAGACAATGTTTCTTCACTGGGACCTCGAAGAATAGATCTACATGAAGCAACCTGAAGGCTTTGTGGTGAAGGGTAAGAAGGAAATGGTATGTAGATTAAGAAAATCGATCTATGTATTAAAACAATCACCAGGGTGTGGTATCAAAAATCTGATACATATCTACGGGGAATTGGCTTCACCAGAATCAAAGCAGATCATTGTCTCTATTTTAAATTAATTGGAGACTGTGTTATTTATTTGGTCTTATATGTGGATGATATGTTGCTGAATGGAAATGAAAAAGAAATTATACATGATTTGATGACCCAATTTTCCTCCAAATTTAAATGAAAGGATTTCGGTGTTACAAACTATATTTTGGGCATGGAAATTAAAAGAGATCAAGCCAAGAGGAAGCTTTGGTTAAGCCAAAGGAAGTATATCAAGAGAATATTACAAAGATTTAACGGGCAGGATAGTAAACCCAAGAAGGCTCCTATTCCTATTGGTGTAAATTTAATTGTTGAACAGTGTTCGAAGACACAACAAAAGGAAGAGATGTATTTTGGTCCATATGCAAGTGTAGTGGGTATCCTAATGTATGCAAAGGTTTGTAATATACCAGACATTGCACATGCAATGCGAGTATTGAGGAGGTTTATGTCAAAACCAGAGTAGGAGCATTGGAAAACAGTGAAGTGGGTTTTTAGGTATTTGTGTAGCGCTAGTGATTATGGTATGTGCTACCAAGGAAGACCAAGATTGGAATTTTTTTTGGAAACCCGTGGCTTTGTTAATGGAGACTGAGTTGGAGATATATATTAGATAATTTCTACAAGTGGGTACGTATTTAACCTGTGTGGAGGAGGAATCAGTTGGATGAGTAAAAGACAGTTTGTAGTGACTCTTTCAACTACAGAGGTTGAATACATGGAAGCCAGTGATGCAAGAAAGGATGAATATTGGTTGCAGAGATTGTGTTCAAGTATGGGGTTGGTGTAGCCTGCTATAAGGATAGATTGTGACAGTGAAAGTGCAATTTTCTTGGCAAATATCCCTTCTTATCATTCAAAGACAAATCACATTGATGTTTAGTAGCACTTTGTGAGGGATATGTTTGAGGAAAAAAAGTTGTTCCTGGAAAAGGTGGACACTTTGAAGAATGTTGTAGATTCATTGAAGAAGTATGTGAGCACTGAGAAGTTTTATTGGTCCATAGAAACAATGGGCGTTGCAGGGTTGGACCAATGACTAAGCTCTCTTGTGACCCATTGTGTGGAAAAGAAAACAACAAGTGGGATAATTTTGGGTGTGTGTTATATTAATTCCACAACTAGTCGCACGTGTTGGGGGGTCATAGGGGGGGCGATATCCCCCCGCATGAGGTTCGAGGCAATGGCCCGATAAAAATTTTTTGGACCCTATATTGGGTGGGTGGACCTACCTATGGTTTTGTACATGGGTTTTGTACATGGTTTTGGTCATGATGGTTTTTTGTCCATGATATTTTGTATATCCAATAAAGGGAACTATGGTTATGTTCTAATCTAGGGTTAATCGATTGGGGTTTATGGATGCTTGGAC
Organism: Pinus albicaulis; assembly: GCA_034641835.2. Classification (NCBI taxonomy): domain Eukaryota; kingdom Viridiplantae; phylum Streptophyta; class Pinopsida; order Pinales; family Pinaceae; genus Pinus; species Pinus albicaulis. The sequence goes on along the minus strand of CM076579.1, from coordinate 991,392,182 downwards.
ATATATATATATATATATATATATATATATATATATATATATATATATATATACATACATACATACATACATACATACATACATATATATATATATATATATATATATATATATATATATTGTAAAATTGAAAGGAACATAATGAAAAATCAATTTGGCAGTCCCAGTTTTTGGATCCAGGGGAAAATATCTGTGTATATTTGTTTTATGTTTTATGTTATGGAAATTGTATATTTTCTGTGTTAAGAATTCTTTCGCAGGTAATTTTTATACATGGTTAAAACATACATTCCTTATGCATGAAATGATGAAGAGAAATATTATTGGAAGAGAGGGTGATTTCTCTTATATCTATGTGTGTGTGTGTGTGTGTGTGTGAGAGAGAGAGAGAGAGAGAGGTATCATAGGATCACATTATAGTTTAATAATAAGAATATATATTTTTACATTAAAAAAAAAAAACCTATTTTCTATTATTCAAAGAAGATGAAACATTAATCTATTATATTGAGTTTATGACCTTATCTGAAGAAACCATTCAAGATGATATAGACTATACTTGTTTCCTCTTGGCTACCCCTAGTCTCATCAAGTTTATGAAGCACTTAAATATAGTCAGTCCCATCCCCTTACATAAGAAATATATGTAAACTAATCACCCCCCTCACCTACAACATCTTTGGAAACTTGTGAGGGTTGAACCATTCCAAGCTCGATTTCCACTTGTATTATCTTAATGGCTTATTCCTACATACTCACCTTTCTAAATTTGCACCATAGGACCTCAGAGGTGACCGGGGCTTAGCCCACAAGAACTTTTCAAAACCTTCGTTGGTATTTGGATCATGATGAATCTAGAGGAACCACACGTAAATGACACCAGGATCTGTTTCGACTGTTGGATGTTCATAATACACCCTAGATATTTCTCTGCCACTCAACTCATCCTCCAATATATGAATATGACAAGGGATAATTTTGTGAAGGACTTTGATTCCACCAAGTCAGATCCTCTCCTTGTTGGGTCCCATGCCAGTTTGGGGATCCGTTGGCCCAAGAGACTTGAAAAATTATGATTCTTCAAAAGGGAAAAATCTCTCCTCTATTCCATATGTCATAATTGTAGATGTCTAGGGCATATAAGACTCGGTTTTGTTTCTCTATCCTCATTGAATTCTTTCTTCTTTTGATTAAATGAAATTTCAACCACTTATAATTCTACTGAACCATGAATTCTTGGTTAAACAATTTGCATCACCAATACACTTCTGACCATGAATAGTTTTAAGCTTTATTGTACTCATGTCTCAACTTGGTTCAACCAGATAAACTTCAAGGTAATTCATAATTATATGTCTCGTACTTTTCAACCCATGTTTATTGAATAACTAACCTTAACTCAAACAGACAAAGATAAACATTCATATTTCTCCCCCTTTGGCTAATTATACCAAATACTAAAATTTGACATTTTTAACTGGCCAATTTTTTTCCTTTATCGGGAATATTACATAAAGACACTCAAAACACTTTCCTAGGGGATCACTCCATGCTTAGGAAGATGAATTAAACACAGAAATTAATTTTAAAACCAAGATTCCATTAGATTCAAAAAGATATATTTACAGAGGACTATTATAGACTTCACAGTCTTAATCTATAAAGCTATCGTGCTTCTCCTATTTTAATTTTTTATCTAATATCTAGACTCATTTTTTTCTCTGAGTTCCTTTGAGACTCTCTCTCTATCTATCTCTCTCTCTCTCTCTCTCTCTCTCTCTCTCTCTCTCTCTCTCTCTCTCTCTCTCTCTCTCTCTCTCTCTCTCTAATTCCCTAACATCTCTATTTGGCACTATAATTTCTCACACATATTTAAACTATTTTATTAACTATAAAATATTCTAACAAAACCTAGGATGTTTGGACATCTATTGCAAGACCTAAAATACCCAACACCTTGTCTTTACAATTGTTACCTTTAAAAAAGGCCCACTTGTCCCAAAACACCAGCTCATCAAACAAATTAACAACCCAACTATCCCATATTATTTTAGAACTAGGCAATATTTAATTACATAAAAAACCTAATATTTCTAATTTATAAAATTTACAATTTGAGGGAAAATTCTTTCTCTTTGGAAATTTGACGACCCCCTTGGGATCTAGAGAAAAGTAGATTTCATAAGGTTGATGTTCTTGCATCAGACTCCCTAGGTTGAAAATTTTGCATGACCTCTTAGTCATGTGATTTTTTTGCTTCTCCCTCTAGGATCCCAAACATTATTTTATTCATGCCCATTGTCTTGTTTTCCTCATTTTCCTAAAGCTATCTCTAACTTTTCAACATCCCATACTCTAGTTTTCTACTTCATTCTTTCTTTTCTAATGCAATCTCCCGTATTCAACCATATGTTTTAATTGGCCGCTTACTCTTCTCCATTGTAATGTTTTTTCGATACCTTATTTAGAAATATAACCATCTTCTCCACTTCAGTGGAAAACTTATAATCTTTCCAAGACAAACAATTGAAATTATTGTTTTTTTGTAGTAACCCAAAAAAATCATGGTTTTTATTGCAACCATATCGCATAACTCCTATGCTTCATTAATAGAATTTGAAAGCCCTTCCCGTGTCTGGATTATGGGAAAAAAACATCCATTCTGTATACATAAAATGGATGTATTGCAACAATTCCTCTATTCACTAATTTCAGTTTATTCTTCATTGTTTCCCTCAACAAAATATGCAATCTCATTAATTGCAGACTGCTGGTTATTTTCCAAGACAATCTTCTGCACATACTCCTTTGCCAAAGATGACATAAAATTTCAATTTCATCAAATATATTTCTCTCATGCTCCTCTTTTTCTCCTCCTCCTCCCAACATTTTCTATATCATTTTTGCAATGCCAAAAATAATTACATTCTATTTTTTATAAAAACTTCCATAATATTTAGATATTTTAGGCACCCCAACCTCTTTTTATTTATTGGCTGCACTTTCTATGCAATCTTATTCAAAATTGGGACTATCAAACCAATATTTTTCATATCCCTTCTCCTGTATATAAATATCTTCATAAATTGGTCCCTTGGCTTTAATCCCTTACGTAACAACTTTGAACAACCGCCCTTCACCTTCGACATGGCTACAATCCAACTCATTCTCGTATGTTTTCTTTCCAACCTTTGTCAGTCGTTTTCAAGGTTGATTACTAAACCTTTTCTCAACTTTCTTCTACTTCCTAGAAGTAGTTCATGCACCTTCTACATTCTTTTGGACAATCTATCCATGTTATTGACCTACAAACATATACAAATAATTAGGTTTAAAAATTTGAGGTCGTCTAGCATCTCCTGCTATGTTTAGAATAAGTTCTTCCTCCTATGTATGCTCCTTCTAGTTTCCTTTATGAGATAGTGGTGTCTCATATTCTTTCATGACACATTTTAAAATATATCCTTCTCTAATTCTTAGAAAAAACATTCTTCCATTGTTCACTATTATTTTGAAAACACTAAATTATTATTCTTATTTTTCATCCTCGTGACCTGCAACCATACAAATAACATAAGTATTAAAAGCATGAGGCTCTCTTGCCCGATTTGGCGCTTATGTCAACAAATTATTCTATTGTTTTTAACTCTTCATGTAGTCCATGAGATTCTCACACAATATCTCATCAACATCTTCCTCATCCCCTTCTCCAAGAATTTTTCGTTGTTGTTGATCGAAGTAGTGAACATTCTCTTCCTCTTCACACTAAGTTGTTCCGAGTTCTTCATTTCTCAATAGAGAACTCAATAGGTGCCTCAAGTCCCTTCTCATCTTATTGGAATATAGTTTTCTAACAAGCCATTTTATATTCTTCTTAAGGTCCCATTCATATCTATTATATTTCTTCTCACTCATATTAGTATTCTTATTACACCAAGTACCTCTTTCAACTAAGACATCTCTCTGTCAAACTCCTCTTGGCTTATCTTTCTTGTATTGATGCCATTTGGTTTGGAAACTTTCTTCATCATATTTTTTTTTTCATCTAAACACTTAACATGACCATCAATGGTAATATGTCTCTCCTTGAGCTTATCCATGCTCACTGTGAGCTGCAACAAAGCCTCCTCAAGTCACCTTAGAAATATCCTCTCCTCTGACCTAGCCTTTTGGCATCACATATCACCTCCTGTAGAACGTCTCAATCCACCTATGCTCCTTTGGCTATTACACTCTTATTACCTCCAAAGAAATTTACTTGTTATCTTGGAGGAATTAAATTTTCTTCCTTGCCTCTCCAACCTCACCTATAAATACTTTTCATGTAGCCTCCTTGCAACAAGGTTCTCTACCACAATTCTTCTTTCCTCCTCTTGATGCTACATGTAATTTTTTAACTCTTTATAATAAAATTTTTAAAGATAATATTACCTTATAGATATCCTTAAGACTAAGGTTGTATGTTGCTTAGTAAAATAATTGTTTCCCTCTTATTTGTCACCATTTCCACCAATTATTATTTTCTCATTGCTCCAATATGGTTGGATCACAATTTTCCCCAAACTTTCTTATCACTTGGCTAGGAATATCTTAAATGCGCTATGTCCCAATCATAGTTCTTTCTCGAATCTTGTTCTTGAAAAATTAATCAACTCTCAGTTATTTACTTAGAATAAATAGAGAAATCATTACCTCGTATTAAAACCCCTTACTATCGTGTACTTTTTCTTGTTGGTTGTAAAAACTTCATTCTTTAGCTTTTTTATTTCCTCTATGAGAAAGCCTTTCTGATAAACTCTGTTGGCTCCATGTATCACAAAACTTTGTTCTCTTAATTCTCAAGGAGTTTTACTACACTCTGATAGCACTTGATGCTGTCATTTAGGATGCTCTATATTATCCTTTTTGTTGATTAGTTACTCGTAGTCTCATATCTTTTCTAACTCACTTAAATACATCTAGTCATGTCCTCTTACCTGAACTATATATATATATATATATATATATATATATATATATATATATATATATATATATATATATATATATATATATATATATATATATATATATTGTTCCCCTAACGTAAACCATATTTGGAGACTCGTGAGGGTTCAATCCCTCCAATTTCAACTCCCACTTGTAAGAGATTAACGATTTACTCTTTTGAACTCACCTTTCTCACTTTGCACCATAGGACCTCAGCGATGTCTGGGGCTTAACCCACAAGTGCTTCTCGAAACATTTTCTTCTATATAAATCCCAATGGATCTGGAGGCACCACGCTTTAAATTCACCTATATATGTTACAAATAGAAAATGTGCATGGTCCACCCTGTATATATCTCTCCCACTTAACTCACTTGTCAATCCTGGAAGTTGACAAGGGATGGGTTTGTGACAGAGACTTATTTTTCCAAGCCTAATATTCTCCTTTTTGGGTCTAACATGGGTATGGGGACTCAGTAGTCTAAGGGAGTTAACAAATGATTCTTGCATGAAGGGCTAGATGTCTCCTCTAGTTTGGATATCCCCAATTTGAGAGTATGTGGTAGCTATGACCTATATTTTTTTGTGATGTCCCCAATTAATAATTTTTCTAAGGGAAATTATCAATTTTGTAATTTTGGAGAATAATAATTTGTTTTAGATAAATGAAATTACGAGAAATAACTTGTGGAGGTATTTAAAAAAATTGGAGAAAAGGAATAGTTAGGACTTAGGAAAAGAAGAAAAATTAATGTGAACACAAGTTGTTGAGGTAACCAAAAAGGTAAACCTAACCATGGCAAGAATCAAACCATGGTATCAAAGCATAGTTTGAGACAAATCAAACCATGGGAAGAATCAAACCATGATATCGAAGCATAGTGTGAGAGAAACTGAACCATCGTATGAGTAAGTGAAAGAAACTATAAAAGGAAGACTTGAGCCTCATTTTGATCATTCTATTTTTCATTTAATTTATAATTTGAGTGTTTGTTTGAGTTGTTGAGCCAAGTCAACATGTGTTGCTTAGCACAGGGATTTCCAAGCGGGAAAGCCCAACTCTCTTTCGATGAATGTAGGGTGTGACCTTAGAACATAAAATTGGAGCTGATTAGATATTTATTTTCCTAAATTTTGTGTCATTTCATCTCTGCAACAAGTGCAACAATTTTTTTAGGACGAAGTAGTAGAAAAAATAGAGTTGTTTGGAGGAGGAAATTTTCAAATAAATTTTCCTAAAGAAATTGCAAAAATTTCGCTTGGAGGAGGACAAATTTCCTTGTGGAGTTTTAGAGCATGAAACTGTTGCATTTGTGTGGGTTGGATTCTTCTTAGGGCATGCGTTGGATTTTTTCTAAACCATTTGGTTAAGTAGCTGTCAAGAAACTTTGTGCCGGAAATAGTTGGAACCTCGCTCTAATATTTCATAAGATATTTTCTTAGTGATTTCTCATTTATTTGGAGGAGGATTTGAGGTGGAGCAACTGTAGTTTTTTCTGGTGGGATGCAAAGCTAGACAATTGGAAAATTCACATAATTTTGGGTAATTCTGGGAGATTGAAATCAACCCAAAATCTTTTTAGGTTTTGTTGGCCCAATGTTGGGGAGAATTATCCTAAATTTTTATATTTTTCCAGGAAACACTCGGGCCTGAAATCTTCATTCTTATAGAAGGGTGAATTGATGTTTTATCTCATATTTTTGCACTATTTTGGGGATTCTAGGTCATTTTGAATTAGCTCAAAATATTTATGGGTTATATTGTTTGGGGTGTTAGGAGCCTCTCTCTAATTTTTCAGATATTTTGGAGTAGCTTTGATGCCTCAAATATCAGTTTTTCTCCAACAAGAGCAACAATAAATTTATGGGTAGAACATACATCCAATGAGTCATTTCAGTGTGGAATTTTATTCATTCCCACCTAAGTTTTGCATGCTTTCTTTAGCATGCCCAAATTGCATGTTTATTTTTTTATTGTAGCTAGTTCATGTTTTGATATTTCACTGTATTTGTTTAGTTAGAATATTACATTTTTTTTCTCTACTCTTGTTGAGTTATCTCTTCTTGCAATCAAGAAAACCTACAACCAGTTGTAATTCTATTGATTCGTCGCCTCCTTATTATACAACTAGAACCATTGTTACACTTAATGACTATCAATGGTTTAGATTTTGATTGTCCTCACATCTAGACATGGTTCAATCAAAAAAACTTCAAGATAACCTAGAGCACTATGACTCATACTCTACAACCCATAGTTGTTGAACAATTGTGTTAGGTCCCTATATTACTATTTTAGGCCCTTATTGTTATTAGTGTAGCCCCCTTATTGTTATTATTGTAGCCCCCTCTAACCCCAATATTGTTATTATTGTGCCCTTACATTTTTATTGTTAGGTCGGCTAGGATTACATTGTGGCCCCATGGACTCCTATATATAGAAAGGAGGTTTTGTCATTTGTATCATCCAAGAATTTTTCATTCATGTAATGTATTGGAGGTTTCCCCCTCAAAGTGGCTCATTTATAAGGCATTGATATATTGTTTCTTCTATTTTTGGAGCTAGTTTCACAACATTTGGTATCAGAGCTTTGGATTCTAGGGTTTTGCTCCTCCAAACAGGTCATCATGGAATTTTCGCTATAACATTATTATACGAAGGTTTAGAAGCTGAAATTTTTAGAGTATGAAGCTGAAATCCTGAGGAACATCTTTGCAAAATTTCATAGCTTGGTTCGGAATATTTTCAGAGATATGATCTATCGAAGTTAGGTCTTTTTGCAGGCTCCTAAATTTAACCTAAACAGGTCATTGTGGAATTTTCACCATAACTTGTTTTATACAAAGGCTTAGAATCTGAAAATTTTTAAGTGTGAAGTTGAACTTCGGAGGAAAATTGTCGCAACATTTCAGATCTTGGTTCACACTATTTTCGGAGATACGGTCTGTGGAAATTAGGACTTTTTCAGGCTCCCGAATTTCATCTCAAAGAGGTGATGGTTGGAAAATTTTCATAACTCGCTCTCTGAGCATCAAATTCGAATTCTGTAAAAAGGGGACGCAAGCACATGGAATTTAGTTTCCCATTTATCAATTTTAGAGGTGAAGGAGGAATAAATGACACGTGGCAAGTCATACAAGTTCGCTCTACTGAACCAGTCCATAATTAAGTCATCATAGGAGATTGGGCACAAATTTGACTTCAAAGATCCAAATCGGGTCAGACTTGTGGCATTTGAAATAGGATTGAGAGGGCTACCTCAGTACCAAATTTTAGATATTGAAGATCTGAAATCATAGAGATAATTCAGTTTTAATATTGCGCTCCTCAAAAGAAAGAAAAAGGTGTGTATTTTTTTTCGAATTACATAAGTCTCGTTTGAAAAAAATTAGTTGGAATTTATTCCAAGGGCATATTGAAGAACATATATCAGTATTGGGTCGTAAAATGGCCCCTAAAAAAAATTCAACACCCATTAAGCCTTTAGAAGGCTCTACTATGACTCAAGAAGACGAAGAAACATAAGAGAAAGTGCACCAAATTTTATTGTCGCAAAGAGAAACAGAAAATGAAATGGAAGTTTTGAAGAAAGGCATGGAAACTAATATGGATGGTTTGAAGAAAGGTGTGGAAGCTAAGATGAATGGTTTGGAAGCTTAGATGGAAGGCATGGAAGTGGGGATGGAAGCAAAGATGGATGGCATGGACGCTAAGATGGATGGGATGGAAGCTAAGATCGATGAAAAAATGGAAAACATAAAAGTAGACATCGAATATTTGGCAAAGTTGATACAAGAAATGTTTCCTAATGGAAAAAAGATAGTAGAGGAAACTCATGATGAGAGCAAAATAAATGTTAATCATGATTTCATAAACTCTAATGTTGGACGGAAGAACTGCCATATTCCAAAGATCGATATGAGGAAGTTTGATGGCAAGGATCCCGTAACATGGATACTACAGATGGAGCAATATTTTGATCTCAATAATGCGCAAAACACACAAAAGGTACACATTGCAACTTTACATTTAGAACAAAATACATTTGTATGGTATTGATGGCTTTTCTCCCGTAAAAAAATTGTCACTAGTTCAATTTTTACAGAGGAAATGATAGCACATTCGGAGGATACAAAGAGAAACACCTTCTTTAGCCAATTGATAAATATCAAACAAAAGGGTATAGCGGGGGATCTCATTGAGGACTTCCAAAAATTGAATATAAGGGTAACTAATATTCCAGAGGAACACAGGATTGATCTCTTCATCATCACTTTAAAGGATAACATCCAACCTGAAGTTCGTGTTTTGGAACCTAATTCATTGGAGAAGGCATTCAGGTTGGCAAGAGAAAATTGAATGGAAAATTATGGCAACAAGGAAGCCTACCACTCACTTCCATAAAGAGGGAAGTGTTGCTACTCCTAGATTTCCACAACCTAAAAGGTTGACACCACAACAATTGGAAGAAAAAAGAGAAAAGGGGATTTTCTACAGTTGTGATAGAAAATGCACTAAAGGTCATAAGTGTGCTGAGAAGAAATTATTTTACATAGATTGTGAAGAGGAAGAAGAAAATGAAAAAAAAGAGGATATACACCAGGAACCAACCCTAGAAGAGGAAGAAATGAGTCTGACCATATCATGTAATGCATTGGTAGAAATTACCACTCCTCAAACTCTCAAGATAGAAGGAAATACAAAGAATAAAAAGGTAATAATTTTGATTGATTCAGGTAGTACCCATAATTTTATTCATCGTAAGGTAGCCAAGGAATTAAATTGTTTCATATACCCAGCACTAGAATGTCAAGTGATGGTTGAAAATGGAGGAACTATAAATTTCTCTAGAAAATGCCATATTATCAAGCTAACCATGGGGGAATATGTATTGAATAATCCAATGCTTTCCATTCCTATGGGAGGTGTTGATATTGTACTAGGAGTACAATGGTTACAATCTCTAGGGATGGTAGCTTTTAATTTTAAAGAACTTTTCTTGAATTTTTTTTTCAGAAGGAAAGGAAGTCGAATTAAGGGGTATCGCAAAGAAGCCGAGAAACATAATAAGCTCTAATCTCATGATAAAGCTTTTGAAGAAAGAACAAAGAGGCATGATTGCACAATTATGCTCACTAGAAGTTCCAACATCAAAATCATCTATTTCTGTAGATCTCCAAAAAGTCTTGGATAATCATTCCAAGGTGTTTGAAACTCCCAAAGGACTCCCACCTATTCGTGATCATGATCCATGCTATTCATTTGATTCCGGGAAGTGTTCCTCCAAACATCGGGCCTTATAGATATCCTTATGTCCAAAAGAGTGAAATTGAACATATGATTGCGAAATGTTAGAGGCGGGTATAATTCAACCTAGTCAAAGTTCTTTCTCTACTCTGTAGTATTGGTGCACAGAAGGATGGATCATGGTGCATGTTTGGATTATAGGGAGCTCAATAAGCTCACCATTAAAGATAAATTTCCCATTCCTGTGATTGATGAATTATTAGATGAATTACATGGAGCAATTTATTTTACCAAGTTGGATTTTTTAGGATATCATCAAATTAGAATGAAGACTGAAGATATTCGAAAAACATTTCGAACTCATGAGGTCATTATGAATTTTTGTCATGCCTTTTGGCCTTACCAATGCACCTTCTACATTTCAAGGGTTGATGAATTCCATTTTCAAACCCTTCCTTAGAAAATTTGTGCTAGTATTTTTTGATGATATACTAATCTACAACAGGTCTTGGAAGGATCATGTTCAACATGTTGACGGGTGCTCAAACTATTGCGGGAGAAACAATTATATGCAAAAACATCCAAATGTTTCTTTGGAGTACAAGAGGTGGAATATCTGGGTCATATTTATCTCACGAGGGTGTTAAGGTAGACCCTAACAAAATTAAAGCCATTAAGGAATGGAAAGTCCCCACAACCATAAAGAAGTTGCGAGGATTTTCGTTAACAGGTATTATCACAAGTTTTTAAAAATTGGGAGAATAGCAGCACCTCTAACAACATTATTGAATAAAGATGCATTTTCATGGACTCTGAAGCAACTAAGGCCTTTGAACATCTTAAAGAGGCAATGTGCCTAGCAATCTTAGCTGCCAGACTTCACAAAAACCTTTATTGTGGAATGTGATGCCTCAGAAATGGAATTGGTGTTGTTTTAATGCAAGAAGGAAGACCCATTGCTTTTGAAAGTCGTCCAATCAAAGGAAAGTATTTACAAAAACCTATTTATGAGAAGGAAATGTTAGCAATACTACATGCACTAAAGAAATGGCGAACTTACCTAATGGGAAGACACTTCAAGGTAAACCGATCATGATAGTCTTAAAACTTTTTGGAACAAAGATTATCTTCGAAGAGCAAAAATGGGTCACAAAGATGTTGGGTTATGACTTTGAAATAATCTACAAAAGGAAGCTAAATGTTGTTGAGATGCACTCTCAAGAAAGAATGAAGAGGTGGAAGCATTGCTTTGTGCCATTTCTATTATCCAACCAGATTGGATAAAGAAGCAAGAGATGAATGGAAGAAGGACGAAGAAGTGTGGACACTCATTCAAAGTCAAGATCCTAGTACATCGATACATTTATTTGGAAAAAGATTCCTTATGGTACAAAGATCTCTTATATCTTTGTAAGAATTCCCAACTAAAACAAAAGATTCTTTTGGAATTGCACACTTCTCCTTTAGGAGGACACTCGGGATTTTAAAAACTTACCACAGATAAGAAAGAATTTTTGGGATGGCCTTAAATGATATTCAAAATTATTGCGGAATGTTTGGTTTTCCGAGAATAAAGTTGAGACAATTAAGAGCATGGGTCTTCTACAACCTTTATCCATTCCAAGTCAACATTGGGAGGAGATTTCAATGGATTTTATCACAGGTTTACCTAAGTCCGAAGGAAAGAGTGTCATCAGGGTGGTAGTTGATAGACTTACCAAGTATGCACACTTTTGTGCATTATCTCATCCATTTAAAGCAAGTACAATTGCTACTACATTTATGGAAACAATTCAAAAGCTACATGGAAACCCAAAGGTTATTCTGAGCGGCATAGATCCCATTGTTACTGGAAATTTCTGGACGGAGTTATTTTCTTGTTTGGGTACTCAATTAGCTCATATCTCTTCTTATCATCCTCAATCCGATGGTCAAACTGAGATAGTGAATAGATGTTTGGAAGGATATCTTCGTTGTTTTGTATCTGATAAACAAACACAATGGGTCAAGTGTTTATCTCTCGTTGAATGGTGGTAAAACACTTCCTTCCATACTGCAGCAAAAATGACCCCATTTATAGCACTTTATGGATATCATCCACTGTACATCACATCATCTTTAAGAGAAAATTCTAAGGTTCAAGTAGTGGAAGATCACATCAAGCATCAACAAGAAGTTCTCCATCTCTTAAAGTATATCCTAAATTCGGCATAAAATTGAATGAAACAACAGGCAGATCAACATCGCAGCGAGAGAAGTTTTGATGTAGGAGACTGTGCATTTTTACGGCTACAACCATACAAAAAAATCTCCCTCAAGCAAGCTAAGAAGGATAATAAATTATCACCAAAGTATTATGGTCCTTACAAGGTGTTGCAAAACATTGGTACGATGGCATACAAATTGGATCTTCCTGCTTCTTCGTGAGTGCATCCAATTTTCCATGTTTCATGCTTAAAGAAGATTATAGGTGAAAATCTTCTAGTTCAAACAATATTTCTAGAACTTGATGAGGAAGTAAAAATCATATTGGAACCTGAAGCGGTCACTGAAATAAGAACTCGACAGCTACGAAATTGATCAATTTCAGAGTATCTCCTCAAGTGGAAGAACTTACCCACTGAAGATATTACATGGGAGGATGAGAATTTTATACAGAAGCACCCAGAGCTACTCAAGCATTGAGGACAACACTTTTTTGAAGGAGAGGGGCATGTTATGTCCATATATTACTAGTTTAGCCCCTTATTGTTAATAGTGTATCCCCCTTATTGTTATTATTGTAGCCCCCTCTAACCCCAATATTCTTATTATTGTGCCCTTACATTGTTATTGTTAGATCGACTAGGATTACATTGTGGCCCCACTAGGATTACATTGTGGCCCCATGGACTCCTATACATAGAGAGGAGGTTTTGTCATTTGTATCATCCAATAATTTTTCATTCACGTAATGTATTAGAGGTTTCTCGCTCGAAGTGGCTTATTTCTAAGGTGGTATATATCTTTTCTTCTATTTTTGGAGTTGGTTTCACAACAAATTGACCTTAACTCAAACAAGTAGAGATAAACATTCAAATTTCTCCCCTTTTGGTTGGTTATACTAGATATTGGACTTGAGTATTTTTAACTAATTATTGTTTGGCATTTTTCGAGAGTCTTACACCGAGACACTCACCCAACTTTCCCAAGGAATAACTCCATTTTTATGCAATGGAATTATAAACATTAATTAACTAAAAAACTGATATTCTATCAAATTCAAAAATATATATTTTCAGAGGACTATAATATCCTTTGTTGCCTTAATCTACAGAGTTGTCATTCTCCTCCCAAGCTTATTTTTTCTCTAATATCGGGACTCCTTCTTTTCCTTGATTTCCTCTCGAGACTCTATCTCCGTGTCTAATTACCTGAGATATTTTTCTTCCCTCTCACAGTACACACACATATAAACTATTCTATTAACTAGATAATATCCTTACATAACCTAGCCTGTTTGGACATCTCTACCAACATCTAAAACTACCCGACACTAGTGTTACAATTTTCGCCTTTAAAAATATCCACTTGTCCAAAAAATCCAACTCATCAAACAAACTATTAGCCCAACTATCCCATATTCTTCTAGAATCAAGGCAGATTTAATTACATAAAAAAAAAGAAAAAAGAAAAAAAAAACTATTTATAATTTAGTCAATTTATAATTTGAGGGGAAATTATTTCCCTTCAGAAATTTCATGACTCCATTGGGATCTAGACAAAATTGTACTGCTTAAGGTTGATGTTCTTCCATATTACCTGGAAAAAAATAAATAAATAAAAGAAAAAATAATAATAATAAAAAATAAATAAAATAAAATAAAAAATAAATAGATAAAATAATAAAAAATAAAAAATAAAAAAATTGTGTATTTGTGCTTTTGTTGGCATTCATCTTCAGTGGATACATTATATTAACAAATATATATTTCCAAAAATAAGAGATTATTTGTGCAACATGGGGATGTTATAGAAAGACATTGAAATTGAAAACATAATACACAAAAATACACACAAAATAATGTTCGTATATAAGAAAGATAGATCACATTAATCTAGTGCATATGAGATCCAACAAATTTCGAATTAGGAGAATGTTGTTGAAAAAATCTCTCAACAAATTCCAACAGTCCTCAAACCACTCTCTAAAATAAACGCTATTCCTAGTACCCTCCAATAATGTTTATTTTATAAATATTAATAAAGAAAACATATATAATGCACATTAAAGTCACATTTTTTTGGTTGTCTAGTATGGTCTTGATCAAAACTTATACCCACGATGGAATCTCCCGGATTGTACCCTTTCCCCACCACAACATCGATCTTACAATTTGACCCATTTAGGAAAAAAATAATTCTGGCTATCATTGACGTCGTACTTGTAATGGTCAACAATATTGACATACTCACCTCATTGGGGATTCGACAAGAAGAGATGTCAAGTAACTAAATCACTGTATGGACATACCACCATCTATAAAATATTTAGCTTTTGGCTATCTATAAGTTTCTAGTAAGGAATATGGATACTAAATGTATTTAGAAGCTAATCATTCAATTTGACCTATCTAACACACAAGGATCTCAAACTATATCCAATAACCATTGTTCTTGGGATTCCAAGTTCCAAGAACAATAATCTATAAAACATTGTAAACAAAATCAAAATAGTGATTTGTTCAAGGGTTCTCGATGTCCAAGAATCACTAATTTGAATTATACTACATTGTTTAATGGTTATCCCACCACCCCTACCCTCATTTTACAAATAGAAAAATATACATGACTGCAATATGATGCAATCCACAAATCAATTAACATACTATAAATAGTGGAAATGCACATTTGTATTAATGTATTAACAAATTGTGCAATAAATTATTTTTCTGGAGAATACAAGAGGGACTTTCATGGTCGAGAATTACGGAAGATAAATCGAGTGCAATGGTATTGTTGATGACGATGATTGTGGATATTAATGATGCTCAGTATCATTTTCTTTTAGGTTCTGAAAATTTTCAGTTCTTCCACCAAATATTTCACTTCCACATTCTCCTTCCTGTCTTTTTACTGCTTCTCGATAATACAACCTTCTTAGTTGAAGCCCTGAGGCTGATAATGAAACTGAAACATCATTAGATGGCATTTCAAGCTTTGCTTGCCTATGGTAGAAGTATCTTGCTACCGCAACAGAGAACAAGTGATCTCCTAGAGGGTTGGCACTTGTTACAAGTTTAAAGTTGCAAAGTTGTGAAGCCCAAATAATTCGACGATGATTGAGAGCAGTAGAGGACACTATGCACAAAAGAACATGTCAATGAGAATGGATGGCATGTAAAGGGATGTAGGATCTGAATACTTGTGCATAATTTCTTCAGAGATAAGTATGAATTGACTCGGTCTAAAATGTTATGGATGCTTAGCAATGGAATCAAAGTGTCTATAATCAGAGAAGAGTATCACAAAGAGTTTTCAATCATTGTGTTGTTGATTGATATAATTGTTTATCTCAATGGACATGTTGTTTCAAGGAAGATTATCTTGAAATCTAGGTTCATTGGTTCTTGAAAATTGCATTGCATTCACCTCTTTGAGCTCGTGTTCAATTTCTTCTCATCATAAATGCCTAGTACTTAATTTTTGGTCTCAGTCAATCTTCCTTCTGTTACAACTACTGTTTTCTCAAGAGAGTCATAGATGAGGTCCTCATAGGAGCTTTCAGAACAATCCTATACTTCTCTCGATTTGAGAATGCATCATTGAACTGATCCCATTGAACAAAATTGTCTGAACTTGACAAAATTATAATTTTCACACCAATCACAAACATAATGATGTACAACCCCATCTAATGGATGAAACATTATGTGGGAAAAATGATCCTCCTTGATGTTAAGGACAAATATCTCACATAACAACAACCCTCCAATAAGCAGCTCTGCTTTAATGAAAATCAACTAAAAAAATACTCTCAAGTAGCCCATTTTGTAATGCGTGTGATGAGAAATTTAGCAATGTAAGTCTATGGTACTTATTCGACCTAAGCCAAATAGACGACAATATATTCAACATAAATTGTGATAAATTCAGTCCTATGCAAGTTTACAACCCACAAAGAACACACAAGAAACTAATATGTTCACACCCTCTATGTTAACTTATATGCATGGTAATAACAATCAAGAATTTGTCATCTTCCTAGCTCTCCCATGAGAGAACTAAGCCAAAACTAACTTTGATACGAAATCTTTTTTTAAAATTGAAGACATAAAACACAAAAATACACACAAAATAATTTTCATATATTTTCTTTTAAATGAAAATACATCATATAAAATTCAACAGATTTTGAATTAGGAGAATAGTATCGTATAAACCTCTCAAACAAAACTCCAACAATCTTCAAACCACTCTTTAAAATAAATATTATTCCTAATAGTTATTATTGTTAAACTTTATTAGATTCAAAAGATGCATGCAATAAAGTACAAGACAAAAAGAATTAATTAAATCAAATGGCCGAGGAAAAATTAATTATTTTGTAAAGTAAATATGTTTTCCTATTATGATTGTATCACATAGTTACAAAAAAATTTCAGACATCAATTTAAAAATCCAGCATTTTATATTGGTACGTAATTTATTTTATGTCTTGTATTAATTTTTATAAACAAAAATAATAATATTAAAGTAATTTAATCCCTCCGCTGCATTCACTTGGCAACTCATCATAAATGTTAAGTGTAAAGTGCTAAGTTTGAAGTTCCATTTTCAAATCGGGCCTTGTGCCTTGTGTTGTGGCGTATCGTGGTTCATGAGTTCACTTGGCAACCCATCATAAATGTAATAGTTATAGTGGCAAGAATTCACTACATGTTATGTTAACATAATGTAATATATGTATTTATTTATTTTTTTATTTTTTATTTTTAAATTGGAAAGGGTTAAAAAATAAAAAATGATTATTAGGAAATGTTAACAGTATAATTAAAATTTCTAATATTTTGGAAATTAAAGTAATGTAATATATATATATATATATATATATATATATATATATATATATATATATATATTTAATATATTTTGAGATATCTTAGAATGTGTAATCTAATTAAATTGAACAACACATCACTTTTTGTTTTTTTTACTCGTTTTCTCAGAGCAAATTTAAAATCTCAACGAATATCCAACTATATCCAACCATGTTTAGTGAAATTAATGTCTCATGCACAATCTTTTACACAAACAGTTAAAACCTGTAAACATATTGAAATCTTACCTTTTGTCATTTTAAACTAATCTCATTCCTTCTGACGACAGCCCTTGTCTTACCTGTTAAAACCTTTGAACTTATTAAAATCTTACTTTTTGTCATTTTAAACTAAATTTCTCTCGTTCAACAAATGAAATCCAATTAGGAATGAAATTGTTGCAATCACGCAAACTTTTTACCAATGACTACTGGTATTGTATTGGAACTACAACACTAAGTAGGTTCGCTTTTACACTGGCATCAAAGTACCTGAAGCGTACGTTATATTCACCTTCGCTCTTTCGAAATAAAAGTTGAAACATGTAGAGCTTATCCACTTTCAAAACCGTGAAAATAAATAAATAGTTAGTCTTTCAATTTAAAATATTTAATGTGCTTTATCCACTGGTAATGTGTGATTACTTACCTCTTATAATAGAATATTTATTTGAACATTAAATTTTAGTATTTTTAACCATGAATTTTATGATAGATTCCAATAAAATTACCCTTCTACATATTCACTCTCTAAACTTATTTATAAAGCCTAACCTTAATCGTCTCTCGACCCTTTATCCAACTTTTTAAATAAAATTACATTATATTAATTCCATTAATTTTTTATTAGATTTTTAATCTTTAAATTATACCAATACTTTTATTTTTATAATAATAAAATAAAACTTGTTTTTTTTACTTAAAAAAATCATAACAAAAGTAATTTGATACACCATGTCAAATTTGAATTTTAAATATTTTTAATAAAGAATTTCATTTTAGATTTAAAAAAAAAAAATATTGTCCTACAGGTTCAACTTCAAACTTGTTTATAAAGTTTAAATTTAAATGTTAGTTAGCCATTCACCCAACCTTCTATAATATAATTATATTGTATTAATAATTAATTATTGCATTCTTAATCTTTAAACTAGAGTAATATTTTTATTGTTACAATAATAAAAGATTAATTTCCTTTTAATATAAAATATGTTGGATAAATTCAAACAATTAGAATGGCATAATATAGCACTATGTTAAATTGAATTTCAAATATAGTTAATAAAGAATTTCATCCTAAATTTCAATAAAAAATGCTTTCCTACATATTCAAACTCCAAACTTATTTATAAAGTCTAATCTTAAATGCCTTACGAAATTATCATTAAATTAAATTAAAATACTTCATATTATCTAAGAGGAAAAATTACATGATAAACAAATAAATGTTCAAAAAGAAAAAAAAAACTTTTTGATCTATGCAACTTTATGGAGCCTTAGTATATATTGACAAAACTAAAAACATAAATCTCAATGCCATTAACGGCTAGGGAACCATCACAGTCATTTAGAAGTATGGAACAAGAGTCGAGAACATAAATGGGTGCTTGAACCATAGGATCTTTCCCTCACAAAGAGATACATAGAGAGATGACCCATACATCACAAAAGGAGAACCATTAGACGATATGTAGAATACATAATTAACTAATAGGAGGAGAAACCACCCACGTCATCCCAAACATTTATCCTTCATCCAAAGAAATGCATACCAAACATTAAGTGCCTCCAAAACAAAAGCTAGCTTTAAAGGCTGAGAATTGATACCATAAGAAAAAATTAAAGGCAGATGGCCATGAACCACATATGCTGCCATCATATGTAGGAAAGAAGTGCCATCACGTATCCTTTCTGTTGAGAAACCAACTCCAAAAATAGAAGTAAAGAGATATCAACGCCTTAGAAATAAGCCACTTCGAGGGGGAAATCTCCAATACATTACATGAATGAAAAATTCTTGGATGATAGAAATTAGAAAACCTCCTTTCTATATATAGGAGTCCATGGGGCCACAATGTAATCCTACCCGACCTAACAATAATAATTTAAGGACACAGTAATAACAATATGGGGGTTATAGGGGTAGAATAATAACAATAAGGGGGTTACACTAACAACAATAAGGGAATATACTAGTAATATAGGGGCCTAACATGCCTCTCTCCTTCAAGAAAGTGTTGTCCTCAATGCTTGATTACCTCTGGGTGCTTTTGTATAAAATTCTCATCCTCCCATGTAGAATCTTCAGTGGGTAAGGTCTTCCACTTGATGAGATACTCTGAAATTGGTGGATTTTGTAGCTGTCGAGTTCTGTTTCAATGACCGTTTCAGGTTCTAATATGATTTTTCCTTCCTCATCAAGTTCTAGAAATATTGTTTGAACTAGAAGATTTTCACCTATAACCTTATTTAAGCATGAAACACGGAAAACTGGATGCACTCGTGAAGAAGCAGGAAGCTCCAATTTGTATGCCATAGTACCAATATTTTGCAACACCTTGTAAGGACCATATTATTTTGGCGATAATTTATTATCCTTCTTAGCTTAGTTGAGGGACATTTGTTTGTATGGTTGTAGCTGTAAAAATACCCAGTCTCCTAAATCAAAAATTCTTTCACTGCGATGTTTATTTGCTTGTTGTTTCATTCGATTTTGTGCCAAATTTAGGTTATCCTTTAAGAGTTGGAGAACTTCTTGTTGATGCTCGATGTCAGCTTCTATTGCTTGAACCTTCAAATTTTCTGTTAAAGATTATGTGATGGATAGTGGATGTTATCCATAAAGTTCCATAAATGGGGTCATTTTTGCTGCAGTATGGAAGGATGTGTTATATCACCATTCAGCGAGAGGTAACCACTTGACCCATTGTGTTTGTTTATCAGATACAAAACAAGGAAGATATCCTTCCAAACATTTTTTTTCTATCTCATTTTGACCATCAGATTGAGGATGATAAGATGAGCTATAAGCTAACTGAGTACCCAAACAAGAAAATAACTCAGTCAAAAAATTTCCAGTAAAATTGGGATCTCTATTGCTCACAATAACCCTTGGGTTTCCATGTAGCTTTTGAATTGTGTCCATAAACGTAGTAGCAATTGTACTTTTTTTAAATGGATGAGATAATGCACAAAAGTGTGCATACTTGGTAAGTCTATCAACTACCACCATGATGATACTCTTTCCTTCAGACTTAGGTAAACCTGTGATAAAATCCATTGAAATCTCCTCCCAACATTGACTTGGAATCGATAAAGGTTGTAGAAGACCCGGGTTCTTAATTGTCTCAACTTTATTCTGCCGGACAACCAAACATTCTGCCACAAAATTTTGAATATCAGATTTAAGGCCATCCCAGAAAAAATCTTTCTTCACCCTGTGGTAAGTTTTTAAAAATCCCGAGTGTCCTCCTAAAGGAGAAGTGTGCAATTCCAAAAGAATCTTTTGCTTTAGTTGGGAATTCTTACAAAGATATAAGCAGTCTTTGTACCATAAGGAATCATTTTTCCAACTAAATGTATCATATGTACTAGGATCTTGCTGCAACTTTTGAATGAGTGTCAGCACTTCTTTGTCCTTCTTCCATTCATCTCTTGCTTCCGTTATCCAATCTGGTTGGATAATAGAAATGGCACAGAGCAATGCTTCCACCTCTTCATTCTTTATTGAGAGTGTATCTGCAACAACATTTAGCTTCCCTTCTTTATAGATTATTTCAAAGTCATAACCCAACATCTTCGTGACCCATTTTTGCTGCTCTTTTGAAGATATTCTTTGTTCCAAAAAGTGTTTAAGACTATCATGATCAACTTTTACCTTCAAGTGTCTTCCCATTAGCTAAGTTTTCCATTTCTTTAGTGCAGTATTGCTAACATTTCCTTCTCATAAATAGGTTTTTGTAAATACTTTATTTTTACTGGAAAAATTCAAAAAGCAATGGGTCTTCCTTCTTGCATTAAAAAAGCACCAATTCCATTTCTTGAGGCATCACATTCCACAATAAAGGTTTTTGTGAAGTTTGGTGTGGCTAAGACCGATGCTAGGCACATTGCCTCTTTAAGATGTTCAAAGGCCTTAGTTGCTTCAGGAATCCATGAAAATGCATCTTTCTTCAATAATGTTGTTAGAGGTGTTGCTATTCTCCCATAATTCTTAACAAACTTGCGATAATACCCTGTTAACCTGAGAGATCCTCGCAACTACTTGATGGTTGTGGGGAATTTCCATTCCTTAATGGCTTTAATTTTGTTAGGGTCTACCTTAACACCCTCATGAGATACAATATGACCCAGATATTCCACCTCTTGTACTCCAAAAAAACATTTGGATGTTTTTGCATATAATTTTTTCTCCTGCAATAGTTTGAGCACCCTGTCAACATGTTCAACATGATCCTTCCAAGACCTGTTGTAGATTAGTATATCATCAAAAAATACTAGCACAAATTTTCTAAGGAAGGGTTGGAAAATGGAATTCATCAACCCTTGAAATGTAGAAGGTGCATTGGTAAGGCCAAAAGGCATGACCAAAAATTCATAATGACCCTCATGAGTTCGAAATGCTGTTTTTGGAATATCTTCAGTCTTCATTCTAATTTAATGATATCCTAAACGAAGATCCAACTTGGTAAAATAAATTGCTCCATGTAATTCATCCAATAATTCATCAATCACAGGAATGGGAAATTTATCTTTAACGGTGAGCTTATTGAGCTCCCTATAATCCGGACACATTCGCCATGATCCATCCTTCTTGTGTACCAATACTACAGGAGCAGAGAAAGAACTTTGACTACGTTGAATTATACCCGCCTCTAACATTTCTGCAATCATACGTTCAATTTCGCTCTTTTGGAAGTAAGGATATCTATAAGGCCTGATGTTTGGAGGAACACTTCCTGGAATCAAATGAATAGCATGATCATGATCACGAATAGGTGGGAGTCCTTTGGGAGTTTCAAACACCTTGGAATGATTGTCAAAGACTTGTTGGAGATCTGCAGAAATAGATGATTTTGATGTTGGAACTTCTAGTGAGCATAATTGTGCAATTACGCCTCGCTGTTCTTTCTTTAGAAGCTTTTCATGACATTAGAGCTTATTATCCTTCCTGGCTTCCCCGCAATACCCCGTAATTCAACTTCCTTTCCTTCTGAAAAAAAATTCAAGAAAAGTTCTTGAAAATTAAAACCTACCGTCCCCAAAGATTGTAACCATTGTACTCCTAGTACAACATCAGCACCTCCCATAGGAATGGCAAGCATTGGACTAGTCAATACATATTCCCCCATGGTTAGCTTGATATTATGGCATTTTCCAGAGCAATTTATAGTTCCTCCATTTGCGACCATCACTTGACATTCTGGTGCTGGGTATAGGAAACAATTTAATTCCTTGGCTACCTTACAATGAATAAAATTATGGGTGCTACCTGAATCAATCAACACTGTTACCTTTTTCTTCTTGATCTGTCCTGCTATCTTGAGAGTTTGAGGAGTGGTAATTCCTGCCAGTGCATTACATGATATGGTTGGATTCATTTCTTCCTCTTCTAGGGCCGGTTCCTGGTGTATATCCTCTTCTTGTTCATTTTCTTCTTCTTCTTCACAATCTATGTAAAATAATTTCTTTTTAGCACACTTATGACCTTTAGTGTATTTTCTATCACAACTGTAGCAAAGCCCTTTTTCTCTTTTTTCTTCCAATTGTTGTGGTGTCAACCTTGTAGGTTGTGGAAATCTAGGAGTAGCAACACTTCCCTCTTTATAGAAGTGAGTGCTAGGCTTCCTTGTCGCCATAATTTTACATTCAATTTTTCTTGCCAACCTGAATGCCTTCTCCAATGAATCAGGTTCCAAAACGCGAACTTCATGTTGGATATTATCCTTTAAAGTACCTATGAAGAGATCAATCCTGTGTTCCTCTGGAATATCAGTTACCCTTATATTCAATTTTTGGAAGTCCTCAATGTGCTCCCCCACTGAACACTTTTGTTTGAGATTTATCAACTGGCTAAAGAAAATGTTGCTCTTTGTATCCTCCTAATGTGCTGTCATTTCCTCCGTAAAAATTGACCAAGTGAAAATTTTTTTACGGGAGCAAAGCCATCGATACCATAAAAATGTATTTTGTTCTAAATGTAAAGTTGCAATGTGTACCTTTTGTGTGTTTTGCACATTATTGAGATCAAAATATTGTTCCATCTATAGTATCCATGTTACAGGATCCTTTCCATCAAACTTCTTCATATCCATTTTTGGAATATGGTGGTTCTTCCTTCCAACATTAGAGTTTATGAAATCACGATTAACATTTATTTGTTCTCATCATGAGTTTCCTCTACTATATTTTCACCATGAGGAAAAATTTCTTGTATCAACTTTGTCAAACCTTCCATGTCTGCTTTTGTATCATTATTCATGTTTTCCATCTTAGCTTCCATGTCATCCATATTAGATTCCATGCTAGCTTCCATGCCATCCATCTTAGCTTCCATGCCATTCTTCAAACCATCCATCTTAGATTCCATGCCTTTCTTCAAACCATCCATCTTAGTTTCCATGCCTTTTTTCAAAACTTCGATGTCATTTTTTGTTGCTCTTTGCGAGAGAAAAAATTTTTGCACTTGTTCTTGTAGTTTGATATGTCATGTTGCCATTCTTCATCTTCATGAGTCATACTAGAGCCTTCTAAAGGAATAATGGGCGTTGAATTCTTTTTAGGGGCCATTTTATAATCCAATACTGATATCTATTCTATAATATGCACTTGGAATCAATTCAACTTGATTCTTCAAACAAGGCTTATGCAATTTGGAAAAAAAATACATACCTTTTACTTGCTTTTGAGGAGCTCAATATTGAAATTGACTTATCCCTATACTGGCAGATCCTCAATATTTGAAATTCGGCCCTGTAGTAGTCCTTTGAAACTTTTTTCAAATGCCACATGTTTGACTTGATTTGGATTCGTCAAGGCAAATTTATGTCCAATCTCCCACAATAACCTAATTATGGATTGGTTCAGTAGAGCGAACTCGTACGACTTGCCACGTGTCACTATTTGCTCTTTTGGCTTTGAAATTTATAGATAGGAAACTACAGTCTGTGTACTTCCAGTCACTTTTTAGAAAATTCCAATCTGATGCTCAGAGAGAGAGTTATGAATATTTTCCCACAATCACCTCTTTGAGATGAAATTCGGGATCCTGAAAAAGACCTAACTTCCACAGATCATATCTCTAAAAATATTGTGAATGAAGCTCTAAAATTTTGCGATGATGTTCCACAGGATGTCACCTTCGTGCTCTAAAAATTTCAGCTTCTAAAACTTCATAGAAAAAAATTTATACCGAAAATTCCGCGATGACCTTTTTAAGTGAAATTCAGGATCCTGCAAAAAGCCCTAACTTCCACAGATCATATCTCCGAAAATATTGTGAACCAAGCTCTAAAATTTTGTGAAGATGTTCCTCAAGATTTCAGCTTTGCACTCTAAAAATTTCAACGTCTGAACGTTCGTATCAAAAAAATTATAGCAAACATTCCACGATGACCTGTTTTGAAAAACAAAACCCTAGAATCCAAAGCTTTGATACCAAATGTTGAGAAATCAGCTCCAAAAATAGAAGAAAAGAGATATCAACACCTTATAAATAAGCCACTTCAAGGGGAAACCTCCAATACATTACATGAATGAACAATTCTTGGATGATACAAATTACAAAACATCCTTGCTATATATAGGAGTCAATGGGGCTACAATGTCATCCTAGTGGGGCCACAATGTAATCCTAGCTGACCAAACAATAATAATTTAACGGCACAATAATAACAATATGGGGGTTACAGGGGTACAATAATAACAATAAGGGGGTTACACTAACATAAATAAGGGACTATACTAGTAATATAGGGACCTAACACTTTCACAAACTAAAACAAACATGAGGAAGATGCATAACTTACCCACAACCCTCCACACACTATTCATTTTCTAAAGAGGACATAATGGTCAGGACTCGAGCACTAGAGCTCAGGGGGTCCATCTGCTCTCCCTCCATCCGAGTCACAAGTTATGTGGTTCTTGATGTGCATCAGTAGAGCCTTAATTTTATCCACACAAAACCTTAGGTTTCTCAACATTTTATTCACATCCTCAACAAATGTAAATATATTGTATTTTTCCACCTACTTATCTCTCAACACCAACCCTAGAAGCATTTTCATTTCTTACGCCTTCCCCTGACGAGCCCATGGCATAGAACCCATACTGGTATGTCTTCCAATAATTCTGACTTCGAGAGCGATTATCCCTCTTCATCTGTTTTAAACTCCAGCTCATGAATATCCTGAGGAATAGAATTAAAATGAGTTTCCATGGCGTAACGGGAAGAAATATTTGCACCATGCTCACCTGGTAGAGATCTACCACATCCTCCTCCCCTGCCCCTCCCCCTCTGTTTTGGCAACAATGTAGAGTCACAGGAGTGTTCTTCAATTTCCTTGTAGGGGTTTCTTCTACCTGCAAAGGGCACAAAGACTCACTCGATCCTACCTAGGTGAAACCCATATACCAAAAATTCCAAACAAATGACCTAGATTTGATCGAAAACACACTAGAGAGAGGGTGGAAAAAGCTTCTTCAACGAGGGTCTCAAACTCTTTACCATTGACTACACCCGAGTATACCCGAGGACCTAAAAAAATTCACATCCAAAAGATCGTATACCACTCTAAACCACACTACCCAACCACATTACTTTATATTAATTTAATTAAATAATTATTTAATTCTTAATCTTTAAATTATAATAATATTTTTATTTTTTATAATAATAATAAAAAATTACTTTTCTCATAAGATGAAAACTTTTCTAAAATAAATTCCAAAATTTGGAATTTAATAATACAAATTTATGTTATATATATATATATATATATATATATATATATATATATCATTAGAAATTCCAATAAAAATATTCTTATACATATTCAAACTTTAAACCTATTTTTAAAAATAAATTTAAAACATCTTAACTATTTATTCATTCATTATTGCATTTACTCATATTATATTATATTTATTTAGTGTTAGTTATTATCTTTAAAAATGCATATTAATTAGTCTTAAAGATGTGGCCCAATAATCAAGTGAGAAAGTCTTGTCCTACAAATTTTATGGTCCAATCAGAAACAAGACTATATATAAAGTATGCTTCTAAAAAGCAAGATTTTTTGAGTTGAAAAAAATACACATTACAAATATTATGGTCCACTCCAAAACAAGAATATATATAATGTATGCCTCTAATCCAAACTATTCCAAACACAATTTTTCAAGTTGAAAAAAAAATCACATTTTCATGTTAAAAAAAAACAAATAAAAAAAACAAGCACATTACAAATCTTGTGGTCCACTCCGGAACAAGAATATATATAATATATGCCTCTAATATAAACTATTCCATATAATGTATGCCTCTAATCTAAACTATTCCAAACACAATTTTTCAAGATGAAAAATAATCACATTTCCATGTTAAAAAAAATAAAAAATAAAAATAAACAAATTTGAGGTTGAATTGCCATCAGAACAATCAAATAGAATTTTCCTATACTATCTATGATTACAACATCTCATAAGTCACACCAATTCTTAATTGTCAAAAATTTTGCATTCTTAAGTCACACCATCTCTAGTAAGTTAGTTACACATGCACATCAATGGTGAGGGACTAGGCTCAAGCCAGGGAAGAATCGAGATGTGCATGAATGTGCCAGTTGGTTAAAACGGCGGATCTATGTATGAAACACAGCCACGAAATGCTGTACATTTTTTAATCAGAGGCAACAATGTCAACGATGATGTCGTGGGAGAATGTGATGGCAACCAATATTTTTCAGTCTATTGGCCCATTAATACTCTCAAGAGTACTAATGGGCATGCCATGCCATGCCATATCATACCTGTCCTTAATACACTGTAAGTACAGTTTCGGGAGAAGGACCGGGACATAGGCTTTGTGCTCAACCGTGTACATATTTTCCCCGACGAACAGTTTCCGATTAACAAGAGATAGTTTATGTCTATGTATGTATTCTCGTACATCATCCATGGCATGATGATCAGAGATTTTAATTTTCAATTTGCGTGGCCATTTTATTTTGAATTTGGCCTTCTATAGTGTGCGTCTCATCTGATAGTGGTAGTGCTGGGAACATCAAATTTATATCCTCTGGATTATGCACTCCTTGTATTATCGGTGACATCTTCATGCCATGAACTCCCCAGACCTGTGAAAAGTATTGTGTGCAGGAATTTTGTTCAATACATGCGGGGCATTCGCCATGACCCTCCTCATCTCTTTCGTGGCTTAGATGTCTCACAACGCGTTGCAGAAAGAGAGGGAAAGCGTTATTCTCAGCATGAAATTGCCGAGAGTCCCCTCAGACTCAGTGAGAACAAGATAGCAGCTAGTTTTTTCGATTCTGAAAGGTCGAACCCAGGAAAGCTTCTGCAAGTTTGGAGGCTTGTATTCACTGAAGATGAGAAAATGAAAAAACGTGCAGAGAAATAGAAAAAAATGGCTTCAAAAGTTGTGGGAGAGGGAGAATATTCGGAAAAGCTTGCAAGATTTCGTGGCTGAGATGCAGACGCTAATGACAACGAGAAGCTCCAGTGGGAAATCATAAATCGGGAATATAGAATCGCGATTTCAATAATTATTTGTAGTTTTGGGTGTACCACTAATATGTGAATATGCTCTTGAGGCGATAAAAGAAATGATAGTACCAGTTAATTACAATTTTATACAAGTGTGCATTAGTCTTTCAACGTTCTATATAGATGTACTTGCAGGTCCATTATGTGGGTTACTGTGAGAAGTTAGAATTTTTAAATTATACTCGTTTAAGAGTCAGCACTTCAAATTGTAATTAGTCGTTATCAAAATTAACAAAATGCCTAATTATTTGTCTGATTATCATATAAAATAATGAGTTAACAGGTTGTTGGATCTTTGGATTCCATGTTATTCGTTTTTTTCGAAAAAGATGGACAGGGTGATTCTTTGCATTCACAAGTGACAAAATTAATAAAAATTTAAATCCCGTTTTAATTACCTCTTAGAGTTATTGAATTCAGCTAAATCATTTTTTGGAGGTGAAGTTGTAATATATTGTTTTTTAAAATGTATTTTTTTATTATTTATATAGTTCTTTTCTCTTGCAAAAGTGTGGGGTATTAGAATTGTGGAGAATAGAAGGCAATAACAAATTTCATAAACTCTAATTATTTAAATCAAAGTATTTTTCCATTGATCATTGACAATATAGGGAAAGTTTATTGTATGATAGATATTGAATTTATGGAAAGTTTACTTTTTGATGGATATTGGTGAAAGAATAATTTTGTGTGATATCTTTTTAAAATAATGAATAAAAACTGGTTTATATTAATTTATAATAATTAATTAGTACATATTCATTTGAATAGTGAATTTAATTAATAAAGAGGAGTCAAACTTTTAATATCAAAATTATTTTTGAAATGCAATTTAACTTGAAAGAAAATTGTACCTTTAGAGATTTTATATATCTAATTGTTTGATAAACTTATATATATATATATATATATATATATATATATATATTAGCCACAGATGCAGCAAGCATAGAGGATCAAATTTCTTGCTGGAAAACCTCTTTTAGAGTGCAAAACTTGAAAAAGGTTTACACGTCAAAATATTTGATCCCTCTTGATGTTTGATATATCCATGGTTATAATGGATCTTTATTCATTCTCTCTCCACACAGAATTGCATTTTTTAATGCATAAACGTATTCAATATTTGGAAATCAATTAGTAAAAGAATAACAAAGACCAAAATGTGAAATAGTGAAACCACTTAAAATAGATGACATTATTTATATTAAAGTTTTTTTTTGTAATTAATATGTTTTTAAATATATATATATAAATTTATTAAATTAATTTAATTTCAACAAATACAATTACTTTATTCCTTTGGGTATTGAAATATTTTGTTATGGTTAATATTTTGTTTTCCTCCTCCTTTTTTCTATATATACATATGTATATATTTAAAAGTAATATTAAAATAAATTAACTAATTTGAATATTCAAATAGTTTATTCAAATTTTATATTGAAATATCATATACTAAAATTGATATTAAAATAGTTTATTCAAGTTTTATATTGAAATATTTGTAAAAGTATAAGAATTATATATATATATATATATATATATATAACTTTTAATTACTTTATTTCTTTTAAAAGCTTATATAAAACTATGTTTCTTCACATGAACATCAAAATATTTTATTTATGGCTAAGAGTGAGAATGAAACAATTTTACCACATTTGCTAAGTGAAATTAAGAATATTGATGTTTTATAATGTTTTTTATTAAAACTAACCAATGATATATATTCATTTTTATTTTTTTATTATAGTTGACATTGTTTTTTATTTAGAGAATATTTTACCTTTATTTTTAAAAGCCACATGTAGTCTTACATCATCTACATCATCTTTGTAGAATGAGATTGGTTTGCCTGTTATAGCTTTTTATTGTTTAAACTATATTTTTGAATGCATAAACATATTCAACTTCTTGAAAATCTCTTTGGGCACTTGGAATGTGCAACCTACACAGGTTAAGCTAGTAAACCCAAAAATCATGTTTTTAGACACAATTGACTAAAAGACATATCTAAAAAGGTGCCAAAATATAGAATAGTGAAACTAATTGAATTGTTTTAACCATAAGAATCTATGTCTTTTAATTGTTTTATATAATAGATACATGGTTGACATATATATATATATATTCTTTTGTAAGTAAAATTTCATTAGATTACTAAGAATTTACATAGAGTGCATGCATATCGATTCTTCAATTGACAGTGTCTAAATTGAGCATATGCAAAAAAAAAACATATCTAACCTGGGACTAGCATTGTGCATGTCTTGGGGGTGACCATTTTCCCACAGATGGGAAACTAGATGAAGTTCCTAAATGTCATGAAACTAGTTTATATCTACAGAAAACACAACTAATATGCAAATGAGTAACAAACATTGAAAATATTTTTCTTGATTCTTGGTAGTAGTCAAATCCATGCCAAGAGTTAACTTAAGGGATCATCACGACATTCCATCAACCATAATGGTATTTCCCATTCGATAAGCATCATGTTGAAGTCGGTGTCTACATCTCGTTGCAGTTTCTCTTTGGCCTCTTTCACTATTTTCCTACTTCTGATGGCCTATTCCTTCACAATGTTGCTGAATGACCTTTATTTTGCAATGGTCTTTCCCATCCAAAAAATTAGCCCTTACTTCTCAGGATTGGGTGGTTTTGCACCTTGAGAAATCAAGTCTGGAGAACTCAAAGAAGAAGAGTTTGAGCCATCTTGAGCCTTTCCATGGAGGTTCGAGACAATATTATCTTGAACTCTTTCCAAGAGAATCCTTCTTGCCTTCGCTACGTTCTTCTTCCATGCTGCTAGATCTTGAGCATCTACTACTAGATCTTGAGAATCTGTTGTTGCAGGCTTAGGAATATCACTATCTATGAAATCCTTTAGCTTGTTGTCTTTGAACACTGCTTTTATCCTATCCTTCCAAGCTATGTAACTTGAACTACCCTCAAGGGCATATTCGAGTCTCAATCCAAAGAAAGATTCCTAGGCAAGCTTGGATCAATACTTAACTAATTTCTTGGCTTTAGGAATCCCTATTTCCTTGCCCACATTCCTATGGAATTAGGCCCCTATTAACAAGGAAATTCCCCATAATTATTGTGTAATACATCAAGGCTCTTCCTCTGGATCCATGCACCACTTGTAAATTTTTTTTATTATACAACTGATAGTACACTTCCCTTTAACTCCAATCTCAAGCAGGTCTCTCTCATTGTGTACACAACCGAATGTGGCCTCTGAAAATTCAACCACTGAATCAGATCATCCTCGTTAATGTCCTCCATTTTCCCTTTTCCCGCCTTCCCTGCAAAGCTTAGCCGAAACTGGGCTATATGGGCTTCTGTGTCATTTTTCTCATGTGCCTTAGGTGAGTAGGCTAGGGGTATTCGAAAGTATTAATGAGAATTACCTAGCAATGACCCAATGATTTTACGCTCCGAGCGATGAACTGTTGTAACAGGTTCGACATCTAGGAATTGAAGAAAATGGTTGTTATCTTGTTCTTACTGAGTCTGATGGGACTCGGAAAATTCATGCCGAGAACAATGTTGTCCCCTTCTTTCTACAATGCATTGTGAGATATTGAATCCGCAACGGAGTTGAGGAGGGTCATGGCGAATGCTCCACATATATTGAACAAAACTCAAGGCACACCATACTTTTTCACTTGTCTATAATATGCACATTGTCATGAAGATGTTAGTGATAATAAAAATCAGTGTGATCCCAAGGATATAAATTTGAGGATACCCAACGCTACCAAATGTGGAGAAAAAATGACAAAATTCAAAATAGAGTGAGTGCGCATCCATCTCGGTGGGAAAGTTTAAATCTCGGATCCATCATGCGCATGGTGGATCATATGGCATCGACATAATCCATGGATGATGAATGTGAATACGTAAAAAGACAACAGTCCATTTCCTATTAATAAAAAACTATCCGCTGGGGAAATTATGTACACGGGTTGGCCTCCAAAGTTGATGTTTGAGCCCTTCTCTCAATATTATCCTTTATGGTGTATTAATGGCTCTATAGCCTTAGAAATATTGGTTTCCATTTTCTAGTGGACCGTATATCAGAAGATGTGCTCAATTAAATTGCAATCTGACATGGTCTCAGGATCTGAGGTCGCTGTGTTTTAATTCTGACAAAATCTCCAGGGTCTCTGCTCACTGAGTTTTAATGATATTTCATTCGAATCTATCAAATATGTTGCATACCCTATTCAACCGTAACAAATATTTTTGGCGCTATAGTTCTGATCTAGGTGGCTCTAGAGACTCACATAGGGCAAAGAGGGCTTTTGAAAGCTCAAAAATCAAAGTTTTCGGATTGCTTTCGAACTAGGACTAGAGCATAGATCTCGACGTTCTGATTGCAGTGGTGTGAACGGTTTGTCAACCTGAGCTCGTATGCGAAAGCTAGAAGCAATCAAAGTTTTGGGTTGACTTGGATGACTTGGCAGCTTAAGGAGGCAACAAATCTGCAGCGATCCGGCCACTAGATTTCGGTCGGATTCTGGGCAAAATTGCGGGACATTTGATTTGTCTCCTTCAGCCTATTTTTGGGTATTTTAAAAATTTCTTATTGTTGTTAAATAACGAAAAAAATATGAAAAATGGGGGTGGCGGGCCACCAACCCCGCCACCCACTCCACGGTACGTCATATTATAAAAATATAAATATCATGATTCGACGGGCTGTGGCCCCCACCGAACCATTGGAAACCACATCGTATATAACACAAGCATTGTAACGGGGGCGGGCCACCGGCAGTGGACCCGAACCCCACACCACATGTGACACATATCAATGCCACCGTTAAACATATGGTTCTGGCGGGTGTCGAACCTGCCCGGCTTAATAGTCAGCCAGCCTGCTGGCGAAACCCTAAACCAATGCAAAATTAAAACAAAAACATGCCCATTTTAATCTTTGTTTTATATGCAAACAACACTTTTCCAATTCGGTTGGGGTTGATGGGGTTGGAACCCCTCACCTTCGACTTGACAAGCCTGCCCACAACCAACCGCCCAACGGGCTCGATATTGTTGAATCTCCCACAAATTTCAATATAAGCCCTCATTTTTACTAGTGTGGGCAGAGCAAGTTGGAGAAGAGGAGTGGCACAGATTTCAAGGGCAGAACCATGAGCCTAGACAATAGGGAGTAGAACCATGATTGAGCTCAACCTTTAGGGGGGCGAAATTTTTCCAATGTCCAAATGGGATAAACTTTGTGTCGATTTTGCAGTATTCGACGCCACGAATCTAATGGTGTATTCAAATTTTCTATTTGACCATTCCATTTTTCGGCCACTTTTCAAAGTGGAATTGTAGGTGTTGGCATTCAATGTGTGAGCAGTCGTTTTCAGGATATTCGATGCCACGGTTGATGGTACATCCAAATCCAGCAGTTTATCATCATTTTCTTCAGATAGCTCCAAGATATGAGGTATATACCGTGTGATCATTTACTTCTTTTTCTCTTTGCTATGAGATGCATTTTGTTGTATACATCCATGTTTGATGTTTGATGCTTGATGTGGGATCTTGTTTTGTTCTTGATGTGAGATTTAATTTATGTCATGGATTGTTTTATGTTGTTTGAGATCCCTTTGTTGCCATGTTGGCGAGATACTCATTGTCACATGTATGTTTGATTGAGATCCCTTTGTTGCCATGTTCGGCAGGATACTCGTAGTCATCATCCATTCAGTGAAATTGTCGTGCTGATAGGAGTCCTTTTTGTGAATGAGAGTTCATGTAGTGGAACATCTCGTGGAGAGGTCCAGCCACTCCTATGTGAAGGAATTTTCCTTGTATGACGGAGAAAAAATACCATCCATGTACATCATCACTCTTTCCAGCACTTAATGCAGCGGCCTACACCATCTTGACACTGAGCCCCAGAGACGTAGTCCCTCCTGGACAAACTCCGTTATCAATATCTTGTGTTTCTAATGCTCGTTATGTTTCTCTTCTTTACAACATGCAGAGATGTTCTTTTATGTTCATTGATGCTTTGATGCAATTCTAACACATCAGCCGAAGTAAAAGGTCTTGGTTAAAAAGGTATCAATAATTTAATTGGATCAAGTTCCAATAATGCACTGGGATAACTACGGTTTTTTGGTTTGGCGGCAAGGCAGATTCTTTGGCTCTCGTGGATTTCATCTTTTGAACGAGAATATTTGTATACAACTCTCGGCCGAAACATCACGACGATACGATGAATCTTCACAAGATTTCGTCGGTTGACGGTAAAATGTTTCGATTAAACTTCTCACTCGAGATTCTATTAAAATTTCAGGCGATAAGTTTAATCGAAACATTTTACCGTCGACCGACGGAATCCTGCGAAGATTCATCGTATCGTCGTGATGTTTCGGGCGAGAGTTGTATATAAATATTCTCGTTCAAAAGATTAAATCCACGAGAGCCCGAGAATCTGCCTTGCCGCCAAACCAAAAAAACGTAGTTATCCCAGTGCATTATTGGAACTTGATCCAATTAAATTATTGATACCCTTTTAACTAAGACCTTTTACTTCGACTGATGTGTTAGAATTGCATCAAAGCATCAATGAACATAAAAGAACATATCCGCATGTTTTAAAGAAGAGAAACATAACGAGCATTAGAAACACAAGATATTGATAACGGAGTTTGTCTAGGAGGGACTACGTCTCCGGGCCTCGGTGTCAAGATGGTGTAGGCCACTGCATTAAGTGCTGGAAAGAGTGATGATGTACATGGATGGTATTTTTTCTCCGTCATACAAGGAAAATTCCCTCACATAGGAGTGGCTGGACCTCTCCACGAGATGTTCCACTACATGAACTCTCATTCACAAAAAGGACTCCTATCAGCATGACAATTTCACTAAATGGATGATGACTATGAGTATCCTGCCGAACATGGCAACAAAGGGATCTCAATCAAACATACATGTGACAATGAGTATCTCTCCAACATGGCAACAAAAATATCTCAAACAACATAAAACAATCCACGACATAAATTAAATCTATGTGGATTTTCTACATTTTCTCTCGCCCAAATCCCCATGAAGAGCATGGTCATGGAAATTGTTGTGGCTAACATTCCAGTGGTCTATACCATGTCACCTTCTAGATCTTGGGCTAGAAAATTAGGCAGAATCTTGTAGGTGTATTTATCCTATGCAACCATATTTTTATTGGAGGTCAAGAGAGGAGACTGTATAGAAAGTCTGAATTCCTATATGTTGTAAGTGATGCCAAAAGGTCTAAGAATCAACCTCTATATTCCATAGAAGAATTCATTAGCTCTTACAACCTATACATGAACCTAAAGATGATGCCATAAGTAAACGAAGTCCCTACTAAGATTAAATAGATACAGGACAATTTTGTACAATTATCCAAAACAAATAAATGAATAAACATCTTTTAAAATATTTCATATACAACAATAACTTATTTTTCATGAACTTTGTATATTCTATATTTATAGTATGTTAAATTATGTTTATTTTACTTTCATATAGATAAATCAAAACTATTATTTTTTAATAAAAACTTAAGATTTATATTTTCATTAAAACTTAAATCAAAATAACAAAATAACAATTATAATTGAATAACAATTATTTTCAAAAAATAAATATAAACTTCTCAATAATAAATTCTAAATAAAAAAAAAATACTCTTTGTATTTATAGAATATACATATATATAATCTTTAACAAATAAATAAAATAAATATTATATTTATTTATACAAAATTTCATTCAAAATTAACACTATAATCCACTTTACCTTAATTATATAAAATTTCAACTTATAAATTTCAATAAAACATAAATATATTAATAAAAACACAAAATATTAATATAATAAAAAGATAAAATAGAAAATTGCCTTTATCCATAATACTTTTTAATCTTTTAGTTCTTCCCAACTAAAAGATTAAAATTGTACGTGTATATTTATAGCCTTAATAAGTGCCATGGGTGCATCATGGCAAAGCTTATTTTTCAGTCTATCGGCCCATTAATGCGCCGAGGGATGAAATCCTCACCGTGGGATGATGCACTGCTTTAATCTGACGGTGGGGATTTCATCCCTCGGCGCATTAATGGGCCGATGGACTGAAAAATAAGCATTGCCGTGCATCATCAGCTCATCAACATCACCCGAGGGCGCGAATAAATTTCAAATGTGCAGGCATGCGTTGTATGGATGAGTATGGGATGAACGTACCGCAGATGGCAGCATATACATGTGTTTTGGAATGTGATGGACATATGGAAGATAGCAACATGATGCATGTGATTTGGACCGACCAGAAACAAAGATATATTTTGCAGGAAAACATAATGGATGTCAAGATGGGTGCGCTCACAAAAAGAAATGTCAGATGTCAGAAGCAGTTATTTGTATATTAAATATCATATAGCCTGATGCAGCGCGTACTCATTTAGAGTCTGCATGGTTATGGCTGGCATGACCATGGCATGTCCATTGGTCCTTTTGGAGTATTAATGGGCGTATAGACTTAAAAATAAGGCTTTCCGAATGTGATACTCTCTAGGCAACAATGATGCCGTGGGAGAATGTGACACTGTCCGTGCTAAAAGGTTAGATATGTATATAATATAGTTGACGTGACTGTTTGAATTTCTTCACTTGTAGTTTCTTATGCTTACAACGCAATTATAATTTTTATTATTTTCAACCAGTTAGATATATTATTCTTTAGCCATTACATACACTTTTTGCTCAATTTCTTTGTTATGTACTCAATATGTTTCTTTAAATATTTTTAATTTCACGTTGGATTGTACCCTTCTCTTTTAAAATAATTTATTTTTATTTTAATTAAATGGTTAATCATTTTTGAATTTTTATTCCACGATGTTAATATTTTCTTTCATGTTAAAATTATTTTATAGTTTTTATTTTTTTAAATACAAAGTATTATTCTTTTTTAAAAATTAACATTTGATACCATTTATTTCAAAAATCTACATAAATTAAATAAGGTTTTGAGGATATAATAATTTTTTTTGATAATAACATCAATTAAATAAAAAGTACAAGTACTTAGGATAAGTTCAACGTGAGTTGATTGAACATAGAGTGAAAAATCATATGCATAGCATGTTTATTAGAAGAGTTGAGTAGAGTGTCTGGTAGACATGTTGATTATCACTGAAATTTGTCTTGCTTAGTGTTGGGAGCACTCCCTGAGAAGGAGTTGTGGGTACATATACTCAAAATAACATCAAGCTTATGGTCCATTTCTTCTAGTTTATCTTCAAATTTAGCAAGCTTGTGAATGCTATATTGTTGGTAATTGAGGTAGTTAGCAAAAATGTACCCAAAAAGAATTTTGGTATGCCGTTAGACATTGACAACCTGCCTATAATTGGTGTATCAAGAGCGTGTGGATGTGCCCATGTTAGTAATCCACTTTTGTGTTTTAGCATGCACATATTGATCTGGGGTACATCTATGCTCTTGTGGGACAAAGGCTTCATATCAAGCAATCTCCTCATGGACCAGGTCTGTGATGATTTTTTCATTGTTGGCTTGGGATTCCCTGGCCTGGTTATAGGCTCTTTGCTGAGTGGCAGGAGGTAGATTGTTGGATGAGGGAGTGGAGGCAGAGAAGAATCCTCTGCCCCTTCCTCAATGAGAGGTTGCAGGATTGGTTCAAGTCATGTTGATGAGAGGGGGTTGACTTAGATGAAAAAGAGTGGATGAGGGATAGAAAGGGGATGCTTTGAGGTAAAAGAGGGTCACAAGAGATGGCAAATAATAGAGGGTCAGAGAAGAGAATTGTAAAGGAGAACAAAATAGAACATTAGAGAAATTTTGAGGTCTAAAATAGGTTTAAAAAAAAAGTGTAGAACCAAAATAAACTTTATAAGAAATAACAAGATTCAATTTGATGATGTTAGACACGGTGGATGCTTCCCAATTGTTAGAGTAAAAACTCAAAACTAGTAAAAATAAAATAAATAAATAAATAATACTACTTTTTCAACTTATCTCTGTATGGTTTTACTGAAATTTTAAGTGGGAACACTCATTGGATGCAGAACTTAATTACTCATCTAAGGAGTACCCTTGTTTCATACTTTCAATGGACCTTTCTACATGAAAAATGAGAAGTACATTAAAAACATGATCGCAATTACGTGTTTTCATGTATTTCACATTTTTCGTGTAGCAAGGTCCATCAAAAGTACAAAACATTGGTACTCCTTAGATGATAAATTAAATTTTGCATCCAATATGTGCTTCCACTCGAAATTTGAGTAAAACTGTAAGGAGATAAGTTAAAAATACGAGTTGAAAAGGTAGTTTTTTAATTTTTCCCTCTAAAATTTGGTGATGTAATCTAATCTTATTTTATTATTTCAAATATTATTTTATAATATTCTTTAGGAGACCCATTTTATAGCTCAAAATTTCTCTAGTGACAATGAGCTTGACAATAAGGAGACTAGATTGTGAATGAAACGCGAGGGGCTAAGAGAGATGAAAAATGAATAGAAGGTGGGATGGAATTGAGCTACTAGATAAGGAGACTCCAATCCACAGTCCAAGATGGCCAAGTAAGGGAACAAATAGCAGTAATTCGATTAGGAAGGAATTAAATTGGATTGAAAATGACATTAGCTTGTTGTTGTAGGAGCTTGCGTTGAAGAAATTGATGGCCCAATTTGCTATTAATCGAATTGTAGGTCACCCCAGGTTGAACTCCCCGACCAGAGAGGATAATATGAAAAGGCATCTTTGCATGATCTTGATAAGGGAGTGAGGGTGTCTTTATTTTAATAATTTTTCTAAGACCAAGAGAGCACATTTTATGCATCGTTAGAGAGCACTATGATTACTTTAGAGAGATCATCAGCTGCTAATATTTGCATTCAAGATTATATGTCTTACCAAGGTGATTATGATGGGATGTGCTCCTGATAGACACATCCTGAGAGGATTGAGGGTGGGTTGATCAGGTGCTCAATATTAAGCTCAAAAAGTTAAGTGCTTAGAATTGATTAGAACTTGAACTACAACAACAAGCTCATCGCCGAGAATTCGACACAATTCGTTTCATCAAAAACCAACTCCGTATGTGAAAGTTATAGCCTGCTGTTCATTTTCCTAAACAACTAAAAAATTTGTAGAAGTGACAGAATGGTGACATCGCAACCTAGTCATTAATAGGATATTCTTGGAATATTCTTCCATTTCGCCCAATGACACTATGCCAAGTGTCAATATGTGGATGGTTGCTATGTGGGTGACTTGTTTCAATTTCATTGGATGTGGGAGGAACCAGTGGCATGAGGACACATGGCTAGCCCGAAGGTTTCCACGTGTCCCCTTCCAAGTTCCAAATTTCAACTATGCGTAAAGTCCGAATTCCATATTCCAAAGGTCGAAATATATATATTTTGGTGTAAAATTATTTACATAGGCGAAAGGGCGTAGGTCATGGTCGACCCCGTGACCTCCCCCACACCAACACATCACAACACTAATAGACCGTAGATAAGTTCTTACCATGTACATATGCTGGTTTATATTTTTTTCTATATATATTGACAAGCAGGCGGAGGCGGGGGCTAGCCCCCTGACCATGGAACCTTCGGCTACGACTACGAGCGGAGTTTAAGACTTAAACAAGTTTATTTAACCCTCAAAAATTGTTTAATGTGCTAATCACATATTAATTTAGATTTGTGTTAAATTCATTTTTAGCGCTAACCAAACTTATCCGCTAATTAAACTCTTGCTTAATAGTTAATTAATTCAGCTTAGTCAGCGGCGAAGTTTGCAGAGTCATCCATTTGTGGAGGGACTCCAAATTTAACTGCGCTAACTTGATTTCCCTCAAGTTTTGGTGGAGATTCCCAGAGAAAAATTGAATGAAGAATAACTTTTGAAAATTTTGACCATTTTTGGCTCAGAAAAAGTCTATCCTAGCATATTTCGATGTTTTGAGCATGTTGGAGCAGGTTTCAAGAGCAGTAGGGATTGTAAACAAAACGTTTTGCCATTTTTAGCTAATACAGAGGCCCAATCCATGGAAGCTGGACCAAGGAGATGTAGCCAAGAAGGGGTGAACTCCTTCATCAAAAAAATGTGTTAATGTATCATTTTGATGGTTTGTTGTACTTTTTACTGTTTTTGTTCAAATTATGTTTTAATGTTATTATGCTCATGAATTTAACATAAAACTCAATACATTTGCCCGCTTTACACTCATAAACACCTGAAGAAACCTATGCACATGAAGCAAAATATCAAGAACTTATTTATAATTATGAAGATGAAATTAGCACAGAAAAACTATCATTCAAATTCAGATCAAGGTGGTATCAGAGACAGGTTATTTTCTTGATTTTCTTAAGTTTTGTGCAAGTAGGTTTTTAATGGTTGCAAATTTGTGATTCTTACAAGGTTGAATTTGTATAGAAGAGAAGGGAAACTATTGGTTGCTGGTCCCAAGGTTAGGACCAAAAGAAGGAGAGCCACAAGGCCACCATCTCCACTTAAAGTTTCACTCCCAGCTACACCTAAAGCACCTCAAGTTTTATCTCTAGCTGAGATTGAGGAGGTACAAGTTGCACCTGAAACTGAGCTTTAATCCATAGCCATCATGTCAAGTGTAGGAGAGATTGAAGGTATTTTAAAAGAGGAAGCATTCAAGAACGCTTTCTATGACCAAATTGAGAGGATTAGGATCCTCTTTGAAGAGAGGAATACCAGGATGGTTGGAGATTTTTCTAAGTCTCCACATGGAGAGGGGACCTCAGAAGACCAAAAGGATGAATAAAAGGATTCAAAAGGTAGTGGAGGACAGCCTACTCCATCTCTACCATCTCCATCATCATCCTCCACTTCCACCACAAAAACCACCCATGCTCACTCAAAAACAGCAAAAGGAAAAACTCCCTTACTCAAATTGGACATTAAGTTTGAACTTCCCATGTACAATGGTGAGGTAAATGCAAATAAGTTGGACAATTGGATTTATCAATTCGAGGTTTATTGCATAATTCAGAACCTACAAGAAGATGACATAAAGATCCAGTTGGCTTCATTGAGGGTAGAAGGAGTAGCACTAATGTGGTGGGAAGCAAAGACTCAAGAGGAAATGAAAATCCATGGTAAGATATCCATTTCTTGGGTTGAGTTTATTTATTCAATTAAAAGACAGTTTTATCCTTTAGCTTACATGCCAAAATCCATTATGAGTTGGAAAAAATTTAGGCAACTCAAGGGTTAAACAGTTCAAGAATATACCTAGGGGTTTAGGAAAAGGGATTTGTTGTTAGGAATAAACTTGACCTCCCAATACACTCTATTGAAATACATTGGGGGTATACATTCTTATATGAGACACACTATCCTTATGTCTAACCCAAGAAATTTAGATGAATTTTGTGTGTAAACCACACACCTTGAAGCAAGGGGAAAGAACATTCAGGAATATGGTAGTAAGAAGAAGCCATTCAAGGGTAAGGAGAAAGAGAGGGGAGGAAAATGGAAGAGAAATAAGAATGCAAGTGTTAAGAAATAAGGGGAGAAAACAACATGCAAAAATTGTTCCAAAGAGGGGCATGATGAAGCCCACTGTTGGAAACTA
The DNA here is from genome assembly GCA_034641835.2 of Pinus albicaulis. Lineage (NCBI taxonomy): Eukaryota > Viridiplantae > Streptophyta > Pinopsida > Pinales > Pinaceae > Pinus > Pinus albicaulis. The sequence goes on along the minus strand of CM076579.1, from coordinate 991,350,418 downwards.
CATCTTGAGCTAAGGCCTAAGAAACCAAATAGCAAAGGGAAACAAATGATGACTGCTACCACAGAACATGATCTTGGATCTGATTCTGGTGATGAGACTAAGATTACAACCATTGTCACAAAGGGAAAATAAGCCATAGCAAGCACTAGTTCCTCAAATTGTCACAAAAACACTCCAAATGAAGAAACAAGGATAGAGTTGTTCCATGTAAGGGTGATCTCAAATCATACAAATATTAATGCATTATTTGATAGTGGGTCACAAGTGAACTTAATCTCAGAAGACTTGGTCAAAAAGCTTAACCTTGAAATCGTACCTCATCATAAGTCATATCCTCTGGGTTGGATAGTCAATAATGAAAATTTATAGTTTACAAGGAAATATATATTCATATTTGCCATTACCCCAAATTTTATTGATGAAGTTGAGTTAGATGTGGTTCCACTTGAATTTTTAGGAACTATCTTGGAATGCCCATATTTGTATGACAGGAAAGCATTCCTTTATTTCCATGAGAACAAATATCATTTTCTGAAGTATAGGGTGGAGTATATTGTGAGAGCTCATTGAAAAAGTTGAATATTTCTTTTCTTAATGTAGGGAAAATGGAGAGACTAGTTAATGCAAGTAAAAATTGTGTGCTTCTGATGATCAAGAAAAATAATGATATGGAATATAAATATTTTGAAGGTTGTGATGACAAATTAAAATATTATTTGTTTGATGTGGTAATTCAACATGGAAAGATGTTTTAAGAGCCAAATGGGTTACCTCCAAAGAGGGGAATTCAACATGAGATACAATTACAGCAAGATGTTCCACTTCCAAACATTGGCATGTATCACATGTTGATAATGGAGAGCATGGAAATCAAGAATAAAATTCAAGAATTGTTGAATAAAGGTATCATACGCCCATCTACTTAGCCATGTGGTTCACCGATTGTCTTGGTGCCAAATAAGGACAGGACTTGGTGCATGTGTGTGGATTTCCATGCACTGAATAAAATCACTGCAAAGAATCACTATCCACTCCCAATAATTGGTGATTTTCTTGATTAGTTAAGGTATGCAAAGTATTTTACTAAGCTAGACTTACGAAGTGGTTATCCTCAAGAAAGAATAGCTAAAGAGGACATTTGGAAACCTACATTTAAAACTAGGCAAGGATTGTTTGAGTGGCTTGTTATTCCATTTGGTCTTACCAATGCTCCAGAAAATTTCGTCAGAGTTATGAATGATGTATTGAGAGTATTTCTAGATGATTTCATCCCTTTTTACTTAGATGATATTTTGATATTCAACAAATCAAGAGATGAACATGTCATGCATGTGAAAAAAGTACTTGATGAATTGAAAAAAGAAGAATTATTTTTAAAGATGTCAAAGTGTGAGTTTGGAAAGACTTCCTTACTGTATTTGGGACACATTATTGGAGGGGGTGAGCTGAAGAAATACCCCTCTAAGGTTGAGGTCATTGTGAATTGGCCCAAGCCCAATATAGTGACAGAGGTAAGAAGCTTTCTTAGGGCAGTAAAATATTGGAGGAAATTCATTGCTAATTTTTCTTCCATTGCCAAAATTTGAGTCTATTTCTATACCAAATTTTTATATTATATTTAAATGGTGGGTGAGAACAAGTCTTACATATTATACAGACATATTTTTAGACTTAAGTTATTGAAACACTTCCTTAAAGTCTTAAATTTTTGTGTGTGCCTAATTTATATGCACCATGGATACAATAATCCACTTTCGATTAAATATAAGGCTCGAAACATTAATAAGACATTATTTCAAAATAAAATCCCCATCCACTTGTAATGCTTGGTTTCTTGAAGCTTTCTATATGACTAAAAATATTTCAATGGCTACTGATTGGTGTGGATAATGGATAATGGTTCCATTTTTATTATATAATGCTCTATTTCTTATCATACATAGGGTAGTTAAAGACTCCCCCATGTCGCAACTTTATTTTCTACCCTACTTATTAGCTCAAGCTACCCATTTTCATACTAGGCCAAGATACTAGTTTTATACCCTAGTAGACCAAAACTGGAAGCTTCATCACTCATTTCACATTGAAAATAAGTGATGAAACTCCTCTTGTCCCTTTGCAAGGGCCAATGATATCCTAATGCCCCTTAGAAGAGAGTGATGACTTGTCTAGGTTTCTAGACTTGCTCATTCAGTAGGAGGTAGGAGATAACTTCAAGAAGGTTTTCATTACCTCTTATAATGTCTTGTAGATAGTAAATTATGTATGATATATGGGTTTATATCCATCCAATCCTCTATTTATCAAGTTTATATAATGAATTCATTAATAAAGGAAAAATGAAAAAATATACATCTAATTTGATGCATTAATAATCCATTATTTTTCATAAACTGAAATGTATATTATTTTGTTATATTAGATAAATTGAGCTTATATGAGAATTTTGTATAACCTTACCTATCATTTAAATAGATTATTTTAATATATATTATAAATTGACTAATACAATAACATATAATATATTTAAATAATATAATAATTTGGAATTTTAACCTATGTAATTAATATAACACAATCAAGCTCTTAGAAATGTGGTTTAACAATTAAAATATATACTTCTAATAATAATTTTAACCTATTTATTAATGTGTGTGTGTGCATATATATATTAGTTAGGCTTATTTCTAGTGGTTGGTTATAATGGTTGTTATACCGTCCACCTAGGTTCAATTCCTTGTTGGGTGTGTGCTATATTCTTTCTACAATTCGTCACATGTGCACGGGGGGAAGCCCCTTCTATCGAGGACTTTGGAGGGGGGTGGTATCCCACTTGCATAGGGTCTAGGCAGGGCCCTAGAAAAAAAAATTGGACCCTTTATTAGGTGGGAAGCCCTACCTATGGTTTTGTGCATGGGTTTTGCACATGTCTTGGGCATGATGGTTTTCTATCCATGGTATTTTGTAGATCCGGTCAAGGGAACTATGGTTATGTTATGATATAGGGTTAATAAGCCAATGCTAGAATTGATTTGACATATATATATATATATATATATATATATATATATATATATATATATATATATATATATATATATATATATATACATTGCAACATTGAAAGGAACATAATGAAAAATCAATTCAGCAATCCCAGTTTTTGGATCCACACAAAAATCTCTATGTATATTTGTCTTACGTTTTATGTTCTCGCCATTGTATATTTTATGTGTTAAGAATTTGTTTGTAGGTAATTTTTGTACAAGGTTAATGCCTACATTCGGTATCATAACATTTTTAGCTTCAAGGGGATTCCTTTACTGCTAAGGGTTTTTTCTCGGGTCTGTGGTAGACCCTTTTCATTGAGATATCTATGGGATCGATTCTTGTGGTGAAAGAAGATGGCGAGTAGTGGAAAGATAGAGATCGAGAAATTTAATGGTTAGAATTTTGAGTTATGGATGCTAAAGATGGAGGATATGTAGGTGGATAAAGATCAGTGGATCATGACATATCGGGGTACTAAACCAATGGCAATGTTAGATGAAGACTGGGCGAAGTTGGATTGGAAGGAAAAGGGTGCAATATGGTTTTGTATCTCGTATTTAGTATTGTTGAATGTATCAGGGGAAGCTACATCAAAGGCTTTGTGGGACAAGTTAAGGACTTTGTACCAATATATTTCTGTAGTGAAAAAATTGTTCCTACGGAAAAAATTGTATAACCTAACGATGAAGGATGGAGACTCAGTGACAGAGAATTTGAATGCCTTTAATATTGTGGTAAGAAACTTGTTATCTATTGATATCAAAATTTCAAATGAAGATAAGTGCATTAGTTTGTTGTGTTATCTGCGAGATTCGTGGGATAGTCTAGTTGTTGCAATAGGTACCAATACAATGACCTTGAATTTTTATGAAATAGTCTCATCCTTTTTGTTGGAGCAGATGAGACAGAAATATATGGAGGGTTGGAATGAAGATGCCTTTTCTGTACGAGGACGGTCCCAAAAGAGAAACAAAAATAATTCCTTGAGTAGGCGATAAATATCGAGGAAAACCTGTAAAGGTGTGTTGGAAATGCGGAAAGGAATGACACTTCAAAAAGGATTCTAGATCTAAACCTCCTGAGAAAGGAAAGGGATCTGATGAAGCTCCTTCTGTAGAGGTGAATACCACCTAATATGAATGTTGGGATGTGTACTTGGCTTCTTCTTCAAGTACACATGTAGATCATGAGGGATGGTTAATTGAATCAGGTGCATCTCTCATGTAGATCATGTAGATCATGAGGCATGAGTATGAGAAATATGATGGTGGAGGTGTCTTCTTAGGGGATGATAGGAAGGCCAAAATCATCGGATGTTGAAAATTCAAGTTGAATTTTCAAGATGAAAGGATTATAACACTTCGTGATGTTCTGGATATTCCTGTATTGGCCAGAAATTTGATTTCTCTAAGCAAGATGGATGATGCAAGTGTAAAAATAATGTTCAAGAAGGATAACTGCAAGATGGTTCAGGGAGAACTAGTATTGATGTGGGGATTTTGGATTGGAACTATATAAAATCTTTTGGGTAGAACTGTTACTTATGGATGCAACAGTTATGTGGTTCTTGAAAGTGGAGCATAAAACTTAGTGGTCTTTGGAGAAAAGACCATGCTATGGCATCAAAGTCTTCGACATATTAGAGAGAAGGGCATTCAAATACTGCATGGTAATGGTATGGTAGAAGGTATGTCTAATTCCTCTCTGGACTTTTGATTTCTATGAAAATTGTGTATATGGGAAGCAGAATCGGGTGAGTTTCCCCTTTGGTGCTAAGAGGGTGAAAGGGATACTAGATCTTCTGCACAGTGATCTCTTTGGACCTTTTTCGGTTCCATCACTGGGTAAGTCTCTGTACTATGTATCATTATAGATGACTTCTCAAGGAATACATCGATATATTTCCTCACGAAGATATCTGAAGTATTTGACAGGTTTAAATAATTTAAGGCTCTGGTGGAAAATGAGACATATAAAAGATAAATGTGTTCAGGACATATAATGGTGGAGCATTCTGCAAGAAGGAATTTGAAGTGTTCTATAAGAAGTGTGGTATAACACAACATACGAATACTCCATGCACACCTCATCAAAATGGACTTGCAGAAAGAATGAATAGGACGTTGATGGAAAATTAAAGAAGCATTCTTAGTGGTGCTAGTTTAGGACATGAATTCTCAGCAGAGGTGATGGAGACTGGCAGGGATAATTTTAAGGATGAAAAATGATCTTGAAGTTTAAAAAATTGGCAAATCTCACTAGTGCCTAATATGCGAACTATACAATATTTATTAATGTATTTGTAAATGAATTCAAATTTATAATGATATTATATATATTTTCCATATAATGTTGGCGATTTTTAACATAAAATAATTTTATATTGTAAAATTTGGGCGAATCGTTTTTATAAAAAAATGGGAATTGACAAATCTTTTTTTGGAAAAACCATGGAAAATTAGCCCACTTGCAAATATTAGCCCCTAAAATTTTCCATGGAGACTGCATGTTACTTGGTTAATAGATCACCTTCATCAACATTGGAGGATAAGACCCCACATGATGTATGGTCTGGTAAGAAATACTGTCTTTCACATGTAAGGGTATTTGGTCATGATGCATATGTGCATGTTCCAAAGGAGAAAAGAACCAAGTTGGACAGTAAATCTGAAAGGTGCATCTTTATTGGGTATAAGGATGGTTTAAAAGGTTATAATATTTGGAACCCAAAAACAAGGAATGATGTGTACAACCGAGATGTGGTGTTTAGAGAGTTGAGAATTTTTATTAAACATGAAGTCCTACCAAAGGAACCTGAGAATATAAAGTTTGAGCTAAAGGAGGATGAACCAAATTCTATAGCAGAACAAGATCCAGAAGAGGAATATCCACAAACTCCACCTTTGAGAAGCTTAGTTCTAGAAATAAGGCATCTGGAAATTTATAGTCCATCCTATTTCTGTTCAAAATTTTCTTTATCTATTACTGATGATGATCCCAGGACTGTCAGGCAGGCACTAGATTCATAGGATGGAAAACTATGGAAGGTGGCTATGGTTGATGAAATGGCATCTTTGGAAAAAAATGAGGCTTGAGATATAGTGGAGTTGTCGACTAGAAGGAAACCCATTGTAATAAAATGGCTATTTAAGAAGAACTTGATGAATTCAAAAGGAAAGGTGGAGAAATACAAAGCTCGGTTGGTAGAAAAAGATTATTCCCATGTGACAGGAATTGATTTTGGTTATATTTTTTCTCTTGTTTCCAAAGTAGATTCTATTAGATTAATTTTACCTATTGTTGTTGCACTTTATTTTAAGGTAGAACAAATGGATGTGAAGAAAAAAAAAATTCACGGGGACTTGGAAGAATATATCTACATGAAGTAGCATAAAGGATTTGTGGTGAATGATAAGAAAGAACTGGTATGCAGATTAAAAAAGTATATGTATGCATTAAAACAATCACCAAGGATGTGGTATCAGTAATTTGATATATATATATATATATATATATATATATATATATATATAGGGACTTGGCTTCACCAGAATCAAAGCGGATCACTATGTGTATTTTAAATTAATTGGTGATCGTGTTATTTATTTGGTCTTGTATGTGGAGGATATGTTGTTGAATGGAAATGAAAAAGAAATTATACAGGATTTGAAGACCCAGTTGTCATCCAAATTTGACTGAAAGGATATTGGTGTTGCAAGCTTTATTTTGGGCATGGAAATTAAAAGAGATCGGGAAAAGAGGAAGCTCTAGTTAAATCAGATGAAGTATGTCGAGATAATATTGCAAAGGTTTAATATGAAGGATAGTAAACCGATGAAGGTTCTTATTCCTATGGGTGTAAATTTAACCATTGAAAAATGTCCCAAGACACAAGAAGAGGAAGAGGGGATGTCCCATGTTCCATATGCAAGTGTAGTGGTTATCCTAATGTATGCAATGGTTTGTAATAGAATAGAAATTTCACATGAAGTGGGCGTATTAAGAAGCTTTATGTCAAAAACAGAGTAGGACCATTGGAAAACAATGAAGCGGGTTTTTAGGTATTTGTGTGGCACTAGTGATTATGGTATGTGCTACCAAGGAAGACTAGGATTGGACATAATTTTGGACATATGTGGATTTTTTGGAGCAGATTGGGTTGGAGATATAGATCACATTAGATCTACAAGTGGATATGTATTTAACCTATTTGGAGGAGCAATCAGTTGGATGAGTATAAGAAAGTTTGTAGTGGCTCTTTCAACTACAGAGGTTGAATACATGGTAGCCAGTCATGCAATCAAGGAAGAATTTTTATTGTAGGTTCAAGTATGGGGTTGGCCCAGCCTGCTACAAGGATAGACTATGACAGCCAAAGTGCAATTTTCTTGGCAAATAACCCTTCTTATCATTAAAGACAAAGCACATTGATGTTCAATATCAATTTGTGATGGATATGGTTGAGGACAAGAAGGAGTTCCCAGTAAAGGTGGACACTTTGAAGAATGTTGTATATTCATTGAAGAAGTATGTGAGCACTGAGAAGATTTCTTGGTGCATAGAAACAATGGGCATTGCAAGGCTTGACCAATGATTAAGCTCTCTTGTGACCCATTGTGTGGAAAAGAAAACAACAAGTGGGATAATGTTGGGTGTGTGCTATATTATTTCCACGACTAGTCGCATGCGTGGGGGGGTGACAAGGGGGTGATATCCCCCTGCACGAGGTCTAGGGAAGTGGCCCAATAAAACTTTTTTGGACCCTATATTGGGTGGGTGGACCTACCTATGGTTTTGTGCATGGGTTTTGCACATGGTTTTGGTGATGATGGTTTTTTTCCATCATATTTTGTAGATTCGGTCAAGGGAACTATGGTTATGTTCTAATCCAGTGTTAATGGAATAGGTTTTATGAATACTTAGACATGTGTGTGTGTGTGTGTGTGTGTGTGTGTATTGTAACATTGAAGGGAACATAATGAAAAATCAATCTGGTAGCCCCGATTTTGGGATCGAGAGGAAAATATCTATGTATATTTGTTTTATTTTTTATTTTCTCGCCATTGTATATTTTATGTGTTAAGAATTCGTTTGTAGGAAATTTTTGTACATGGTTAAAACCTACACTCCTTATGCATGACATATGATGAAAAATATTATTGGAAAAGAGGATGATTTCTCTTATTTATCTGTGTGTGTTTGTGTGTGTGTGCGTGTGTGTGTGTGTGTGTGTGTGTGTGTGTGTGTGAGAGAGAGAGAGAGAGAGAGGGAGAGAGAGGTATCAAATGATCACATTATTATTTAATAATGAAAATATATATTTTTACATAAAAATAAATAAACCTATTTTTTATTATTCAAAGAAGATGTAGCGTTAATCAATCATACTGAATTTATGACCTTATCTGAAGAAACCCTTCAATATGATCTAGGCTATCCTTGTTTCCTCTTGGTTACCTCTAGTCTCATCACTTTTATGAATCACTTAAATATATCAAGTCCCATCCCCTTACCTGGAAAATATATGTAATTTTAATCACCCCCCTTGTATACAACATCTTTGGAAACTTGTAAGGGTTCAATCATTCCAAGCTCGATTTCCACTTGTATTATCTTAAGTTTTTATTCTTGCAGAATAATCTTGCTAATTTTGCACCATATGACCTCAGAGGTGATTGGGGCTTAGCCCACAAGCACTTTTCAAAACCTCCATTGGTATTTGGATTTTGATGAATATAGAGGAACCACACTTCAACGACACTGAGATATGTTTTGAATGTTGGATGTGCACAATACACCTTGGATATGTCTCTCCCACTCAAATCATCCTCCAATATGTGAATATGAAAAGGGATAATTTTGCAAAGGACTTGGGTTCCAGCAAGTCAGATCCTCTCTTTGCTGGGTCCCACACCAATTTGGCGATTCGATGGTCGAAGAGACTTGAAAAATGATGATTATTCGAAGGGACAAACATCTCCTCTATTACGTATGTCATAATTGTAGAAGTCTAGGGCATCTAGGACTCAGTTTTGTTTCTCTAACCTTGTCAAATTATTTCTTAGTTTGAATAAATGAACTTGCAACCACTTATAATTCTACTGAACCATCAATTCTTGGTTAAACAATTTGCATCACCATTACACTTTCTGACTCTGAATAGTTTTAAGTTTTATTATCCTCCTGTCCCAACTTGGTTCAACTAGATAAACTTCAAGGTAACTCATAATTCTATGACTCACACTTTGCAACCCATGTTTATCGAATAACTAACCTTAACTCAAACACATAGATATCAACATTAAAATTTCTCCCCCTTTGGCTAATCATACCAAATACTGAACATTAACATTTTTAAATGGTCAAAGTTTTTCCTTTATCAGGGATATTACATAAAGGCACTCAAAAAAATTTCCCAGGGGATCACTCCATGCTTAGGAAGAGGAATTAAACATAGGAATTAATTGAAAAATCAATATTCAATTAGATTCAAAAATATATATTTACGAAGGACTATTATAGACTTCAATGTCTTAATCTATAGAGCTATCGTGCTTTTCCTGGGTTGATTTTTTCTCTGATATGCAAACTCCTTTTTGTCTTTGAGTTCCTTTGACTCTCTCTCTCTCTCTCTCTCTCTCTCTCTCTCTCTCTCTCTCTCTCTCTCATTCCCTAAGCTCTCTATTTGGTAGTATAATTGTACACACATATTTAAACTATTTTATTAACTAGAAAATATTCTAATAAGACCTAAGATGTTTCGAAATATATCCCAAGACCTAAAATACCCAAAACCTTGTCTTTACAATTGTTACCTTTACAAAAGGCCCACTTATACCAAAACACCAACTCATTAAAAAAATTAACAACCCAACTATCCCATATTCTTTTAGAACAAGGGAATTTATAATTACATCAAAAACCTACTATTTCTAATTTATAAAATTTACAATTTGAGGGAAAATATTTCTCTTTGGAAATTTCATGACCCCTTGGGATCTAGATAAAAGTAGATTGCCTAAGGTTGATGTTGTTGCATCAAAATACCTAGGTTTTAAATTTTCATGACCTCTTAGTCATGTGATTTGGTTGTTGCTCCCTCTAGGATCCCAAACATTATGTTGTTTGTCTCCATTGGCTTGCTTTCCTGGTTTTCCTATAGCTATCTCTAACTTTTCAACATCCCATACTCTAGTTTCTACTTCATTCTTTCTTTTCTAATGCAATCTCCTACAATCAGCCATATGTTTTACTTGGCCTCTTACTCTTCTCCGTTGTAACATTTATTTGGTACCTTATTCAGAAACATAACCAACTTCTCCATTTCAGTGGAAATATTATAATCTTTCCAGGCCAAACTATTGACATTATTGTTTTGAAGCAGTCACCCAAAAAAAATCATGGTTTTATACCTTATCACATAACTCCTATGCTTCACTAATAGAATTTGAAATCCCTTCTCATGTCTGGATTATGGAAAACAAACATCCATCCTTTATACATAAAATGAATTTATTACAAAAATTCCTCTATTCACCAATTGCAATTTCTTCTTCATTGTTTCCTTAAAAAAATATACAATCTCATTAATTGCAAGTTGATGGTTATTTTCCAAGAAAATATTATGCACATACTCCTTTACTGAAGATGACGTAAAATTTCAATTTCATCAGATATATTTCTCTCATGCTCCTATTTTTCTCCTCCTCTTGCCAACATTTTCTATATTATTTTTGCAATGCCAACGATCATTGCATTCTATTTGTTATAAAAATTTCCATAATAATTAGATATTTTAGGCACCCAAACCTCTTTTTAGTTCTTGGCTGCATTTTCTATGCAATCTTATTCAACCTTGGGACTATCCAACCAGTATTTTTCATATCCCTTCTCCTGTATATGAATATATTCATAAATCAATTCCTAAGCTTTAATCATTTCTGTAACAACTTTGAACAACTGCCCTTAACCTCCATCATGGCTACAACCCAACTCATTCTCATATGTTGTATTTCCAACCTATTTCAGTTTTTTTCAAGGTTGATTACTCAACCTTATATCGACTTTCTTCTACTTCCTAGAATCATTTCCTGCACCTTCTACATTCTTTTGGACAATCTGTCCATGTTACTCACCTAAAAACACATACAGATAATTAGGTTTAAAAATTTGAGGTCATCTAGCCTCTCTGGCTATGTTTAGCATAAGCTCTTCCTCCTATGTATGGTCCTTCCAGTTGCCTTTATGAGATAGTGGTCTCTCATATTCTTTCATGAGACATTTTAAATTCTATCCTTCTATAATTCCTAGAAACAAATTCTTCCATTGTTCACTATTCTTATGAAAACACTAAATTATTGTTCTTGTTTTTCATCCTCGTGACTTGCAACCATACAAAAAACATAAGTATTAAAATCACGAGGCCTTCTTGCCAAATTTGGTGCTTCTATCAAAAAATCCTTCTATTGTCTTTAACACTTCATGTAGTCCATGAGATTCTCACACAATCTCTCATCAACATCTTCCTCATCCTCTTCTCCAAGAAGTTTTCATTGTTGTTTTTCAAAGTAGTGAACTTAATCCTCCTCTTCAAACTCAGTTGTTTTGAGTTCTTCATTCTCAATAGAGAACTAAACAGGCGCCTCAACTCCCTTCTCATATTCTTCACATATAGCTGTCTATCAAGCCATTTTAACTTCTTCTTAAGGTCCCATTCATATATTTGATATTTCTTCTCACTTGTATTAGTATCCTTATTACATCGGGTACATCTTTCAACTAAGACATCTCTCTGTCAAACTCCTCTTAGCTTATCTATCTTCTGTTGATGCCATTGGCTTTGTATTATTTCTTCGTCTTCTTGTTTTTTTCATCTGAACACTTAACATGACCATGAATGGCCATCCATCTCTCCTTAAACTTATCCATGCTCATTGTGAGCTGCAAGAAATCCTCCTCAAGTCACCTTAGAAAGCTCCTCTCCTATGACCTGGCCTTTTGGTATCACAGATCACTTCGTCTGGAACCTCTTGATCCACCTCTGCTCCTTTAGATATTACACTCTAATCACCTCTCAAGAACTTCACTTGTTATCGTGGAGGAATTAATTTTTCCTCCTTGCCTCTCCAACCTCAATTATAAATACTTTTGATGCAACCTCCTTGCTACAAGGTTCTCTACCACAATTCTTCGTTCCTCCTCTTGATGATGCCTATAATTTCTCAACTCTTTAAAACAATATTTTTAAAGATCGAATTACCTGATAGATATCCTTAATGCTGAGATCATATGTTGTTTAATAAAATTAAATTTTCCCTCTTTTTTGCTACCATTTCCACCAATTATTATTTTCTCATTGCTCCAATATGCTTGGATCACAGTTTTCCCCAAATTTTCTTATCAATTGGCTAGGAATCTCTTAAATGTGTTATGTCCCAGTCCTATTTCTTTCTCGAATATTGTGATTGAAAAATTAATCAACTATCGGTTATTTACTTCGAATAAATATAGAAATCATTACCTCATATTCAAACCCCTTAGTCTCGAGTACCTTTTTCTTGTTTGTTGCAACTATTTCATTCAATTGGATTTTCTATTTCCTCTATGAGAAATCCTTTATGATAACCTCTGTTGGCTCCAAATATCACAAACAAGTGTTCTCTTAATCCTGAAGGAGTGTTACTCCACTTTGATAGCACTTAATGTAATCGTTTAGGATTCTCTAGGTTATCCTTTTTGTCGGTTAGTTACTCGTAGTCTCATAGGTTTTTTGACTCACTTAAATACATATGTTCATCTCCTCTTACCTTATATATATATATATATATATATATATATATATACATATATATATATATATATATACATATATATATATATATATATATATATATATACATACATACATATATATATATATATATATATATATTGATTTTCCCCCTAACGTAAAACATATTTGGAAACTTGCGAGGGTTCAATCCCTCCAATCTCAACTCCCACTTGTATGGTCTTAAGGTTTTATTCTTTCGGACTCACTAATCAGATTGGGATCAGGGCCTAAGGATTTTCTCAAAATTCAAAGTTATAGGATTGGGTTCGAAATGGAAAACAGGTTCAGAACCGGATTGACCAGAAGAGTGGGATCTGAGTTGGTGGCTGTCATGGAGTATAGAACTCTACATATAGAGTCAGGGATTGCATGGCCATGGAATGTTGAAGGTGGAACAGAGAGTAAGAGAAAGCCGCATAATGAAGCGATAACAAGGACCGTGGATCTGACACCAATCAACGAGAGAGGTCTCATCACAGTTGAGAAACATCGCATATCACACATAATAGAGTTTATCGTTAAAGATTTTTACAAGTTAAATTTTTTAACCTGCGATGCGAAGTGAGAAGGGAGAGATATAACATGGATTGTAGGATCGAGAAACAAACCAACGACAGATATTGTAGCACCCAGAAAAGCGATTTCACAAAATGCAATATTTTAAAGCTAAGAGTTCGCAAGATATGTTAAATTGGTTGTGATGCAGTAAAGTTGAAATATTCGATGCGATGAGGGGAGCCACATGTTTGCATTGCATACGAGATCACATCACATAAATTATGGTTTTAGCATTATCAGTAGCAAGTTAAACTTGCAGAAAAGCGATTTGTGATGCACTTTGATTGGTTGCATGTTGTGGGACCCAAGAACCGTGTTCTTCTTGTACGTAAGTATTTAAGGCTATGTGTGTTCTATTATAAAGAGTGTTTTTGGTTGCTTCATGTATGTATGTAATTAAACTTTGCAATTGTATTCCATTGTGTTTCGGTCAAGCCAATTAACGGATGGGGGTGCGCATGTGGCCACCACCGTAACCATAACATTTAAATGTGCGGCTTAATAAGTAAAGTGGATAGGGGCATGCCAAATTTGGTGATGAACCCTAATTTAACTCCAGTTAACTGGATTTCTCCACATTTAGTGGAGTTCTCCTAGGATATAATGGTAAAAAGTGTAGAAGGCTCAATTTTCAACCATTCTCAGAAAATGAAGAGTCATTCTTGACTAATTCAAGAATTTTGGAGCCATTGGTGAAGTTTGCAGAGCCAAATGAGGACTTTTGAGCATTTTTTTCTTCAGAGAAGTTCCAAGGGCCACTAGGGCCACCAGGAGCCACTAGGAACCACCAGGAGAATGAGGGTTAGCCAGGGCAGCCAGAGACCATTCTCAGGAAACCAATAGTCATTTATGACTATATTGAACCTTATGAATCCAATTATGGGGCTTACATAAGCATTTGGGTAATTATAGTGCCAAAGTAGCCACAGGGAGGTTTCAGGGAGCCCAATGCCATAGGTGTTGGAGGCATAGAATGGGGAGCCTGAGTTCATTCTGAGTGAATGAAAAACCTCTTTTGGAGGATTGATATGTGATGGAGATAGTAGAACATGTTTCAGGAGCATAATATGACTTCTAGGAGAGTTTGTGCCACAGAGAAGCTCAAGGAAGCTCAAGGACACTGACCGAAGAGGTCAATCCCAAGGGATCCTAGGTCCATTTGCAGAGATTGAAAAGTCAATCCAGGGGTATTTTGGTATTCTAAACCCATTGGTACAGTCCAAAAAACCATTGGATTTGAGCATCAACTTGTAAAATAAATCGACCATCTTAATCCCAAAGAGCCAAGTCCATTGACGGAGGCTCAAGGAGACGTAACCCAAGTGTTGAGGGTGAAATCCTTTATTATGTTTGTTGTTATGTGTTGTTGGTTAATTTTATATAATTTATGGTTGTTTTACATGCTTTTAATCAGCTTAAACACATGTTTAATTTCTCACACATAAAGCCTTAAACCAGTTAAAACACATACAGCTTAATCAAGAATTCAATTCCGCACATGCATGTATAAGCAAGATCCTTAATTTGTTTTAATTGAGTGGGGTGTTCTTGCATAGAAAAAAAATTCAACCACCCATATCAAATCAGGCTGGTATCAGAGCACTAGGTTGATTTCTTGACATATCACAAGGTTGCTTGCTTGCTTGTTTCACTTGAAGGGTGTTTAACAGTGCAAAAAATTTAACTGTTTGCAAATTGAATGATGCTTACAAGTTTTAGTTTTCTAGAGGTGAAGGGGAGCTACTTCTAGCTAAGTACAGAAGAGGAAAAGAAGGAAGAAGGCTGAAAGCATCCTCCTTACCCAAAGGACCTCAAGGAAACCCTTGAAGCACAAGAGGGATTGTTTGCAAAAGAGGTTCCTTGAAGAATAGATACAAGTTGTAGAGAAGAGCTTGAATCTACATCCAAATTGTTTTTGAAGCTTTGTCAATTGTTTTTTAAGCTTTGTGGATTGTTTTTGAAGTTCTTTAATTCATTTACATAGAGGTGACAACTTCATCAAGTGATGTTTCTAAATCCTCCTCCTTTGCAAGACTCCTTGATAAAGAGATGAAGCAGGACTTTCACATCATGAAAGATACAGTGCAACAGTTGTATGAAGATGTAAGGGAGAGTACTAAACTTCAATAGAAATTATTTGCTATGAAGAAAGATAAGAAATAAATTCTTCAAAAGATGCATGAGATGGAGATTTAGCTCCATGATTCACACGAACCCTTAGCCAAGCATGTGCTTGAAGAAGAGGTAAATAGTTCAAGTTTGTCTTCAATTTCCTCTTAAGATAAATGTGTAGGTTCTTTTGAAAAACACACTAGAGGAATAGGGTCCAAATTGATAATGAAAATAGGCTATGAAAGGATTAGGCAAACATGCACAAGGCATGGTTGAGCCAATTATTGTTGAGGAAAGGCCTAAGTATTTGGGTCTTGGCTATGGAAAACTTTATGGAGAAAGTTCTAAAGCCATGAAGGCACTTGAAATAGTTCCAAGAAGGACTTTTGTTGCAGGTTAAAAACCTCAAACATGCAAATTTTGTAATCAAGATGAATGCAATTGTTTGAAACCCATGTTGCAACAAGATGCTTATAGACATGCAACATATGGCGAGCAAGAGAGTTGTGACAACTCTAAGGACATGAACAATGTTGTTGCTCTTCAAAAGAGAGTTGGAACCTATTCAAGTTTATCTTATCAAGAAGGTGAAAAAGATGAACATTCAAATAAACATTCAAGGTATAATTCTTCCTATAATCATGTTTTTTATGATTACATTAAGCATGACAAATTAGCATGCATGAATGGGAGAAATTTTTTTTGTTCATATTGTGGTTTGAATAACCATCGAGTTTTGAGATGTTGGAAGAGAATGATAGCATACATGAACCAGTTCAAGAAAATGGGACTTGAATAGAAGATGAAAAATATTTGGACACAATGCCAAAGAAAGGGACATCGCATCACCCAATGTTGGACACTGCATACAACCACTCATCTCAAGCACATGAAGTAAGAGGATAAAAAGAACAGTGAGAATGTGACCAGTGATTCCATCATCGATGCGAGTCCAGATGATTCACAAGAAGAACATGTCAGCAGAAAAAATCACCATTGAAGTGGGTTGGCAAGAAATGGTTCAATTTCTTGACCAAGTAGGGCATGCATTTACTTTGTACATAGATGAAAATTTCAACCTTTATATTCCTGAATTTCTGTTGAAAGTATGACAAGTTGTACCAGATTATCAAAAATGGTAGGATGCAAGATTTCATGTGAATGTTGTTCAGTTGAAGGAATTTCTTTTTGTTGCACAATTTTGTCATGGAGGTGTAAAGGATGGGTATGTTACTCACTTATGTTGCAGCAATATCATTCAGTTCAGCTCGTATAGTCACCCACATGTTTTGGGATTATGTACTTGTTGGTACTTGAAAGGAAAAGTCAAAAGTGTACATATGCATGAGTTTGCATGTGTAAATGGTGAACTTGTAAATAGGTTCATTGTACATAGATACATGCATGAGAATTATCAATGTATCATGTTGTATATCGACTTGTGTCAATTGTGTCACACACATATTTGTCGACTTATGTCGATTGTGTTACACACTTCTCATATCGTCTTGTGTCAATTGTATTGCACATTCCATGTCCACTTATTGTTGATGTCACATGTTGCATGACTTATTTTTTAGTCGAGGGTGTTTGTCGATTGTGAGTAGATAAATGGATACACCAATGTGCAAGAGGATCACCATGTATGTGATGTTACAGGAAGGTGAAAATCAGTGCTTTGAAGAAGAAAAAAGAGGTGGTCTTAATTTCAATTCTTGCATAAGATTTTATTTTCAAGATTGATCGTGTTCTTATGAAAAGATGTTGTAGGAAGTTTTGGTCCATTCACTGAGGAAGCAGACAATATGGAAGGTGTTTTTCAGACATTGCAAAACAAGTTGGTGTTTTTGTTGATGACAAGAGTTCACTTATCTTGCGAGCTTAATTTGGACAGTGGACTTCCAAGACAGAGCTTGTATGCCATAGTTTCAAAACGAACTTCATTCTCAGTGGGAAGGCTAATAGTTTTCCAAGAACATAGAGAGAACAATGGTACAATAGGGTATGCATAAGTTTACAGCAGCCAACAATGTTGAAGTGGGTTAGAAACAGCCAGAGAGCAGTGGTCAAGAGACATAACCAGTTGCACTGCAAGGCATGTCAGGGTGATTGCCAAAGAGACTTGTCAAGAAAAATCAGTTGATATAACTTGAAAGCAGCAGAGTGTTGAAGCTCAAGGCAGATAATCATCAACTTTTGTGGGTCCAAAAGTGTATCAATGGGAAGGAATGATCACACTGGGACAAGAGCCAAAGGATTTGCTCAAAATTCAAAGTTATAGGATTGGGTTTCAAATGGAAAATAGGATCAGAACCAGATCGACCAAAAGAGTGGGATCTGAATTGGTGGCTATCATGGATTCTTGAACTCTGCATATAGAATCATGGATTTCAAAACTGTGGAATGTTGAAGGTGGAACAGACAGTAAGAGCAAGCTGCAGAACGAAGCGATAGCGAGGACCGTGGATATGAAACCAATCAACGGGAGAGATCTCATCACAGTTGAGAAACATCACACTTTACACAGAATAGAGTTTACTGTGAAAGAGTTTTGAAAGTTAAATTTTTTAACCTATGATGCGAAGTAAGAAGGTGGAAATATAACGTGGATTGTTGGATCAAGAAACAAACCAACGACGGAAATTGCAGCACCCGGAAAAGCGATTTCGCAAATCACAATATTTAGAAGCTAAGAGTTCGCAAGGTATGTTAAATTGGTTGCAATGCGGTAAATTTGAAATATGTGATGTGATGAGGGGAGTCACGTGTCGGCATTGCGCATGAGTGCACATCGCATAAATTATGGTTTCAACATTATCGGTACAAAGTTAAACTTGCAGAAAAGTGATTTGTGATGCACTGTAATTGGTTGCATGTTGTGTGACCTAAAAACCCTGTTCCGCGTGTATGTAAGATGTTTAAGTCTATCTGTGTTCTGTTATAAATAGTGTTGTTGGTTGCTTCATGTATGTATGTAATTAAACTCTGCAATTGTATTCCACTGTGTTCCGGTCAACCCACTTAACAGATGGGGGTGCGCATGAGGCCACCACCCTAACTGTAATGTTTAAATGCAAGGATTAATCGGTGGAGTGGATAGGGGCGTGAAAAATTTGGTGTTCAGCCCTAATCTAACTCCAGTTAACTGGAGTTCTCCACATTTAGTGGAGTTTTCCTAGGGGATATTGGGAAAAAGTGTAGAAGGCACAATTTTTTACCATTATGAGAAAATGAAGAGTCATTCTTGATTAATTTGAGCATTATGGAGCCATTGGTGAGGTTTTCAGAGCCAGGTGAGGACTTCTGAGCATGATTTTTCTTTAGATAAATTCCAAGGGTCACTAGAGCCACCAGGAGCGAGCAAGAGAATGAGGACTAGCCAGGGCACGTAGAGGCCATTCTCAGGAAACCAATAGTCATTTCTGACCATATTGAGCCTTTTGAATCCCATTATGGGGTTCAAAAAGCAATCAGAGACTTATAGAGCCAAAGTAGCCACAGGGAAGTTTCAGGGAACCTAGTACCACTAGGTGTTGGAGGCATAGAATGGGGAGCATGAGTTCATTCTGAGTGAATGAACAACCTATTTTGGAGGATTGATATGTGATGGAGATAGTAGAACAAGTTACAAGAGCATAATATGACTTATAAGAGTTTTTTTTCCACAGAGAATCTCATGGAAGCTCAAGGACACCGACCGAAGAGGTCAAGCCCAAGGGAGCCTAGGTCCATTTCTAGAGATTGAGCAGTCAATCCAGGGGTATTTTGGTATTCTAAACCCATTGGTATATTCCAAACAACCATTTGAGTTGAGCATCATCTTGTAAAATAAATTTACCATCTTGATCCCAAAGATCCAAGTCCATTGACGGAGGCTCAAGGAGATGTAGCCCAAGTGTTGAGGGTGAAATCCTTTATTATGTTTGTTGTTATGTACTATTGGTTAATTTTCTACAATTTATGGTTGATGTACATGCTTTTAATCAGCTTAAAAAAATGTTTAATTTCTCACACATAAAGCCTTAAACCAGTTAAAACACATACACCTAAATCAGGAATTCAATTATGCACATACATGTATAAGCAAGATCCTTAACTTGTTTTAATTGAGTGGGATGTGCTTGCATAAAAAAAAAGTCAACTACCCATATCATATCACTCACCTTTCTCATTTTTCACTATAACACCTTAGTGATGACTGTGGCTTAACCCAAAAGTGCTTGTCGAAACATTTTTTTGTATATAGATCCTGATGGATCTAGAGGAACCACACTTCAAATTCACCTATATATGTTACAAATGCTAGATGTTAATGGTCCACACTGGATATGTCTCTCCCACTTAACTCACTTTTTGATATTGGAATTTGAGAGGGGATGATTTTGTGAAGGAGACTTATTTTTCCAAGCCTAATCTTCTCCTTGCTGGGTCTAACATTGGTTTGGGGATTTAGTGGTACAACGACTTAACAAATGATGATTATATGAAGGGCCAGATCTCTCCTCTAGTTTGTATATCCCTGGTTATGGGGTAGCTATGACTTAACTTCTTTTTGTAATGTCCTCAATTAATAATTTTCCAAGGGAAATTATCAATTTTCCAATTTTGGAGAATACTAATTTTTTTAGATATATAAAATTAGGAGAAATAAGTTGTGGAGGTATTAAATAAATTTTGGAGAAAAGGAAATGGTTGGGAGTTAGGAAAAGAAGAAAAATTAAAGTGAACACAAGTTGTGGAGGTAACCAAAAAGGGAAATATAACCATGGGAAGAATTAGACCACGGTATCAAAGCATAGTGCAAGAGAAATCCAACCATGGGAAGAATCAAACCATGATATCAAAGCATAGTGTGAGAGAAACTGAACCATCGTATGAGTAAGTGAAAGAAACAATAAAAGGAAGGCTAGAGGCTCATTTTGATGATTCTATTTTTGCATTTCATTTCTAATTTGAATGTTTGATTGAGCTGTTGAGCCAAGTCAGCTAGTGATGTTTAGAATAGGGATTTCCAAGCAGGAAATCCCAACTCTCTTTCGATGAACCTAAGGTGTCCCCCTAGGGGAGAAATTTGGAGATGATTGGATATTTATTTTCCTAAACTGTGCTTCATTTCATCTCTGCAACAAGTGGGACAGAATTTTCAGGAGGAAGTAGTAGCAAAAATAGAGCTGCTAGGAGGAGGAAATTTTCAAATAAATTTTCCTAAAGAATTTGCAGAAATTTCTCTTGGAGGAGGATAGATTTCCTTCAGGAGTTTTAGAGCCTGAAACTGTTGCATTTGTGTGGGTCGAATTCTTCTTAGGGCATGCGTTGGATTTTTTATAAACCATTTGGTTGACTAGTTGTCAAGAAACTTTGTGTCAGAAATATCTGGAACATCACTCTACTATTTCATAAGCTATTTTATTAGTGATTTCTTAGTTATTTGGAGGAGGATTTTGGGTGGAGCCGTTGTAGTGTTTCCTAGTGGGATGCAAAGCTCGACAATAGGCAAATTCACATAATTTTGGGTAATTATCGGAGGTTGGAATTATCCCAAAATATTTCTGGGTTTTGTTGGTCCAAGTTTGAGGAGAATTATCCTAAATTTTTAGAATTTTCCAGGAAATATTCGAGTCTCAAATCCTCATTCTTATAGCAGGGTGAATTGATAGTTTATATGGGATTTTAATACTATTTTGGGCATTTTGGATAGTTGGAATTAGCTCAGAATATTTATGATTTTTATTGGTTGGGGTGTTAGGAGCCTCTCTCTAAATTTTCAGAATTTTTGGAGTAGTTTTGAGGCCTCAAATATCAGTTTTCCTACAACAGCAGCAACAGTAGATTTATGGGCATAGCATACATCCAGTGATCCATTTCAGTGTGGAGTTTTCTTCTTTTCGACCTACCTTTTTCATGCTTTCTTCAGCATGCCCAAATTGCACGTTTATTTTTTTGTTGTAGCAAGTTCATGTTTTGATATTTCACTATATTTATTTAGTTAGAATATTACAGTTTTTTCTCTGCACTTGTTGAATTATTTCTTCCTGCAATCAAGCAAACCCAAAACCACTTATAATTCTAGTGAGTCATGAACTCCTTGTTATATAACTTGCACCATTGTTACACTTAATGACTACAAATAGTTTACATTTTGTTTGTCATCACATCTAGACTTAGTTCAATCCAAAAAAATTTCAAGATAAATTAGAGCACTATGACTCATACTCTACAACCCATATTTGTTGAAAAAATGACCTTAACTAAAAAAAAATAGAGACAAACATTCAAATTTCTCCCCTTTTTGGTAGTTATACTAGATACTGGACTTAAGAATTTTTAACTAATTGGAGTTTGGCATTTTTCGAGAGTCTTACACAAAGACACTCACCCAACTTTCTCAAGGAATAACTCCATTTTTATATAGAGGAATTAAACAAATTAATTAATTTAAAAATTGATATTCCATTAAATTCACAAACATATATTTATAGCGGACTATAATATCCTTTGTTGTCTTAATCTACAGAGCTCTCATGCTCCTCCCACACTATTTTTTTCTCTAATATCATGACTCCTTTCTGTCTTTGATTTCCTCCTAAGTCTCTCTTTGTGTGTCTAATTACCTGATCTCTTTTTCTTCCCTCTAACAGTACACACACATATAAACTATTCTATTAACTAAATCATATCCTAACATAACCTAGGATGTTTGGACATCTGCACCAACACCTAAAACTACCCAGCACTCGAGCTTTACAATTTTTACCTTTACAAAAGGTCCACTTGTCCCAAAAATACAACTCATCAAACACAATAATAACCCAACTATCCCATATCCTTCTAGAATCAAGGCACATTTAATTACATAAAAAAAAATATTATTTATAATTTATTCAATTTAAAATTTGAGGCGAAATTATTTCCCTTCAAAAATTTCATGACCCCCTTGGGATCTAGACAAAATTAGATTGTTTAAGGTATATTCTCTTGTTTTCTCTTATTGGCATTCGTCTTCAGAAGATACATTATATTTACAAATATATATATCCAAAAATAAGAAATTAAAATTAGAATCATAGTACACAAAATAATGTTCGTATATAACTAAGATACATCACATTAATATACTGCATATGAGATCCAACACATTTTGAATTTGGAGAATGTTGTTGAGAAAATCTCTCAACAAACTCTAACAGTCTTCAAACCACTTTCTAAAATAAACATTATTCCTAATACCCTCCAATAATGTTTATTTTATAAATATTAATATAGAAAATATATATAATGCACATTCAAGTCACATTTTTCTCATTGTTTGGTATGGTCTTGATCGACACTTATACTCGCTATGGAATCTCCCACACTATATTCTTTTTCAACCATACATTCAATTTCACAACTTGACCCATTTAATACAAAACTACCTCTGGCTATCATTGACTTCGTACTTGTAATGATCAACAATATTTACATACTCACCTCGTTGGGGCTTCCACCAAATGAGTTGTCCAGTAACTAAATCACTCTATGGACATATCACAGTTTATCATATATTTAGCTTCTGGTTATCTGTTAATTTCTAGGAAGGAATTTTGGATACTAAATGTATTTAGAAGTTAATCATTCAATTTGACCTATCTAATACACAAGGATCTCTTACTATATCCAATAGCCATTTTTCTTGGGTTTCCGAGTTCCAAGAACAATAATTTGTAACAAATTCTAAACAAAATCAAAATAGTGATTTGTTCAAGGATTTTTGATCTCCAAGAACCACTAATTTTAATTATGCTACATTGTCCAACAGTTATTTTCCCCTTCATTCTAAAAATATAAAAATATACATTACTATAATATGATGCAATCCACAAATCAATTAACAAACTATAAATACCGGAAATGCACATTGGTATTAATGTATTATCAAATTGCGTAATTAATTTTTTTTTGGAGAATACAAGAGGGAATTTCATGTTCGAGAAATATGGAAGACAAATCAAGTGCGACAGTATTGCTGATGATGATCACTCTCGATATTAATGAGCCTTAATATCATTTGATTTTGGGTCCCGAACTTTTTCAATTCTTCCACCAAATATTTCACTTCCACATGCTCCTTTCTGTCTTTCTATTGTTTCTCGACCATACAACCTTCTTAGCTGAAGCGTTGAGGCTGACGATGCAATTGGAACATCATTAGATGACATTTCAAGCTTTTCTTGCCTATGGTAGAAGTATCTTGCTACCTCAACAGGGAAAAAGTAACCTCCTTTAGGGTTGGCACTTGTTCCAAGTTTAAAGGTTAAAGTGGCAAAGACCAAATAATTCAGAGATGATGGAGAACAATAGAGGACACTATGCACAAAAGCACATGTTAATGAGAATGGAGGGCATGTAAAGGGATCTAGGAGTTGAATACTTTTACAGAAGTACTTTAGAGATAAGTCTGCCTTGACTCTGTCTAAAATTTTTTGGATGCTTAGCAGTTGAATCAAAGTCTGTATACTCAGAGAAGAGTATCACAAAGATTTTCTGATCCTTGTGCTATTGATTTATATTTTTGTTTAACTCAATCCACATGTTGTTTCCAGGAAGAGTATCTAGAAGTCTAGGCTCGTTAGTACTTGAAAAATTATATGGCATTCACCTCTTTGAGCCCATGTTCAATTTCTTCTCATCATAAACCCCTATTACTTCTTTGATGATCTCAGTCAATCTTCCTTCTATTACAACTACTGATTTCTCAAGGGAGGAAGAGATGAGCTTCTCATGGAAGCTTGTAGAACAATCTTATACTTCTCTCGATTTGAGAATGCATCATTGAACTGATCCCGTTGAAAAAAAATGTTTGACTTTCACAAAATGATAGTTTACACACCAATCACAAACATAATTATGTACAACCCCATCTAATGGATGAAACATTGTGTGGAAAAAATGATCCTCCTTGATGTTAAAGACAAATCTCTCACATAACAACAACCCTCCCATAAGTGGCTTTTCTTTAATGAACATCAACTAAAAAAATACTCTCTGGTAGCCCATTTTGCGATGCATGTGATGAGAAATTTAGCAACGTAAATCGATGGTACTCATTTGACCTAAGTCAAATTGACGACAATATATTTAACATAAATTGTGCTAAATTCACCCATATGTAAGTTTACAAGCCACAGAGAACACACAAGAAACTAATACTTCCACACCCTCTATGTTAACCTATATACAAGGTAATAACAATCAAGGATTTGTCATCTTCCTGACTCTCCCATAAAGGAACTAAGCCAAAACTAACTTTGATACCAAAAGAGAAATTAAAATTAGAGACATAGAACATAAAATAATTTCTGTATATTTTATTTCAAACCAAAATACATCACATTAATATAATGCATATGAGATTCAACAAATTTTGAATTAGAAAAATGTTAGTGAGGAAATTTCTCAACAAAATCCAACAATCCTCAAACCTCTCTTTAAAATAATGATTATTCCTAATAGTTATTAAGGTTGAACTTTATTAAATTCAAAAGATGCATGAATAAAATACAAGAGAAAAACAATTAATTAAATGAAATGGTTGAGGAAAAATTAATTATTTTGTAAAATGAATATGTTTCCTCTTATGATGGTATCACAAAGTTACAAAAATCTTTCATATATAAATTTAAAATCCCAACATTTTATATTAGTACCTAATTTTGTATTTCTTATATTAGTTTTCATAAATAAAAATAATAACATGTGAGTTCACTTGGCAACTTGGCAACCCATCATAAATGTAAAGTGTTAAGTTTGAAGTTCCACGTTCAAATCGTGCCTTGTGTTGTGGGGTGTCTTTGTTCATGAGTCACTTGGCAACCCATCATAAATGTAAAGTGCTAAGTTTGAAGTTCCATGTTCAAAGCCTTGTGTTGTGGGGTGTCTTGGTTTACTTAGGGGGCCTTGTGTTGTGGTGTTTCTTGGTTTACTTACGGTATAGTTATAGTGGCAGGAACATGTTAATATAATGTAATATTTTTTGTTTTTTTTTTTAAATAAATGGAAAAGGTTAAAAAATAAAAGTAAATATCATGAGATGTAAAATAGTTTGAGTGGGTGTGTTTTGTTTTTTTAAAGTCATTTTGTTTTAATTTTAAATTTTATAATATTTTGGAAATTTGAGTAATGTGGAAGAATTAAAATTTGTAATATTTTGGAAATTAGAG
This sequence comes from Pinus albicaulis, assembly GCA_034641835.2. Lineage (NCBI taxonomy): Eukaryota > Viridiplantae > Streptophyta > Pinopsida > Pinales > Pinaceae > Pinus > Pinus albicaulis. Next base: position 991,324,666 of record CM076579.1, on the reverse strand, counting down.
TGATGTGGAATAATTGATTTTGTATTTGTTTATCACATTTTAAAATATTTTAAAATCTACACATCACTTTTAGTTCTTTGCACCTTTTTTTTGGTTTTTTGTATTTTTTTTTGCATTATTTTTTGGATAACAAATTTAAAATATCAATAAATATCCAACCATACTTACTGAAATTAACATCTTATTCACAATCTTTTACACAAAATCTTCATCAAATCTTCGTCTTCATCTTGTACTCCCCTAGTTAAAACATATTGAAATCTTACCTTTTATGAGTTTAAACTAATCCATTTCCTTTTGACTACTTCCCTTGCCTAATATGTTAAAACCTCTGAACATATTAAAATCTCACTTTTTGTCATTTTAAACTAAATTTCTTATGAAATCCAATTACTTTCTCTCGTTCAACGAATGAAAACTGTATCGGAATGAAAATGTTGCAACCATGCAGACTTTTTACCAATTACTACTGGTATTGGATTGGAACTAAGCGCTAACGGGGTTGGATTTTATGTTTAATATGTTCTTTACACTGGCATTGAAGTACCTGAAGCATACGTTATTTTCATTTTCGTTCTTTCCAAATAAAAGTTCAAACATGTAGAGCTTTATCGACTTTCAAAACAGTGAAAATAAATAAATAGTTAGTCTCTCAATTTAAAACCTTTAATGTGCTTTATCCACTTGTAATGTGTGATTACTTACCTTTTAAAATAGAATATTTCACTAATCTAAATTTCAAACATTAAATTTGAATTTTAAGTATTTTTAACAATGAATTTTATCATAGATTCAGATAAAATTACTCTTCTACATATTCACACTCCAAACTTATTTATAAACCCTAATTTTAACCATCTCTGATTCTTAATCTTTAAATTATAAAGCCTAATCTTAAGCATCTCTGATTCTTAATCTTTAAATTATAGAAATACTTTTAGTTTTATAATAATAAAAAATAACTTGCTTCATAAGTTAAAGTCTTTCCCTAAAAAAATTCCAACAATCCAAATTTGATACACCATGTCAAATTTGAATTTTAAATATTTTTACCAACGAATTTCATCTTAGATTTTAATAAAAAATAATTTTGTACATGTTCAGCCTTCAAACGTGTTTAGAAAGCCTAAATTTAAGTGTTACTTATCCCAACCTCCTATAATAAAATTATATTGTATTAATTTCATTAATTAATTATTCCATTCTTTATCCTTAAACTAAGGAAATATTTTTATTTTTATAATAATAAAATATTATTTTCCTTTTAATATAAAATATGTCACTTAAATAAATTCAAACAATTCGAATGACATAATGCAACATTATGATAAATTGAATTTTAAATATTATTAATAAAGAATTTCATCCTAAATTCCAATAAAAATTACTTTCCTACATATTCAAACTCCAAACTTATTTATGAAGTCTAATATTAAATGCCTTACCAAATAATCATTAAATTAAACTAAAATACTACATATTATTTAAGAGGAAAAATTACATTATAGACAAACAAATGTCCAAAATGAAAAAAACTTTTTGACCTATGCCAATGTATGGAGATAGTATATACTAACAAAACAAAAAACATAAATGCTAATGCCATTAATGCCTAGGGAACTATCACAATCATTCAGAAGTATGGAACAAGAGTCGAGAATATAAATGAGTGCCTGAGTCATAGGACCTTTCCCTCACAAAGAGATACATAGAGATATGACCCATACATCACAAAAGGAGAACCAACAGATGATAGGGAGAATACGTCATTAACCAACAGGAGGAGAACCCACCGACACCATCCCAAACATTCATCCTTCATCAAAATAAATACATGCCAAACATTAAGCGCCTCCGAAACAAAAGCTAGCTTTAAAGGCTAAGACTTGATACCATAAGAAAAACTTAGAGGCACATGACCATGAACCACATATGCCGTGATCATATGTAGGAAATAACTACCATCACATATCCTTTCACAAACCAAAACAAATATAAGGAAAGACACATAACTTACCCACCACCTCCTCCACACTATTCATTTTCTAAAGAGGACATAGTGGTTGGGACTCAAGCACTAGAGCCAGGGGGGTCCATCTTCTCTCCCCCATTTGAGTCACAAGCTATGTGGCTGTTGGCGTGCACCAGTCGAGCGTCAATTTTATCCACACAAAACCTTAGCTTTCTCAACATTTTCGTCACATCCTCAACAAATGTAAATATATTTTATTTTTCCACCTACTTATCTCTCAACACCAACCCTAGAAGCGTTTTCATTTTCCAATGGAGTGCTACCAAGTTCAAATATTTCTTATGCCTTCCCCTAATGAACCCATGGTATAGAACCCATACTGACATGTCTTCCAATAATTCTGAATTTGAGAGAGATTATCTCTCTTCGTTTGTTTTAATCTCCAGCTCACAAATCTCCTGAGGAATAGCATTAAAATGAGTCGCCATGGCGTCATGGGAAAAAATATTTGCACCATACTGGCCTCATAGAGATCTATCAAATCCTCCTCTCCCGCCCCTCCCCCTCCGTCTTGGCAACATTGTAGAGTCACAAGAGGATTCTTCAATTTCCTTGTAGTAGTTTCTTCTACCTGCAAAAGGGCACAAAGACTGACTCAATCCTACCTCGGCGAAACCTAGATACCAACCGTCACAAAACACCAAACATATGACCTAGCTTTGATAAAAAAACTCACCATACGTGTGGTCGACAAGGCTTCTTCAACGAGAATTTCAAGCCCCTTTACCATTGATTACACCTAAATATACCCTAAAACCTAAAAAGCTTCACATCCAAAAGATTGTAGACCACTTTGAATCAAATTACCTAACCACATTACTTTATGTTAATTTAATTAAATAATAATTTAATTATTAAATTTTAAATTATAATAATATTTTTATTTTTATAATAATAATAATAAAATATTTTCTTTTAAGGTAAAATTTTTCACTAAAATAAATTCCAAGATTTAGAATTTAATAATACAAGGTTATGTTGAGTTGAATGGTAAGTATTTTTAATAAAAAAATTGATTAGATATTCCAATTAAAAAATACTCTCATACATATTCAAATTTTAAACTTATTTTTAAAAATAAATCCTAAAAGCCTCTAAACCATTTCTCTATTATTATTCTTAAAAATGCACATTAATTAGTTTCAAGAATGTGATCTAACGATTAGGTGGAAAAATTTAGTTTTTCAAGTTTTATGGTCGAATCCAGAACAAGTCTATGTACAAGTGTATGCCTAAGATATGTCTGAAAGACAAGATTTTTTAAGTTTGAAAAAAAAAAAGCAAATTAAAAATCTCGTGATTCAATCCCAAACGAAACTGTGTATAATGTATGTCTCTAAACTGTTCCAAACACATTTTTCAAGTTGAAAAAACAATCACATTTCCATGTTAAGTAAAACAAACATGAGTTTGATTTGTCATCGTAACAATCCAATAGGATTTTCCTATAATATATATGGTTACATCATCTCATAAGTCACACCAATTCTAAATTGTAAAAAATTCTGCATTCCGTAGTAAGTTAGTTACACATGCTCATCAATGGTGAGGGACTAGGGAAGAATCGAGATGTGCATGAATGTGCCAAATGTGGTTAAAACGGCGGATCTATGCATGAAACACACCCAAGAAATGGTGTACATTTTTTAATGAGAGGCAACAATGTCAACGATGATGTCGTGGGAGAATGTGAGACTCTCCGTGCTAAAAGCTGAGACATGTATATAATATGTTAAACTGCTAATCTCCGTGGTTGCAGCTATATGTGAAATATCATTCACTGCCCAACCTGCTACACGGAAAGCTGATTTGAGTTTTTGAATTTCTTCCCTTCTTGTTTCTTATGCTTACAACGTAATTATAATTTTTATTATTTTCAACGAGTTAGATATATTATTCTTTAGCCATAACATACACTTCATACTCAATTTCTTTGTTATGTACTCAATATGTTTCTTTAAATATTTTTAATTTCACATTGGATTGTACCATTCTCTTTTAAAATAATTTATTTGTATTTTAATTAAATAGTTAATCATTTTTGAATATTTATTTTAATTTCACAAAGTTATTAATTTTTTAATGTTAAATATTTTTTTTTTTTAATTTTTTAAAACAAAAATTATATTGTATTATTTTCTTTTTAAATGAGACATTTGATATTACTTATTTCAAAAACTTACATAAATTAAATAAGGTTTTGAGGTTATGATAATTTTGTTTGATGATAATATTAGTTAAATAAAAAAGTATTTAAGATAAGTTGACTATACTCACGTTGATTGAGTATAGATTGGCAAATCATATACATAGCATGTTTATTAGAAGAGTTGTGAGTAGAGTGTGGGGTAGACATGTTGACTAATAGTGAAATTTGTCTTCCTTAGTGTCGGGAGCACTCCTTGAGAAGGAGTTATGGGTACATATACTAAAAAGAACATCAAGCTTATGGTGTATTTCTTCTAGTATATCTTCAAATTTAGCAACCTTGTGAATGTTATGTCGCTGGTCAGTGAGGTAGTTAGCAAAAATGTACCCAAAAAGAGTTTTGATATACCATTAGAAATTGACAGCCTGCATATAATTGGTGTATCAAGAGCGTGTGGATGTGCCCATGTTAGGAATCCACTTTTTTGTTTCAGCATGCCCATGTTCATTTGGACTACATCTATGCTCTTGTGGGACAAATGCTTCATATCAAGAAATCTCCTCTTGGACCAGGTTATAGGCTCTTTGCTGAGTGGCAGGAGGTAGATTGTTGGATGAGGGAATGGAGGCAGACAACCACACTCGATCCCTTCCTCAACAAGAGGTTTCAGGATTGATTCAAGTCATGTTGATGAGAGGGGATTGACTTAGATGAAAGAAGAGTGATTGAGGGATATAAAGGGGATGCTTCGAGGTAAAAGAGGGCCACAAGAGATGGCAATTAATAGAGGGCCAGAGAAGCACATTCTAGAGGAGAACAAAATAGAACATTTGAGAAATTTTGAGGTCTAAAATGGGTTTCAAAGCAAACATGTACAGCTTGATGATGTCAACCATGAGAGATGATTCACAATTTTTGAAGTAAAAACGCAAAACTAGTAAAAAACAAAACAAAATAAAAAAAAATACTTTTTTAACCCGTAGTTTCAACTTATATCCATATGGTTTTACTGAAAATTCAGGTGGGAGCACTCATTGGATGCAAAAATTAATTACTCATCCAAGGAGTACCCATGTTTCATACTTTCAATGGACCTTCCTACATGAAAAATGAGAAATACATAAGAAACATGATTGCAATTATGTGTTTCTATGTATTTCACATTTTTCGTGTAGCAAGGTCCATCAAAAGTATGAAATATTGATACTCCTTGGATGAGAATTTAGATTTTGCATCCAATAAGTGCTCCCACATGAAATTTGAGTAAAAACGTAAGGAGATATGTTGAAAACATGAGTTGAAAAAGTGGCTTTTTATTTTTTCCCTCTAAAATTTGATAATGCCAAATCTAATCTTATTTTATTATTTCCAATATTATTTATAACATTCCTTAGGAGACCCATTTTACACCTCAACATTTCTCTAATGACCATGAGCTTGACGACAAGGAGACTAGATTGTGAATCAAACGGGAGGGGCTAAGAGAGATGAAGAAAAATGAATAGAAGGAAGGATGGAATTGAGCTACTAGATAAGGATGCTCCAATCCACAGTCCAAGATGGATAAATAATGGAACAAATAACGATGATTCAATTAGGAAGGAGTTGAGTTAGAGTGAAAATGACGTTATCTTGTTGTTGGAGGAGCTTGTGTTGAAGAAGCGGATGACCCAATTTGCTATTAATCGAATTGTAGGTCACGCCAGGTTGAACTTCCCAACTAGAGAGGATAATATGAAAAGGAAAATTTGGATGATCATGATAAGGGAGTGAGGGTGTATTTATTTGAACAAATTTTCTAATACCAAGAGAGCACATTTTATGAATCGTTAGAGAGCACCGGGCTTACTTTAAAGAGATCACCCCCTGCTAAGATTTTCGTTCAAGGTTCTATGTAGTACCAAGGTGATTATGATGGGATGTGATCCTGATAGACACATCCTTAGAGGATTGAAGGTGGTTGGTCTTGCAATGATGATATACTATCATTCTAGTATGATGGTACAAAGTGTTCATCCTTCGCCTTAAGACAACTCTACTTGGGGTTGTATTAGTCTGGTACGTGTTATAATGATCGCATTAGGGAGTCATTTGAATGAACATTGTTGGGATGGGGCATTGCACATAGTCCTTGTGGGTAGAAAACATGTTGTTTTCCATAGGGGGGTTTGTTTTCATTTAGTCGAAGCAAAATGAGGGGATCCACACTAGGGAACCCACCTTGGGGATATATTCTATTAAATTTATTGAAATAAAAATTTTACAATAATTTTAAAATTATTCTCAATTAGTTAAGAATTTATCTCCTTTGAATATAAAGGACCATGTTAATGGTACACAATCCAAAGTCATATAATAAAAGTATACTCTCTTACAATATTATTTAAAAGTAAAAAAAATAAAAAAAAATACTTTTAATGTTGTGATTTTTATCTATTTATGCATATAATTTAAATAAGCACGTGCTTATCAATTGCACCTCTTGATTTGAGCAATCATAACATCTTGATACATAAGTCGTTATGTAAATTGCATGTTTTTAATGTATTTAAGTTATCTATTTCTATACCAAAATATTTATATTCTATTTAAATATTGGGTGAGAAAGGCCTTACATATTCTAAAAATAGATCGTAGAATTAAATTATTGAAACACTTCCTTAAAGTTTTCACATTTTTTGTATGCAACATGGATAAAAGAATCCATGTATATTAGATTTCCAAAAGCTATAATTTTTTATTTGGATGTGGGTGGACTTAAAAGCATGTATTTTTTGTTTTCGACGTTATATTTAATGACTACATGAAATTGGTGGAAAAATCCCATCCACTTGTAATGTTTGATTTTTTGAAGCTTACTCTAAGCCTATAAATATTTCAATGGCTACTGATCGGGGTGGATAATGGATATTGGTTACTTCCTCATCAGATAATGCTTCATTCCGTATCATATGTAGGGTAATTTAGGACTCCCCATGATACAACCTCATTTTTCACCTTACGTGTTAGCTTAAGAGACTCAATTACCTACAAGGACAAGATACTAGTTTTATACCTTGGGAAACCAAAATTAGAAGCTTCATCACTCGCTGCACAGTGAGAAGAAGTGATGCAACTCCTCTTGTCCATTTCCAAGGGCCAATGATCACCTAATGCTCCTTAGCAAAGATAGATGACTTATCTAGGCTTCTAGACTTGCTCATACACTAGGAGATAACTTCAAGAAGGTTTGTATTGCCTCTTATAATGTTTTATGGACTCTAAATTCTCTATGAAGTAAGGGTTTAGACTCCTCCTCCTCTTCTTATAATGTTTATATTATGATTCCATTCTTTATATATATATAGATATATTTTTTTTCATAAATTGAAATACATATTATTTCATTATATTCAATAAATTGAGTTTATATAAAAAAATTATATAACTTTATCTATCATTTAAATAAATTATAACATACAAGATATTTATTCTATTTTTTTAATAATATAAGAATTTGGCTTTCTAACCTATGTAATTACTATGTAATTAAGATATCACAATCATGTTATTAGAAATTTGGCTTTACCATTAGAATAGGTGCTTCGGATAAGAATTTTAACTTATTTATTAATATTTATTTTGATATATCATTTTAGTTATATATATTAAAATAATTCTAATTATATATTATAAAGTGACATATGCTTATATATATATATGTTATATACCACATCACATGATGATTTAATAATTAAAATATCTATTTTTATATAAAAAAATTAAACATAATTATAATTTGATGCAGTATTAATCAATTATACTGAATATTTCACCTTAAATTTGACACAACTATTCAAGCTACTTTAGGTTATCCTTATTTCTTGTTCGTTACCCTGAGAGTCTCATTGTTGTTTTAACTCGCTGAAATATAGCATGTCCCATCCTTATATATATATATATCCCTGACCTACAACATCTTTGGAAACCCATGAGGGTTAAATCATTCTATGCTCGACTCCCACTCATATTATCTTAAGGGCTTATTATTGTGGTCTCGTCTTGCTCACTTTGCACCACAATACCTTGGAGGTGATAAAGTCGTAATCCACAGATACTTCTCAAAACCTCTGCTTGTATCTAGATCTCGATGGATCCAAAGGAACCACACTGCAACTACACCGAGATATGTTACAAATGCCAGATGTGTAGAGTCCACCCTAATATGTCTCTACCACACCACTCATCCACCTGTCTATGAATTTGACAAGGGGTAACTTTGCGAAGGACTTATATTCCACCACACCGAATCTTCTCCTTTCTAGGTCCCACACTAGTTTGGGGATTGGATGGTCCGAGGGACTTGAAAAATTATGTTTTTGTAAAGGTCCATATCTCTCCTTTAGTCTGTGTGTCCTTGGTCCAAGATTAAAGTATGCTTGTGATTTAGTTTTTTTTTCTTTGTGATCATCAAACTCTTTCTTCTCATGATCAAACAAAGCTGCAACAACCATTTGTAATTCTATTGAACCATAAACACCTAGTTACATGTCTCGCTCCATTGTTACACTTTGCAACTACCTAAACTACTTACAGTTAGTATGATTTTCGTCATGTCCAAACTTGGTCAACCAGAAAAAGTTTAGGATAACTTAGAGCGCTGTGACCCACACTTTGTAGCCCATTTTCATTCACTAGCTGACCTTAACTCAAACACATACATGTTGACATCCAAATTTCTCCTCCCTTTGGTTAATTGTACTAAATACTGGACTTGAGCATTTTTACTTGCTTATATTTTTCCCCTTTTCAAGAATCTTACAGAGAGACACTCACCCAACTTTCCCAGGGCATCACTCCATGATTAGGTAGAGGATCAAAACATAGGAATTAATTGAAAAACACAATTAGAATTAATGGAAAAATATATTAATGTATTTAGTTAAGATTGATATATTTTATTTAGGTCTTAGATCTTATTATTTAGAAGTGGTTCAAACCTCTCAGCTAATGTGTAAGTTTATATGTACTAGAATTTTATTGAATGAAAGTGTGTGCTGAGTGCTTCGACATTCTCCACATGACTTACCAAGAGAACCTCTATTTTGATCTCATATTCTATCTCTCATTGGAATTTTATCATGGTATCAGAGCTTCAGGTATATTTAACTTCCTATAAGCCAAGATGCTTGGAGCAGAGTCTCTACGACATTCTTTTGGTGGTTTTTACTTCAGTGAAGATGAGGCTAAAGGCGTGAATGCATGAGGGCATTGCTTTGTGTGGGATAGCTTGCATTTAAGTAGGCTGAGTCGATCATAGTGGGTGAAGGCCAATAGTTGTAGTGCCAGGACGTGCAGCAAGTCGACTTGTCAATAGAAGATTCAACAGAAGGAATACGACTTGCTGTTAGAGGGTTCAGCCATGTGTTTGAGAGTGTCATTCATATCTTTGTCTGACGAAGCAGATTTGATGTATTGCACATAGTGTTGATATGAACATATTTTTTATGAGATTTTGAGTAATTTATTGAGTTGATCCTCAAATAATAATGAATCTCTTTTCCGGCGCATGCTGTGTGGGAGAAAAAGAGTTGGGCATCAAATCCTACTTTGTGTTGAAGCTCTTAGCAGAAGCATCCATGCTGAGTGCAATAAAAAATATATCGATGGATATAATTTGACACATAATGATGGGATACTTCATCTAGAGGATGGGTATCGAGGTGCAGCAACAACGATGATTAAAAGGAGTTTGAAATAGTTGTGGTGAATTCCTCCAAAGGAAAGGTAGGCCTAAATCAGACATTTCATGGAGGCCCAGATCTCGGAAGATGTGGGCATGTATTTTCATGGGGGTAAACAGCTTGAGGAGGGAACACATTTACTAGATGTGTGCTCTTTGTTGGAATTTTTGGTTATTCCAGAACAATATAGAGGAAGAAAAATTCCTCTTCTAATAGAGAGATAACAATAAAACAATGTGCTGAGAGATGGAGTAAAATTATATTTCATTAAAGAAAACTGGACCGTTACAAAATGAGATTCTTTCCTCAGAACTACTGTTGTTCTGGATTTACAAAAAAAAAATTATTCTGGCTGCTACACACGCAACGCTCTTCAAACTTACTATCTCACATAGTATTGTACACTCTCTGTTTTTTCTTTCGGCCTGGGTATATATTTAAACAGTCGCACACTACACATATTTTATACCACTGTTGTCTATTAAATTTTATACATATTGTAAATATTTCATGTTTACAATATATATATGATAAAAACATTTTAATCCTAAGTTTAAATCATATCGCGGTGTATACAAAACATTTAAAACCTAAGTTTTTAAACCTTATAAAAATTTTATGTAGATTTCAAACACAATTCAAAACATTTTGATATTCAATGCAACGGGCTTTATCACATCGATAAGCCCGCCATTCGACTGTGCATAAAAACGATGCAAAATGCTACTATTAGCCGATGGTGGATGCGCTGGTGGAGGTGGGCCAACAGTTATCGCACAGTTTTGGAGCTTTGATAACATATGTAGAAAACTATGTGATACAGCTCCCATTGGTCGATGCAAGTTGACGTGTAAAGGTGGTGGGGACGGCTCATCGCGCGATTTGGAGACTGGTGACGCAAGCCTCAGGGCTTGCAATAATCGTTGATTGGTGGAGGAGTTTTGAGACGTGGACCAGTAGGGACCACAAAAGTGACGTGGGGTATTTCAAATTTAAAACAAATGGTGAATGGTTTAATATGGTTGGTGTATGGTGTTTATGGCGGGTAGGTGTGGGAGTTATGAGTGGGGTTTCATGGTTTAAACCACGACTTTTCAATTTGGGAATAGGCTATGGCCTTTGAACAAAATTTGGGTTTTGTAGGCTTTTTTTTTTTTAATAGGGTTTCAATGAACGGTTGAGTGCTCAACAAAACAAGAAATTCGCTGCTGGCTTCTGTCCTTTAAATTTCCATCGAAATTTAAACTTACTATCCTGCTACTTAGGTTTGCAGTTGGAATTAATTTCCAACACTGCCCCTTAATTACAACTACTACATTCTTGCATACCTAGACATTTTCTGAGATAGTTAAAACTTTTCTACCCCAATGGTTTTGTTAAAATATCTATAAATTGCTCTTCTATTCTTCAATGTTGCAAAAAATTTCCCCATTGTTCACTAATTCTCTGATGTAGTGATTCTTTTCATCAATGTGTTTGGTTCTCTTATGAAACACTGAATTCTTGGATAAAGCTATCGCTAAGCTATTATCGCAATAAACTGTTGTGCCTTTTACCTCTTCATGACACAAACTTCTCAACATTGTCCTCATCGATACTGCTTGACATACTGCTACTGTAGCTGCCACATATTCTGCCTCAGTTGTTGATAAAGCTACAATTGGTTTTTTCTTAGAAGCCCATGAGAAGGCTTCTAATCCCATATGGAAAACATATCCAAAGGTGTGTTTCCTTTCATCTATACTTTTAGCCTAATCACTGTCAGTATATCCAATCAATTCAAAATTTTCTGAAGTGGTGTACTAAATTCCATACCTCTTTGTTCCTTTCATATACCTCATAATTCTCTTTGCTGCTTGCCAATGTGCCTCCTTTGGCTTTTCCATGAATCTGGAAATTAAACTCACAACATGCATAATATCTGGCCTAGTTGCAGTCAAATACATAAGGCTGCCAACTATGCTCTTATATAAACTTGGATCAAAATCCTTGGTGCTGTCTTCTTTGCTTAATTTCAATCCCATCACTGTAGGATTAATTGCTACTTTGCAATCCTGCATGTTAAATCTTTCCAAAATTTCTTTTACATATTTTTCTTGAGAAATAAAAATTTAATTTTCATTTTTCTCTACTTCTATTCCTAATAAGTATCTCTGCAATCGCATATCAGTCATCTCAAATTCTTCTTTCATGACTGTCTTAAAATTCTCAATGAGATAAACATCATTACCTGTGAATATCACATCATCAAAATACAAAAAAACAATGAGCATCTTACCATCTTTCTCCTTGATAATTTGGGTTCTCCTTCACATTTATCAAACCCATTTTCCAGTAGATAGGAATCTATCCTACTGTACCATGCTCTTGGTACTTGTTTAAGCCCATACAGAGCTTTCTACAATCTGCATACCTTGTGTTCTTGGCCTTCTTTCTCATAGCCCAGAGGTTGTTCAACATAAACCTCTTCCATCAATACTCAATTTAGGAATGTTGATTGTTAGCACCCAATCTGAACCTCAGGCTGAAAAAGGAAAATCAAGGTAAAAACTAAACCACGCTCAGCCTTGTAGCTAGCCCTACAAGGACGGGAGAGGGCTCTCTTCATAGAATAGATATTCAATAACACAAATAATGAACTAATTTTAGGCTAGGTATATAAATGGGAAAAGGGGTTTTGATAAATGACTGAAATTTCAGGGATATATGGGACAAGAGGATAGTATGAACCGAGGAATTAAATCAGGATACAGGGTATTTCATGGGGCAAGATAGGCAGGAGATTTAGCAATCAAGTTGAAATAAGATGGAGTGGAAAGACTGTTGAGAAGCTGAAAAGGGCATAATAAATGAATCATTTTCAAACAGAAGAAAATACACAGAGTATGAATGGTTCCCCAAGGCAGAGCATATAAAATGGATTCTACCTTTCTGACTTGAAAACATTCAACTTGAAATGTTTATGAATGAATGGTGAAACATAACAATGTACATATGAAACATACAAGAGAGACATATGCTAAAACTCATGCCACATGAATCCCACAAATCAAAGCTGCATCAGTTTATTAATTCCCTGCCAAACTGTACAATGGAGCGCAAAGCTCACCGCCACAATATTCCCCTACTTCTGAGTTTTCAGACCTCAGACTTTCAGACCTTTACACATGATTAGAATTTACAATAAATAGCTAGATTTTGTGGGAATATCGATCGATGGAAAGGGGAGAAATCATATCTGAAGATGGAAAACCAAGAGCCAATACTCTCTCCGTAAAGGAAGAGCTGCGTTACATCTGGTCAGTGAGAAGGCGAAACATTGTAACGTAGATCTCTTTACCACGTAACTACAGATGTGACTGTTACAAATTTGGGTCTTGTCCTCTGAATTTTTTCTTTCCATTTGCCGTTTGAAGAAAACTGACTTTTTATAATTTGCTTGTTTGAAACAGAAATGAAATGAAATTACGCCTTTCGTGAAGGGAAAAATGTATTTTAAATGGGAAAAGGGAAGGGAGAGGCAGGATCTGCATATTAATCTCAATCGGAATTGGGGGTTGAATGTTGTTGAAATGAAACCCAAAAATTTCCGATGCGATTAGCCTGGGTCGGATGGGGCAATATACAATGGAGCGAGGAAATCCCTTCAGAGTAAACAAAAAATGATTTTTCACTTTGTATAAAAGGAAGGAATAATTGTATTGGAAGGTCGGAGGTTTTAAGGTGGGACCAAGGATTATCATCGCAATCGCATCGGAGGTGGGGTGGGTGCATCACAATATATACTTCCGATGCGATTTAGATTAAACCATAGAAATCTTTTAAAAACGTAATAAAATGCGATTTGGGGAATTAAAAAGGGGAAAGGTCCTTTGGTAATACAAATGGGATAAGGATTTAAATGGTGGGGCCCAAGGTGCCAATCGCAATCAGAATATCGGAGTGGAGTGGGGGTAATCGCATCGAAAGAAAGGGATTTGCGATGCGATCGGAGAAGGGGGCGCGATCAATCGCGTCGGAGTAATCAGAAGGGACTTGCGATGATGCGATCGGGAGATCGGAGGAGGAATTACGATTAATCACATCGGAGGAAGATGCGATCGAAGGATCAGAGGGGGTGATGCGATCGAAGGGGGTGATACAATCGGGAGATCGAAGGAATGATGCGATCGGAGGATCAGAGGGGGTGATACAATCACATCGGAACTTTCGCAATGGGCCGATCGGGATAACATTTCCAAACTTTGTGATTGCGATATAAAGGGGATGAACTTTTGGGTCGGGGTTTTTATATGATATAAAATTTTATAATAAAGTTTCATCCAATGTATGGTGGGGAAGTGGTTCAAAACGGCAGGACTTTATAATATAAAGCTTTTTATTATAAAGTTCTATGGGTATGGAGGGGAAGTGGTTTAGCATAATCACATTTGTATTTATAATGCGATTTTATAATCAGAAATGGAAAAAGGGGAATATTAAAACTTTAATAACACAAAGTTTTAAGGGGAAAAAGGGAAATAGGGGTTATATGAAGGTATAAGGACTTTTACTTCACTCAAGTGTAAATTTCAATATAGAAGTCAGTTTTAAGAGTGTAGTATACCGTTGGAAAGCTCTTTCCGGGCTCTTTCTACTGGATCTACTTGGAGAATGATTTGACACTAAACATGCTGTGAAAAAATTCTCTGAAAGGCAGGGTGATGATCTTGTCAGAGATGACAACTTCTGAATTGTGACTGAAAGGAAAAGTATTATGTTTTCTCCTCAAAACATGGTTTTGAGATGAAACTTGCATAAAACTGAATAAATGATATCTCTGACTTTCCTGGTGCTGTGACTTTGAGTTAATTTGGCTTCCTCATGACCTTGCTGATATTTATTGACATTTGACTCATTAATTTGACCATGGTGAGACCCTAGAAGCTAATGAGACCCATCCTATGACCTACTCATATGATTTTAAGAATGAAAGTGAATAATAACTGAAGACCATAGAGAGGAAAATCAACAAGTTTCACATGAGGGAAAACTGATGAAGAATTACTACCATCAATGAATCCATAACCTAGCGGAATGGTGAAATTGATTATTATGGGACTCCTAATATGCAAATGCAAAGAGTAATCTTGATCAGTGATGGAAGTATGACTAGACTGACACTAACATTGGCTCCAATGGGGATGGTAGCTCCTTGGAGGTGCCAAGAACACCGTAGACCAAGTAGCCTTATCCATTGGGCATGGAGTCAAAAATACTGAAACAAGATATAATGCATACTAACTCTGACTGAAGGCTAAGAATGAAAAACCATAATAAAATGAAACTAACTTAAGACATGACTAAAACACAATTGACAAACTAGAAAGATGCTCATAATTGAGCTTATTCATCAAAACCTACTCTAATTGTTGCATTCACCACCTGATCAAGTGAAATGGAACAAACACTACAACCATGTAAGCATCTTGGCTACTATTTGAATTCTCCCCAAGTGCTTTCTAATGAGCAAGTAGAGAGAAGAGCTAAAAGGCAACTCCCATGGAAGCTTAGAATCAGGTTGAATTTTGATAAATTTGCAAAGTCTGAGTTGACCAGATGACCTCAAGAATACTGCGAAAGGATCTTCATAAGAATAGCTATTGATTTCCCTTAATACATCACTGCTCTGGTCCAGGTAATCTCCATACCTTGATCTTAGAATTTTCCTAACCTCTGAGCTGTCTCTTTCTGATGACTGCAGCAGGCTGTCAAAAGGATCCTAAACTTCGTGAATAACCAATCCCTCTTGATGATTAGGAACAAAACAAAAATATTCTTCATTAGTCTCCTTATATGACTGCAAATCTTGATATGGGATTTGTAATGAAACATCTGATGAACAAGACAATGAAGTCGACTTTCGAATAAAATTATTGTCAACATTCTTTTCTGGCACATGGTTAGCCAATGAAGAAGGACTTTTACATCAAACATCATCCAACACATGAGCAATAGGATCAGAGAAAACTTGAAAAGACTGCTGTGACGTATCTACATGACACTCTACAGACTGCTCAACTTTTATTTTAGAGATATTACGAAAATTCTTTTTTATAAACTGAAATGCTTCGAAACATAAGGGTACAAAATCCTCTTGCATCATTAGATCATATGTTTCAGCTTCCAAGCCTTCATCTATAATCTGACCTTCAATTGCGTTTGGTGGTTGCAACTCTCGAGCTGGGGAGGGTTTTATATCGCAGATGATTTCATCAGTCATTTTAGGGGAAGATTTCTCATAAACAGCTTGCTCAAGAATTTCACTATCTGTCTCAACCTCAACATTAAAACTAAGAGATTGTTGATTTCTAATTGCATGAAAGTTATATTTGATGAACTGAATTGAAGCAAAACAAAGAGGAAAAGATCTTTCACTTACTTCCCAATTTTCCAGACTTTCCTCATCACTGTCCTGGATTATATGCATCGGATGATTACTATTTTCAAGCTATTGAAACGGAACTTCCTCCCACAAATCAGCAGTTCATTGTGCTGCAAGACTAGCTAGTGTTTGGAAAAAATCATCATCATCGTATTGATCGAATTTTGGCAAATCATTAACATAAAACATATCATCAAGCATACACGTCATATCAAGAGATTTCTCATCTCTAATATGTTATATAACACAGTCATTGTTAGGTGGATGATAACTAGGATAAGAAAGAAAATGTTTTGGATCAGCCACTTTTTCTTGAACATCCATTTCATTCTTGGCAGTGATTTTTCGTACCATATTTTCCACTTCGTTTACCAAAAGGTCAAGCTTTACCTCTGAAGGTGTCAGGTGCTCTGCAACATTCTTCTTTTCTTCTTCCTTTAGCTTTGCTCTTCTGATCAACAGATTAGCTTCTACATCTACTGCACTATTCTGTATCTCTTCAAGTGTTGCTAAGTTCCTTTCTCTCAGCTGAAACTCCATTTTTGGATCAAAAGTGCCCGGGTAATGTAAGAGATCCGAGCTAGGAGGGGGTCTTATATTGACAGGTATCGAATAATAGAATCGATTGAATCTGGTAGAAAACTGTTGTAATGTCTCCCCTAACTGTCTTTTCAGTTGGGCATACTCATCTAAAATAAAGAAAGGGTTCTGTCTGACCACCCATCTGTGGAGGAAGACTTTTACGAACTGCTGGAATTCTGAGATGCTCGCATCAGGCAAGGTTTTGAACCAAGTCTTGACTTTGCCTTGCAAAGAAAGAGCAAAAAGCCTAATACTAACATCTTCTTCATCAACCTCAAAAAGGTCTAGGAAAGTCTCAACATTCTGCACATGTTGCTCAGCGTTGACATTGTTACATTCACCATCAAATCTCAGAAAATATAGGTAATAATTTGCAAGGAAAGCATGGAGTACAGAAGGTAAAACAAGAGGTTTATACCTATCCGGGACTATAGAAGGTCTAGGAGTATATACAAGAGCTACGGGATCAGTTTTGGTCTCTTTCGGCTGATCATTTCGAAGATGGTCATCATATGATTTGGGAAAAGGATGGAGGCCAAGATCAAAGGAAAACTCAGTATTTACACTTTTTGAATAGGTTGAGTGAAGATTTTGATCACCTTTATCATACAACAAATTCTGAAAAACTTTCAGGATAGCTTTAGGAAAAGCAAAGAAGTAATTTACCAGAAAGCAGATTAGATCCTGAATACCATTCTGCTTTGGATACCTGAACTTTGTGTAAGGTCCTTCCATTTTCCCGCGGAAATATTCAGTCCTCCAATGGAGTCTTCACATTGAGTTGGAGTCACCAGGTGAAATATTCAGCTTTTATACGCATCTGATTGTTTGTTCACCATCATCAATCAGATATGATACTTTATCATTCTTTACCGGGGGTTTAGATATGATCTTTGTATTCCCTAGTATGGTCGCCAGAGATGTTAGCACCCAATTTGAACCTCGGGCTGAAAAAGGCAAATTAGGGTAACAACTAAACCATGCTCAGCCTTGTATCTAGCCCTACAAGGACGGGAAAGGGATCTCTCCGTAGAATAGATATTCAATAACACAAATAATGAACTGATTTTAGGCTAGGTATATAAATAGGAAAAGGGGTTTTGATAAATGACTAAAATTTCAGGGATGTATGGGACAAGAGGACAGTATGAACTGAGGAATTAAATCAAGATACAGGGTATTTCATGGGGCAAGATAGGCAGGAGATTTAGCAATCAAGTTGAAATAAGATGGAGTGGAAAGACTATTGAGAAGCTGAAAAGGGCATAATAAATGAATCCTTTTCAAATAGAAGAAAATACACAGAGCATGAATGGTTCCTCAAGGCATAGCATATGAAATGGATTCTACCTTTCCGACTTGAAAACATTCAACTGGAAATGTTTATGAATGAATGGTGAAACATAACAATGTACATATGAAACATACAGAAGAGACATATGCTAAAAATCATGCCACATGAATCCCACAAATCAGAGCTGCATGACTTTATTAATTCCCTGCCAAACTATACAATGGAGCGCAGAGCTCACCGCCACACTATTCCCCTACTTCTGAGTTTTCAGACCTCAGAATTTCAGACCTTTACACATGATTAGCATTTACAATAAATAGCCAGATTTTGTGGGAATATCGATCGATGGAAAGGGGAGAAATCATAACTAAATATGGAAAACCAAGTGCCAATAATCTCTCTGTAAAGGAAGAGTTGCATTACATCTGGTCAGTGAGAAGGCGAAACATTGTAACATAGATCTCTTTACCACGTAACTGCAGATGTGACTGATATGAATTTGGGTCTCAACCTCTGATTTTTTGCTTTCCATTTTCTGTTTGAAGAAAACTGACTTTTTATAATTTGCTTGTTTGAAACAGAAATGAAATGAAATTACTCCTTTCGTGAAGGGAAAAATGTATTTTAAATGGGAAAAGGGAAGGGATAGGTAGGATCCGCATATTAATTGCAATCGGAATCGGGAGTTGAATGTTGTTGAAACAAAACCCAAAAATTTCTGATGCAATTAGCCTGGGTCAGATGGGGAAATATACAATGGAGCGAGGAAATCCCTTAAGAGTAAACAAAAAATGATTTTCACTTTGTATAAAAGGAAAGAATGATTGTATTGGAAGGTCAGAGGGTTTAAGGTGGGACTGGGGATTATCATCACAATCGCATCAGAGGTGGGGCAGGTGCATCAAAATATATACTTCCGATGTGATTTAGATTAAACCATAGAAATCTTTTAAAAACGTAATAAAATGCGATTTGGGGACTTACAAAGGGGAAAGGGCCTTTGCTATAATACAAATGGGCGAAGGATTTAAATGGTGGGGCCCAAGGTGCCAATCACAATCGGAATATCAAAGTGGAGTGGGGGTAATCGCATCGGAAGAAAGGGATTTGCGATGCAATCGGAAAAGGGGGCACGATCAATCGCATCGGAGTAATCGGAAAGGGACTTGCGATGATGCGATCGGGAGATCGGACGAGGACTTGCGACTAATCACATCGGAGGAAGATGCGATCGGAAGATCAGGAGAAGTGATGTGATTAGAGGATCGGAGTGGGTGATGCAATCAGAGGATCAAAGGGGGTGATACAATCGGGAGATCGGAGGAATGATGCGATCGGAGGATCGGAGGGGGTGTTAGAATCGCATCGGAGCTTTCGCGGTGCGCTGATCGGGATAACATTTCCAAACTTTGCGATTGCGATATAAAGGGGATGAACTTTTGGGTCGGGGTTTTTATATGATGTAAAATTTTATAATAAAGTTTCATCCAACGTATGGTGGGGAAGTGGTTGGGAATGGCGGGACTTTATAATATAAATATTTTTATTATAAAGTTCTACGGGTATGGAGGGGAAGTGGTTTGGCATAGTCGCATTTGTATTTATAATGTGATGTTATAATCGGAAAGGGAAAAAGGGGAATATTAAAACTTTAATAACACAAAGTTTTAAGGGGAAAAAGGGAAATAGGGGGTATATGAAGGTATAAGGACTTTTACTTCACTCAAGCGTAAATTTCAATCCAGAAGTCAGTTTTAAGAGTGTAGTATACCGTTGGAAAGCTCTTTCCGGGCTCTTTTTGTTGGATTTTCTTGGAGAATGATTTGACTCTAAACATGCTGTGAAAAACTTCTCTGAAAGGCAGGGTGATGATCTTGTCGGAGATGAAAGCTTTTGAATTGTGAATGAAAGACAAAGTATTATGTTTTCTCCTCAAAACATGGTTTTGAGGTGAAACTTGCATCAAACTGAATAAATGATGTCTCTAACTTTCCTGGTGCTGCGACTTTGAGTTAATTTGGCTTCCTCATGACCTTGCTGATTTTTATTGACATTTGACTCATTAATTTGACCATGGTGAGACCCTAGAAGCTAATGAGATCCATCCTATGACCTACTGATATGATTTTAAGAATGAAAGTGAATAATGACTGAATACCATAGAGAGGAAAATAAGTTTCACATGAGGGAAAACTGATGAAGAATTACTACCATCAATGAATCCATGACCTAGCGGAACGGTGAAATTGATTATTATTGTACTCCTAATATGAAAATGAAAAGAGTAATTTTGATCACTGATGGCAGTATGAATAGACTCACACTAACACTGATTTCATATCCATTTGATAAAATTTCCACTTATGTTGTGCTACAATAGACAACACTGCTCTTATTGTTTCCATTCTTGCAACTAGTGCAAAAATTTCTTCATAATATCTTCCTTGTTGCTGCTTGTAGCCTTTCACAAAAAGTCTAGCTTTGTGCCTTTCAATCTTACCTTCAACATTGATTTTGGTCTTATAAAACCATTCCACTCCAATTACTTCTTTTCCTTTTGGGAGATCAACTAGTTCCCATGTCTTATTTTTTTCTATTGCATTTATCTCTTCATCCATAACATCTATCCATTTATTTTATTTTACTACATGTTCAAAATGAATAGGATATTCTACATGACAATATAATGCAAATAAAGAGTCCATACCTTCTTCTTTCTCATAAATTTCATTCATACTTCTGAATCTGGTTCCTCTTTCACTTGTTGAAATTGTGCTAGTAGAAGCACTCAAATCTGCTCCTTGTGATGTGCTTGGAGAAGCACTGTCATCACTTCTCAAGGGTGCTCTCATACAAGCTTCTAGTGTCCCTTACTGTCCTTGTGTTGGTGGACGTGGTGTTGCTAATTAGTGATTTCTTTCAGCCATTTATTCCTCATCTTCATCATGAGACAAATAGGTTTTTACATTCACTATTTTCTCAGTGCTTCCATCCCAAGCTTCTTCCCTAATAAATTGCACATCTCTCCTTATCATAAATTTATTGGTCGATGGGTTATGCAATATTTATGCCTTGTATTCTTCATTGTATCCAGCAAATATGCTCTTCTCCCCCTTAATATCCAACTTCTTCCTTAGCTAATCTCGAATGTGTGCATAAGCCACACAACCAAATACTCTCATGTGGGTGACATATTGTTTTAAGCCACTCCATGCTTCTTCTAGAAATTTGTTCATTACACTCTTTTTTGGGCATATATTCAGAACATATGCTGCAAAATGTACAAATTCAACCCAAAATTCATTTTCCAAAAGTTTTTTCCTTCAACATGCTTCTTACCATATCCATGATGGTTCTATTTTTCCTTTTAGCAACTCCATTTTGCTGTGGTGTATACCTTGCTGTAAATTGCTAGTGTATCCAATTTTCTTTGCAAAAATGTAGAAATTATTTGGAGATATATTCTCCTCCTCTATCTGTCCTAAGGACTTAAATATGTTGCCCACTTTGATTCTCAGAAAGAGCTTTAAAGTGGCAGAACTTCTCAAACACTTCGCTTTTAAAATTCAAGAAGTATACCCATGTTTTTCTTGTGTAATGATGAACAAAGGTCAGCATATAGTGGTTGCCTACTAATGATGGTGTTTTCATTGGTCCACACAAATCAGAATGGACTATTTCAAAGGGTGCCTTTTACCTTATGCTCTTTCCTGATGGAAATCTTTCTCTGTGTTGTTTTCCCAAGATGCAGCCTTCACATAGGCTGTCTGGATTTTCAATAAATGGTAATCCACTTACCATTCCTTTTTTGTGCAATAAATTCATACCTCCAAAGTTGAAATGTCCAAATCTGAAGTGCCATAACCAATTTTGATATTTTTCTTCTCTTTGGAATGTCTCCTGTGTCACTGCTACCATTGCAACTCCTTTCTTCAAATCTGCTCTCATCTTGATAGGAAATATTTTGTTTCTTGTTATTTTCACTTGTGAAATCATATATTTGCTTGGTGGTATGTCCATGATGGTACATACATCATCTTCAAAGAATACATTGTAGCCTTTTTGAATGAGCTGTCCAATGCTCAAAAGGTTACACTTCATACTAGGCACATAGTAAACATCTGATATGGTTTTTCTTTCTTCTTTCTTTGCTAAAACACTTACTTTTCCTTTTCCCATGACAAAGGCTTTACTATGTGTCCCCAATGTTATTTGAGACTTCACATTTTCATCTAAAATGGAAAACATAGAAATGTTTCCAGTCATATGGTTACTACATCCTAAATCTAGAAACGATATATCTTCATTTTTCTCTTCAGCCATAATACATGCTAAAAATAGATTTTTTTTGGCTCAGAGTTTCTTTTGTAAAGTTAGCATTGGGTCTACTACCCATGTCACTCTGTTTCTTCCTACATTCATTTGCATAATGCCCATACTTCTTATAGTAATGACATTGGACTTGGGATTGATCATACCTTTGTCCATGTGCTTGATTTTTTCCACCTTGTTGGCTGTTGTCTTGGCTTTGATTCTGAATTTGATTGCTGCCCCTTCCACTAGTATTTGCAGGGCTATTTATTCCTCTGTTTTGGCTTCTGCCTCTTCCTTTTCCTCTATATTTTAATCTTTCTTGAACTCTTC
The DNA here is from genome assembly GCA_034641835.2 of Pinus albicaulis. Classification (NCBI taxonomy): domain Eukaryota; kingdom Viridiplantae; phylum Streptophyta; class Pinopsida; order Pinales; family Pinaceae; genus Pinus; species Pinus albicaulis. Next base: position 991,301,818 of record CM076579.1, on the reverse strand, counting down.
TTCTTCCAAAGGACATATGGGTCTTGAAGGCATGCTCCAAAGATGAGTTTTATGTTCTACTTAACCTTTGTTCATGTGTGATCAATGATGCATGAAGTTCATCAACAGTAAAAATTGAGATATCATTTTTCTCTTCAATGGTTGTTACTATCACATCAAATCTTAAGGGTAGGCTCCTCAATACTTTCTCTACTATTCTTCTTTCTTCTATTTTCTCTCCATGAGATATCCTTTGGGTAACCAACCCAATCAACAATGTGAAGAATGAATCTATTTTATCAAACTCTTTCATGCAAATGACTTCAAAAACTCTTCTCATTAATTGAATTTTTACTGTATTTACCTTCTCCATACCTTGATAGGTTGTCCAGAGGGTATCCCATGCATCCTTGGACTTGTTTGCTGCTGTAATTCTTGGAAATATGCTTTCATGCACTACTTGATAGAGATAGAAGAGGGATTTTGAGTCCTTCTTCCTATTACTCTTCACCAAATATTTCTCTGCCTGTGTCAAGGCATTAAATGCTTGTTCATCTGCTAGTTCTTCTAAACCATCTTCAACTAGCTCCCATAAATCATGAGAGGAAAATAGGGCCCTCATTGTGATTGCCCAATATTCATAGTTCTTCTCATTGAACTGTGGGAGTTGAGTATTTCCCATAATCATGCTTTTGCTGGCTCCTGCCATAGCTAGCTTATAGAACTATGCTAAAAAGTTGAATGTGTTTTTAAACAAAATTTCTCACTGCTAAGAGATTAAACTCTGTCTCTAATTTTTTTTTTTTTTTTCTTACAGTTCTTTGGACTGTAATCTTAAAACAAACAAAAAACTATATTTTGGTAAATACCTGACTTTGGTGAAATTTCACACTTCTGGAGAAAAATTCAACAAACTTCTTCTTTCTTCAGATTCTTTAGCAACTGCTGAGAGCCTGGGTTAGCTCTGATACCATGTTGGAATTTCTGGTTATTCCGGAGCAATAGAGAGGATAAAAAATTCCTCTTCTAACACAAAGATAACAATAAAACAATGTGCAAAGAGATGGAGTAAAAATATATTTCACTAAAGAAAACTGGACTGCTACAAAATCAGATTCTTTCCTCAGAACTACTGTTGTTCTAGATTTAGCAAAAAAAAAATTGCTTCTCACTACTACACACACAACGATATTCAAACTTATTGTCTCATACAATATTGCACACTCTCTCTTTTTTTTCTTTCTGCCTGTGTATATATTTACACAGTCACACACTACACATATGTTATATCACTACTATCTATTACATTTTATATATATTGTAAACATTTCATGTTTACAATATATATATGATAAAAACCTTTTAATCCTAAGTTTAAATCATATCGCGGTGTATACAAAACATTTAAGACCCAAGGTTTTAAACCTTATAAAAAATTTCTATGGATTTCAAACACAATTCAAAACATTTTGATATTTCATGCGACGGCCTTTATCGCATTGATAAGACCACCATTCGACTATGCATCAAAACGATGTGAAATGTTGCTATTGGCTGACGGTGAATGCACTGGCAGAGGTGGGCCAGCACTTATCGCGCAGTTTTGGAGCTCTGGTGACGTATGCACAAAACTGTGCGATATGCCTCCCATTGGTCAACGTAGTTTGATGTGTAAAGGTGGCGGGGATGACTCATCGTGCGATTTTGAGACTGATCAGATAAGCCTTAGGGCTCGCAATATCATTGATTGGTCGAAGTGTTTGAAGACGTGGACCGGTGGGGACCAAAAACGTGATGTGGGGTATTTCAAATTTAAAACAAATGGCCTGAGGTTTAATATGGTTGGTCTATGGTGTTTATGGCGGGTAGGTGTGAGAGTTAAGAGCGGGGTTGTGTGGTTTAAACTATTGAACCTCATATTTACCCTCTCTTTGAAATTTTTTCTCACCTCTTTCCATCACTTTCCCATAAGATCATAGACCCCAATCAATGAAAAGTGCTACGTTTTGTCTTAAGGATGCATTAAAATGTTTTCCATATTATATTTTCATGCTCTTGCTATTTGGATATTTTTTTCCAATTTAGCTACAGAATGCAGCCTGTTCTACAGCTAACTGTGCATTCCGTAGCTAGTGTCATGGTTTAGCAGGTTCTAGGTGTCAACTGAGGAATTGGGCCACATGGGTGTTTCTATAATGATGCCTACATGGATTCTATCCTACTCACCTAGTCCAGATCGACAGAAAAACGATCCTAAACTCATGGTCAAAGGTGGAGTCAAACTATGTTATCCAAATGTAGTAGGAATATTGATTTGAGTCCAATAGTCCTATTGCAAGTCTAAATTCGAATTAGCAAGAGTCCAACAGTCCTATTTCAATTGCAATTCGACTAGCCACCTGTAGCTAGTTTAACTCAAAAACAGTTATGTATTTTCCTTCAAATATTGGTTGTACAAGACCAAAAAGACAGTTCAGTTTAGTTCAGTACATTTTAGATTTGTAAACATGATACTATATTTTCTAGACTTTGTTTTAATAAAGAATTTCAGTTACCAAATGCTTGCTTGATTGCAGTTTTGATAAACTAGGAGTCAACCAACTTAGTAGCAGAGGGCCTCTTCTTCTAAAGGAGGTTTTTATTATGCTTTTTAATTATATTTCCTTCATTCTATTTAGTAATTTCTGTTATGCTTCATTTCCAGTCTTTTTCAAATAGCTTAATGATAAATTGTAGCTGTGCAAATTTAGCTTTACTATTCTTGCCTTTTCATTTTCATAAAATAGAATTGCCAATTGCCGTGTCAACTTGATATTCATGAAAACCATTTTCAATATATAGAATTTATATTAATGGTTAAATGTTTCACATGTGCAGTAGTTGAATTTCCCTTGTTTATTATCATTTGGTTGCTAATAATCAGAGGCATAATTGATTTCTCCAAAGATACTTCAAGAAGCTAAAAGCTTCACATTTGAGTAATTATGATAAGTCAATTATACATTTGGTTGATCTTAGTTAGACTTTGCATGTTTTTAATTTCAAGACTCTCATTTGACTGCAAACAATAATCCTTCTAAAAACCACTCCATAAAGAGCTCATCTGAACATATTAAGAAAGGATGGTTGAATGATTAACTGTAATGCAACTTTTGGGTTATTTACAGAGATTTCCTATTGCTTTAATTCAAAACAGATGTAATTAGCTTACTCAGAAATTAGTTCAAAGAAGGTCACTCTTTACAATTTAATAATTGGAGTATCTAGACACATCTTAGATGCTTTCATTTGCATTCCTTGTTTCCTATTTTATAGCCTTAACATGCTAAAGTACTAGAAATTACTAAACTCCATCTCAATAGGTCACTCCTAAAAATTGGATGAGAGATAACTGAAGGTGTAATAGTTGATTCATTTATTGCTTTCATAGGAATATCATTTCTAGTCTTTTAGAAGTAGATCCATGGATTAGGATTAACAAACCAAATAAATAGATGATTTTATTTCCAAAACTAGGTCTTAAGCTAATTCTTAGCCTTAGGTTTGATTTTATGAAAATTATATTAGTTTTAGTACACTTCCTTTTCTTCCTTCTAAAGTTAAATTAGATTAACTTAAACCTTTTTCATAATTTTAGGTTAGTCATTTCAAAGAACTCAAATAACAAAACCGCCCCTAAAAACAATATAAAAACAAAAACACAACGAAGTAAGAAATAGGTTGCTCAAGCACATATGGTGCATCACACTTCATTAGTTTACTAGCCCTGGTTGATAATTAACGCAGACAATTTAGGAACACTAAATTGACTAAACATTTTGGCATTGTTGCTAAGGAAGTGTAACTATGTAACCTTAATTCTTACATAAAAAAAAAAACTTCAATCACCTACCACACCCACTATATCATGTGGTGCAGTAAGAGCCACACATCCACATCATGAATTCATATTTCCGTAGATAGAATAAGAGGTGACAAAGGAGGTTGAAGAAATGGATGGAGATGATGACAATGAGGAAGATCCTTTTGAATTTACCATTCAAGAAACTGATACCAACGTTCAAATGAAGAACATCCATCCATCTATACTTCCTAACTTCAAAGTATGAGATTAGAAGACCTAGAAACCTTTCTTTTTGAATTTGAAATAATTTGTAGATCTTATGGCTACTCATTGCACATTCAAAAATTGAATTTTTATTCGGCAACATTGAAGGATAGAGCTCTTAGATGGTTCATGACTTTAGGAACAAATTCTATAAGGACATGGGATGATATGAAAAGAGTATTTTTAGAGAAATATAAAGATTAGTGCATGCACCATGACCTTAGAAATGAAGTCTTTTAGATGAACCAAAAAGAGGATGAAAGCCTAGAAGATTTAATGGAAATATTTAATTATAATATCAAAAGATCTAAATTGCATAATTTAGGATCAGACGCATTAAAAAATCTCCTACTAAATTCTATAAAGGATGAATGGATTGATCTTCTTAATCGGGTGGGAAAAGGAGATGTCTATCAATTTCCATTTCAATAAATTTGTGAACTATGCAAGAAAATATCAAGAGGAAAATAAAAGTATGTAAGATCCCCTCAAGATCCATTTATGGCAAGAGTAAGTAAGTCGGCATCAATATTGGTAAGTCAAACTGAACCTAACAATTTGCTAAACATTCTTGGTAATTTAAATGAAAAAACTTGCATGCTAAGAATGAAAAGCAAGCAAAAATTTGTTTCATTTATATTTTTCCCTAAATGTAGAAAGAAACATGCTTTGCATGAATGTCCACTTGATAACAATAAAATCTGTAAAATTTGTGTAGGATCACATACTACTGAAGATTGCCCATCATTACCAGGGTTGAAGGCAGTTTACTAGAATGATAATGGAGCAAATAAATTATAGGAGAAACTTTGTTATGTAGCTCCAAGAGGACTATGGCAGCCTCATCAACCCAATATGATGCAATATCCTTATGCATAGTGTCAAGGTTATGCACAACAATCTCAAGGTAATTGGAAAACACCCTTGCCTTGGTAACCTTGGAAACCTTGGCCATCTCAATCCCAAACTCAAAATGAATCTTGGAAAAAAAATTGGCAAAGGCCCTACACAGGAAATCCACCATATCCTCAATCTTTCCCTCTCTATCCTCAGTACCATCATCAATTTTATCCATACCATTTACCTCCACCACAACATCAATATCACCCTCATTTGTCCTCATTTCAACCTTTCCCATTATCATCCACACAAGCACCCCAAATATCCATTCCCACTGCACTACATGCACAACCATTTCATATCCCCAACAATAACACACCTCAATCAACTTACAATTTTTAGGTATTGAAAAATGATTTACCAGCTATCATTGAAGAAAAATGACCAGACGAAGAAGATTCAGATAAGGTCCAAGAATCATGGATGTCTGTTGATAAAGAGAAGTTATTGGAACCAGAGATTGAAAAGTCTCACACATGCCTATCACCAGATTCTATGAATGAAGATCACATCTCCGAAGACTTGCATTTCATAATAGAGGAAAGACAAGGAAGACAAGATTACATTGAACCTTGGTTCAAGTCAGTCATTGGATCCCAATGCTCAATCCTTCAATATCTTCTGACATCATCTAAATAAAGACAGTTGGTATCTCATATACTGGTACATATCAAAGAGTATCTTTCAAACCTTCATATGAGTTTATCTATCATCTTGTTACACACCTGGTTCCATTGGAAGTATTCATACACTTGAACAAGATTTTATTTTTCAAGTAGAGTACGACATATATATATATATATATATATATATATATATATATATAAAGTAAAGAGAAAAATAATTCCTATTGTGAAAACCATCTTGCTGGCGCAATTGGACATGAGCTTTGCTTGAAAACCAGGCAACTGGCGAGCAAAGTTCACAATAAGTTTTGCAATTTCATGATGGTTTCAATATTTTAGTATGGTTATTCAAATAATTTTTGGTTCTATGCTCGAGTTGGATGATGTGGAATTCCTTAAGGTCCACCTTCCAATAGATCTTTCCCATCGACCTCAACACCTTATCTGGGATCAAGATCAAAGATTATTTGGAGTGCCTTGGAACTTGCATACATCAATGGCAAGATTCCTCATTGATAACAATGGGAATACAACAATGTCTCTTGATTCTCAAATCTTTCAGGTGACTCAACTTCGACACATTCATTCATCCATGTCAATATGAACTCAGGTGCCTTGACACTCATTTACATTATCAGTGAGTTGTCTCGCATTGGTTAATGATTTTCATCATTGATCGGTAATCCAATGATTTCTTCCCATGCTCGACTTCGACACATTCATTCGCATGGTAATAATTGTACGATGAATTTTTGCTTCAATGAAGACTAATGGTTTTATGGAATCAATTAAAACTTGTAGCAGTACATTTTATTGGTTTCTTGTAGTAGCATGTTCATCTTTTTGTTACTCAACAACAACATGATGGCACCACTGCAACATTTTCTTCATTCATTTCATTTTCAAGAAAAAAAATGATTTTGGGACTATTTCAGTCAATATGCATTATCGTAGGCAGTACACAATTCAAATCAACATTTCAAACTTGGAGAAAATTAATTTTCTGCAAAAAAATTGATAACTGCGGAAAGTGGCAGTTTCTACAACTATTGCTGTAGTAGCCTCTTTTTTTTGCAAAATTTTTCCATAGGCAGTTTTGGTGCAAATATTGCAAGAGATTGGAGCATAAATAAACAATTCTCAGCTTCTAGGTTTTCTCAGAATATGATAAATTGAGTAAAACGCAGAAAAAGTTCAAAAATAAGTAATTTTGAAGGGTGTTTCAAGTGGGTTTCTAAGGCAGATTTTCATTTTTCACCATTATGGACAGATTAGGACATATTTTGGTAATTTTGCAAAACAACACCTTCTCTTAATAAAAATGAAATTCTGAAAGCATGTGGCAGTAGAAAAGGTAAAAATACATAGTTTCCATTTTGAATCACTCAATTTGGCCTTAAAATGAGTTCGTGGCATATTTTTTTGTTACAACATTGGGCAACATGAAGGGTGAAATAGGGCAGAAATTGATTTGATCATAACTTTCATACCTTGCATCCATTGGTCCTGAAATTTTTATGTTAAATGCACTGAGGTAGGTTAAATGATCACACAAAAATTCAAAAAATTCCAGTGTGTATTTTTCAAGAAATTGGTCACTTTCACCTACATCCATTTCTCATTTATCTCGAGATCCATAAAACCATTGGATGAGATTTTAGGTGGAAAGATGCATAATATTAATGGTAACAACCTCATAAAATCTCACAAGAATCTGATGTACCATTTGGGAGAAATTACAAAATTCATTTCATTTTACACTTTCACTCCATCTCACTCCACTTTCATTCCATTTCACAAGTCATATTCCACTTTCATTCCATTTCATTTCACATCCATATCCCATAGCCATAATTCATTTCTTTTTACAGATTGCATTCTACAACCACATCTTATTCAACAGTACTAACACAAGTGTAAAGCCTACAAACAAATGATGATTATAGGAAATTGAAGGATTTTGTTTTGAAGACCAACACGCTAAAAGGGTACCTAAGGATCCACACCAAAGAAAGAAATAAACGAAAAAGTTAAGTTATAAAAGGTAAAGTGAAAATTTTTATTTTAAATAGCAAGGTTAAAACATTAAGCATGTATAATATGGATATCATATGTTTCCTTGACAAATCAACATTTGATTTGATTGCAATCTCTATCATACCACATATTAGCCATATCCTCCGCATCCCCAATATCATCTCCTGTCAACATTTATCCTCCACAAAGTCCTCAAAATTCTCCAATTCATAATTTTGAAGGTAGCCCTAGTGGAAGATATCCAGGCATAGACCCAGTGCAACAAAAAATATATGATTATGTAGAATATTTGGAGAAAAGCAGTGCATCACTGAACCCAAAACCTTCTGTCAATCCACAAGAACCTCTAGTTGATGCTCTCAAGAAAGATATCTATGAACTAGAGATATTGAACAGACATATCAAACAAAAGAATGAGATCTTGAAGGAGAAAAACAAATTGTACAAGGCAATTCATGATAATACTATTTTGCATCTAGGACTATTGTATAAGAAAAATACAAAATTGAAGAGGAAGAACAAGTTATTGAACAAAACCGTCATTAACCACAAGTTCCAACTTCTTATGAGAAGTCCCAGAATGACAGTCACTTCAAAGAAGAACAAAAGAAGAAAGTTAGATGTGCTAGCAGAGTTATTAGAGAAAATGCAGTAGGGGAGAATGACTCACATTTTTGGAAAATTGCATGAGGACATGCAATGATTTTGCAGTGGGGGTATGTTGAACCTTAGATTTAACCTCTCTTTGACAAATTTTCTCACCTCTTTCCATCACTTTCCCATAAGATCATAGACCCCAATCAATCAAAAATGCTATGTTTTGTATTAAGGATGCATTAAAATGATTGCCATATTATATTTTCAGGCTCTTTCTATTTGGCTAAATTTTTTCAATTTAGCTATAGAATGTAGCCTATTCTACAGCTAACTATGCGTTCCATAACCACTCTCATGGTTTAGCAGGTTCTAGGTGTCAACTGAGGAGTTGGGCCACATGGGTGTTTATAGAATGATGCCTACATGGATTCTATCCTACTCAATCGGTCTAGATCGACATAAAAGTGAGCCTAAACTCATGGTCAAAGGTGGAGTCAAACTATGTTATCCAAATGCAGTAGGACTCTTGATTTGAGTCCAACAGTCCTATTGCAAGTCTAAATTCGAATTAGCAAGAGTCCCACAGTCCTATTTCAATTGTAATTTGACTAGCCACCTATAGCTAGTTTAACTCACAAACAATTATATATTTTCCTTTAAATATTGGTTATACAAGACCAAAATTACAGTTCAGTTCAGTTCAGTACAGTTCAAATTTGTAAAGAGGATACCCTGTTTTCTAGACTATGTTTTAATAAATAAGTTCAGTTACCAAATGTTTGCTTGATTGCACTTTTGACAAGCTAGGAGTCAACCAACTTAGTAGCAGAGGACCCCTGCTTCTAAAGGAGGTTTTTATTATGATTTCTAGTTATATTTCCTTCATTCTGCTTAGTAATTTCTGTTATGCTTCATTTCCAATCCTTTTTAAATTGTTTAATGATAAACTGCAAATGTGTAGACTTGTTCTTCCAAAACGTTTCAAGAAGATAGAAGTTCTGTTTTCAATATTTGAATAAGGATTGAAGTGCTAGAAACCATGGTTGTTTAGTTTTACTGTTCTTTCCTTTTCATTTTCATAAAATAGAATTGCCAATCGCTGTGTCAAATTGATATTCATGTCAACCATTTTCAATATACAAAATTTATATTAATGGTTAAATGTTTCACATGTGCAATAGTTGAATTTCCCTTGTTTCTTATCATTTTCTTGCTAATAATCAGAGGCATAATTGATTTCTCCAAAGATACTTCAAGAAGCTAAAAGCTTCACATTTGAGTAATTTTGATAAGTCAATTATAGGTTTGGTTGATCTTAGTTAGACTTTGCATGCTTTTAATTTCAAGACCCTCATTTGACTGCAAATAATAATCTTTCTAAAAACCACTCCATAAAGAACTCATCTGAACATATTAAGAAAGGATGGTTGAATGATTGACTATAATGCAAATTTCGGGTTATTTACAGAGATTTCATAGTGCTTTAATTCAAAGCAGATGTAATTAGCTTACTCAAACATTACTTCAAAGAAGGTCACCTTTTACAATCGAATAATTGGAGTAGCTACACACGTCTTAGATGCTTTCATTTGCATTCCTTGTTTTCTGTTTTATAGCCTTAGCATGCTAAAACACTAGAAATTACTAAACTCCATCTCAATAGGCCACTCCTAAAAATTGGATGAGAGATAACTAAAGGTGAAATAGCTGATTCATTTATTGCTTTCATAGGAATATCATTTCTAGTCTTTTAGAAGTAGATTAATGGATTAGGATTAACAAACCAAATAAATCGATGCTTTGATTTCCAAAACTAGGTCTTAAGCTAATTCTTAGCCTTAGGTTTGATTTTATGAAAATTAGATTAGTTTTAGTACACTTCCTTTTCTTCCTTATAAAGTTAAGTTAGATTAACTTAAATATTTTTCATAATTTTAGGTTAGTCATTTCAAAGAACTCAAAGAACAAAACCCCCCCTAAAAACAATATAAAAACACAAACAGAACGAAGTAAGGAATAGGTTTCTTAAGCACATATGGTGCATCACACTTCATGAGTTTACTATCCCTGGTTGATAATTAATGAAGACAATTTAGGAACACTAAATTGACTAAACATAGACTACGAATTTTCAATTCAAGAACAGGCTACGGCCTTTGAATTTTTTTTGGGTTTTGCAGGGTTTTTTCTTAATAGGGTTTCAATGCACGGTTGAGTGCTCAAAAAAACAAGAAATTCGATGCTGCCTTCTGTCCTTTAAGTTTCCATCAAAATTTAAGCTGATCATCCGTGGTGATCGTGGTGTATCCAAGCTGTGGATCCGAGTGCACAAAGAAGCTGCATCTCGAGGAACAAGCGTGCAGAGTTGTTGTGGAGATATGTTTGTTTGCGTGGGGATTAGAGAGTCCCGGTTGAAGAAACTATGGGCGATCGAAGGTCTGCATGCCACACTGTGGGGAGGAGCGAGTATCTTCGGTGCACCATTTGTGAGCTGCATCACTTGGTCTGGAAATGTTGCAGAATGCTCTCGGTAGAAGTTGAAACCTGAGGGAAATCCACCAAAGTAACTTCCATTGTTGTAGCCACGAGATCCACAATTTGAAAGAATAACTTCCACGAACCTGCTGAAGCTTCCAAGGGAACGATAGGAGCATTTGCATCGCCTATCCAATTTGTGAATAGGATGTGTGGAGAATCGCATAAGAGGTGAGCTTAAGATACAAGTTGTGGGATGCCATTACCAGAAAAATACACTGTCACTTCGTGAAGAAGAGTCGAGTTGGCATGGACGGAGGTGAGATCAATCTCTATGTGAGGAGGATTGAATTAGTAGCAATCTCGGTGCAACAGAAGTGTGGTTGCTGAGATCCCTGGTCCGATCTACGTTTTGAATCAGTTCTAGTTCACGTCCTGTGTTAGTGGTGCAACGAGCACTATTTTGGATTTGTTAGCAGTTTTATTTTGGTCCGATTAAGCATAAGTTATGTAGATTATAAATTTCCACGATCATGTTCTTGGAGGGTTCACTATTGCGTTGAGCTTGGAGAGGGGAATACACTCTAGTACAAGAGAGTGGTGAGGTCTGATAATTTTAGAATTATTCGAGAGTCTATCTTATTCTTCAAAGTCATGAGGAGCACGCAATAGCACTGATATGTAAACAAAGGAGAGTGAAAGAGTCTCGAAGAAAACTGAAACATATTAGAAGAAAGCATCAAGAGATAGGTGTGATATATTTTTTAGCTGAATTTGGTGAAGAGTTTTAGGTTGATGCCGTTGGATCGATCGCTGATCAAGTCAAGGATCAAAATGCAAATCTCAAACTTGATGAAATAATTAAGATGTTAATGTTGTATTTACCCTCTTTTTCAAGTATGAATTATGAAATCTAGGCGACCGAAATGAAAACAATATTATGGAAGGTATATTTATTAATTTATGTTGAAGATGATATTGTTAAATCAAACAATGATATGAGTTCAATGTTACACCTTATAACAATTGAATTAGATGAAAAAATCATGTTCAACGTACTATGGTGAGGTTCACAGTGAAATTTTTTTGTGTGATATTTTAGAAATGAAGTATTGTTTGAAAGAGGGAAAAAATGAAGAAAGTATTGCTCTTGAAAATGATGGTTGTACTTTCAATCCCATAACTAAGTGTGAAAATGAAAATGAAAACATTGAAGATGAAATTATGGATGTTGAATATGTGCCTGTAACTGAAATTAAAACATTTGGTGATGAAGAAACAAACATTGATGTAGGATCTGATTTTTTTTTTATGAAGAATGCTTCCATAAGGAAGAGACCTATGAAGTTAAATTTGATGAGAACTCTGTAACTCATGATGAGTGGATCGATCTGATGCATGCAAAGCATGTTATTGATGAGTTTTTTTTTAGTGATAAGGAAAGCCTATCTCCATATACAAACCAAATGTAGGACAACATGTTTGCAAAAACATAATTGATTAAAGAGGTTGAAGACATACATCAACAAACTATGTCAGTAGAGAAAGACAAAGAAATGAAATTTCTTTTAAAGGAGAGGGATGACAATAACCAATATGGTCTTCTTTATAAATCTAAAAATGTTTTTAAGTGTGCAAATATTTCCATCCAGGAAGAAGCAATTGCAAACATTAAGGACAACTATAAGTCCCAATAACTTGCATCATTGAATTAAAAGAGTGTTAGCCTACAATCAAGATCAAGAAAGAGGATATTAAGAGTTGAAGTGTTCCACCTTTGGCGCAGAAAACATAAAAAGGAGGAGAAGCTCTACCACTATCTTATGGCAAGAAAAGTGAAGATGGAACTCCACTGACAAATGAACAAGCATGGACTCTTTAGAAAAAAGACAAAAATGAAAGCTAAGTTATCAAGTACCATTTTAAGCCTAGCTAAGACTGAGACCAACAGGTGTATATTAAGCCAAGGAAGGAGAAATATGACTTTGGGTGAATTTTTCCATTAGTGGGGAATGTTAGAATTAATGGATAAATGTATCAATGTATTTCGTTAGGATTGAGATCATTTATTTAGGTCCTAGATCCTATTATTTAGGGAGTGGTTCAAACCACCCAGCTAATGTGTAGGATTATATGTACGAGACTTTGATTGAATGAAAGAGTGTGTGCTGAGTGCTTCGGCATTCTCTAGGTGACTCACATAGAGAGCCTCTTGCTTGATCTCATATTCTGTCTCTCCTTTGAATTCTATAAAATGATATTAAATTAACAAAGATATACTTACAATGGACTATTAAACCCTTCATTGTATTAATCTACAATAGTCTTGTGTTCCTCCTAAGTTGATTTTTAATCTAATACCGAGACTAATTTCCATATCTGAGTTACTCTAAGACTCTCTCTCTCTATCTAATTCCCCAAGCTCTCTACACGGACCTCTAACTATACACACACCTATGAACTATTCGATTAACTAGAAAATATCGTGACAATAGCTGGGTTGCTTCATAATTCATCCCAATAGCTTAGCTTTGTAATTTTTACCCTTACAAAAGGCTCACTTGGCCCAAAGCAAGAGCTCATCAAGAAACCTAACAACCCAACTATCCCAAATTCTGTTGGAATCATGGCACATGTAATTACATCAAAAACCTATTATTTCTAATTTATATAATTTTCGATTTGAGGGAAAATTATTTCCATTTGGAAATTTCATGACCCCATTAGGATCTAGAAGAAATTATATATCTTAGGGTTGATGGTCCTACATTAGACTCCCTAGGTTGAAAATTTTGCATGACCTCCTGATCATGTGCTTTGATTTCAACATGTTCTAGGTTCCCAAATTTTATGTTGTTTATTTCCACTGACTTGCTTGCATGGTTGTCCTACAACTGTATCCAACTTTTTAGGATCATAGCTGAGTTTTCTATTGAATTCATGATTTTTTGATGTAATCTCTTGGAGGAAACGATATGTTGTACTTGAAGTCTTGCTGTTCTCCATTGTACAAATTTTTTGGTACCATCTTCATCAGCATTTGAAACTTCTGCATTTTAGTGGCCAACTTATCATCTTGTTGGGCCAAACTGCTGAGAGTATTGATTTACAATAGTTTCCCCAAAAACTTCGTGGATCTAATTTCCATCTTATCGCATAGCTTCCATGCTTAATTGATATAATTTTTCATCCCTTCATCCCTTCCCATGGAATATTTATGGAAAATAGTTTTCCATTCTTTATACAGAAAATTGATGTATTGCAATAATTCATATGTTCACGAATTACAGGGTCTTCTTCATTGTTTCCCTTAATGAAATATACAATCTCATTATTTGCAGACTAGTACTTACTTTCCATGACAATGTTTTGCTCCATACTCCTTGGCTGAAGACGAAGTAAAATTTCAATTTCATGAGATAAATTTATCTCATGCTCCTATTTTTCTGCTCCACTTGCCTACATTTGTTTCCTTATTTTTGTAATTCCAACATTCATTAGAGTCTTATTTTTATAAAAAATTACATTAGGCACCCAACGTCTTCCTATTTCATGGTTGTATTTTCTATGCAGTATTCTTAAAACTTTTTTCTATCTAACCAACCTTCTTCATATCCCTTCTCCTTCATATGGATATATTCATAAATCAGTCTGTTATCTTTGCTCCCTTCCATAACAGCTTTGAAAAATTTCGCTTCATCTTCAGCATGGATATAATCCAACTTGTTCTCATTTTTTTCTTTCCAACCTCTCTTAGTTGTTTGTAGGGTTGATTACTTAACCTTATCTCAACTTTATTTTGCTTTCAAGAAGTAGTTCCTACACCTCCTCATTTTTTTGGACAAATTTCCCATGATCTTGAACTACAAACACAAACAAATTATTAACTTTAAAAACATGATGCAATATAGCCTTTCATGCTATCTTTAGCATCACTTCTTCTTATTGTTTATGGTTCTTCTAGTTACCTTTATGAGATAGCCGTGTCTCATTTTCTTTTATGACATATTTTAAAGTTTTTTCTTCTCTAATGCCTAGAAAAACCATTCTTCCATTTTTATACATTCTTATGACAATATTATATGTCTATTCTCCATTTTCATCCTTTTAACCTGCAACCATGCAAAAAACATCAATATTAAAATCATGAGGCTCTCTTTCCCCGTTTGGTGCTTCTATCAACAACTCCTATGGTTTTGGACTCTTCATGTAGTCCATGAGACTCTCAGAGAATATCTCATCAACATCTTCCTCAACCTCTTCTCCAAGGATTGTTCCTTATTCTAATTCATAGTAGTGAAATCGCTCTTCCTCTTCACACTCTGTTGTTCTGATCTCTTCACTTCTCAATAGAGAACTCAAAGGGTGCCTCAAATCCCTTCTCATTTTCCTTTCATATAGTTGTCTAATATGCCATTTGACCTTCTTTTTTAGGTCCCATCCATATCTCTGACATTCCTTATCCCTCTCTTGTAGCAACATTCTTATCACACTGATTTTATCTTTCAACTCAACCATCTCAGTTTCAAACTCCTCTTGGATTATATTTCTTTGCCTTATGCCATCTTATTTCGCAAAAATGGTCATCCCTTTTTCCCCGAGCTTCTCCATGCTCACTGTGTGTTGCAAACAAGCCTCCATAAGACACCTCACTAAGCTCCTCTCCTTTGACCTAGCCTTTTGGTATCATAGGCTCATCTCCTATGGAACCTCTTGAGCCTCTTCTAGTCCTCTAGTTGTTGCACTTATATCACCTCTCAAGAACTTCACTTGTTCTCTTGAATTCTCTTCGTGGAATTCCTTTTTCCTCCTCACATTTCCAACCTCAGCTGGAAATACATCTGATGAAACCTCCCTACAACAAGGTTCCTTGTCAGAATTATTCTTCTCTCCTCCTCCTAAAACATACAATTTTTTAGCTCTTTAAAATAAAAAATTCAAAGACCATATTACCTTCGACATATCCTTAACACTAAGATCTTATGTCAATCAAAGATATCATTTTTTCCCTCTTAGTTGTGACCATTTCCACCAATTCTTATTTTTTCATTGCTCCAATATGATTGGACTGTAATGTTCCCCAAACTTGCTTATGCTTGATTGAGAATCTCTTAAATATGTTGAGTCCCAATTTTGGTTATTTCTCCAATCTTTCTTTTTCAAAAATATTGCAATCATTACCTTATATTTGAACCCTCTAGTCCCGCGTCTTTTTCTCTCGATGGTTACAAATCTTAGATTCTTTAGCTTACAAATCCTCAATTCTTTGTCTTGCTCTTTCCTCTAGAAAAAATCCTTTTTCAAGAATTCAGACCATTTTTCTATTAATCATTAAAGAGTGTTAATGTGTATCCAAAAATCAAAACTTTATTTCCCTATTAAAGAAAAGCTTAATATCTTTATCAAATATCATCACTAAAAATTACTACTTTTAAAATCATAGATTTTCTTTAAATATCTTATAACATTCCGTAAAATAAAAAATAAAAAGAAAACAATATTATTTCAACCATATCCATATCTCAAAAATTGAAAAATCTTTACTAAAGATCATAGTCTTTAATGTTCCACTTATCTCAACCATAACATTATACATAATTAAAATCTAAAACTTGTTATTAATATGGTGATTAGTATTAAGAAAAAAATAGTATCGGTAAGATAAGAACTAATTTTTATGATTTTCATAATAAAATTGTATATTGATCAATTTCTAAAAAAATTAAGATACAGAACTTTGTTATCTATAATATTTTATACTAAAATAGTTGATACTCACTTATCATTTAATTTTCAAATTCTTTCAAGTGATAAAATATAGCATGAAAAAATACATAATGTTATCCTTTGAGTCTGTATTTCTTAATTCTCAGGGGATTTATCGCTTCTATTGTCATATAATTGTTGTCGCTACGCTGGCTATGAGCATTTATTTACGTAAAAAAATGTGCATCACCGAAATTAGGACAATGGGGGCATTTGTTTGGGCAAGTTTTATTTTCTATTTTATTTAGTAATAACTAGCAATTGAACCATATGTTGCAAAGGAAACGCTGTAAATCACATAGGAAATATTAGTATAATTGGTTTTTTTTATTTTGGAATAGTAAGTTTAAGTTTTGTATAATAAATTTAAAAATATTAAATTCATTTATACATTTAAAAATACATTTAAAATTAAAAAAAAAAAACTCACAATATGACAATTTTTTTTAATAAAATAAAATCCTCAACATCACATCGATAAAAGATCATACTAATGTAAAAATATTATTTATACACAGAAAACCCAGGAAAAAAAATTCTTACACTAAAGTTGATGCATTTTAAAATTATTTGTAATATTCTCCCTTGAATTGAAGAGAGTCCACTACACCACTGCTCTATATTAAACCCAAACACTAGTAGTCCACACCCTTATTGTTAACTGTATGTACACAGAAAAACAAAACCAAATTCACCACAAATTATAGCTTGTAGTCCACTCCATTTTGTCAATTGTTCTATACAAAAACAAAACCAAATTTACTACAAAATTATTTATTATATGGTAAGAATTTGGTCCACATAGATGATGCTATTGCTGGTGGTTTGCCCTCTTCGTTGTCCTTTCCCTGTTTGGTAGGTGACGATGACTCTTTGGCTCTTTTGGTTGTTGGAGTGCTTGTGAGATTTTGCACCACATCCCTCATGGTTGGCTGATACTCATTCTTCTCCTCTACACACTTCATGGCAACATCAAATACATGCATCACTTGATCCAGAGACACAGAGGAGAGCCATGTATCCATAACTTCTGCAACTCCTCTTGAGACAGAGCTTGTCATTTTTTTTACCCACTGAACAATATCCACCCCATCTCCGAAATCTCTCACTGGTTTGGGCCATGTGATTAACTCCAGCAGCACTGCCCCAAAGCTGTATACATCGCTCTTTTCATCCACCTTAAGTGTGTGAGAATATTCTAAAACATTCATTAATGAATGAATAAAAAATGATGATAATAATAATAATCCAATTTTAAAGCTGCCTAAAGCTAGACAGAGAATAGAGAACTGTATATTTTGGAATTGTTCATATTATCTAAATTTATCTCTATCCAAATACAAAATCTGAAAGTGATATAGAAAAAAATGAATTACCTGGTGCTATATAGCCATAAGATCCTGCAACTTAAGACATGGACTGAGAATTCTCACCCAAATATTTTTAAAACTTGGCCAGTCCAAAGTATGCAACATGGGCTTCAAAGTTGGAATCTAGCAGGATATTGTTGGACTTAACATCACGATGCAATATCCGAGGACAACAGTCATGATGCAAGTAGCAGAGCCCCTTTCTGGCATCTATGGCAATCTTGTACCTTGTGTCCCACTGCAGGTGCCCACCTTTTGTGCCATGAAGCAGGTATCCTAGGCTCCCACTATGCATGTATTCATAGACAAGAAGATTTGATTGCTGGTTAGAGCAGAAACCAAGAAATTTGACTATGTGGTGCTCACGAATCTTGCCTAGAGTCTGAATCTTAGCAGAAAAGCCATGGTCATAAAAGGAGCCTTTACCACTGGCTGGAAATCTCTTCACTGCCACTTCTTCTCCTTTGGGCATCAAACCCTTGTACACTACCCCAGACCCTCTTTTCCCAGTGATATTATCCTCTTTCAGGTAGGCTAATACATCCTCACATGTGAAATGAAGCCTTTGGAATTTTGTTAGCTCCCTGGAGGATTTGGTGTTCAAAATAGATCTGAACTTGACAATGGCTGGAAGGGGTGGACATCAACGATGAAAATCCATGTCCACATACACGAGAGCGTACTGAATTACTTTTCTTATAGAAGACTGATATTATTTCCTACCAGCAAGAATATGTGAAATTTGCAAGCCTCTACTGAATGCCTGGTTGAAGAGAAAACAGGTCTGGAACTCTGAAACAAATGGAAACCAAGCCAATAAAGCAACTGGTGTAAAAATTAGGAGTCCCATTACATACTCATAACTCCGAGCAAGGGCACGAACAGACTGCCAAAATCTAGCACAGTGAAACAGAGGCCTGTAGGCTTGTGCAATCTACACACATACAAAATCCAAATCTTAAATAAGCATAAACCGCCACAAATTTCCATTCCCCACTGCAAATAACTGACAGATAAAAGGCACAACTTTAATGCTAACTACATGCAGGAAAGCCCATCCAGTAGGCATGAATGCAAGAAAACACACAAACAAGTCTGATATGGTTAAACCACAGACAACTATGAGAATAATGAGAATTGATAAGAAGCCAATGAAAAGAAGCCCCTTCTGAAGTTGGAACATGAGCTGGAAATCTGCACTGAACCTCCGCCTTCCCATGGATACATTCTGTGCATGAAAAATGAAGTCATTTTTTTACCCACTGAACAATATCCACCCCATCTCCGAAATCTCTCATTGGTTTGGGCCCTGTGATTAACTCCGGCAGCGCCACCCCAAAGCTGTATACATCGCTTTTTTCATCCACCTTAAGCGTGTAAGCATATTCTGAAACATTGATTAATGAATGAATAAAAAATTATGATAATAATAATAATCTAATTTTAAAGTTGCCTCAAGCTAGACAAAGAATAGACAAATGTATATTTTGGAATTGTTCATATTATCTAAATTTCTTTCTATCCAAATACAAAATCTGAAATTGATATAGAAAAAAAATGAATTACCTGGTGCTATATAACCATAAGATCCTGCAACTCAAGACATGCACTGAGAATTCTCAGCTAAATATTTTAAAAACTTGGCCAGTCCAAAGTCTGCAACATGGGCTTCAAAGTTGGAATCCAGCAAGATATTGTTGGACTTAACATCACGATGCAATATCCGAGGACAACAGTCATGATGCAAGTAGCAGAGCCCCTTTCCAGTGTCTATGGCAATCTTGTACCTTGTGTCCCACTGCAGGTGCCCACCTTTTGTGCCATGAAGCAGGTCTCCTAGGCTCCCATTATGCATGTATTCATAGACAAGCAGATTTGCTTGCTGGTTAGAGCAGAAACCAAAAAAATTGACTATGTGGCGATGACGAATCTTGCCTAGAGTCTGAATCTCAGCAAAAAAGCCATGGTCATAAAAGGAGCCTTTACCAATGGCTGGCAATCTCTTCACTGCCACTTCTTCTCCTTTGGGCATCAAACCATTGTACGCTACACCAGACCCCCTTTTCCCAATGATATTATCCTCTTTCAGGTAGGCCAATACATCCTCACATGTGAAATGAAGCCTTTGGAATTCTGTTAGTTCCCTGGAGGATTTGGTGTTCAAAAGAGCTCTGAACTTGACAATGGCTGGAAGGGGTGGACATCAAAGCTAAAAAGACATGTCCACATACACGAGAGCCTACTGAGTTACTCTGCTTATAGAAGACTAATCTTATTACCTACCAGCAAGAATACGTGAAATTTGCAAGCCTCTACTGAACGCCTGTTCGAAGAGAAAACGGGTCTGGAACTCTGAAACAAATGGAAACCAAGCCAATAAAGAAACCGGTGTAAAAAGTAGGAGTCCCATTACATACTCATAACTCTGAGAAAGGGCACGAAATGCCAAGATCCAGCACGGTGAAACAGAGGCCTGCAGGCTTGTGAAATCTACACACATGCAAAATCTAGATCTTAAATAAGCATAAACCGCCACCAATTTCCATTTCCCACTGCAAATAGCTGACAGATAAAAGGCACAACTTCCATGCTAACTACCTGCAATAAAGCCCATCCAGTAGGCATGAATGCAAGAAAACATGCAAACAAGTATGATATGGTTAAACCACAAACAACTATGAGAATAATGAGAACTGATTAGAAGCTAATGAAAAGAAGCCCCTTCAAAAGTCGAAACATGAGCTGGAAATCTGCACTGAACCTCCGCCTTCCCATGGATACAGTCTGTGCATGCAAAATTGAAAGAAACAATATAAAAGTAAGATTTGACAAAATAAATACCAAAACCTATTTCCAGGCAATTTGGAGAAAGACACACAGAGATCAATAATTTGTGGGTTTTTTTTAGTGTTAGGAAAATAAAAATGAATTCCATACCAAAAAAATCATATTTTGGAATTATTCTCTTTAAGTATTAAACAAAAGTGTTATGTAGGAGGATTACCTTCAATACCAATAAAACAACTGCAATAACAACCCAAGATAGCGCATATACCTGCATTTTGTGGATAAGAAAAAAACATTAGAGCCCAGAAAATTCATGTTCCATCATGCTCGCGCTCTAATAAATGATGAAACGTGTTTTATTAATAATGAAACCTGATTGGAAAATGTACAAATCATACCAGAACACTCCTCTGTTCATGTGCAATGTTTAGATGATAAACCAATCCATACTGATAAAGCAAAAATCTAAGTGATAACAATATCTCCAAAATCTGTGCCTGCAATCCTGCATGCTTGAGATGATCCTGTTCCTCATCTGACCAGGATTCCCAATTCTTTTCCTGCGGCACACCAATAGTCGTTCCTAGAAAACTCCTCTCACAGTTGCATAGGGCTTATGGGATTTGTACTTTAATCACAGTTGCAGAGAAGCCAGGCGCTTCATTTGAGAGCCATCCGATAGCAGGACCTACGCATCAGGAGAAAGGGACACTGAGAAACCATTAACTATTTTTCTATGTAACTGATTAATTATAACTATGTTTAATCTGAAGGTTGAGAATGTTTCAATCGTCTAACATCTAAATTAATGGTGTATAATGTTACAGTTGGAAATTAGGAAAGTTGTTTTCAAATAAGAACGCTTTACAGCGTAAATATTTTTGGGCATATATTGCTCATTACTCTAGGATTAAAGCAAGTATATCATTTATTGATTAAAGCAAGTACACTATTTAGCTGTACGAGTATATGTTCGGATATATTTATTGCTGGATAGCCTGAGAAATAAAGCTCGCCATTTGCTTTGGGAGTGCTATTTTTAGGTTTGGTCATAGGCTTACTTATTTGGAGTTGTCTAAGGAGGCGGAGGAATTGCCTGGACAACCAAAATTGGTCGGATTCCTGGCAAAAAAAAAATTAAGAAATTTTGCAATAGGAGTGTTTGAATAATGTTTTTGATGGTGGAAATGGATTCAATATCATCAAAAACTTCTAAGGCACTCAAAATACTGAAATTTGATAACTATAATCTCGATTTACAAAAATCCCTACAAGATTTTCTTAAAATCTTTACCAAAATTTCCATAATTTTCAATACAAAAGACACAATCTAGTAAAACTAGATGTTTTAACTGGCTATGAGGATTTATTTACGTACAAAAATACATCATCGAAATTTAGACGAAGGGAGCATTTACTTGGGGGTGGTAGTTAGGCTTACCTATTTTAAGTGGCTACGAACATTTATTTACGTACAAAAATGCATCATCGAAATTCGGACAGATGGGGGAATTTACTTGCGGGTGCTTTTTTAAGGTCTGGTCATAGGCTTTCCTATTTTAACTTCTGGATTGGCATAATATTATTTTCCTTAGTGTTTTGACATCTGTAATATTCAGCTTTCATTTTGAGTTTTACAAATGTTAATAAATATTTTTTAAATATTATTATTATTTAATTTTAAAGTTAGTATGAAGTTAAATCTTAATAAATATTTTTTAAATATTATTATTATTTAATTTTAAAGTTAGTATGAAGTTAAATATTAAATTGGTGTTTGAGATTATTTATTTGTGAAACAAGAAAACTAAGCTCGATAATAAATAAATTGGTGTTTGACATTATTTATTTGTGAAACAAAAGATTCATCTTAAAATAAAAATTTGACTACTAAGTCTATTAAAACATACATAGTCTACTCTCTTCTGATTTTAAACCTATCCTCTATTAGAAAAAACACATATAAGTTAGGAGATAGGCTAATTGATTATATTCACACATGGTAGACCAATCGATTGCATTTGAATTTCAAGATAAGTTAGGAGATAGGCTAATTGATTATATTCGCACATGGTAGACCAATCGATTGCATTTGAATTTCAAGATTGAAGATTAACTGCCTTAAGCAGCCCCTCTGTGGTGTGGCCGGAAGCTATCGCTGGTCCATTTGCCCTTTCTAAAAATATTGTATCTTCTGTCTCTTTTCCTTTTTACATCTCTGCTGAGTTCATTACCACTCATTGCAGCGAGCATTTTTAATTTCATGCCGACTAAGTTATTGATGTTTGCACTAACAGGCTGAGTGCAGAAGATTCTATATAGGTAAACTCTATATACATTTTGGCTTGTGTTTAACTTTCGTTAAGGGTTTCTGTGCTGACCACCAAGACTGTATTGTTGTTTTGGTAGCATGGTGGGCATCCGCTTTCCCAATGACATACGTCGATGAAGTGCGAAGTTCCATAGCCAAA
Source organism: Pinus albicaulis (assembly GCA_034641835.2). Classification (NCBI taxonomy): domain Eukaryota; kingdom Viridiplantae; phylum Streptophyta; class Pinopsida; order Pinales; family Pinaceae; genus Pinus; species Pinus albicaulis. Next base: position 991,278,702 of record CM076579.1, on the reverse strand, counting down.
ATAATGGCTATCGTTTTCTGCATTATCTCAATTGTTGTTGCGTTTTGTTCAAATTAATTTAATTTAAAATTTTTAGCATTATCCCTTAGATGTGTTGAAGCGAAGCCATTTTTTATGCCTACTTCGAGTGAAGTTGTTGCTTAGATAAAAGAGTTTATCACACATGAGAATAATAATAATGGTCTCTCAAATTTCAAAGGATATTTGTATCGAACATGGAGATTTGCAGGTCACCTCCATTCGTTTACATGCAAATGTAGTAAACACAAATATATGGTGGGGCATGACCTTAGCTGCAACATTTGTCAAATAGGAAGATGTGTGGTAACATACTATATCGATTCCATGATGTAGATGTCAATTTATAGAAAGGAATGTCAAGCAGAACTGTCTCGTATTCATATCATTGTAAATTTGAATTGAATTATTAATTTTGAATCATGTATATGATAATGAAAGTAATATGCTTCTTTTAAAAGTTGCTTTAATGAATTGACAATGGGATTTGTTGGAAATGTTGTCATTGATGGAGAAGGAGTTGGCAAAGAGGCAACAGAGAAAGAAGCAGACAAGGAAAAGAGGCAGGCTAAGAAGTTGATGAAACAAATTCGATATAAAAGAGCTTTGATTTCAATAAGAACTTGTACGAGAACCAATGATTTTTAAACTCTGTAATAGGGGTCTCCATGTGATTCACCTTTTGAAGTATGTGGATGTGGGCACAATGAAGTAACTTCACTCTATTCAAAGAGAAATATTGGAACTTTTAATCGAGGACAGTCATGCGAAAAGATCTGTATAGAGAACTGCATAGGACTACATAGAGAACTTGGCCAGAACCAGAAAATCCTGTAAGTAAACTCATTGTGTGAAGAAAGAAATTGTTTCAGGGTTATTTGTGCAGTGATTGAATTAAATTCTCTATGTATATATATATATATATAGAGGTTCCTAACAATTAAATTCCTGCGGCAATGAGAAAATGTCTTGAATATCCTTAACAACTGCCTGTCTATTTAATGATCAAAGTGTTATAGAGCAGAATGCGATGAATATTTACAGCATAATGGAATATGAATGTAGTAAGGATGTAAAGGACCAGAACCTCGAAGCGGAATAGTTATATATATAACGAAAGGAGCTAAGTATTTGAAACAAAAAAAAGGGATGGAACCTTAAGAAAGAAAAGCGGAACTCATAAATAATAAAGGCGGAGTGGAACCTTGAGCGAAGGAGAGGAACCATGAGTGGAGTGAACAATAAAGGCGGGTTTCCAGTTTTCGTCACACCACCTTCGACGGGAAAGTGATATTCAAGAATTCAGAGCGATTCCATAGAGCAGCTGACACGTGGCATACGGCGGGGTCCCAAAAACCACTCTCATCACGAGTTAACGGTCGTGCAAGTAACTCGAGCGATATCTGTCGGATCGTGTGGAGCAAGGCAACGTGTTCTCCGCCGTTGGATATGAAGGGTTGTTTAAGCACTGGGGTCCAGTCCAACACGCAACTATTGAATGTTAACTCGCGTGCAAGTTAACCGTGCAATATCCATCAGATCAGTGTTGGCTGTGCGATATGTTATTAACCATCGATTGAAGAAATGAATTAACAAGTGGGCTCCATGGAATATGTATGTATTATAATATGCATCTGGATTGATATGAAGGTTTAATATGGTGGATTAACGCAGATACTTATGTGTGATGGTGTTTCCTTTATTCAATTTACTATAAAGCGGGCTATCACATTCTACGTAGTGGCCACTATATAATACTTTTTATTATAAAGGTTGAAGGTTGACCAGAATTCTGTATTGCATATAAATGAAATACAGTCTAATGTTATAAAGGCTATAAAACTTTTGATTGGGGAGCAGATGTTTGTTTTATTACTAAGTCAAAGCATTTCTTGTAAATACGGAACCAGAGGTTATATTGTTGATGGCTCATGATAAATGTGGTGAGTACTGATATATTCGGGTTGTTAAAAAGGTTTTTATAAAAACGCCGAGAGTTTTTTTTTTTTTTTTTTTTGATTAAAAGGTAGTTGTACATACAACAGTTATATAACTGCAATGAACAGGGAATTGAATAAAAGAGAAAATGAAAAAAAGAGTGGTGTGGGATGAATGTGTATGGAAAAGGAAAAAGAAGAGGAGAGCGTGCAGAGATGAAAGTTCGGTGAACAAGAATATGTACAAGAATGAATTGGACAGGTGAATAAGCACAGAAAATGGGAAAATATGCAAAAGACAGTGAACAAAGTATGCAGGACAGCTGCATGACTGCTACAGAAAGGACAAAACGAGCAAGCCAAGGGTTGAGTGAAGCTTATACACTGTAACTGAAAATGTAAATGTTTTATTTGTTTTATATTGTTTGTGATGCAAAGGAAAGTATCCTAAGGAAAAGAAAATTCCCACTATAACATTGAAATTTGTACATATTTTTATATTTTTAATGAGTTGGATAAAGAATTGAGAAGACAGAAGTCAAAGAGTCATGGTTGTTCACTCCAAATTCCTTGTGGAATACAAATAGTCATGTGAGGAACTCTATATATAATATCAACTTGATATGCATAAGAGAGTTAGAGAGACTAAGGATAGAGAATGAAAAGCATAGAAGATTGAGGCAGAGAAGACAAGGAAGAGAGGAGCAAAAAGAGATGCTACAGAAAAGAGATGATATCTGAGGTAAATCAGAAAAAATTTCTTGTGATAAATTGAGGAAATTGGCGCTTCCCTATCAAGTTGAAGCTTGACAGATATCAGTTGTAGCTGACTGAGGTTGGAGCCTCCTGTAGGTTGGTGTCTGTAGAAAATTGAAGGGAGTTGGAGCTTCCTTGCAAGTTGTAGCTTGCGGAATTGAGGTTGGAGCCTCCAGTGGGTTGGTGCCTGCAGAAAAACAGTGGTGAGAGGGAGTTGGAGCTTTCCTTTGCATCACAACAATAATAAGATGTGGTTTTCTCCCTTTATGGGTTTCCACTTATATCTGCTGTCTCTATCTGTGTTGCCTGTGTACTGAGATGATTTACCAAATCTGCATAATGTTTGCTGCTCTCATAATAATTTTGATGACACATTAATTTAATACTTGCTGCAACATATTAAGACTATTCATGTACTAAGGTTGATTATAAAAATAAGCTGTAAATAAGCTGATGAAAATTTTAAAAAACTCATGTATGTGTTAAATTGATTCAACCCCCCTCTCAGTTTAACTAAGAATTCAACAATTGGTATCAGAGCCAGGTTCCTTTTGCATTAGTCTAACAACTGAAAGGAGGTCCTAGGTTCCCAGGATGGCAAGTAAAGAAGGATTCTCAACCAATAAAGCCCCTTTTTTCACCGGTGTAAATTATGCCTTCTGGAAATTCAGAATGAGGACATGCATAATGTCTCTAGGAATAGAAGTTTGGGTTGTTGTGGAATTAGGATATGCCCCAAAGGATACTGACTCAGAGAAAGAAACCAAACAAGATTTTATAGCCAATGAAAAAGCCATGAATGCCATTTTAAATGGATTGTGCGAGGCAGAGTTTATCAAAGTAATGAACAAAGACACTGCCAAAGAGATGTGGGATACCCTAGAGAATATCCATGAGGGAGACAAGAAGGTTAAGACTACCAAACTTCAAGTCTATAGAGCCCAGTTTGAGAACTTAAAAATGAATGATGATGAAGACATTGCTAGCTTCTTTCTAAGGGTTGTAGAAATAGTAAATAATATGAAGGCTCTAGGTGAAACCATAAAAGAAGTTGTAATTGTAAAAAAGATTCTAAGATCTCTTCCACCCAGATTTAATCCCAAGGTGTCTGCAATAGAAGAAACAGCTGATTGGGAGACCTTGACCATGAACCAACTATTTGGAAATCTAACAGCATATGAAATGAGGCTCCCACAAAAGAAGCCAAGTATGAGGGAGGCAGCCTTTAGAACAAAAAATAAGAAAGAAGAAGATGAAGACATATGCTCTTGCTCAGATGAAGAAGAAGAAAAATTCGTCAAGAAACTGGATAAAGGCTTAGGTAAATACAAAGGTAAACTTCCTTTCAAATGCTTTAACTGTGGAAGAGTTGGACACTATGTAGCTAAATGTCCTCTTAAGAAGGTAAGGAATCAAGCCCAAGAATCAGAGAAAAATACATCAAAGAACTAGCATAAAGGAAATAAGTTCAACAGAAAATCCTTCTATGCTCAACAAGATAGGAGTACATCTGAAGACTCAGATGAACTCTCAAGTGAAGAAGGAACCTCTTATTTTTTATTGATGGCCATAGAAGAACTTGAAGGTCTCCTGCTAGAAGATGAAGAAGAAGAAGGTGAAGTCGACCTTGAGGGGGAGCTAAGAAGTGCTCTGGAAGAGATTGATAGACTCAAGATGAAATGCAGAAAACAAAACAACATTCTCCTCAAGTACGTACGTGAAGAACAAAACTCAAAAGTCCTTATGTAGCTAAAGATAGAGCTTGAAGATTCCAAGAAGATAGAGGACATGTTACTTAAGCAAATCAAGGAGAAAACTCAGGAACAAGAGAAGTTGGAAGAAGAAGTAGTATGTCTCAGGAAGAAATTTGAAAATGCTCAAAGGAAAGTGGCTATAAATTCTTCTCAAACAACAAGCTCTAGTAAGTTGAATGAAATTATAGTTGCTCAAAGATCTCCTATGATAAAAACTGGAATAGGCTATGAAGGAGAATCAAGTAAAAACAAAGAAAAGGAAAACAGAGAGATTATTTTTGTAAAAGAAAAGAAGGATGATGAAGTAGCTCCAATAATTCCTACAAAAGAAGAAACTTGTAAAGAGAGAGATAGAACCCAGAAAAATCCTCTAATAACAAAGAATGAAAGAAATACTCAAACAACATAAAAAGATTCATATACCCTTAAGTATGTCAAATTTGGAAGCCATCAAAGGAGATTCTCCCCCCCATGAAAAATGCCACCTGTTATGTCTGCCACAAGCTGGGACACATTGCTGCATACTGTCATGCAAGGAGGAGTGATCCAAACTAGCAAAATATGCAAACAGTGAAGAGACTGTCTCAAGCAAACAAATGGAGAAGATAAGCTTACATCAGGTATGCAAATAATTTCTATGGCTACTATTTTTATTGTAAGGAATTTGGCCATAAAATTACTGAATGTAGAAAGTATGGACAAAGATTGATGTTCAACACCTCAAGGAGGTTTATGAATCAAAGAAATTTTATTCATACTCACAATTCTGCAAAAATTATGATTAAATGTTGTGTATGCAATCAAGTTGGACATATGCCTTCCAAATGTCCTCTTAAAGGATGTGATTCATCATCTCACAAAAGATACCAAACAAAAGGATGCTTCCAGTGGAAAAAGAAGGTGAATAAGTGTGACCTGGCTCTAACTTATCAAGATCTGAAAAGAAAATGGTATCGGGATAGTGGCTTCTCAAAGCATATGACTGGAGACAGGAGAAAATTTATGACTTTTGAAGAAAAGAAAACTGGTAATGTTACTTTTGGCAATGATAAATCAGGAAAAATCAAGGGAAAGGGCTCAATTAGCTTAGATAATGGCATAGGTAAGGCCCAAGATGTACTATTTGTAGATGGGCTGAAAGAAAATTTGCTGAGTGTCAGTCAAATGTGTGATAAAGGCTGCAAAGTTATTTTCATAGCAAAAGATTGTGAAGTCAGATCAAGCACCACAGGTAAGACTCTGCTCAAAGGTGTTCGAAAAGAGAGAAATGTTTACATCATGAAAGAGGAAGATGAAGCATGCCATCTTAGCAAACTTGAGGAGTCATGGTTATGGCATAGGAGATTGGGACATCTCAGCTTCGATCATATCATTAGACTGAGCAAGAAGAAAGCGGTCAGAGACATGCTAGAAATAAAAAGGCCTTCTAATACCATATGCAAATATTTTCAATTGGGTAAACAGACCCGCACATCTTTTAAGGCCAAAGATGAGTTATCAACAAGAAGACCACTCCAGCTTTTGCACTTGGATCTGTGTGGACCTGGAAGAACTAAAACACCAAGTGGAGAATCCTACTTCATGCTGATAATAGATGATTTCTCCAGAATGACATGGGTTGCATTTCTCAAGAATAAATCAGAAGCTCTGGACAAATTCAAAATATTCAAAGCATTAGTAGAAAATTAGACAGGATGCAAGCTAAAATGCATCAGATCGGACAGAGGAGGTGAATTCACAGATTATGACTTTGCAGATCTATGCAATGAATATGGCATAAAACAAAAATTTACTATTGCAGGGACACCTCAACAGAATCGAGTAGTAGAGAGACAAAACAGATCTGTTCAACAAATTGCTAGAGCCATGATGCAAGAGAGTAATATTCCTCAAACCTTCTGGGTAGAAGCAGTGCACACAGCAGTGCATATCCTTAATAAAGCTCACTTAAGGCCAAGCAGTGACAAGAGTCCCTATGAACTATGGCATGGAAAGGCAGCTTCAATCAAATATTTTAGAATTTTTGGAAGCAAGTGTTATATAAAGAATAATGATGAAAATCTTGGGAAATTTGATGCAAGAGCAGATGAAGGGATTTTTCTAGGATATGCTTCCAAAATTAAAGGGTACAGGTTCTACAACAAGACTCTTCAAAAAATAGTAGAAAGTATTGATGTGAGATTTGATGAAAAACTTCCAAAAAATAAAAGATATACAGACTGCTGCAGTCCATCAGACAACCATGAAGAAGAAAACCAAAATGATGATGAAAAAAGAAAGACAACAGAAGATGTAGAGCTGAGCTCGAAATCCCCCTCAAGATACACTTAGAAGAATCATCCTGAAGATCAGATCATAGGAGACAGGAAAGTAGGGGTCCAGACAAGAAGGCAGCTAACAGAACAAACAAAAGAGGTATACAAAGCCATGTTATCACAGATAGAGCCAAAGAGATTTGAAGAAGCCAACAAGGACAAGTATTGGGTGAATGCTATGAATGAAGAATTAGACCAAATTGAGAAAAGCAATACTTGGGAACTAGTTCCTAGACCCACAGGGAAAAATGTCATAGGCTCAAAATGGGTATTCAAAAATAAAATGAATGAGCAAGGATAGGTAATAAGGAATAAAGCCAGACTAGTTTGCAAAGGATACTCACAAATCGAAGGACTTGATTATGATGAAACATTTTCTCCTGTAGCCAGAATGGAAGCCATCAAAATGTTTCTGGCCTTTGCATGCTACCAATACTTCAAGGTATATCAAATGGATGTGAAATCTACATTTCTGAATGGAGATCTAGAAGAAGAAGTCTACATGGAACAACCAGAAGGTTTCTCTTTAACAGACAAGGAAGACTATGTGTGCAGACTGAAGAAGGCTCTATATGGACTGAAACAGGCTCCTCATGCTTGGTACTCAAGACTGGATAATTATTTGCAAAAACAAGGCTTTAAGAGAGGCGGAGTAGACAACAATCTATACATAAAAGCCCATGAAAATGAACTCCTGACTGTTGTAGTGTATGTTGATGACATTATGTTTGGAAGCAACAGAGATGAACTAGCAAAAGGGTTTGCTGAGGAGATGAAATCAGAGTTTTAGATGTCCATGATTGGAGAACTTAGTTTCTACTTAGGACTTCAAATTCAGCAAAAGAACAAAGGTACATTCATCTCACAGGAAAAATACTTAAAATAAATGTTGAAAAAATTCAAAATGGAGGACTACAAACCTGTGTCAACTCCCATGATCACGAGATGCAAGCTGTGTGCTGATGATGGATCTGTTGATATAGATCAAAAACTCTACAGATCCATGATAGGAAGTCTTCTGTATCTGATAGCATCAAGACTAGACATCATGCTAGCAGTAGTACTAGTGGCTAGATATCAAGAAGCACCTAAACAAAATTACCTTCTTGCAGTAAAAAGAATATTCAGATATCTACAAGGAACAACACAGTGTGGGCTTTGGTATCCTAAAGGCAAAAACTTCACTTTGACAGCATACATAGATGCAGATTGGGCCAACTATGTGGATGACAGGAAAAGTACAAGTGGAGGTGGATTCTATCTAGGAGAAAGTCTGGTGGCATGGTTAAGCAAGAAAAAAACATCTATCTCTCCATCTACAGCAGAAGCAGAATATATAGCAGCATCAGCATGTTGTACACAAGTCATGTGGGTGAAGAAAACCCTCCAAGACATGAAGGTAAGCATTTATGAACCTATCTCAATCAAATGTGATAATACAAGTGCTATAAGTATATCTAAAAATCCCGTGTTTCACTAAAAAACTAAACATATCCCAATCAAGTATCACTTTCTCCGAGAACAAGTGGCTCAGAAGGTAGTAAAGCTGGAATATGTACCAAAAAAAGAACAGACAACTGATATATTTACCAAACCTCTTGCTAGAGAACCATTTGAATATTTGAGAGATAGACTAGGGGTAGTATCTGTAGATGCTACTCTCTATTATAAAGAGAAAGCACAGTTTCAGGGGCAGAACAGAAACAAAAATATCATTCCAGGGGGAGATCAACCAACAAGGAAAGCATGAAATAGGTCCTCAGGATCAAAGGATTATGGAAAGAATACATCCAGCATAAAAGAGTCAATGAAAAGGCAAAAGGGTCAGAATTTTAGATTTAATCCAAAGTTTGGAGCAGCAAGGTACAAAGTCAGAAGATCTCAGAGAGAGGAAATGCAAGAAATATTGAAAAAGGATAAAAACAAGGATAGAATCTACACTAAAGAAATGCGAAACCCCTTTCCATTTATGTGAAAGGGGGAGGAAGAGCTAGCAACAGAGGAAAGGGTCCTAAAAGGAAAGCAGAGGAAGTGTATTGCCATAAATGCCAAAGGGGAAGACTATTGGAAATGTTGTCATTGATGGCAGAGGAGTTGGCAAAGAGGCAGCAGAGAAATCAGCAGACAAGGAAAAGAGGCAGGCTAGGAAGTTGATGAAACAAATTTGATATAAAAGAGCTTTGATTTCAATAAGAACTTGTATGAGAACCAATGATGTTTAAACTCTGTAATAGGGGTCTCTGTGTGATTCATCTTTTGAAGTATGTGGATGTGGGCACAATGATGTAACTTCTCTCTATTCAAAGAGAAAGATTGGAAACTGTTAATCGAGGATAGTTCTGTGAAAAGACCTGCATAGAGAACTGCATAGGACTGCATAGAGAACGTGGCCAGAACCAAAAAATCCTGTAAGTAAACTCATTGTGTGAAGAAAGAAATTGTTTCAGGGTTATCTGTGTAGTGATCGAATTAAATTTGGTGTGTGTATATATATATATATATAGAGGTTCTTGACAATTAAATTCCTGCGGCAATGAGAAAATGTCTTGAATATCTTTAACAACTGCCTATCTATTTAATGATCAAAGTGTTACAGAGCAGAATGCGATGAATATTTACAGCATAATGGAATATGAATGCAGTAACGATGTAAATGACCAGAACCTCGAAGCTGAATAGTTATATATATAACGAAAGGAGCGAAGTATTAGAAACAGAACAAAGGGATGGAACCTTGAGAAAGAAGAGCAGAACTTATAAATAATAAAGGCGGAGTGGAACCTTGAGCGAAGGAGAGGAACCACGAGTGGAGTGAACAGTAAAGGCGGGTTTTTGGTTTTCATCGCACCACCTTCGACTGGCAAGTGGTATTCGAGAAGTCGTAGCGATTCCATAGAGCGGCTGACATGTGGCATACGGGGGGGTCCCAAAAACCACTCTCATCGTGAGTTAACGGTCATGCAAGTAACTCTAGTGATATCCGTCAGATCGTGTGGATCAAGGCAACGTGTTCTCAGCCGTCGGATATGAAGGGTTGTCTAAGCGCTGGTGTCCAGTCGAACACGCAACTATTAACTGTTAACTCGCATGCAAGTTAACCGTGCGATATCCATCGAATCAGTGTTGGCTGTGCGATATGTGATGAACCGTCGATTGAAGAAATGCATTAACAAGTGGGCTCCAAAGAATATGTATGTATTATAATATGCATCGGGATTGATATGAAGGTTTAATATGGTGGATTAATGTAGATAATTATGTGCGATGGTGTTTCCTTTATTTAATTTATTATAAAGTGGGCTATCACATTCTACGCAATGGCCACTATATAATAATTTTTATTATAAAGGTTGAAGGTTGACCAGAATTCTTATTTCATATAAATGAAATACAGTCTGATGTTATAAAGGTTATAAAACTTTTGATTGGAGAGCAGATGTTTGTTTTATTAATAAGTCAAAGTGTTTCTTGTAAATAAAGAACCAAAGGTTATATTGTTGATGGTTCATGATAAAGGTGGCGAGTACTGATATATTCAGGTTGTTAAAAAGGTTTTTATAAAAACACCGAGATTTTTTTTTTTTTGGTTTGATTAAAAGGCAGTTGTACATTGATGCAGGAGCATCGGATTCGAAAATAATTTGTATTTATTAAAACTTAGGGGTGTTTAAGTTTTTAAAAAGAGCTAGATTTTTATAAATGAGTGGGTTTTATGTATTTTTAATTAAATATTGTAATTAATTCTCAAATATGAGAGAATTTTGTTATTTGAGGATGTAAAGGGATGAGAGATTTTAATTTACAAATTAGTTTCATTAATTTTGGGTGAGAGAGGATCCTTAGGGATTCAAGAGTGATTTTAGGATTTGTTGAGATATTTAGGGGTTTTGTTGAGTGATTAAAGGGAAGTGAACCAAAATTGGTTGAATTAAAATTTGTATAAATTGATATGAGCTCAAAGGCAAAATAGGAGAGGTGTCATTAGAGTGTAGAATAGAGAAAGAGATTGTAAGCCTCCGGGCAATTGGAAGGCCATAAAATTTGAATATCTGGCCACAGACAAGAGTTTGTAAGTATTTTAATTGTTAATTTGAAAGCGTGTTTTTAGATTCATATGAGTCGATTTCTGTAATTGGACTTGGATTGAGATTCTACAAATGGCTTGGAAAGTTGATGTTTAAATTAATTTCTTGATTTAAACTCAGGTAAGGTTACATACAAATCTGTGTAGATCTATATTGGGTAAATCGGTCATTTGTAAGATGGATTACACGTGAAATACTGAAATCAAGTTTCAGTTCCAAATTTGATATTGGGTATATTGATCATTGGGAAGATCGATTATACATGAAAAAGATTGAAATTAAATTTCAGTTCTGGCTCGCGTTGGCATATTTTCTTTGGAATACGATGATGGGAATTAGAGTAGAATTTGAATAACTTTTTAAATTGCAGAGTATTGTGGAAGTGTTGACCGCGTTCTTAAGGTAAATGCAGTGAGGAAGTCAACATTTGATGGAAAACATCGTTGAAGAGTCGAAGACAAAATTGAATGGAATTCCAGTAAAATGGTGTAACGTTAGCGGAATCGAGGGTGTATATTGGTATGCAATCGAGTGAAGCATTCGATTTAGGCAGATGAAAAAGAAGTGATATGATGGCGCAGAGTTTGAATCCATGAGGGAAGAATTGATGTTGATGTCAAATTCTGTTGATGGAAGAGTGTGATCGATTCACATTTTACAACGTCTTAAATCTGGGTTAAGAGCCAAATTCTGGCTTGGAATGGGAACCTCAAGAATGCCAAAGGAGCGATGTTACAATCGCATGGAGGAATTTGCTGAATGAAACAGTTTTTAAGAATCGATCTGCAGTGTTGAGGGGGGTGCGTAGTAAGTGTGGTTGGGTTCGACTGACATAATTGGAAGTCGATTCTAATATTATCATAATTGCAGATGGGTGTTCAGATCTTGGAATGGTGTGAGGGGTTTAACCCATTCGATGGGTCAAGCCTTCACGCAAAGGAAGTTTTTTAATTACCAGAGGTAATAATTAATGCAGGAGTCGAATATCTAATTTCCAGAATTATGTTTTAATGCAGATGTGTTGTATGGAGCAACAGATTCGACGGATGGTGAAAAGTTGAAGCAGGAAAAGAGATCAATTTATATGAATCGATGTTGATTTTGTGTTAAAATCCCCAATCAAGAAATCAAAGGCGGAATTGTGTAATCTACAGTAGTAAAACTGAACCCAACCTCCGCGAAGTCCTGGTCGATGTCAATCCAGGTCAAAAATCCAAACAAAATGCGATGGAGGTTGAATGGATAGCATGGTAAATGGAGAGAAAACTCGTGTAGTGATAGAAAGCGTTAATGAAAATCAGAACTGTAGTAAAAGTGTACCAAAGATAAAGGCCGTCCGAGGAAATGATTTGCATTGGTAAGTCGAAAAAATAAAGGAGTTGGGCGTGTTATTATAGTGTTTTGGCATTCGATTTGATTCAAATAATGGTCCACTATTTATTATAGCATTTGAATTGATTCTAACCTGGAATGAAATGAAAGGCACGTGAATCTCTTAATAAACCCATGATAATTATTATAAAGACTATAAGTGAAGGTCGGATCCTCAAATTGGGGTTAAGGTGAAAATTCGAATGTTAATTCGAAGAATAATGAAGGGGATTTTAATTATGTTTTGAATCCATAAAATGAATGGTAGATTGTTGAGTTTATGGTTTGAATCATATGTTTGAAGAGCTTCTACTTATGAGAATTGATTGTGTGATTTTATAATCATAAAGCTTCCTGAATGATAGTGTATGTAAATGCCAGATTTAGAGTCTTGTCTAGGCATTAGTTGATGATGCATTTTGTATATACACGAGAGAGGAAGGATTCTGGGTTTGTAGGGTCAGCCTGCATCATTTTGGTATCAGAGCTGGAATGGCTCTGTGTGGAGATTTAGGTTTTGAATATTGAAGTTTTTAAATTGAGTTAATTGCATGTGATGAATAAATGTCAGATTTTGAACTGATGAAGATTGCAGCACAAGGATGCAGTGTAGGTAGAAGATAAAGCAAGATCAACAGGATCTTGGAGGTGAGTTAATGATCATTATTATTGAACTCTGGTTTGAAGACTGTTTTCAGAATTCAGGTTGCAAGCAGGTTGGAGAAAATCTCAGCAGAACGAAGAAGATCACAGCTGGAGTGCAGTGATGAAGGAGTCCGACATGGATTCTAAGACAGAGTGGAAGAACCTGGAAATTCAACAGAGGTTGAAAAATTTGCAGATGATTGAAGCCTGAAGGAGCAGTGGAGAAATGCTCGAAAGGTTCCAGCAGAGGACCAGTGATTACCAAAAGACCAGATCTGGAGAAAGGGATTGGTGGGGTAAGTGGCAGCAGAAGAGTTTACTGTTGCAGAGGCTTGGTGCAACTCATGGGTAAGGAACTCATGGCAAAGGAGATGACTATTGAAAGTCATAAAGGAGAGAGAAGAGGTTCAGAGAGAAGCCACAGTAGAATGAGGGAGAAAGATGCCAAGGAAAATGGCATAAGACAGCAGTTGACTGATGAAGAGTATGAGAAAGAGAAAGCTGAGATCGCAGTTCATCTTGAGTTGTTGATGGAATTGTTACAGGAAAATGTGAGAGACCAGAGACATGGTTGGACCATGAGAAAGACAGTGAAGTGGCAGAGGCTATAGCAGAAAAGAGATCAACAGATAAACATGCAGTTAATAGAAGAGCTGAAGAAGCTCGAGCAGATGACGGATGTACAGTTGAGACGTGAAGAACTTAGAGCAGCTGAGTTGGAAGTGGAGGTTTCCACTGATGAAACATAAGAGGAGATCATTGATGATTTCCTGAGTTATTGGGCAGATCCAGATCAGCTAGATAATATGAACTCTTGTATTTTTGTAGCTAACAATTGTGATGTGATTACAAGTTTTACTGAAGAGGATGCACAATCTTGTAAAGCTGTCGCAAGTGTGGAAAAGAGTCTTTCAGGAGATAATTATTTGGAAGAAGAAAGCAGTGATGTGTTTGTACTTGAAGCTGTTAGAGTGCAAGAGGAAGTTCATGTGAATGAAGAAGAGGATGAGCTTGAAGAGTTGGTAGTTGAGACGGTTGAAAGTTGGCTTGTGAAGGTAGTGAAGATTGCACATAAAGTTTCTCAAAGGAGATGACAGGTTTATGGCATGAGTTAAGTGTCCTAGAGCATAGACTAGAAGCACAGAGGATAAGTGTTCAGAATAAAAAGACAGAGATGAATGGAAATAAAGAGGTTAATTTTTATGAACCAGAACACAGAGACATTTTCGAGGAATATGATGCTGAGGAGAGACTAACTGATAGTCTCAGGAATGATTGGGATTAGCACACTGAAGAGCTGACAGTGGGAAGTAAGGCACTGAGGCCTTATGATTTTTATTTTAACAAGTGTTTTGTGAATGCAGGTATTGTTGCAGAGGCTGAAGAACATTTGAGCAGTCAAATGAAGGACAAAAACGAGAATTCTGTGGAAATTTCAAATCCATGGGATGAGGACATGATGCTGAATGATCAAAATTCAGTGCAGAAAGAATCTCAATTTCAGAATTGGGAATTGCAGATGTAGAGAGATGATGATAGAAGAATAAATTACACAATGTACAAGTCCAATAAGTTGCTAATAGGAGAAAGAAGAGAAGAAGTTTTCTATTTCAAAAGACAAGAGGGCATGTATGATTGGGTGGTAGTACAGACGGAGCAAGCAGGAAGTCATCAAGTGACAGTACAAATAGAGTGATTAAGAACTGAGCAAGCCGTCTTAGCTCAGCAGACAGCAAGAAATCAGCAGCTTGGAGATTTATTGGACCGAGAAATTGAACTAATCAGAAGGATCATGATGAAATTATCTCAGAGGAAGATATCAGCAAGAAAGAGAAGAAGCAGCAGCAGCAAAATGAATACGGAGACAGATTGTGAAAATACAGAGAGCAGAGGAAGACAACATAAAATATGGAGACCTAGAAAAAAGCAGCATACGACAGCAGAAATTGATGATAACTTGCAGAACAAGGTGTGGGATCGGGGTGGACAAAGACTTAAAACGCATGATCAGGAGATCATGATCATTTTCAACCTTGGGAGTCTGATGCAGGAGCATCAGACTCGAAAATAATTTGTATTTATTAAAACTTAGGGGTGTTTAAGTTTTTAAAAAGAGCTAGATTTTTATAAATGAGTGGGTTTTATGTATTTTTAATTAAATATTGTAATTAATTCTCAAATATGAGAGAATTTGGTTAGTTGAGGATGTAAAGGGATGAGAGATTTTAATTTAGAAATTAGTTTCATTAATTTTGGGTGACAGAGGATCCTTAGGGATTCAAGAGTGATTTTAGGATTTGTTGAGATATTTAGGGGTTTTGTTGAATGATTAAAGGGATGTGAACCAAAATTGGTTGGATTAAAATTTGTATAAATTGATATGAGCTCAAAGGAAAAATAGGATAGGTGTGATTAGAGTGTAGAATAGAGAAAGAGATTGTAAGCCTCCGGGCAATTGGAAGGGCCATGAAATTTGAATATTTGGCCACAGACAAGAGTTTGTAAGTATTTCAATTGTTAATTTGAAAGCGTGTTTTTAGATTCATATGAGTCGATTTCTGTAATTGGACTTGGATTGAGATTCTACAAATGGCTTGGAAAGTTGATGTTTAAATTAATTTCTTGATTTAAACTCAAGTAAGGTTACATACAAATCTGTGTAGATCTATATTGGGTAAATCGGTCATTTGTAAGATGGATTACACATGAAAGACTGAAATGAAGTTTCAGTTCCAAATTTGATATTGGGTATATTGATCACTGGGATGATCGATTATACATGAAAAAGATTGAAATTAAATTTTAGTTCTGGCTCGCGTTGGCATATTTTCTTTGGAATACGATGATGGGAATTAGAGTAGAATTTGAATAACTTGTTAAATAGCAGAGTATTGTGGAAGTGTTGACCGCGTTCTTAAGGTAAATGTAGTGAGGAAGTCAAATTTTGATGGCAAACAACGTTGAAGAGTATAAGACAAAATTGAATGGAATTCCAGTAAAATGGTGTAACGTTAGTGGAATCGAGGGTGTATATTGGTATGCAATCGAGTGAAGCATTCGATCTAGGCAGAAGATAAAGCAGTGATATGATGGCGCAGAGTTTGAATCCATGAGCGAAGAATTGATGATGATCTCAAATTGTGTTGATGGAAGAGTGTGATCGATTCACATTTTACAGTGTCTTAGATCTGGGTTAAGAGCCAAATTCTGGCTTGGAATGGGAACCTCAAGAATGCCAAAGGAGCGATGTTATAATCGTACAGAGGAATTTTCTGAATGAAACAGTTTTTAAGAATCGATCTGCAGTGTTGAGGGGGGTGCGTAGTAAGTGTGGTTGGGTTCGACTGACATAATTCGAATTCGATTCTAATATTATCATAATTGCAAATGGGTGTTCAGATCTTGGAATGGTGTGAGGGGTTTAACCCATTCAATGGGTCAAGCCTTCACGCAGAGGAAGTGTTTTAATTGCCATAAGTAATAATTAATGCAGGAGTCGAATTATCTAATTTCTAGAATTATGTTTTAATGTAGACGTGTTGTATGGAGCAACAGATTCGACGGATGGTGACAAGTTGAAGGAGGAGAAGAGATCGATTTATATGAATCGATGTAGATTTTGTGTTAAAATCCCCAATCAAGAAATCAAAGGAAGAATTGTGTAATCTACAGTAGTAAAACTGAACCCAACCTCCGTGAAGTCCTGGTCGATGTCAATCCAGGTCAAAACTCCAAACAAAATGCGATGGAGGTTGAATGGACAACATGGTAAATGGAGAGCAAACTCCTGCAGTGATAGAAAGCGTTAATGCAAAGCACAACTGTAGTAAAATCATACCAAAGATAAAGGTTGTCCGAGGAAATGATTTGCATTGGTAAGTCGAAAAAATAAAAGAGTTGGGCGTGTTATTATAGTGTTTTGGCATTCGATTTGATTCAAATAATGGTCGACTATTTATTATAGCATTTTAATTGATTCTAACCTGGAATGAAATGAAAGGCGCATGAATCTCTTAATAAACCCATGATAATTCTTATAAAGACTATAAGTGAAGGTCGGATCCTCAAATTGGGGTTAAGGTGAAAATTCGAATGTTAATTCGAAGAAGAATGAAGCTGATTTTAATTATGTTTTGAATCCATAAAATGAATGGTAGATTGTTGAGTTTATTGTTTGAATCATATGTTTGAAGAGCTTCCGCTTATGAGAATTGATTGTGTGATTTTATAATCATAAAGCTTCCTGAATGATAGTGTATGTAAATGCCAGATTTAGAGTCTTATCTGGGCATTAGTTGATGATGCATTTTGTATATACACGAGAGAGGAAGGATTTTGGGTTTGCAGGGTCAGCCTGCATCATACATACAACAGTTATATAACTGCAATGAACAGGGAATTGAATAAAAGAGAAAATGAAAAAATGAGTGGTGTGGGATGAATGTGTATGGAAAAGGAAAAAGAAGAGGAGAGCGTGCAGAGATGAAATTTAGGTGAACAGGTATATGTACAGGAATGAATTGGACAGGTGAATAAGCACATAAAATAGGAAAATATGCAAAAGACAGTGAACAAAGTATGCGGGACAGCTGCATGACTGCTACAGAAAGGACAAAACGAGCAAGCGAAGGGCTGAGTGAAGCTTATACACTGTAACTGAAAATGTAAATGTTTTATTTGTTTTATATTGTTTGTGATGGAAAGGCAAGTATCCTAAGGAAAAGAAAAATCCCACTGTAACATTGAAATTTGTACATATTGTTATATTTTTAATGAGTTGGATAAATAATTGAGAAGGCAGAAGCTAAAGAGTCATGGCTGTTCACTCCAAATTCCTTGTGGAATACAAATAGTCATGTGAGGAACTCTATATATAATATCAACTTGATATGCATAAGAGATTTAGAGAGAGTAAGGATAGAGAATGAAAAGCATAGAAGATTGAGCAAGAGAAGATAAGGAAGAGAGGAGCAGAAAGAGATGCTACAGAAAAGAGCTGATATTTGAGGTAAATCAGCAAACATTTATTGTGATAAATTGAGGAAGTTGGAGCTTCCCTATCAAGTTGAAGCTTGATAGCTGTCAGTTGTTGCTGACTGAGGTTGGAGCCTCCTGTAGGTTGCTGCCTACAAAATATTGAAGGGAGTTGGAGCTTCTTTGCAAGTTGTAGCTTGCAGAATTGAGGTTGGAGCCTCCTGTGGGTTGGTGCCTGTAGAAAAACAATGGTGAGAGGGAGTTGGAGGTTGCCTTTGCATCATAACAATAATAATATGTGGTTTTCTCCTTTTATGGGTTTCCACTTATATCTGTTGTCTCTATCTATGTTGCCTGTGTATTGAGATGATTTACCAAATCTGCATAATGTTTTCTACTCTCATAATAAGTTTGATGACACATTAATTTGATACTTGCTGCAACATATTAATAATGTTCATGTACTAAGGTTGATTATAAAAATAAGTTGTAAATAAGATGATGAAAAATTTAAAAATCTCGTGTATGTGTTAAACTGATTCACCCCCCCCCCCTTCCTCTCAGTTTAACTAAGAATTCAACAGGCTTAACTAATAATCGTGCATTTTGAAGTTTTCTTTTGCCATTGGAATGAAATGATACAAATGAGCACCTTTTGACATTGGAATGAAATGATACAAACCAGCAATGATAAGAACATGATATCCTCGATCCCCGATAATTGTGCGCTTTAGATATTTACTTTTATGTTGAATAGATCATTGGAATGAAATGGATCATGGGAGAAGCTAAATGTTTATAAAAATTATTTTATTTGAATAGAGATGTGGAATGAATTGGTCCATGGAGCAATTTTATTTGAAGTTTCACATGATTTTCTTGAATCTAAAATGAAATATCAGTTATCAATTCAATGGGCTTGTCGATAGATTTCTCAATCGATTCTTACTGCCTGATTCCCTTTACTCACACACTTTCTACAAGATGTCATTTTAATTTCAGGCATATATTTCTAGTAAATTTGCACTTGTCAATTCAACGGTTTCAACCAAGAACGTGCACACTTTCTTTTCATGTTGAATTCAACAGTTTCAAAGAACAAAGTTCACGTTATCTTTTAAGGGTGAATTTAACGGTTTCAAACAAGAACTTGCACGTTTTATTTCCATGTTAAACGTGCGGTTTCATTTAGCACTCCGGTTTCCTCTCGTGCGTTACAAAATTCAATAAATATTATAATAAGAAATTTGACGACGTAGTTAAATCCAGCACAAAGATGCTCTATTGCATCCATTGATTCCCAAATTCATGCTTTTCTTGAAAATTCATGCCTTCTTGAGCTCCATAGTGAAACAGGTCATTGGAAAGTTCCTAAAACACCATGGACGGAAAGAATCTATCATCTCTATGAGAATATGAACATCAAGGATGAAAATCACTTCCTCTTAGAGCGCCTAGAGTACAACTACATTAGAGCTCAATTTCATAATATTTTTTGCAACACTGACCTTCCTAACATTTTATGATGTCAAAATTATAGTGAGCTTGAAAGACTTCTCTCCAAGCTTTTCGAACATAAGAATAAAATCTTAAATCATTCGACATTAACATCATCATTATCATAAAATAAATAAGTCCAATCAACATAATCAAATACAATTTCCTGTAATACAAATCCAGCCCCTGTTCGATGTAAATTTCGTTTAAGTGTGCTCCATGTCAATTACCTTTACCTTTGTAATAACTCCATAATTAATGTCTCTTAATATTTCAACTACTTTAACAACCTCACCCTGGAATAAAAAAAACATCTCTTAAACCAATTGAATGGCATGAACGTTTTTGAGGAACTATGTTAAAGGTAATATAAAATAAAGTGGAATAAAACATGGAAGAAATAGATGAACTAAATGAAATGAATATAAGAGATTAAAAATTGAAAAATGGAAAATGAAGGTTCAAGTTTATTGGGTTCCCATTACCCTATATTCTTCTATTTTTTATTTTACTTTCACTCTTCCCATTACCCTATATTTTTCTGTTTCATTTTCACTTTCAAATTGTTTTTTTAACCATAACTAAAGAACAAAAAATAAAAGGAGTTCTATAAATTGTTGAATAATTATAGATACATGAAATACATTACACTAAACATTGTTGAAATAAAAGAATTATTATTGATGATTGAGTCTTATTGAGTCTTATTACTTTTTTTTCTTTTTGAGATACACATTTGGGATAGCATTTATTTTTTGGTTAAGTATTTGGATGTAATAGACAACAGGCCTCTTAAGGCAGACAATATGAAGTTTAAAATTTTTCAAATTTTGGTTGGCCTTTTTAAATATTTGAGGTGGCCAACATACCTGGTTTCGTACCAGCAAGTTGAGGCCATCAAACATATATATTGATTGTAACTTTCTTTTCTTTTTTATTTAATGGAAAATAGGAAGGAACTACTAAACTTACAAAAAAATAAAAATAAAGGCACTATCAAACCATATTGTCATTATTTTTATTTTCATAATGGAAATATGGGTTAAGTGAGTTTTTATTTTTATTTTTTCATTTTAGAAAATATAAGGCAAAGGAAATTTTTTAAATTATAAATATTTGTAGTATTTGCACTTACAACATAGGATAAGTTCAAAAATATTAATGATATACAATGAATTTTAATACATTAATATTTTGATAGCTCTGTTAATACCTTTACACTTTGTATTTGGAAGTAGAAAGATAATATTTGTAAGTTATGTAGCTAGCCATTCCATTTTAAATAAAAAATCCTTAAGGCTCTAGAGTTTATGATATTAATCTTAACATTCATAATACTAATCCTAGAGTTTATAATATCTATCTTAGTACTTAATATTAAATGTAGGGTTTATTGTATTAATATTACGGCTTATAATATTAATGTTAGGATTTAATATATTAAATTTGGTGTTTATAATCTTTGGTTTTATAATATTATTTTTAAGTTTTATAATCCTAGGGTTTATAATATTAATATTAGGGTTTATAATCTTAAGGTTTATAATATTGGGTTCTATAATGTTACAATTTAAAATAATTGGTTTAATATTAGGGTTTCATATTGAGGTGTTGGAATGGCATAGAAATATATCCAATGTGTCATTTTGATAAGCATTGTCATTGCAACTTATTCAATTTCGCATTGCAACATTATGACGTATGGGTGTAATATTGGGGTTTACTATATTAGGGTTTATAATATTTGGTTTAAAATATTAGAGTTTAGTATTGGTTTTATAATATTGGGGTTTATAATGTTAATCTTTTGTAGCCACTACAACACCACCATAAAATTCACCTAACATCGAAGTTTTGGGTCTCCCCTCTACTTTTCTAGTGTCGTAGGGGTTTTGTTTATATTTCAAATTAGTCAACTCTCACAATAGTCCTCATGTCGTCAAACCCTATCAATACTCATGTCTAATAATTCATATTTCACATGCCCACTTTGCTTCACCATGTCTTCATCCATTCAAATGAATTAGGGTTTGGGAGACTACTATCATGTCCATACCCTAGAACTAATAATTAAGGGCCAAACCATGATGACTTGATACTCATGTTTTAGGTTACATTACCTAGCTTAACCCATCCACTTTTCTTGGTATTTGTAGTTGCACTGGTCATGTCATCATCCCTTTAAGCATTCATGTGCATGATTGTTCAGTCCTCCAAGAAAGAGTCTTTCTTGTGCATGAAAGACTAAGTTGTCAAAACTTTGCATTCCCTTTGGCATATCGCTTTCCCAAAAAACATTATCGAGATATGTATCACAAATAATTTGGGAGACAATTTTGAACACATCCTAGAGCTTATGTTGTAATGTCAATTATTAATACTTAAATTATAAAACATTATCTTATATGGAATTAAATTTGCTAATTATTGTTATAATGAGCATGCAAGGTAATCATTTTAGAGAAATAATATAGTGGGGCTTAGGAAAGACTCACATTAGAGGAAGTTTCAGCCTAAAAGTGCCATTGAAATTTTCATGTCATAAACTGTAAACCAATCAAAATGCTTTAAATTTAAAAAGAGATACATGTAAATATTCTTGAGGGAAAAGAAGAAATCTACTTTTCTTAACTGTATTTTCGACTTATCTCCTAATAGTTTTACTCAAATTTCAAAAGTAGACACTCTCTGGATGTAGAATTAAATTCCACATCCAATGAGTACCCATTATGCATACTTTTGAGAAGACTCCACCTTAATAAAAATTGCAGATACATTAGAAAAGCGCGTTTCAACATGTTTTTAATGTATCTAATTTTTTTTATCAATGTCAGTCTTCTCAAAATTATGCATAATGGGTACTCATTGGATGTGGAATTTAATTCCATTTCTAATTAGTGTCTAAACTTGAAATTTGTGTAAACCTATCAGGAGATAAGCCGAAAATACAATTAAAAAAGAAGTTTTTTTTCTTTTCCCTCTAAAAATGATAATTATAATTTTAACTATTATTTTATTATTTTTCCTTAAGAGGCCACTTTTAGGCTGAAATTTCCTCTAATTCTTGTTTTTGAAATCTTGAATGAATACCTAATTTGTTGGACTCTAGTGGTTCCCAAGAACCCTAATATTTCCTAAAGGAAAGAGATTATTTTGGTGAATATTTCTTGTGAGGTCAACCACAAAGATACCAAAGTAAGCCCATGCGGTGTGAAATTTTATTTAATGAAAATGATAAATCATCTCTTCAAGAATGTGAGGAATGCAAAATATAGATTATTTGCAAAAGAGAAAGAGTATTGTTTTACATTTGCATCCTCACCCATACACAAGCTCCTCATAGGAATTGCTCTATTTCTATGATACTTTTTGTCTTTTCAAATTAGAAATGATATCATTGAGCATGAAACAAAACCCAAGCTACATTAGGAGAAGTTCATATTTGTAAAGGATAGACACAAAGCACATTTGTTAAAGGAATAATCAATACAATGCATTAGTAGGAGGCGATGTTAGAATGTGCTAGGGAAAGTTGAATATGAAAATCTCCCTACATCAAAGTTAAAATAAAAAAATTAAAGGGTATATTTAACCTAACATTGATAGAAATAGTTTTTGATTTCATGGATTTCCCAATTGTTGACCCAAATGTATTAGGTCACACAATGAGTATTTTTGTTGGAATACAATATTAATATCATCGAGTTTAAGGATGCATGAGATTAAGGTTTCCTGAACTTAAAGGAAATAAAGGTTAAGGCGTCATATTAAAAGTTTTCCGGGTGGAAATTGTGTAGCATAACATGACCTCTTAAGTGGAACCAATGGATAAAAATGCGACATGGAGTTTCTTTGCAAAATTTCATATTTCCAAGATGAAGGAGTTGAAACAAAAGAAACATTCGATTTGGTGAAATATAGGTTTTTCTTCGAGTGGCAGGATGAATTGTGAAATATTTGGCTTTGCAGATGAATATTAACCCTCTTGTGTACGATCTTGTCCTCTCTGATATTGTTAACACACCATGAGACAATATACAAATCACATCCTTCAATTACACATTGTGCACCAATTTGCAGTAGCATTATACTCTGAGATTATGACTTTCACTTAGACTCCTGAATTGCTACTAATACAACTTATATCGCGTCTCACAAATTGAAAGAACATTTTAAACCTGCTACTAGTCCTACACATTATGCCTCCAAGTCCTGAATCACATTTTCAATACACAACGAGACTCAACTATTATTTGTAAGTGCAACCTGCAACCTCTACTAATCCTATCACAAGCTATAAAAAAATTGTGTTTTCCCCTTGTGATCTCCTCTAGATATTAGATGTGACTATAAAAATCATTTGTTTTTCCAGGTTTCCATTACCTTTGTCTACATGCTTCCAAGCCTTAAATACGAAGCCTCTTCCATTGTATTTCAACACCCAACCTCCAAAATCTTGCTTCTAGTTTTTATTTTTGAGCATAAATTCTCCATTTGAACCCATGGCTTGGCCATTGTGAGCCAATCTACCCAATCCTTCTGCCAACGAGTTTTTTTTTGGCGGTTTTACCCTAGATCCACACTCAAGGCTTTGAGCCATTAACCAAAACCCAAATCGTATGGATGTGTTATCTCTATACTAAATTGTGCGTAGGTTTAAAATTTCAAGGGGATTTAGTTTTGCCCCAAAGGTTGTATGCTCATTTGTGTGTTGTATATTGTATGATCATGTCACATTTTAAAGTCTTGCAAGCCACCTTGGTAAGCGTAGTCCTTTTATTCTTTGTGGCATGACTCTTTTATTGCTTAAATCCTTTGTCTAACGCATGAAAATATTCATCACATCCATTGTGAATCCCAAACTGTAGTCTCAAACAATGTATTGCAATAACACCTTAGGCATTGATCGCTAGTCATAGTACCACACTAGAATTACGACCTCAAATCACGACCTGATATGAATGTTTCATTTATGACTATTCCAAGGTTGTAGGCCACATTCTAAATTTCTAAAAATTGTTATCTCTATGTTAAGGAAATAAAATACAATCTATTCTATAAAGAAACTTGTGTTAAACCATAATTGTCTTTTCCTTAGGTCCAAGTTGTAGCTTTACTCCATAGTGGAATTGCAAGACATGAATGTGATTAAGATAAATCTTGTGATATGACCCATTCTAAAATATGCGACCACACTTGACTTATCCCTCCCTTAGGTCACAAGTCACACTTATAGTTCTCAATTACCTTGTGACTAGAATTCCAAAAAAAAAAAAGTGACCTTGTTAGAGACTTATGTGTGACAAGATTGTTATGACTTGTGTCTAACTTATAAGCCCTTAAGCACATAGTTCCAGGGCTTGAAAAAGACAACGGATTGACTACTGTTTTATTTTTATTACATGAATTCCATCACCAAAGAATATAAATCGATTGTACAAAAAGGGAAATACATGTTACAACCCTACAATCTCTCAATAAAGTAATGGAGATAGGAGACCTTGGCTATATGACAGTAAAATATGAAAAAGGATTTGGATTGAATTCAACCATGTTAAACAATTATACTTCAAACAAAGATGAAGCATTAAATATTTTTGGCACTAGTAAATATAACAATGTTTTAAGGAATCACCCAATTAATCTTATATGGCACTTTTAAAGATTGTAAGAATATTTGAAATCAAGATCCACCGTGCTAATCCTCTTATGGGAATGAAATATGTTTTAGGGAATGTAATAGGTAGAATCAAATGAAACTAATAAATGGTTAATGTTTTGGGCAAAGGGATGAGTAGAGAAAACAATCAATTCTTTCTTAAGAAACTTGACCACTGTCTAGTCCAAAAGGGTATGAACAGAGAAAATATATGGAGAAGATGAAAACCTTCTTGTACATGTTGAAATATAGGTTACTAACAGGCTTCATGGTTTTCATACATGCCTGAACTTGCATCACAAGTTTCTCATGCAATGACAGTAAAATGCATATATTTTTGTTGATAAAATTTGTGGCAAGGCTCACGTACTTGTAGGAAACTATCAAACATCAACTTTATTAATGCATACAATTTCCTCTGCATTATTAAATATGATACCAGGTATGATTGGTTGGCATGGGATAGATTCACATATGAGAGTAGGTATAGCATAATTATTTCATTAAAGCCCAGACATAATTAATGTAGAAATTGCAAAATTGTATCCTCTATAAGATGAGAGTGTCACTAGATTCCTATCTTATAACACATTGCCTGTATATTATTTATATGGAGGAGACATAGTAAGGAGAGTACAAGCACAGGAAAATATAAGAGTCATAATGAAATCATCATTTCAAGGTTGAATATTTCAAGATAATTGTTGCTTCGATATGTGATATTAAGTGGAAATGATCAATTGAAAGCCTAACCTATATCAAGGTCATCTAGGGTTAACCAAGACATCAAATGATATTTCGAGAAGCACATCATCCTCACTTGATTAAATACCATGATAAAAATGACACAATAACATAATTCATTATATATCATGCCCATGGGTACATTGAAAACTCTATTTTGTGACATGACTATAAAAGGAGTTCAAGTGTACTCAACAATTGGGCCTTAACTCGAGGCCTAAATCGCGTCCCAAATTCAAGAAATATAAACTTCGATGCTTCATCATAGAATATGGTTGTACCCATTTATAATCATAATAATCCCACACAAACCATATAAAATAAAAATATTGTGGTGCAGAAATCGACTATATAAGGCTCCAAATTAATACCTTAATTTTAATCAATCTTTTTATTTATCTAATATTATTATTTTTGTGTAAATGTGTATGACCATGTGCTTTACTTCCAGGTAAAAAGAGGGAACAAGATTTTTGACCTACGTGAAGGAATATGGGATTAAGGTGAAGGTAAGAAAATTTAGAAGATAAAACGTGTTGTTTTTTTTATATTCAATCCCATGAGAAGTTTACACAACTAGTGTTTTGACCAACATGGGAATTGAATCCATGTAGTAGCCCAATGAACTATGTTTAACTTGATGTCAGGTGTATTAGCCAGAAAATAGATATTCAATACAAAAAATGAACATCGAAACCTTGTTCATAAGCTCCTGCAAGTCTCCATGACTTCGCAACAACATTGGAAACATACATTCTTGGGTTTCCAAAAAATTTCTTTATTCTCCTCACAAATTCTCTTATACATATAAGTAAATGTTTATTATCATGATGTTAAAAATTATACATATATTGATTGAGCACGTAATAGTTATCAAAGAGTCATGGGGAAGTTTAAGAGTCACGATGGTAGACGAAATGTCACGGTAGGTGAACAATCACCTCACCTCTATAAATATACCCTCATGCCTCATTTGAATGGGAGCTTTAAAATTTGAGCTAGGATTAACATTATATGTGATTTGTGCTTGAATATCTAGAGGCACTTGACTCTTGTCAGCTAGTAGGGTGATGTTTGGAGAGCCTAGCATTTTGATTTGAGAGATGGTATGAGTAACCCATGTTCCACTATCGGGCTTTGATGGTTTTTAGGTCATGCACTTGTATTTACAGTAGCATTAATAAGAATTTATTCTCTTTTAGCATTGATTCCAATGCACTTCCATGGTCGTTAAAATGTCTAATCGTTAT
Source organism: Pinus albicaulis (assembly GCA_034641835.2). Lineage (NCBI taxonomy): Eukaryota > Viridiplantae > Streptophyta > Pinopsida > Pinales > Pinaceae > Pinus > Pinus albicaulis. The sequence goes on along the minus strand of CM076579.1, from coordinate 991,251,697 downwards.
TTCCATTATGTGTGTATGTCTGTTGGGATGTGGGTGATTTTTTTATGAATTAATTCATTTCCATGTCACATGTGTTTTGTTTTGAGTCTATGCTCATATATTCCAAACTATGCCTATAACTTATTGTAAAAAGGTTTGTAATTTAATTATGGTAATTTCCTATTAATTTGGGTCCGAGATGGTTTTAGCTCACCAATCCTTCTTGTCACATGCTTCTTGTTGTTTTTTGTTCTTACATCCTTTTATATTTCTCTGCAAATTATCAATCATCAGTTGTTCTCATCCCCTTTTATATGGGAATTTCATTATTTTTCTAACTCTAACATCTCACATTTCACATCCAGGAGTAAAACAATATGACATTTAGTAGGCATACAAATTGGATGGGGCTCATATACCAAACAATGTGAGGTATAAATGGGACTTCACACCAGGGTGACCCCCTGGTTTTTGAAAACACATTCCATCATGTAAATAAATTTTTGGTGCTAAAAGGAGGGCTGATGACAAGCTTATCCTATGGGGACTTTATTTTGACAGCATATCCTCAAATGGTTGCTTCCCAACTCTTTATCCCAGAGATTTTTTCTAAAATTATTAATATTTCAGTCCCCACAAAAATGGTTCATCACTTGTCAAATATTAAGTTTGATGGTGATATTGGAATATATGTGTTTGAACATACGTGCCAATTTATTCCGTTTTGTGTTTCTAATGAACTACAATGTGAAGACGCCTCTTGCAGACTTTTCACCCTTACGCTTGAAGGTCACATCAAGAAATGGTGCAAAACATCACTGACTTCATCCATCCATTCTTTTGAGTAGTTCTTCAAGGAACTTCATCATTCTTTCAACATGTATGATTTTAAAAGTATGTTTAAAAGGATAAATCAAATTATAATGAAACACAAAGAATCACAAGAGGATTTTGCTAATATGTTTGTTCATCTTTGTTATGAATTTGCTAAAAGAGATGTGGATTGGATGTATTTGAGTGATAAATTCAAACATTTGTTTTGTCTTTCTTTACAATAGTTTTAATTTCAAATGGACCTTGATTCTGGTGGTATTTCTGGTAATCTACAAGTTACAACTTTTCCATCTCCCATCCCTTATCTTGTCTTGCCAATTTTTGTGAGTCGAGAAAATTATGAAGCCTCTAAGGAGGAAATTACTGCCTGTGAAGTTCTTCATCCCCCTTCAGCTTCATTTCCCATTGAAATTTTTGTCATTAATAGTCTAGCTAATGAAGAATGTTTACAGGAAAAAGAATCAAGTTGTCTGATCTCTGGTGCTCTCATACATCTTAATGAAATTAGAAAACCTAGGAATCAAGCTGATAAGACACCTCTCCTTGTTGAAAAAATTAAACTTGATCTCATTGAACATCTGCCTAAATATTCTCTTGAATCTCCTCATATTATGATACCTTGTTCACTTTCTTTTCATGAACTAGAACATCTCTCAGAAAAAATTTATTGCGTAGTTAGTTACCTAGAACATTATATAGGGGTTGATATTTTAGCGCTAAACCAAAATCTCGAATTAAATCTGGTTGAAAGTGTTCTTCTAGTGATCCTTTATATTATTCTTCATCCACAACCTTAGCACAAAGCTTTCTCTCAGATAAGGGTGGATGTCCAATTCAGTTCGTGAAGCCTAGCATATATCTTGATTCGTTGCTTTCTCAAGCTAACACTAATATACAAGGTTTGAGTTATAAACCATATTTGTCTAGAATTGATGTGTCTTCACATGAGTCTTCTACACCAACAATTTATCCAAATCCTTTCGATCTTCATCCTGTTGGTTTTAGTGATGATCAGGTACATAAAAATGTTGTCACACAATCAAAAGATAACAACATTGAATCGTTTTTTCATGCCCTTTTCAATCTAAAATATTTAATACATGAAGAGAAGGATTATTTATCTCTAAAATCTAAAGGGATCCCTCTTGTCAATTCATCATCATTATTAATAGTTGAAGAGTCTCATGGGTTGGATGCCATATTTTATCAAATTAGTGGCTTTGACGACTGTCACCTTATTAATAATGTCTCCACTGATATTGTTGATGATAGTTGTCCATGTTCACTTTTTGACCTCACTAATCCACCAAAATTTGATGATCCACCGCTTAAATGTTTGGGGGTTTATCAGGAAGTTGAGGTACTTCAAATTCCACTAATGCTTATTTTATGTTCTCGCGATCCTAATGAGATCCCCGAACCAAGTCATATTATGGTTTCCTCGCATGACACCCCTCTCAGAACCATCTCGCCCCATGAAAGCTCATTTTTGAAAGACTCTAAGATGCATCGCTCCTTGTACTATGAAAAGTTTGCTAAAGAGAGTATACCAAATGTTATTTCAAATCCTTTTGATTCTTTCCTAGCTAGTGCAGATTGTAATCAGGTACAATCTAGTGGTGTCTTACATTCTACTATCTATGAGGGGATAAATTACATGTCTCATCTCTTTCTTGAGACTAATTTGATTGGTTCATCTTCATGATGGAATTAGAAGAATCATATGTTTTGAACTTCTATTCTATCAATATTCAATTCTTTGATCAAACCAAAGATGTATCCAACAATGATTTGATGACACAACTGATGATGACCACATGAATTCCTCTATGTATCTTATGGAACCACTGATATTCAATGATATACCAATTGATCATTCAAAATTTTGTCACGACGATGAGGCACTTTCACTATCACCCATTGTTATGTCATGTCATCACATCCTTGACAAAACCCATTGAAAAGGCTCAATTTAGTGTTTTCGATGAATGCTCATTTTTGAGAAATTTTCACGGACTTTAAATTAGTCATTTTGAGTACCATGATAGGATTGTTGATTGCATTGAAGTCTTATCTAGAAAATTATCTCTTAGCAAGCGAAATCTCGTGTCTCTTATGTTATATTTAGGGTTAAGAAAAAAAGAATGCATATTGTATAGAAATTCTCATGGTATTCAAGTTTATCTTTCGGTTTACTAGGACAGAATTGCGACCTGGTTGGTAAAATATTTTCTAGCATGCTTTCTTGCCAAGCATTTTTTTTTTTGAAACATACTTTATAGTGCCTTTAATTGTTGATCATTTTGTGTTTGTTGATTGAGAACCATCACAGTGGTTTCATTGGAATTTTGAATTCACATGACTCGATCACCTCTTTGGCTAAACTAGGGTTTTAGGTTTAGTCAGGTTAGTGTTTTCCAATATGGGTTTACTTATTAGGATTTTCTTTTTAATATTTTAGTTTTACATTGGTTAGGGTTTAGATATGATTTTTTCGTGTTTTCCTTATTTTAGTTAGTTATTTTGTGCATGACATTATGCATTTACCATTGATTCATATATTTCATTACATTTACAAATTATTTGCGTAAGCAATGCAATGACTTATTTTCATTTCAATAAGTTGCACTATCTTTTCTCTATTGCATGTAGTCTGGTATGCTACAATAAATCATGCATTCAATTTATGCTTAACATTATCTTCTCCTTGCATTCTATTCACTTCCTTCTTACGTAGCATTACATTTTGTCTCTATTCTACATGGCAGCACATGAGATTTTGCAAGCCTTTTTATAGGAATGCTCCTTGCTAACATTATATGTCATGATGAGCCTTCACACTTTAATATAAGCCTTGATCCTTGCATGTTATTTGAAAAAATTTGATACTATATTGAAATTCTCTTAAGCCTCTTTACACATCTTGAAACCCTAGAGGAACTTCTTTGGTCACTTTTCCCTAATGTTGAAACCCTAATTTAGATGGTTGCATGTGGCTATGGTGGCTAATCTAGGATGTAGCCTCTCATAGAACCAATTATAAAAAATATGTCCTAAACATCCTTCCTATAAATTTGACCCATTAATAGGTAAAATAAGAACAAATGCTAATGGGGAGCCCTAATAAATGCATATGAATTACACATATAACTTGAACCCTATGCTCGACATGGTCATGAATATTTCAATGACTAGTTTTCACTATCCACCTGTTAGTTGGATATATGTTGTGGAAGTAGGGCATGAGGGTAAACCTAAGTAAGAAAATCCTTTACTTTTTGAGAATAAGGAACAAAATTTCTCACCTGTAAAATAAGTCATGAACCCTCATCTTCCTTGGCACAATAAATTCCTAATAAATTAGGCCAATCTGCACACAAGATAAAATCAATCAAACAAAGGTTAAAGGACTGAGAAACGCTTCTTGCGAAGAGAGGTGGTGCAACCAACTTCCTCGGGGTGCTAAACATGCCTGCTAGAAGTGAAGCAATGATTGTGATTTCTTGAGTGACTCCATCGGGGTATTCAACAAACCTGTTGGCATCGAAACAACACTAAAAAACTATTTTGAAATTATGTTTATAATAAGGCCTCTGCCAGGTTCTCTGCATCATCATAAAATAATTTCATGTGTGTGCTCATGTTTTAGTATGTAAGGACTGAGAGGACCTAGATGGGGAGAGAGGGAAAGGGGATATTTTAAAGGTCAAGTAACTCAAGGGGTATAAACAAAATCTAGTTCAATAATTCCTTGCATTGTTAACAAGAATAAATCTATTATAGGAACATAGACACAAATTTTGGATTCTACCAGTGGTTTACCCGCTGTTGTATCCGCCACAACACCCTAAAATTTTCCTAATACCAAACTTTTGGGTCCCCCCTTTTCTTGTATATGGTCATAAGGTTTTTGTTTATATTTCAAACTGGTCAACTCTAAAAATGAGCTTGATTTCATCAAACCCTATCAATACTCATGACTCATAATTCATATGTACATGCCTTCTTTGCTTCCCATGTACTCATCCATTGAAATGAATTAGTGTTTAGGAGACGGTTGTCTTGTCTATACCCTAGAGTATCATGACTAAGAATGAAGGGCCAAACCATGATGATTTGATACCCATGTTTTATATTGCATTACCTAGCTTGCATCCCATCGAATTTTATTGGTATTTTGAGTTACATTGGTGACATGATCATCCCTCTAAACATTCATGTGTGTGAGTGTTCAATTCTCCAAGGAAATTTTTTGCTTGTGCATCAAAGACTAAGATGTCAAAAATTTTCATTCTGTTTGGAATATCCTTTTCCCAAAAATAATTACATACATTTGTATCAAAAATCATTTGGGTGATACTTTGGAATACTTCCTAGAGCTTGTGTTGCAACCTCAATTATTAATACTTAAATTATAAAACATTAACTTATATTATGTTTGCTAATTATTTTAATAACGGGCATACGGGGTAATCATTTGATAGAAATACTATAGTGGGTCTTAGGAAATACTCACTTGTTGTCAACATCTTGAAAGAAGACCAATTTTTTTTTAACTAAAGTGGTTCCGAAGAACCATAATATTACATAAAGGAAAGAGATTATTTTGGTGAATATTTATTACCAAGTGAACCACAAAGATACCAAAGCAAGACCATGGGGTTTGAATGTTTATTTAAATAAAAGGATGCACCAACTCTTCTAGAATTTTGAATAATGAAAAATACCAATTAGTTGCAAAAATAGAATGAGTGTTATTTTTCATTTTCATGCTCACCCATACGCAAGTCCCTTCTAGGAATCGCTCGATGTTTGTGATACTTTGGGTCTTTTATCCTTAGAAACAATATTGTTGAGGATGAAAGAAACATAAACATACATTAGGAGAAGTCAATAATGTTAAAGGATAAACAAAAAGCGTGTTTTTTAATGGCATAATATATATAATGCATTAGTAGGAGGCCGTGTTACAATGCACTAGAGGAATTTGAATATGAAAAGATCTGTTAAAAAAAGCTAAACTAACAATGAAAATGGATATATTGGCAAGATGATGGGTATATTTCAAGAAATGTTGATGGAAAGGGTTTGCGAGTTTAGTGATTGGAAAATTGTTGACCGAAATAGATTAGGTTACATAAGGAGTATTTTCACTAGAATTCGATATTGGTATCCTTGAATTTAAGGACATGTAAGTTTAAGGTTTGATACCAAGCTTAAGGGAAATAGAGGTTAAGGCATTGTAATACAAGTTTTTCAGGTGGAAAATATGTAGTAGAACATGGCCTTTGAAGTGGAACCGATGGCTAAAAATGCCATAGGGAGTTTCTTTGAAAAGGTTCATATTTCTAAATTGAATGAGTCAAAGAAAAAGAAACATTCGATTTGGTGAAATTATGGTTCTGATTGGAGAAGAAGGATGAATTGAGCAATCTTTGGCTTCACTAATGAATATTAACCCTATTGCCTTGATATTCTCCTCTTCAATATTATTAGCATGCTATGAGACCATATACAAGTTTCATCGTTTAATTACACATCAAGCCCAAATTTCTAGAGGCATTGTACCCTCATATTGTGACCTGCACTTAGACCCCTAATGGTCTAGGCGATTGAAATATGACAAAAATTCAAGTTGATGAGAACTAGTTAAAATTAGATCCAAATCATAGATCTCATTGTTTTGATTCTAATGACCCTTGAATTGCGTCAATCCGACACTGTATGTCAAAGTTATCATGTTCTGAAGTTTTTGGAAAATAGCTAAAAAGTCAACTTACACGGTTGACTAGGTTGTTGACTGGGGAGGTTGTACACTAAAATCAATAGCTAAATAAGAAGGTATAGTTTGCAATACGTGCCAATCAGTTGTTGTCACGTGGCATGGCCATACAGGGAAATGCGTATAATTTTGATTGGTTGGTTTTGTGTTGAAGTGCGCCAATTAGGAGGCACCACATGACCTAATTGGGTGATGCGACATGGCACTCGGGAACTGTACCAAATTTTTTTTGGGGTGGTCGAATGATCCGATGGTGTTTGACCCTCAAACCTCTATCTTGACAACCCGCCTCTCTACCATTGGACAACACAATGGTTCTTAACATACCATATGGGCCATTTATAATTAAACTAAAGTTGCACAACAGATGAGAGGAGGGGGCAAGGCATGTTGTTAGGTCCCCATATTACTAGTGTAGTCCCTTATTTTTGTTAGTGTAGCCCCCTTAATATTATTATTGTAGCCCTGTAACCCCCATATTGTTATTATTATACCCTTACATTATTATTGTTAGGTTAGCTAGGATTATATTGTCATCCCATGGAATCCTATATGTAGAAAGGAGGCTTTTCCATTTGTATCATCGAAGAATTATTCATTTATGTAATGTAAAGGAGATTTACCCCTCGAAGTGGCTTAATTATAAGGCTTTGATCTCTCTTTTTTTCTATTTTTGGAGCTGGTTTCATAACATTTGGTATCAGAACTTTGGATTCTAGGGTTTTGTTGCTCCAAACATGACATTGTGGAATTTCCGTTATAATTTTTTTTCTACGAACCTGAAATCCCGAGGAACGTCATGTACAAATTTCAGATCTTGGTTTGAACTGTTTTCAGAGATATGATCTGTGGAAGTTAGGGTTTTTACACGCTCCCAAATTTCATCTAAACGAGGTGACCTTGGGAAAATCCTTATAACTCTGTCTTTAAGCATAAAATTGGAATTCTGTAAAAAGACCAAAAGTAAATGGACATTAATTTCTTGTGTAAAAAATTTAGGGCCGAAGGAGGAAACAGTGACACATGACATGTCGTACAAGTTCGCTCTACTGAACAAGTCCATAATTAGGTCATTGTGGGAGGTTGGACATAACTTTGTCTTGAAGCATCCAAATCAGGTCAGACCAGTGGAATTAGAAAGAGGCTTCAGAGGGCTAGTATAGGACCAAAGTTTAGAGATTGAAGATCCGAAATCACAGATATAATTTAGATTCAATATCGAGCTCCTCAAAAGCAAGAAAAAAGTGTGTATTTTTTTTTGAAATTGCATAAGTCTTGTTTGAAAAATTAGTTTGAAGTGATTCCAAAGGCATATTGAAACATAGATATCAGTATTTGGTTCTAAAATTCCCCCTAAAAAGAATTCAACACCCCTTAAGCCTTCAGAATACTCTACTATGAGTTATGAAGATGAAGAACTTCAATATGATATATCAAAATTACAAGAGTAAGTGCACCAAATTTTTCTCGCGCAAAGAGCAACAAAACATGAAATGGAAGTTTTGAAGAAAGGCGTGGAAGCTAATATGGATGGTTTGAAGAAATATGTGGAATCTAATATGGATGGCTTGAATAAAGGTGTGGAAGCTAAGATGTATGGTTTGAAGAATGACATGGAAGACATGGAAGCTAAGATAGATGGTATAGAAGAAAAAATGAAAGACAACATGGAAGAAATGATAATGATCTAAAAGAATACATGGAAGTTTTGACAAAGTTTATACAAGAAATGTTTCCTAATTGCGAAAATATAGTAGAGGAAACTCACGATGAGAACAAAATAAATGTTAATCGTGATTTCATAAACTATAATTTAGGATGGAATACCCACCATATTCCAAAGATCGATATGAGGAAGTTTGATGGCAAGGATACCGTAACATGGATACTCTATATGGAGAAATATTTTGATCTCAATAATATGCAAAACACACAAAAGGTACACATTGAAACTTTATATTTAGAGAAAAATACATTTGTATGGTATCGATGGCTTTGCTCCCGTAATTTTTTTTTCACTTGGTCAATTTTTACGGAGGAAATGAGAGCACATTATGAGGATAAAAAGAGCAACGCCTTCTTTAACCAATTGATAAATATAAAAAAAAGGGTTCAGTGGTGGAGCACATTGAGGACTTCCAAAAATTGAATATAAGGGTCAATGATATTCCAGAAGAACACAAGATTGATGTCTTCATAGGGAATTTAAAGGATAACATCCAACATGATGTTTGGGTTTGGGAACCCGATTCATTGGAGAAGGCATTCAGGTTGGAAAGAAAAATTTAATGTAAAATTATGGCGACAAGGAATCCTACCACTCACATCTATAAATATGGAAGTGTTTTTATCCTATAATTCCACAACCTACAAGGTTGACACCGCAACAATTGGAAGAAACAAGAGAAAAATGGATTTGCTACAGTTGTGATAGAAAATAAACTAAAGGTCATAAGTGTGTTGATAAGAAATTATTTTACATAAATTGTGAAGAGGAGGAAGAAAATTAAGAAGAAAATTAAAAAGAGGAGGATATAGATCAGGAACAAGCCCTAGATAAAGAAGAAATAAGTCCGACCATATTGTGTAATGCATTGGCAAGAATTACCACTCCTCAAACTCTCAAGATAGAACAACATATCAGGAAGAAAAATGTAATAGTGTTGATTGATTCAGGTAGTACCCATAATTTTCTTCATTGTAAGGTATCCAAGGAATTGAATTGCGTCTTATACCCAGCACCAACATGTCAAGTGATGGTTGAAAATGGAGGAACTATAAATTTCTCCAGAAAATACCATAATATCGAGCTAACCATGGGGGAATATGTATTGCATATTCCAATGTTGTCCATTCCAATGGGAGGTTCTCATGTTGTACTAGGAGTACAATGGTTACAATCTTTGGGGACAGTAGATTTTACTTTTCAAGAAATTTTCTTGAACTTTTTTCAAAAAGAAAGGGATTTGAGTTTCACGGTATCACAGGGAAGCCAGGAAAGATAATAAGCTCTAATGTAATGAAAAATCTTATAAAGAAATAATAAAGAGGCGTAATTTCACAATTATGCTCACTAGAAGTTCCAACATCAAAATCATATATTTCTCCATATCTCCAAAAATTCTTGGACAATAATTCCAAGGTGTTTGAAACTCCCAAAGGACTCCCACCTATTTGTGATCATGATCATGATATTCATTTGATTCCAGGAAGTGTTCCTCCAAACATCAGGCCTTATAGATATCCTTGTCCAAAAACGCAAAATTGAACGTATGATTGCATAAATGTTAGAGGCTGGTATAATTCTACCTAGTCAAAGTTCTTTCTCTGCTCCAGTAGGATTGGTGCACAATAAGGATGGATCGTGGCACATGTGTCTGGATTATAGGGAGCTCAATAAGCGCATTATTAAAAATAAATCTCCCATTCTTGTGATTGATGAATTATTGGATGAATTACATGGAGCAATTTATTTTACCAAGTTGGATCTTCATTGAAGATATCATCAAATTAGAATGAAGAATGAAGATATTCCGAAAACAACATTTCGCACTCATGAGGGTGATTATGAATGTTTGGTCATGCCTTTTGGCCTTACCAATACACCTTCTACATTTCAAGGGTTGATGAATTCCATTTTCAAACCCTTCCTTAGAAAATTTGTGTTAGTATTTTTTGATGATATAATAATCTACAACAGGTCTTGGAAGGATCATGTTCAACATGTTGACAGGGTGCTCAAACTATTGGAAGAGAAACAATTATATGCAAAAAACTGCAAATTTTTCTTTGGAGTACAAGAGGTGGAATATATGGGTCATATTGTATCTCACGAGGGTATTAAGGTAGACCCTAACAAAATTAAATTCATTAAGGAATGGAGATTCCCCACAACCATAAAGAATTTGAGAGGATTTCTTGGTTTAACAAGTTATTATCGCAAGTTTGTTAAGAATTATGGGAGAATAGCAGCACCTCTAACAACATTATTAAAGAAAGATGCATTTTCATGGACTCCTGAAGCAACTAAGGCCTTTAATAATATTAAACAGGAAATGTGCCTAGCATCAGTCTTAGCTACGCAAGATTTCACAAAAACCTTTATTGTGGAATGTGATGCCTCAGGAAATGGAATTGGTGCAGTTTTAATGCAAGAAGGAAGACCCATTGATTTTGAAATCCATCCAATCAAAGGAAAGTATTTACAGAAAGCTATTTGTGAGAAGGAAATGTTGGCAATACTACATTCACTAAAGAAATGGTGACCTTACCTAATGAGAAGAAACTTCAAGGTAAAAAATGATGATGATTGTCTTAAATAATTTTTGGAACAAAGAATATCTTCAGAATATCAACCAAAATGGGTCACAAAGATGTTGGGTTATGACTTTGAAATAATCAACAAAAAATGGAAGCTAAATGTTGCATATGCACTCTCAAGAAAGGATGAAGAGGTGGGAGCATTTCTATGTGCCATTTCTATTATCCAAATAGATTGGATAACCAAAGAAAGGGATGAATGGAAGAAGGACAAAGAAGTATGTACACATTCAAAAGTTGCAGAAAGATCCCAGTACATCAGATACATTTATTTGGAAAAATGATTCCTTATGGTACAAATATCAGTTATATATTTGTAATAATTCCCCGCTAATCTTTTGGAATTGCACACATCTCCCTTAGGAGGACACTCAGGATTTTTAGAAACTTACCACACGGTGAAAAAATATTTTTTGGGATGGCCTTAAATCTGATATTCAAAATTTTGTGGTGGAATGTTTGGTTTTATAGAAAAATAAATTTGAGACAATTAAGACTGAGGGTCTTCTACAACCTTTATCTAAACCATGTCAACGTTGGGAGGAGATTTCAATGGATTTTATCATAGGTTTACCTAAGTCCGAAGGAAAGAGTGTAATCATGGTGGTAGTTGATAGAAGTAACAAGTATACACACTTTTGTGCATTATCTCATCCATTTAAAGAAATTACAGTTGCTACTGCATTCATGGAAACAATTCAAAATCTACATGGAAACCCAAATATCATGGTAAGCGACATAGATCCCATTTTTACTGGAAATTTTTGGACGGAATTATTTTCATGTTTGGGTACTCAACTAGCTCATAGCTCATCTTATCATCCTCAATACCATGGGAAAACTGAGATAGTGAAAAAAGGTTTGGAAATATGTCTTCGTTGTTTTGTATTTGATAAACACACAAAATGGGTCAAGTGGTTACTTTTGGCTGAAAGGTGGCATAACACCTCCTTCCATATTGCAGAAAAAAATGACCCCATTTATGGCATTTTATGGATATCATCCACCATCCATCATATCATATTTAAGATAAAATTATAAGGTTCAAGTAGTGGAAGATAACATCAAGTATCAACAACAAGTTCTCCAACTCTTTAAGGATAACCTAAATTTGACACAAAATCGAATGAAAGAACAGGCAGATCAACATCACAGTGAGAGAAGTTTTGATGTAGGAGACTGGGTATTTTTATAGCTACAACCATAAAAACAAATGTCCCTCGAGAAAGATAATAAGGATAGTAAATTATAACCAAAGTGCTATGGTCCTTACAAGTTGTTGCAAAAGATTGGTACTATGGCATACAAATTGGAGCTTCCTGCTTCTTCTCAAGTGCATCTAGTTTTCCATGTTTCATGCTTAAAGAAGGTTATAGATGACAAAATTCCAGTTCAAACAATATTGGAGAACTTGAAGAGGAAGGAAAAATAATATTGGAACCTGAAGCAATCACGGAAACAAGAACTCGACAGCTACGAAATCGATCAATGTTTGAGTATCTCATAATGTGGAAGAACTTACCAACTGAAGATTCAACATGGGAGGATGAGAGTTTTATACAGAAGCATCCAACGCTACTCAAGCATTGAGGAAAACACTTCTTTGAAGGGGAGGGGTATGTTAGGTCCCAACATTACTAGTGTAGTCCCTTATTGTTGTTAGTTTAGCCCCCTTATTGTTATTGTTGTACCCTTGTAACCCCCATATTGTTATTATTGTTCCCTTACATTATTATTGTTAGGTTGAATAGGATTATATTGTGATCCAATGGACTCCTATATATGGAAAGGAGATTTTTCCATTTCTATCATCGAATAATTTTTCATTTATGTAATGTAAAGGAGGTTTCCCCCTCGAAGTGGCTGAATTCTAATGCGTTGATCTCTACTTTCTTCTATTTTTGGAGCTAGTTTCATAACACATGTGGCCTCAACCCATAGTTATATGATATTTCATACAACTAGAGTGGAGTGTAGAGGGGTAGGTTGCTAAGCCCTAGCCATGGAGAACATGAAACCACATATAACTCTGATCAGAACCCCAGGTGGGAGGGGCTGGTGGTTAGCCCGACCCATGGTCCCATGTAACCCAGACAGCCACCCAGCCAAAGACGAATGTGCCAACATGTGGTACTAGGAAATTGTCACATGTCTATCATATAACTGAGTTTTATAGGAATTTTTTCTGGGCATGAGTGATCAATTTAAAGAGGTGAAAAATTGCACCATTTTCGTAGGAATTAATGTTAGTCCCGAGAGAAAATGTCACCTGACGATTCTCTCAAAGGTGACCTGCATTGCCTGGTTAGTGAGTCTTATCATTTTGCATGACAAATAAAATGGAAATGGAGAAATAGGCCTAAATTGGTCATTCTCTATCCTTTCTGAGCCCAAGAAAAGCCTACACAAGGGTTTTTAGGTATCGTGAACTCAATGACAATATTAATTTTTGGATTTGAGCACTTTACGTTGGAATATTTGCAAAGGAAAGTCCTTTTGTGTAGCAGAAAGAGACTCCTTTGAGGCCATTTGGAGACCATGTTGAGCATGGAAAGAGCCTATACAATGGCTTTCAAGCCTTCCAAATACATATGTAGTAGTTTTTTCTCAAAATGAGAAGCAAATTTTTTAGTCTATTCTTAGTATGTTTGTGGGAAATAATATTTTGACACTTAAATCTAAAGTAGTTGAATTTTTGTTTGCTTTTTATCTGAGAATGATTACCAATACCTATTGTCACATTCAGTGAGATATTCCTTTTATTTTTGTGCCACCATTTCTTTGCTAAAGGGAGTCAACTTGTGAGTGATATTTCTATAAAGGAGAACATTTCTTTGAAGGAGAAACAAGTGCCACTCTAGTAGGAGGTTCACTTTATGAGTCGAAGAAATGAAATCTACCATTTTTTTTGTTGATATCAATAAGATGGCCAAGCCATTGGATCAGGGCCTGGAGACGTAGCCGAAGAGGGGTGAAATTTGTTATCACATGGTTGTTCACTTCTTAATTTTTACCATGTTGGATTTCATGTGATTTTGTTTCATATTTAAGTTCATTAAAAACTTAACTATTCACCTTTGACTAAGTCACAATCTAAGTGATTGTTTAAAGACCCAAATTTATCAAACTTGCAATGTGTCATAAGACGTTTCATTTTTATTTTCAGATCAACTAAATTGCAGATAATACTACTTTTTTTGTGTGCAACAAATAGAGAGTGCATTTGCAACCTATGAGTAGTCCCACAGATTGTGCCTCCAAGTCACAAACTGGGTTCGCAATAATCAATAGTACTCCGTTTTCATTTTTAAGTGCAACATGCGACCTCTACTAAGCTTGTTGCAAGCGACAAAAAGACTTTGAATTTTTCCCTTGCAACCTCCTTCAGATATTGGGTTCAACTATAACACTCATTTCTTTTTCAAGGTGTCCATGAACAATCTTTACATTCCTCCAAGCCTTACATAAGGGCCCTCTTTCCTTCAATACAAGGAAAATACCCTGTAGCGGAGGTTATAAAGAAGGTTTTTAGTGTTATAAAATTGGCCAAAATTGTCAAAAAATTATTTCCTACAACATCTTTTTTTGTAATAGAGGTTTTAATGGAGCTTCTAACAGAACTTCGACACAACTAAAACAAACTGGGTAGCCAGAGGTTTTTATGGATGTTTTTCTCATTGGCATGCACATCATGTGTGAATGCGCCAGTAAATTTTACCCGATATGCATCGATATTGGAAATACACCAAGCACTAGGATGAAAAATAAATTTTGGAATCCCCAGGACATTTAGCAACTTCCAGGTGTGTGTCACTGAAAAAGTTGCACCGGACAGATAGAAGGTTCATGCACAAATGCCGTTAAGGGGTAAAAACGCATTGGGTCAGTTAGGTGTTAAAACACGCTGCACCGTTAAATTATGAAAATACACTGGCATGTTAAAGACAAACCATACTGGCGCATGCAATGCTTATCCACTCGCTCGGGTGGTAGTCGTCAATAAAGCACACCAGGTGTTCTAATTGGTATTGGTATTTGGTGTGGTGCCCATAGGTCATAGAAACGTGTCGGTGCACAGTATCATAAAAATGCACTGGTGCGGAGTAAGTAACACCCACCGATGTTATTTTTATATTTTTTAGAAACACCGACCTGTGACAGTGCCATTATTGTGATTTTTTAAAATTCATTATTCATCAAAAGTTAGCACATATCTTATCAAAATGTTCATATCAATTAAATTTGTATTAGTGCATTTGAATGTGATGTTTGTATGAATTTATTATATCATATCATCAGATTTCACATCTCTTCATTATAATATTTAATCATCAATATATTTAATTAGTGGTGTAACATTTCACAACGACAATGGAGAGAAAAATAAAATAAATTAAAACGTATTATATATATATATATATATATATATATATAAGACACTCTTTTTAATACAAAATGGGACAGTTATTAGTATCCCTTTGTCATTCAATTTTGACACTATGTCCATTACATTAAACAAAATGTTTGATTTCACAAAAAAATATTTCAAAAAATGCAATGCCTTGCTTTGATATCCAAACATATTGATCATCATTCTTCGTTGGAACTAATGTCACTACTCGAGTTACTTCCATGACTTGAGTTATTTAGAAGATTGTTTTGTTCACTGTGTTGATTGTTTTCTTCTTCTTCAAGTTCCATCTACACATTAGAGGAAATTTCAACCTAAAAGTTCCCATAAAATTTTCATGTAATTTCCATGTCATAATATGTAAACTAATAAGAATGCTTTAAATTTAAAAAGAGATACATGTAAATATTTTGGAGAGAAAAGAAGAAAAACTACTTTTTTTAATTGTATTTGTGGCTTATCTACTTATAGTTTTACTAAAATTTCAAGTTTAGACACTCATTAGATGCAGATTAAATTCCACATCCAATGAGTACCCATTATACATACTTTTGAGAAGACCCACCTTGATAAAAATTGTAGATACATTAAAAAATGTGTTTCAACACATTTTTTATGTATCTGGATTTTTTTTTATCATTGTGGGTATTCTCAAAAACATGCATAATGGGTAGCTGTTGGATGTATAATTTAATTTCGCATCTAATGAGTGTCTTATTTTTATGTTAGAACATGTTTGAAGACATTTAATGATGATTGTTGTAAAACAACTTAAAATATACAAAAATGAAATCTAGTTAAGGTGTTATAAGGAAGTAATAATTACTCACAAACATAGATATCAACCCCTTGCTTCCTTGTCATCCAATTTTATGTGCTGAATGGGTTCCATTTTGTTTTGTTTTCTGCAAGAAAATACTTGAAAATTAATATTTAATGTTAAATTGTCTATTTATTGTACCTAATCAAAAAATTCAATGATTACATATTACATGTGAAGCACATTGTTGTTGAGATGGCTCATCATGCGATGCAATTATGTCCATTTCTTTGACCGTCTCCTTGTTAACCTTTTTGGAAATTCCTACTAGCATATTGCTGATATCAGCTTGTCCATCCTTTGAGATTTTCATAATATTCCCAAAAATGTAACATGGCAATAAACCGGCTAATTTTTATATTGATATATGAAAATTAAATATAAGGAAAGTGATATTTATAAATTATTTCTTTGTAGTAATACATGCATATAATTCTAGAAAAACATTTAAAGGAACATTACATTTTCAATCCTTTTTTGTTTTTGTTGTACGTTTTTGGTATTAAAAGTCTGACATGTCTCATTGACCAATTCTCTAGAAGCTCGTCCTATAGTTTAAATAAAATTTGGTTCTTATAATCCTTGGATTGACTACTATATTGAAAATGGAAAGAACATCTATACATTCGTTCCACTAGATCCCTCAATTTTTTTTTTAATTTTTTACCCATTTTCGTTAACCTCCAACACCACTCTAGATGAGCTAAGGAGAAATCCATTTTCATTTGCATGTTTTACTTTTTTATTTTCATAGAACAACATTCCTTTTCTTCACTATTGGTCCCTGTAGAACATCAAACATATCTGAATTAATATATTTTTTGAAACATGTTATCTAATATTTTTAACTATATTATTAATGAAAATTCAAAAAAGAAACTCATATTGGATCGATGGTATTTTTTCATTCACCTGATTCATCCTTCTGCATTTTTTCCATCAAGATTTTATGCTCTTTTGGTCTTAGATCATAAATAATCTTATCAAGCTTCATCATTTTGTGGTTCTCCGTGATAGAGACTAAACAATAAATATTATTTAAACTTACTGATATTTCAAAAACAAAAAACTTATAAAGAATTTACAAATAACTTGCCTTTTTTTCTTTTTTGGATGTGCTATCAGTATTTTTGTTACTTGAAATCTTGTCAGCCATTTCTTTATCAATATGAAACCTGTACAATTCATTAATATATTTTATAAATAAATCACATATTTTTTAGTTCAAAAAAAAAATCAAGAAAACGATGCACCTTTCCCAACTTACACACGGAACGAGGTATGATAGGTTATTATAAACACACCGCCAATACAGTAGAAACATTGTACGATGCTCTTTGTCAAAAAGGAGACCCGGTGCATTATATTAATACTGGAGCACCGATTAACATAAACATTAATTAATAATTTTTTTTATCAAGAAATTTTTTTGTGAGTACGTGCTCGGTGCACTATACTAAAATCACGCATCGGTACGCTATTTTAAACAGTGCACACCGATTAAAAAAATGTTGCTTTTTAAAAAATTGTGCAAGAGATGACAAGGATTGGGATCTGAATCTGCAAGTGGTCCTACGGGTTAGATGTCATACGCCTATACATATAGTAATACAAACCCTATAAATCTAAAATGAAAAACCCTAATTGTGAAGTCACATAAACAAGAAGCAAACGTTTAAGGTAAGAATGGATTTTTTTTTTCTATATTTTTATATTTTTTAATTTTTTTTTTCGGATGAATTTTAATTAAATGTAAATAGGAATAGAGATTTTAAATTATTTTGTTATACAATTCATAGTAGAATTTAAATTTTTTACTAGGCATGTATTAAATCTAGCTGAAATTGTAAAAAAAAACAATTATTACAATAAAATTTATCAATTTTACTATACTACAGGGTTTTTGTGTGAATCACCAGATGTTTCAAATTCTAGTTCTTTGAATAGTGCTATTGTTTGAAAGTATTTTTTTTCTCCACAATGCTCTCGTGCTCTCTTACTCCAGGTATGTCTCTCGTGCAAATCCGTCCCTGAATTTTTTTTCAGAAATAATTAAATAATGAATAGCTTTTACTATTTCATGAACATTTTTATGAAATTAAATTTATGAAAATAATTTGTGGCTCATTTTTCAATTTAAGGCTTTTTTTTCCCAATATTCTGTGCATATATTAAGTAACAGTGCTGATGCATCCATTAATAAAATTGCACCGCTGCGGTTAACATTTCATTAGCACCGATAACAATAAGTCCTTTTTTAAGGAACCGAAATTACTTTTAGGTATGTACACCAAAATTTATTGTTGCTTTTTCTCAAATGCAGGGATTAAATCTCATAATTATATCAAATGGACAATTTTTCAAAATCTAGCTCGTTCCATAATATTTCTTAAAGTCCATCATGGAGTTCTCCCTATCCATATCTAGATGTAATTACTTCAAATTTTATTTATATTTTCATTATCTAATTGATTTTTTTTTTATCCATGTCAATCAGCTGAATAAAATTAATGTATGAAAATTTGTAGGTTCATGCAAATTCAAATCGAGTTTAGATGCACAAAATATTCAAACAGTTGCGAAACATCAGAAGCTCTTATCAGGAGCAGCATACTGCAAGGCGCGGTTGGTAGATGAAAATGGACAACTACTTCACCATGCCAATTGTAACATGCCATCTTCTATCAACAATCTTGGGAAAATGATGGTAATAATAATTTTTTGGTATAATGTAATTATTTAAACGTCGAACCAATTAATCATGCATTGACGTGCTTACTAATTAATATCATCGATTTTGTACTAATCATGTTCAAATATATTTTTTGAAATTATTAGGGTTCTAGTGATAATGACCGACCCACCTACCATCTTCCAGTTCAACTCACAACAATGTAAAATTGAAAGAAGAATGAATTAAGAGAAAAAATCAGAGAGGAATGATACCAAGGATGGTTGAATCAACCACCTATTCAATTCCCACTATGTCGAGATTCACCAATTAGGAATGACTACATCAATAGTAGTTCTTCACAAGCTGGCAATGGAGGAAATCAGGTAGATTTTGGTATGGATGATTACTTAAGGGGTACGATTGCCATGGAGATAATTTTGTTATATGAATTTCAGAACAATGATAAACTAGGGGATGATGCTCATATCATTGATACCTTTTTCAAAACCCTTAAATTTTCTTCCACCACCCCTCTCTTTGGACCTAGAAGTCAGTCAAATTCTACCCAGTTGGGGATGACGATGTTACTGTACAACTTGAAAGATAAGGTTATTCAAAGATAAGTTTCTTCCAAGTGATAATTTCTTGCTCGGTAGTCGTGAAGAGGCAAATAAATTGTTGAAAATGCTGGGTGTTGAGTACATATTATATCATGCATGTCCAAATGATTGTATTCTATATAGAGGAAAATGTGCAGGAAAAGAGATGTGTCTGAAATGTTGGCATGACAGGTATGATAAATAAAAAAATAGGGTTAAATCACGGGGTCCTCCTTTTAAGATATTGAGGAACATTCCTATAATCCCAAGGATTCAAAGGCTCTTTCATTCAAAAGAATTAGCTATGTTCCATGGATGGCATGCCTCACACAGAAGTGAGTTGGGAATTAAGTGAATCCCAACATATTCAATAGCCATGGAGCATATAGAGGATACAAGGCCCAAAAAATTCAAAGATTAATTACGAAGTCTACCACTCAACATAGCCATGGATGACGTCAACCCATATTCCCTCCAGAAAACAAAATATTCTATTTTTCCTATAGTAGTGATCAATAACAATATCCCCCCATGGCTGTCCGTGAAGAATGAACACCTTATGTTGGCTCTCATAGTCCCTTGTAGAAGATAAGTGAAGAATATAAATGTCTACTTACAACCACTGGTAGATGAATTGAAGGAATTATGGGATGGGATAAATGTATACGATGTATCAAGGCCCATCACAGTAGATAGAAGTTTTATGTTGTATGGCATATGTGCTTACACGACACATGATTATCGAGGCTTAGGAGTTTTCTCTAGTAAATTACATGTTTATTTATTTGTTTATATATGTAGCAATATTCTTTCCCATATTAATTATTTATTTCGTTGTAATTTTTCTCACCAATATGATATTATTTAACGTGCCATGCATATTTTATATAATAATTTCTTAGGTCTTGTAACAAAAGGGTATTATGGATGTAAATGTTGTGAACCTTCTCTAAAAGGTAGATGGTCCATTGACCTACGAAAGCCAGTGTATGACTGCTCTAGGGTATTCCTCCTAGAAGAACACCCTTATAGAAGAACAACATCTGCTTTCAATGGTAAATGAGAGAGAACCCAAAGGCATGCAATAAAAACACTAGCTAAATGTATTCGATAATATGAGAGAGAGAAGGAGAAGGAGTTCATAGAAATGTTCAATTCAAATGGGGAGTCTATGTTCGATGATCCAGAATTCTTCTACACCTATGTTGAGAAATTTCCCATTGGGATGAAAATGATATCTATCTTTTATAATCTCCCATATTGGGAGCATCTTAATATTACCCACTTATTAGGTCCCATGCATATATTTAAAAATGTTTTATATTCTTTATGGAGGCCCATATCATCGAAACAAAGTGAAACGTTGGATGTTAGGAAAGATCTTATTATTTCAAAAACTAAAAAGAATCATTGGCCAAGATGATTAGAAAGTATAAGATCAGAGGCTCGTCCCTCGAATTGGTATTTCGAAAAAGGTGACGTCCAATGGATTTTAAAAAAATATGATCTTTCTTTGGAAAAGGAAGTTGTAATGGGTGTGAGGGTGCCATCTTCATATGTGTCTTCACTACAACATTGCTTCACCGTAGAAGACCATTTGTCAGGGTTGAAATTGCATGACCATTTGAATCTTCTAAGAGTGCGTATAATGTCAAAATCATGATTTTTTTTTTTTTTATTAATAAATTTTATCCCATCGAGGGATCATAAAACATAACTAATTGTGTATATTATTTCATGTGTTTATAACTTTGCAGTGTCATTATCCTTTGCTCATGCATGGGTGTGTGAAACATGACTCCCCCCAATAGCTAGGACGTGCCATATATAAATATATCCATTTGTACGTTGGATCATGTCAAACGAGATTAATGTGGGTAGCATTCCACGATGGTGTTAAGATATAGTTGAGATTGATTGTATGTTTGAGAAGGAACGGATGACGAGTTTCATGTACTTGCAGGTTCATATTCTAATCCACCTAGTAGATGAGGTTGAATTATTTTGGGTGGTTTCTTGTCATTGGATGTTTTAATTAAACAGGTACATGAAGAAATTGAAAGGTTTTTTTCGACAAGGGCAAAACCCGAGGGGTCTATGGCAGAGGCGTATATATGGTTTGAGTCTTTCTATTATTCCAGCGAGTACATTAAGTAGATTGAAAATAGACCAGGTGTGGTGATTTCAGATGATGAAAGGGATGGATACAAAAGAGAAGGGTTGCTTCTCCAAACAAATGGAAAAGGGCACTTTATAAAGAGTAAGCGACTTATAATTTTTCAAATTTACACAAAGTAAATATTCACGTTGAAATTTGATATAATGTATATTTTGATCTCATATGTACTATATGTTAGTTTGATTTCATCAATGAATGTGGAAATTTAAGCAATCAATAAATTCGTACTTTATACTTCCGAAGTGACACAACCGTGGGCCGCATTGTACGAACAAAAGAGGATGAAATGAGATAGTGACAATAAAGAATTTAGATGTTTTAATAGTAGAAGTGTGAATTATTATAATCATTTTAAATAAAATATGCCAATTATATGTCCCATCAGTTGGGTTTCTGACCAAGTCAAAGAGAAATATAGTGCAACTGGTCGTTACCCACGTGCTGAAGAGGATGCGCTAAACGTAGGGATTGTGTGCAACAACTCGGTAATAATTTATTTTTGTACATTTTAAACTCAATAATTCACCTTTGAAATGTAACATCTATATTTTATATTTTAACAATTGGGTTATTAGACACATAATTCACAAATGTAACTTTCTTATAGGTGAATTTTTTTCCATCTATGTGGGAATATGGACACCATTTTCACACAAAAAATGTTGATGATGGATACATGACAGACAACCGTGGAGTGGAAGTCAAGTTCGATCAATGTGGTCGAGCTAGCCACCATGATAAAAACCTAGTATGAGGGACATTAGGTTACATCGGAAAGATACAAGAGATCATTGAAGTGGACTTGTCTTCTTTCCTATGTGTTATTTTTAGGTGCAAGTGGTGGGACACATTTGATTGGAATAATGTAAATAAAGATCATGATAGTAGGCTGATATGTATCAACTCTAGAAAGATGTGGGATGAAGCTAAGGAGCCTTATGTTTTCGCCAAACACTACAACTAGGTGTTTTTTTTACCCATATGTGTTGGATAGGGATTGGTGGTTTGTATTGAGACATGACCCTAGATCAAAACATATTTTTGAGAACAATAGTGTTATCAGGCCAAGCGAGCTAGAAGATAATGAGGGTGATCATGAGAACATAGAGTGATATGGTACTTGTGTTATTCCATCATTTATACTATTTAAGATGGATTTTTATAAATAAAAGGACTTAACCTTACGATTAAGACTCTTTTTTCGAAACATTATAATATGTATTTTGAAATAGTTGGTTTGCATTGTGTTAATGTTAAAATCATTTCACTTGATAATTTGCAATTATGTGTGAATGATATCTTCAAAATTTAAAAAAATGTATTAATGTATACTATTATTTTTTTATGTAAGATCATAATAAAATAATAATAATTCTAAACATGAATTTATTTGCATTATTTTCTAAACTTTATTATATTACAAAAATTCATATTATTCTGGATTTATTATTTTACAATTATTTATATTCATACAAATTTACAAATTAACAATTTTACAATTATGGTAATTTAACATGTATGTTATACATTTTACTGACGGTAGTTATGGTTCCAAATTGACAATTAAATTACAATTTTAGAAATTTAGAAATTTATAATTTTATAATTTTAATAAAATTAAATCATGACAATACATACAATTACAATTACAATTTTACAATTGAACAATACAACTATAATTACAATTACAATTTTATAAATATTTTACAGGCAATTACAATTGGAATTACAATTTTACAATTTTACATACAATTACAATTAAAATTACAATTACAATCATTTCACAACACAATTACAATCACAATTACAATTTTACAAATATTTTACATACAATTAGAATTAGAATTAGAATTAGAATTAGAATTTTATAATTTTACAAACAATTACAATTAAAATTACAATTACAGTCACGATACATACAATTACAATTACACATTTCTACAGTTACCAATACATAATATCTAATAAATATCAGGATTTAATATTAAAAATAAACATCATGATCATGATAACCATCATACAAACATCATATTCTAAAATACACATTCAAATTTGCTAACATAATCTAATCATCGTGATCATGATCATCTAACAAAACACAATCATTGTATAACATCATCACAACAAAAACATCAAATATACATCTCATGTCAAAAAAATGCTATCACATACACATATATCTGAAAGAACATTAAATGAAGATATCTAACATGGCCTAACAATATACACATCATGATTAACACCAACATGTAAATTAAGTACATCAACATGAACATAAAATAGATGCACCATATATATATATATATATATATATATATATAATGTAAAAAATATACAACTGTAATAGAACTGCATATAAATGTCAAATATGTACTACATGATCAATAATATAAATAGTACTAGTTGAGGTCTGCTCAGTCAATGGTGCAGCCTCATGCTTAGATGGGTGACATTCCTGCTCCGGAGGTGTGTGCTGATCAGATGGTGCAGTCTGCTCAAGAGGTGCCTACTGATCAGATGGTGCAGTCTGCTCAGAGAGTGCCTACTGATGAGTCATCGATGGTGCAACCTACTTAGTGGACAGTGCTTGCTGAGATGGACATACCTACTCAGGATCAGGTTCCTACTCAGTCGATGGTCATGTCTGCTCTAGACTAGGTGCCTAGTGAGATGGTATAAACTATTCAAAATATGCCTTCTAATCAGGACTCGATGCTGGACGCTCATCTCTAGCGTGAGGTAAAGGAAGAGGAAGTGGAGTATTATAATGATGATCATTCCCCTCATGATCATGATCATCTGATGAGTTTATTTGTCACACATCTCCATGATGCATAATCATCCTAGACACAAGTAGTCTGGAACCTCCAACGATATGATGCATAAGGGTCATCATATCGCGGGGCATGTCTCTCCAGAGCTCTGTGAGCCTACGATAAACCTGGATCTCTTTGATCGTAGCAGGGTGAACTCCCTCATCAACCAGGAGTTGACATAGTCAGTTGCCCAACTCCACCCTGAATCAAATGTTTGACCTACATCGCATCCTCATGGGTATCTGCACCCAAGGATCAAGTTTTTCACCCAAATCAGCACTCTTCACCATCTCCTCATGATGATGTACAACCAGATCATCTAGTGGGGGTGTAATCATGTCCCCAACGAATGTGCCAATATCTAAAAAATATATAGTACACAACAATAATTAGACAATTTCATTAAAAATTTTAATAAAACAAGTTCAAGAATGTGTTAGAATAAATTTTTTTCTAATTATTTAATTAAGAAAATAAAATGAAAATATATTAATTTAAAGAAAATACTAATATTACCTCTAGCATCTAGTGGGTCATCTTGTGTGAAGAGGATGTTGGTACACCCTCGCTAATCCAAACCTGCGTACAGACATGACACCATCAGGAACGAGTGATCATCTGCACTGGCTAGCAGCTCCAGTCCATCACTAGATATCCTTGTCAGATAGTCAGAAAAGCTCCTCTTGGGCATTATCTGGCCCCACATCTGCATCTGTACATGCAACATCGACCTATGAGGTTGTCGAACAAAATTAGTCCTTGTCTCTAGAAACCTCTCAAAAAATTAAAAAAATTACTCTGAAGCGAAAGGGAAGGTTAAGCTTCCACGTGTCTGAGAATGAAATCTATCTAATGCTAGACAAAATAGTCACAAAAAAATTCCATACCATGTCACAAGTCGTGGCATCTCGAATAAAGAATAAACATAAAATAAAAGTGGGTAACTAATTCATTTCCTATCATCAGTATAGTGTACATTGGTCATCAGTAGTAGTGAGAGGCACCTCACCTCCTTTGGGAAAAAATAAGCAATGTGTAAGTGACCACCAAACACCTGAAAATCTACAGGAGAAATTATGTCATCCTTAACGTATCTTTGGGAGTACGCCAACCGACTCCTTGTTGCATAACTGATAAGGACATCTCGGAACAGGCACAAATCCCACCCTCTCCTAGATAGGTGAGTAATAAAGTAGATGTACTCCTCAGTGGGCTCGTACCATTGGTGAGGATTGAACCTGAAATCCCGTCGGTGGGCATCCCACCTATAGATCAGCTGTCCAAATAACCCACTATGCCCCTTCTGGGATGTAGCTTCCTCATATAACTTGAGGTGGCCTACCTTTCTTAAGATAAACTAGGTGGGTGACGTAATAGGCCAAGGGTACAAAGTGTCTCCCTCTCCCGTGCCTCCCACAACTAAATCATGTTATAACAGTCCTCCATATGATCTTGTTGTTCCATTTTCTCACTTCGTTGACGTCACTGAATGATTCACATATTAAATACATTTTTTATTATTAAATGATAAATGTATATATATATATATATATATATATATATATATATATATATAATTTTTATTGGAAAAAAAAGCACTTAGTGCACCCAAAAACATAGTAACGCACTACTACCGGTGTGTAGTTATTTATCACGTATCACCTACTCTGCACATGAAAAACATTCGCACATCGCGCAAAATTTATTTTTTGTGCGGTGCATTGACTAAAATATCTGCCCCGAACAACAGTACATAATTAACGACACGGTCTTGTAAATGATCGCACCACCATGTTATTTTTAAAAAGTTTATCTGCTCAGTGTGACTGACAACTGACACACACCATCACTATTTTAGTTTTACATCGGTGCACGTTTTTTCGGTACAACACCAGAACCCGGTGCAGTTTCTGTTAACACCATTTGCAATGTGGCTTGTAAATTTACAGGCAACACCATGAATGGTGTGATTCAAATGGCTCGAACACACCATGTATATATATATATATATTAAATGTTAAGTTTTAAGTGAATTTGATAAATTAATCTGCTAAAAGTTCAAGTTAGTGAGAAACAAGTATATTACCTGCACATTTGTGGGTCGAGGAGGCATCTTTGTTGAGGAATACTAAAAAAATAAATTTCCCACCGTTTTTGAAAATTCAAACTCCACACATTTAGCAATGGGCATGAGCAATGTGGGAAATGGGAGGACCGATGGCAAGGTACCTCAGAGAAGACAAATTCACACCGCTTCTTGAGATCTCAAGAGCACTAAACAAGTAAAAATGAGGTCTTTTACGACTGGTAATTTTTTTAAAATTAACCTTTTTTGGGTGTGCTCTATTATGAAATGCACCAGGTGGTTTTATCAATGGCACACCTCACTTCGTTACGGTGCACTGGATTACTGAGACACACTAGGACGTTTGTACGTAGAGCATCGGTGCGCTAGAGTACTGAGGCACACCGACACGGTTTGTACAGAGAGCATAGTGTCTTAGTGTGCGATTTGATAGTACTCACTGGTGCACATTATGATTAGAAACAAAATGCAAAAAAAAATCCACAAAAACCTCCACCCGCCAACCTCCTCTACTGACCTCTGCTACAAATAGATATCTGGGTTTATTTTATAAGGCTTCCTCAAAAGCATCCGCTAGAGGGTCTTTTCCTTGTAGTGCTTGTATTTCCACACCCAAACAAAAAATAATTTATTCTAGTTTTTCTTTTCAAGAATCAATTCTCCATTTGATCTTAAGGCTTGGACATCATGAGCCCATCTACCCAAGTTCTCTTTTTCCAATGAGTTTTTTCCTTGAAATTTTACACTAGAACCAAACTCAATTCCTTGAGCCGTTAACCCAGACCTAAATTGTATGGATGCCTTATCTCCAAACTGAAATGTGCGTGTGTTTACATTTTCACGGGCCTTTAGTTTTTCCCAAAAGGGAGTATGCTCATTTTTGTGTTGCATATTTTATGATCGAGACACGTTTTAAAGTCCTACAAAGCACCTTGGTAATTATAGTCATTTTTTGCTATATGGTAATGTTCTTTCTTGGATTAGATCCTTTGGATTTCACATAAGAAAATACAAATTTTCTTCCGTATACAATCCATTTGTTACCACATCCACCGTGAAACCGAAACTGCAGTCTCAAACCATGGATTGAGATAACACCTTAGGTGTTGGTTGCTATTCACACTCCCACATTGGAATTAATATCTCAAATCACAACCTGTGATGGATGTTTCATTTGTTACAATTATGAGTTCACACGCCACATTATAAATTTATAACAATTATTGTCTTTGCATCAAGGAAATAAATTGTGAACTCTTCTCTAAAGAAACTTGTGCTAAACCATAATTATCATTTCCTCAGGTCCAAGTCACAATTTTACTCACTAGTTGAATTGAAACTCACATATGGGATTATGTTAAAGCTTGCAGTGAAACCTGTTGTAAAATCTACGACCGCACTTGACTTATCCGTCCCTTAGGTCTCCAACCACACTTCCAGTTCTTAGCTATCTTATGAATAATACTACAATTATAAAACAAAAAAAGTGGCATTCCTAGAGACTTCATGTGAAACAAGCTTGTCATAATATGTGTCTAACTATAAGCCCTTAAGAGCATAGCTATAGGTCTTGAAAAATAAAAAGGATTGAAAATTTTTATATTATATTTCATGAATGTCATCATCAAGTAATGGAAGCTGATTTTACAAAAAGGGAAATATTTGTTACAACCCTATGATTTGTTAATCAAGTAATCAAGCTAGAAGAACTTAGTTATATGAAAAAAAAACTGAAAAGGCTTTTGATTGAATGAAACCATCTTGAACACATATACATCAAACAAATATGAAGCATTAAATATTTTTGGCATAGATAAATATAACATTGTTTTAAGCAATCACCCAATTCATCTTTATATGTCCATTTTAAATACTATAAGAGTGTTTCAATTCAATATCCACCCTCATAATTCTCTTATAAGCATGAAATAAATTATAGCGGATATAACAATTAGCATCAAAGACAACCAATAAATGGTTAATGTTTCGGGAAAATATATGAGCATAGAAAACAATCAATTATTTCTTGAGAAATTTGATTAGCACCCACTCCAGAACAGTATGCAGGGAGAAAATTTATGGTAAATATGGCAACATTATTGTACATGTTGAACCATAGGTTACTGAGAAACTTGATGGTTTTCACACATGCTAAAAAGTGCATCCAAAGCTTCTCAGGAAGTGATTGCAAAAAAAGTAATTGTTTGTTGGTCAAGTTTGTGGCAAGGCTCAAGTAGTTGTAGGAAACCAACAAATTCAAACCTTCTCGATGCATACAATTACTTCTGCATTCTTAAATATGATACCATGTTTGATTGCTTAGCATGGGCTAGATTCACATATGATATTAGGTATGAACTAATTATTTCATAGAATCCATTGGCATAACTAATGAAAAAATTGCAAAAATGGTATCCTCTACAGGACAAGAGTGTCATGAGATTCCTATCTTATGAAACATTCCTTGTATATGATTTCTATGGAGTAAACATAGTGAGGAGAGTTCAAGCACATGCCAAGGCAAAAGTCGTAATGAAATAAAATTTCCAATTTTGAAGTTATCAAGGTAATTGATGCTTGGATATGTGATCTTAATCAATAATGATCAATTGACAAGCTAACCTACATCAAGGTCATCTAGGGTTTAGCCAAGACATCAAAGGATCTATCGAGAAGAAAACCATACTTGGCTAATTAAAGACCATGAAAACAATGAGACAAACACTTAGTTTTTTATCACTTGATATGAAAGGTTGGGCTATGTCAACCTCCAACCAAGAGTAACTATTTCAAACCACTTATAGCTAGAAGTTAGCCCTTCTAGAATGAGAGGGCTCTCTCAAGAAATACTGGATAATATTATGAATAAGATCAACTATAGACGGCTAACTCTGGATTTTTGTATGATTTTGTAGGTGAAATAAAGTGTGATAATCACCACCATTGGGCATGGAGTCGGTTAAAATATAACTCAATTACAGAAAAACTTTATTTTATGGAAGCTGAGGCATTTTTGGCTTAACTGATGTGAAGTAAAAATTTATAGTCAATCACAACAAATTTATAGGAAATTGGAGCAATATTATATTGAATTCCAGGTAATAAAAAAAGCTATTAAAACTGATAATAACATAAAATCATTGGATGGAATGAAACCAAAAATTGAATCCCAGGGTTAAATCAAAGTATTGTTGCAAATGTACTTCTTATTAACTGGGTAAAATGTATAAAATATAGTATTTTGTCACACTGGAGATCCTTTTAAGAGTTAAATAAACTACAAATATATAGAGAAACATCTCCATTTTTCATTAATTACAAAATCTGCCACCTGGGGCTAGATTCAATCATCATGCTAAGAGACCTAATCATATTTGAGTTACAAAACATATTGATATTTTTTAGGGATTTTTTGTTTTCATAATTTTTTTATTAAAATAGGATTCTATTCATTTATGAGCCCTCGAAAATTCTGTTGCTGAACCTTATTGAATCGAACCAAATGTTCAGTCTGTTGAATTTACTGTTGTGCTCCTGCCATGTGGATGCGCTGACATGATTGACTTTGCTGACATGTTTTTCTCGAAAAGGGAAATATTTTGTTTGATGATTCGGATACTCGTGTGACCTATAACCCATCTGATTACCCTGTTGTTTGATGAGAAATCAAAATTCATAATGAAGAACAAGTGATTTGACATTTTCATAGAAAAAATCAGTAACAAGTTACAAAACCTTCCTCTGGTACTTTTATGATCTTTTGACAAGTTTCTGAAGTCTTCCCTTATGAATTTCAGCTAAATTCATAGCATTAGAACTCCTTCATCTAAACTTTTCACTTTCTTTTTCATCAATGATACGCTTCAACAATTTCGTAGCAAATTTTAAGCTTAACTATGGGGAGTTTCTAAAATTTTTTGGATTTTCTAATTTTTGTTTTCTTATGAATTTTTATGCCTTCTTATCACCCCTTATAGTATGTCCAACCATTTTTATTGTTGAAATTATCATTTTAGCATAATATAGGAAAGAATGTAATAAATTTACTATATTAAAAAGGTGTTTGCTACTTCAGCTAAAAGCTTAATATTTATTTTTGAGGGTTCACTTTTGATCAAGTCTACTTGAGTTTCCAATCCTATGTCATGTTTTTGAAATCATTTCTGTCTGCCTGTAACCATATGTTCCTTTTGTACATATTTTTTAACATCATGTGCAATGGTAGAGTCCTCTTCACCATCCTTCTATATTTTTCCGCAACTTCATCACACAAGTCTATCTTCTTGGACACCTACTCCATCAACTCTTTACCTTCTATTTTGGCTTCTGTCACTTCTTCTCTAGCCTCTGACATTTGTTCCTGTAAAACTTCTATATGTATTTTTTCTTGCACAAGTTCTTATCCTTGTCTTCTCTTTACTAGCTTTTCTTTCTCAAAGTGCACTTCTTATATATTTTCTATTTGTTGCATTGATATTGTTACAAGATTTCTTGGTATAAAAATGAAACCATGTTCCTCTTGTGTAAACTCAAGATTCTTAGCCCTCTTGTTCTTTTTCTGAATTTTTGTCTCTCTCACTTGTAAAGGCTTCAAAATTGGAATTTCTTCAAGTTCAATGGCTTCTGGAATATCAACTAACTTACCTTTCCCTTTACTCTGTTTTTTGGTCATCGTTTTCCTTGTACTTGTGGAATTATTTACCATATGTTTAGTTTTTATTTCTTTCTCTTCCCTAGGAGTTTTTAAATGAAATTTTGGAATTTTTTTTAGAGGGAGAGGCAACATTAGCTCATAACTACTCAACAACAAGAAAGTGTTGGAAATGTTTTCATTGATGGCAAAGGAGCACAAAGGAGAAGCACCTGAACCAATAATAAGGTAGAGGAGATGACAAAGGAGGAGCACTTGAAACATCAGCCAAGGAGCAGAGAAAGCATAAGAAGAGGTAGCAAGGAACCAAAAGAAGCAAATGAAGGCAGAGGAAACGAATATAATAGAGGCAGAGCCGTTGTCACAGAAGTATAGGCAGAGGCAGAGTGACAGAGCAGCAGAGGCAGAGGCAAAGCCGTTATAATTCCGAGAATCGCCCAACCCGGAGGACAAATATATAATATTTTGGAAATCACACACTCCAACCAGCGTTATACATTTAATATAACAGAAATATTAGTCTGGGAATCGCTTAACTCCAGCGGCAAAGTATATATATATATATATATATATATATATATATATATATATATATATATATATATATATATATATATATATATATATACATATGTATATATAGATATATATATATACAAAACGTATTCCAGGAATCGCATAACCCGTTGGCAAAGTATACATATATATCAGTTATATAAGTGGAGCGATTTATTATAAGAACCAAGCTTTATATGGTGGGACCCCTCCCCAATCGCAATCGAAGAAAAGGTTCAATTGGAAGAGTTTTGTGATGTGCTCCGATCAAAGGCCGGACCCGATCAAGTTATATGCCACAATTTATTGCTAATCGCATCCGAGTTCCCAATCGCAATCGGAACCTTCCGATTGATCGCATGTCTTTTGTAATATGCTGCGATTGAAGTGGCAGACTCAATGGCGTTATACGATGGAGTTA
Organism: Pinus albicaulis; assembly: GCA_034641835.2. NCBI lineage: Eukaryota > Viridiplantae > Streptophyta > Pinopsida > Pinales > Pinaceae > Pinus > Pinus albicaulis. The sequence goes on along the minus strand of CM076579.1, from coordinate 991,219,570 downwards.
ATAGGTTCAATCGTGTTCGGGATCTTAATCACAATCGGAACTTTCCGATTGATCGCACGACTTTTGTAATATGCTACGATTGAAGTGGCGGACCCGATCCTGTTATATGCGGGAGTTAATATGTGAAAATCACATCCATGTTCTGATCGCAATCGAAACTTTTCTATTGTGTGCCCCGATTGCATTTGTTCAAAGGTCAGACCCGATTGCACTATGAGCCATGTTTTATGTGGTCATCGTGTCCGTTTGATCAATCGCAATCGCAAGTTTTGTTTGACACCACCGATCCACCGACAGTGATGTGGACCCGGGGTCAAAGAATGAAATTTGATTCAAAGCTTTATTGAAATATTACTTCGCAGAGAAAAGAATACCTTTGGGACATTTCGTGTATAGAAGAATGAAGATTGGATTGGCTCGAATTTTAAAATGAATACCATTAGTAGAATGGTTTTGACCCATGGTTTCAATAAGGGCGTAAACTATATAAAGTGATGAGAATTGTGAAGAAGTGTCGAGGGTGATTTGTAACATAATACAATTGTGATATATGTATGTTCCAGCCTGCGGAACTCGCCACATCAACAAGACACTTGTGGCATGAAAAGGGTTGGAATTTCCATGATTTAAAAGTCAGCAATTACATTTTATTTATTTAAAAGGCTCAGTTACACGTATGCAACAATTACACCCCCACAGAGGACAGAAAATAAAACAGAGCTGAAAGGAGATAAAACACAGTCACAGAAAAGACAAAGACACCCAAAGAAAAGACAAATGCGTAGCGATTCAAAAGATTAAATGAGGTAGCTGGAGTTTGTATTGTTATTTGAATGTAAATGTTTTAATTGATTTATATTGTTGTGATGCATTGGAAAGTCTCCGGAGGAAAAACAAAGATCCCACTGTAATATTAAAATAAGCACCTACAGTTACATTTTTTTAGTGAGCTGAAAAGAAATGAAAAGGAAGAAAGCGAAGAGGTATGGCTGTCCATTCCAAAAGCTTTGAGGAATGCTAACAGTCACAAGAAAATTCTTATAAATAATATCATCTAGATATGCAAGAAAATGAGAGAGAGTAAATCTAGAGAAGGCATAGTATAGAATTATAAGGCAGAGAAGACTAAAAGAAGAGCAGAAAGAGAAGCTACATAACAGAGCTGATATCTGAGGAAAATTAGCAAACATTCAGTTTTTAAAATTGAGGAAGTTGGAGCTTCCCTATCAAGTTACAGCTTGATAGCTGTCAGTTGTAGCTGACTGAGGTTGGAGCCTCCTGTAGGTTGGTGCCTACAGAAAATCGAAGGGAGTTGGTGCTTCCTTGCTAGTTGTAGCTTGCAGAATTGAGGATAGAGTCTCCTGTAGGTTGGTGCCTGCATAAAATAGTGGTGAGAGGGAGTTGGAGCTTGCCTTTGCATCAAAACAATAATAATATGTGGTTTTCTCCCTTTATGAGTTTCCACTTACATCTGTTGTCTCTGTGTGTGTTTCTTATGTGTTGATGTGATTCTTTCAATCTGCTTAATTGGTTGCTGCTCTCAACATAAGTGTGGCGTCACATTAATTTAATATTGGCTGCAACATTTTAAGACTGTTTATAAATTAAGCCGTAAATAAATTTGGTGAAAATTTTGAAAAAATTATGTATGTATTAAACTGATTCACCCCCCCCCCCCCCCTCTCAGTTTAATTAAAGATTCAACAATTGGTATCAGAGCAGGTTCCTTTGTGCAAGTCTAACAACTGAAAGGAGATCCTAGGTTCCCAAGATGGCTAGTAAAGAAGGATGCTCAACCAATAAATCCCCTTTCTTCACTGGTGAAAATTATTCTTTCTGGAAAATCAGAATGAGGACATACATAATGTCTCTCAGAATAGAAGTCTGGGCTGCTATGGAATTAGGATATGCCCCGAAGGAAACTGACATAGAAAAATACTCAAAACAAGATTTTGTGGCTAATGCAAAAGCCATGAATGCCATCCTGAATGGATTATGTGAAGCAGAGTTTATTAAAGTAATGCACAAAGACAATGCCAAAAAAATATGGGATACTCTTGAGAACATACATGAGGGAGACCAGAAAGTAAAAACTTCCAAACTTCAAGTATATAGAGTCCAGTTTGAAAACTTAAAAATGAATGATGATGAAGACATTTCCAGTTTCTTCCTAAAAACTGCAGAAATTATTAACAATATGAAAGCTCTTGGAGAAAAAATGCCAGAAATTATAATTGTGCAAAAGATTCTAAGATCTCTTCCATCTAGGTTTAATCCAAAGGTGTCTACCATAGAAGAAACAACTGACTGGGATACCTTTACCATGAACCAGCTACTTGGAAATCTAACAGCCTATGAAATGAGGCTCCCACTGAAAAAGGCAAGTACGAGGGAAGCAACCTTTAAAACAGAAAAGAAGAAAGGAGAAGAGGGAGACGTATGCTCTTGCTCGGATGAAGAAGAGGAAAAGTTTGTCAAGAAATTGGATAGAGGCTCAGGTAAATACAAAAGTAAACTCCCCTTCAAATGCTTTAACTGTGGAAGAGTGGGACACTATGCTGCTAAGTCCCCTCACAAGAAAGTAAGAAATCGAGGTCAAGAATCAGAGAAAAACACATCAAAGAACTGGCAGAAAGGAAAGAAATTCAGCAAAAAATCCTTCTATGCTCAACAAGACAGCAGTACATCTAAAGACTCAGATGAATCCTCAGGAGAAGAGGGAACCTCTGAATTTTTGCTAATGGCCATAGAGGATCTTGAGGGACTCCTACTAGAAGATGAAGAAGAAGAAGGGGAAGTCGACCTTGAGGGCGAGCTAAGAAGTGCACTGGAGGAGATTGACAGACTCAAACTGAAGTGCAGAAAACAAAAGGATATTCTTCTCAAGTATGTAAGAGAAGAAAAAAACTCAGAAGTCCTCATGCAACTGAAGGTAGAGCTTGAAGAAGCTAAGAAGATAGAAGACATGTTACTTCAGCAAATCAAGGATAAAACCCTAGAACAAGAGAAACTGGAAGAAGAAGTAGTATGTCTCAGGAAGACCCTAGAAAATGCTCAAAGGAAAGTGGTTATAAACTCTTCCCAAACAACAAGCTCTAGTAAGTTGAATGAAATTCTGGTTGCTCAAAGATCCCCAACGATAAAAAAAGGAATAGGCTATGAACGAGAATCGAGTAAAGGCAAAGAAAAGGAAAACAAAAATATAATTTTTGTAAAAGCAAAGAAGAATGATGAAGCAGCCCAGTCAATTTCTACAAAAGAAGAAACATTTAATAAGGATGACAGAGATCAGAAGGAATCTCTAGTAACAAAGAATGCAATAAATACTAAAATTATAGAAAAAGAATCATATGCCCCTGAGTATGTCAAATTTGGAAGCCATCAAGGGAGATTCTTCCCTCCCATGAAGAATACCACCTGTTATGTCTGCCATAAGCCGGGACGCATTGCTGTATATTGTTATGCAAGGAAGAGTAATTAAAACCTGCAAAAGATGCAAACAGTGAAGAGACTGTCTCAAACAAACAAATGGAGAAAACAACCTTACATCAGGTATGCAAATAATTTCTATGGTTATTGTTTTTATTGTAAGGATTTTGGCCATACAATTATTGAATGTAGAAAGTATGGACAAAGATTGATGTTGAACACCTCAAGGAGGTTTATGAATCAAATAAATTTTGTTCATACTCACAATTCTGCAAAAACTATGATCAAATGCTGTAAATGAAATCAAGTTGGACATATGCCCTCCAAATTTCCTCTGAAAGGATGTGATTCATCAACTCACAAAAGACACCAAACAAAAGGATGCCTCCAGTGGATAAAGAAGGAGAATAAATGTGACTTGGCTCTAACTGCTCAAGACCTGAAAAGCCAGTGGTACCTGGATAGTGGCTGCTCAAAACACATGACTGGAGACAGAAGCAAGTTTATAACTCTTGATGAAAAGAAATCTGGCAATGTTACTTTTGGCAATGATAAATCAAGTAAGATCAAGGGAAAAGGCTCAGTCAACATAGATAATGGAACAGGAAAGGCCCAAGATGTACTATATGTAGATGGGCTGAAAGAAAATTTGCTGAGTGTCAGTCAGATGTGTGATAAAGGCTGTGAAGTCAGATCAAGTACAACCGGAAAGACTTTGCTCAAAGGTGTCCGAACAGAGAGTAATGTGTACATAGTGAAAGAGGAGGATGAAGCCTACCATATTAGAAAACTTGAGGAGTCATGGTTATGGCATAGGAGATTAGGACATCTCAGCTTCGACCATATCATCAGACTGAGTAAGAAGAAAGCTGTCAGAGATATGCCTGAAATAAAAAGGCCTTCAAATACCATATGCAAATATTGTCAATTGGGGAAATAGACTCGCACATCCTTTAAATCTAAAGATGAGTTGTCAACAAGAAGACCACTCCAGCTTGTGCACATGGATTTCTGTGGACCTGCAAGAACTAAAACACCAAGTGGAGATTCCTACTTCATGTTGATAATAGATGATTTCTCCAGAATGACATGGGTTGCTTTTCTCAAGAATAAATCAGAAGCTCTGGAAAAATTCAAAATATTTAAAGCATTAGTAGAAAATCAGACAGGATGCAAGCTGAAATGCATCAGATCTGGCAGAGGAGGTGAATTCACTGATTATGACTTTGCAGACCTATGCAATGAACATGGCATAAAACAACAATTTACTATTGTAGGGACACCTCAGCAGAATGGAGTAGCAGAGAGACAAAATAGATATGTTCAACAAATTTCCAGGTCCATGATGCAAGAGAATAATATTTCTCAAACCTTCTGGGCATAAGCTATACACACAACAGTACATATCCTTAATAAAGCTCACTTAAGGCCAAGCAGTGACAAGACTCCCTATGAACTGTGGCATGGAAAGCCAACTTCAATCAAACATTTCAGAATCTTTGGAAGCAAATGTTACAGAAAGAATAATGATGAAAATCTTGGAAAATTTGATGCAAGAGCAGAGGAAGGGATATTTCTAGGATATTCTTCCAAAATTAAAGGGTACAGGTGCTACAACAAGACTCTTCAGAAAATAGTAGAAAGTATTGATGTGAGATTTGATGAAGAACTTCCAAACAATACACGAAATACAGACTGTTGCAGTCCATCAGACAACCATGAAGAAGAAATCCAAAATGATGAGGAAACAAGCAAGACAACAGAAGATACAGAGCTGAGTTTTAAAGCTCCCTCAAGATATACTCAGAAGAACCACCCTGAAGATCAGATCATTGGAGACAAGAGAGTAGGGGTCCAAACAAGAAGGCAGCTAACATAACAAATTGAAGAGGTATACATAGCCATGCTATCACAAATAGAGCCAAAGAAATTTGAAGAAGCCAGCAAGGACAAGTCTTGGGTAAAAGCAATGAATGAAGAATTGGAACAAATTGAAAAGAACAATACCTGGGAACTAGTTCCTAGACCAATTGAGAAAAATATCATTGGCTCAAAATGGGTATTCAAAAATAAAATGAATGAGGAAGGACAAGTAATCAGGAATAAAGCCAGACTTGTCTGCAAAGGATACTCACAAATTGAAGGACTTGATTACGATGAAACATTTTCCCCTGTAGCTAGAATGGAAGCTATCAGAATGTTCCTGGCATTTGCATGCTACCAAAACTTCAAAGTATATCAAATGGATGTAAAATTTGCATTTCTGAATGGAGACTTAGAAGAAGAAGTCTACATGGAACAACCAGAAGGCTTCTCCTTGACAGACAAAGAAGACTATGTGTGCAGACTGAAGAAGGCCCTATATGGACTAAAACAGGCTCCTCGTGCTTGGTACTCAAGACTGGATAAATATTTGCAAAAACAGGGTTTTAAGAGAGGTGGAGTAGACAACAATCTATACATAAAAGCCCATAAAAATGAACTCCTGATTGTTGTAGTATATGTTGATGACATTATGTTTGGAAGCAACAAAGATGAACTAGAAAAAGGGTTTGCTGATGAAATGAAAACAGAGTTTGAAATGTCTATGATTGGAGAGCTTAGTTTCTACTTGGGACTACAAATTCAGCAAAAGAACACAGGTACATTTATTTCACAAGAAAAATACATAAAAGAAATGTTGAAAAAGTTCAAAATGGAGGACTGCAAACCTGTGTCAACTCCCATGACCACAGGTTGCAAGCTGTGTGCTAATGATGGGTCTGCTGACATAGATCAAAGACTTTACAGATCCATGATTGGAATTCTATTGTATCTAACTGCATCAAGACCAGACATCATGCTAGCAGTAGGATTAGTGGCTAGATATCAAGCAGCACCTAAACAAAACCATCTTCTGGCAGTCAAAAGAATATTCATATATCTACAAGGAACAATAAACTATGGACTTTGGTATCCTAAAAGAAAAAACTTCACCTTATCAGCATACACAGATGTATTAGTCACCATGGATGACAGATATAAGTGGAGGCGCATTCTATCTAGGAGAAAGTTTGTAGGCACATACAAGAAATGGGCATCTATATCTCATGTTTACACCGGTTGCACATAGCAAAGCAGCAACAGCATGTTGTACACAAGTCATGTGGATGAAGCAGACTCTTCAAGACATGAAGGTAAGCATTAATGAACCTATATCAATCAAATGTGATAGTACAAGCGCTATAAGTATATCAAAAAATCCTGTGCTTCACTCAAAAACTAAGCACATCCCAATCAAGTATCATTTTCTCTGAGAACAAGTGGCTCAGAATATAGTAAAGCTGGAGTATGTGCCAAAAAAAGAACAGACATTTGATATATTTACTAAACCACTTGCCAGAGAACCATTCGAATATTTGAGAGATAGACTAGGGGTAGTATCTATAGATACTACTCTCTAATATGAAGAGAAAGAACAGTTTCAGGGGGAGAACAGAAATGGAAATATCATTCCCAGGGGGAGATTAACCAAGCAAGGGAAGCATAAAACAGGTCCACAGGATCAAAGAGCTATAAAAAAATATTCTCAGTATTATCAGCATTCAGCATGAAAAAAAAATTACAAACAATAGGCAATACAGATGAAACATAGCTATAAAACATATATTGGCGCACTACATTAGATATAGACTGAAGTATAGCTGAAGCAAGCCTGATATGTCACTTGGAGCATTCACAATCTTTATGTCTTGATCCAATAATGCATCTCTTATTATACAAGTCTGATTAAATATAGCTGTCATCACTTACTCTCTATACAAGTGCAAGGAGTCTATGCTTTGGAATGATATCGACTTAATGTGTATTTACAAGTTCAAAGATTCTCAAAAGTGTTCTCTCAACAACCCTTATGCACCAGTTTGGAGCAGCAAGGTACACAGTCAGAAGAAGAAGGCCTAAACACATCTCTGAGAGAAGAAATGCAAAGAAAGAATCAACACTGACAAATGTGCAACCCTTTGCCATTGATGTCAAAGGGGGAGGAAAAGCAAGAAATAGAAGAAAAAGTCTTCTAAAAGAAGCTAGACAGAGGAAGATCTGGAGGAAGCATTGGATTAACGGTGGATCATTGGATTAACGGTGGATGTGTTGCCATCAATGCCAAAGGGGGAGACTATTGGAAATGTTGTCATTGATGGCAAAGGAGCACAAAGGAGAAGCACCTGAACCAGCAATAAGGCAGAGGAGATGACAAAGGAGGAGCACTTGAAACATCAGCCAAGGAGCAGAGAAAGCATAAGAAGAGGTAGCAAGGCAGCAAAAGAATAAAATGAAGGCAGAGGAAACAAATATAACAGAGGCAGAGCTGTTGTCACAGCAGTATAGGCAGAGGCAGAGTGACAGAGCAGCAGAGGCAGAGGCAGAGCCGTTATAATTCCGAGAATCGCCCAACTCGGAGGACAAATATATAATATTCCGGGAATCGCACACTCCAACCGACGTTATACATTTAATATAACACAAATATTATTCCGGGAATCGCTTAACTCCAGCAGCAAAGTATACATACATACATACATACATACATACATACATACATACATACATACATACATACATACATACATATATATATATATATATATATATATATATATATATATATATATATGCAAAACGTATTCCAGGAATTGCATAACCCATTGGCAAAGTATACATATATATCAGTTATATAAGTGGAACGCTTTATTATAAGAACCAAGCTTTATACGGTGGGACCCCTCCCCAATTGCAATCGGAGAAAAGGTTCAATTGGCGGAGTTTTGTGATGTGCTCCAATCAAAGGCCGGATCTTATCAAGTTATATGCCACAGTTTATTGCTAATCCCATCTCAGTTCCCAATCGCAATCAAAACCTTCTGATTGATCGCACGTCTTTTGTAATATGCTGCGATTGAAGTGGTAGACCCGATGGCGTTATACGATGGAGTTAATAGGTTCAATCGCATCCGGGATCTTAATCGCAATCGAAACTTTCCGATTGATTGCACGACTTTTGTAATATGCTACAATTGAAGTGGCGGACCCGATCCTGTTATATGTGGGAGTTAATATGTGCAAATCGCATCCGTGTTCTGATCGCAATCGAAACTTTTACATTGTGTGCCATGATTGCATTTGTTCAAAGTTCGGACCCGATTGCGCTATGAGCCATGTTTTATGTGGTCATCGCGTCCGTTTGATCAATCACAATCGCAAGTTTTGTTTGACACCACCGATCCACTGACGGCGATGTGGACCCGGGGTCAAAGAATGAAATTTGATTCAAAGCTTTATTGAAATATTACTTGGCAGAGGAAAGAATACCTTTGGGACATTTCGTGTATAGAAGAACGAAGATTGGATTGGCTCAAATTTTAAAATGAATACCATTAGTAATTGAATGGTTTTGACCCATGGTTTTAATAAGGGTGTAAACTATATAAAGTGATGAGAATTGTGAAGAAGTGTGGAGGGTGATTTGTAACATTATACAATTGTGATATATGTATGTTCCGGCCTGCGGAACTCGCCACATCAACAAGACACTTGTGGCATGAAAAGGGTTGGAATTGCCCTGATTTAAAAGTCAGCAATTACATTTTATTTATTTAAAAGGCTCAGTTACACGTATGCAACAATTACACCCCCACAGAGGACAGAAAAGAAAACAGAGCTGAAAGGAGATAAAACGCAGTCATAGAAAAGACAAAGACAACCAAAGAAAATACAAATGCGTAGTGATTCAAAAGATTAAATGAGGTGTGCTAGAGTTCATATTGTTATTTTAATGTAAATGTTTTAATTGATTTATATTGTTGTGATGCATTGGCAAGTCTCCGGAGGAAAAACAAAGATCCCACTGTAATATTAAAATAAGCACCTACAGTTACATTTTTTTAGTGAGCTGAAAAGAAATGAAAAGGAAGAAAGCAAAGACGTATGGCTGTCTATTCCAAAAGCTTTGAGGAATGCTAACAGTCACAAGAAAATTCTTATAAATAATATCATCTAGATATGCAAGAAAATGAGAGAGAGTAAATCTAGATAAGGCAGAGTATAGAAGTATAAGGTAGAGAAGACTAAAAGAAGAGCAGAAAGAGAAGCTACAGAATAGAGCTAATATCTGAGGAAAATCAACAAACATTGAGTTTTGAAAATTGAGGAAGTTGGAGCTTCCCTATCAAGTTGCAGCTTGATAGCTGTCAGTTGTAGCTGACTAAGGTTGGAGCCTCCTGTAGGTTGGTACCTACATAAAATCGAAGGGAGTTGGTGCTTCCTTGCTAGTTGTAGCTTGCAGAATTGAGGATGGAGCCTCCTGTAGGTTGGTGCCTGCAGAAAACAGTGGTGAGAGGGAGTTGGAGCTTGCCTTTGCATCACAACAATAATAAGATGTGGTTTTCTCCCTTTATGAGTTTCCACTTACATCTGCTGTCTCTGTGTGTGTTTCTTATGTGTTGATGTGATTCTTTCAATCTGCTTAATTGGTTGCTGCTCTCAACATAAGTGTGGTGTCACATTAATTTAATATTAGCTGCAACATTTTAAGACTATATATAAATTAAGCTGTAAATCAATTTGGTGAAAATTTTGAAAAGCTTATGTATGTATTAAACTGATTCACCCCCCCTCCCCTCTCATTTTAATTAAAGATTCAACAAAAAGTAATCCAATCTCTGTTTAACTTATTTAGCTCTTATAAAACAAGAAATTTGATGAGGCCATAATGGAAGATAGAAGTATTGCTAGCATAATTTTTGGCGTGGAATTTATCAACCATCTTTCCCAAACTCCTAAAATGATAGAAAGGAATGTCTAGAGGTTGTTTACCTGTAAAATGTAAGAGCAGTATAAAGTGATATTGGTAAACCATATTGAATGTTCCTTCACATGTAAAATATTTTTGAATGACCATTAAAAATTTGGAAAAATGCTCTTTAAGGAAAATATTAGAAATTTCAGTAGTCATGTGAATTCCTCTGCATTTATCTTTGAGAAAATCATCAAATTTGAGTAGCTAGAACTTTTGAACATTGAACTACATCACACTAGACCTAGGAATATTTGTAGCACGTGAAACTATATCAGAAGATACTAAAAAATTCTACATGCTAACCTTCATTTCTATTCTTGTGAAATATATGGAAAAATGTTTAGAAACATGTCCATCGAACCCCGGTAACTTCTGGCAAAATTGCAGGCATCCAACACTGGAAAATGACTAGCTGAAAAGAGGGTCTTCTTCCAAAAATTTCATGTCTGTGGTTTCATAGCATATCACATAATATAATTTGAATTTTTTCTTTTGTGCCATGGCTGCAACATGTAATGAGCTCCTTATTACCACAGGAAAATTCACTGAATGATAGCTAGACCTCACTATGACATCAAAAGCAACTCAAAATAAAAAATAGAATGATGTATCATGTGCTTTGCAATGTGACATTTTGGGATAATGGATACAGGCAATATTTGACATATACTCTTCATGTATCGAGACTCTAACTCGTGATTTAAAAAAATGGACTGTTACGAACAACAATAGGGTTTTGTAGTGAGACATGTAGCATAAGTGAGATATTTGACATGGAAATTTCGAGAAATTTCGTACAAACCCTCAGTTTTCATAATTGGACCTACTATGAAATTCGACAAAAGTGGCTGAACAATAATCATGAACAAGTGAGGCTGAAATAAATGATGATTTGGACTATTATTCATACCATGGACCCAGTTAGAATCATGTTGACTCTACACATTGACTAGGTGACCAAATTCACACTTTGTACATGTAATTTTATTTTGAGAAAATTTAAAAACCTAGCTAATTTGACAAATTAACTCAAAACTATATCTAAGTGTTATCTAAGATAAAAGAGGCTCCAATGGGGATGCTTTTCCCTTGTGGTGCAACAAAGAAACAAAATAAAAAGTGCCTTATTTAGACATAAAAATTGATGATATCATCTCCAAGTTCTTATGGCCTTCACTTCGGGCTGAAACCTGTTGAAGAGATGATCCACCCCTACAAATTTGAAAATGAAAAATGGAATATGTACAATGATGTTTTTCTAGGTAACTGAATCAAGAGTAATAATGCCTAAGAAAGCTGCCATTAACAAGTCCTCCTTTACACAGTTTACCATCCATCTCTTGCAATATATATGTATTATTCCAATGGTAATTTGAGATCTTATATGGCCTTGTCCAAAGGTTGTCAAACTTATTATGTTTTCCTTTGTCTTCAATTCTAGCTTCCCACTTAAAAACCACATCATCAATATTGAAATTTTCTTCTTTCGTCTTTTTGTCCAATGTATTTTTAGCCCCATTTTTAGATTGTTGAGAGTTTTTGTAGGCTTCTTCTCTTTTTTCCTACAAATCAATCAATTGATTGATCCTCCATTGAACTGCATTTGGTTCTTCCTCCAATCCATGCAACAATTTCATGACTTGAACTCCAAGGGAACTAGGAAACACAACTTCCGTCCCATAAACCAACTCATAAGGAGAAACCCCTATGGATCTTTTTGTGCAATTTATGTTGGCCCATAAGGTATATTTAAGTTTCAAGTGCCAAGACCTCTTATTTTCCTGCAAAATTTTCTTGATAATTATGACTAGGCTCTTGCTTGATGACTCAGCCAAGCCATTACGTTGAGGGTAATAGGCTACAGAATGATCAAGGGTGATATTATACTCATTACAAAAATTCACCATCTTCTTTGATTTGAAGACCTCAGTGTTTTAAGTGATGATTTTCATTGGACAACCAAATCTAGATAAAATGTGACTTTCCATAAATTGTATGATTACTGAATATGTGGCTTCTCTTGTATGAATTGCTTCAATCCACTTAGTAAAATAGTGAGTGGCAATTAGGATCGAACGATGTTGGCCTGAATATGTAGGATGTATTTCCCCAATAAAATCCAACCCCCAGTACTATAAAGGAGCTTCCAAAAAAATGGGTTTCAAAGGTAATGGGAGAAATTTTCTTTTTTCATCAAAGATCTGACATTCATGACAAGGATGAGTTTTCTTATACACATCTTTGAACAATGAAGTTTAGTAAAAACCTTCTCTGAGTATTCTCTTTACTATTTATTTCCAGTAATGATGACCCCCACAACCACCGTTATGAACTTCCTCAGTCACTTTCTCAACTTTATCTTCTAATAAAAAATTAATAAGTATTCCACCTGTGTCCTTCCAGTAAAAACATATGTTCAAGACATAATACCTCATTGGTTTCAGCTTGAAAAATCTAGATTTTGATTTTTTTAATTTAGGAGGAGCTCTATGATGCTGCAGAAAAAAAATAACATCTTTATATCATTCCAACATTGTAAGATTTTATTCAACATGGATCAGCTTTTCATCATCCATTACATCTAAATTTTATGATATAAGATTAATGCCTAGATAATAAAAATTGGATTTAGTCATAATATTTTCTAGGCCCTACCATTTTATTACTTTAGTTGGCATGATTTCAAGATCATATTTAAGTAAAGTAGCAATCCACTTGCTCCTTTTACCATCTGGATCACCTTGGGTTAATATGTCTTTTACTAAAACATAAGGTACAAAAGCAACAATATGTGAATGGATGACATATACTCTGAAATATTTAAGTTATTTCACCAAAGAATAAGCTTGCTTCTCCATAATGCTATACTTCAATTCAAAACTCCCAAGTGTCCTACTGAATAATGAGATGGGATGTTCATTACCTTGTTTTTTCACTCTAAAAATGCTCCTACAATAGTGTGTTCAGAAGCAAAGGTAAAAACGAGAAATTATTTTGAAACGTTAGGGTTTATGAGGACTAGAGCTTGAGTAAGAGCCTTCTTGATTTAGTCAAGTGAATATCACATTCTTTCTTAAGCATCTTTGTAATACGTGTCACAATTTCTGCAAAGTTAGGAATGAATCTTCTTAAAAAGTTCACCTTGCCGATAAAAGATTGAATTACCTTTTATTTCTAGGTAGATCTATCTTCTGAATAGAAGAAACTATACTTGGATCAATCATAATCCCCTCCTTTGATATTGTATGACCCAATGAATTTTTGTTGTCAAGGAAAACACACTTTTTGTAAGGTTTAAAGAAATACCAAAATTTCTGCATTGCTGAAGAATCTTTTCCAAGTGTTTGAGATGTTCTTTTTATTTCTTCGATAACACATTATTTTAATCCAAATATACAAATATAAATTTATCCTTTTCTTCTACAAATTCAATGTCCATGTCCCTCTGAAAGGTTTCCCCTGCATTCATGAGCCCAAAATCCATCTTTGCATACATAAATTTTCCCTAGGGCATGGTAAAAGATGTCTTTTCTTGGTCATTTGGATGCACTAATATCTGGTTATACCGTGAGAAATGATCTAACATGGACATCCTTTATGATCCTACTATGTTTTTCAATATGTGATCCATCTTGGGAAGAAGATAGTTTACTTTTAGAGAGGCTTTGTTTAAATTTCTAAAATCAATACATGTCCTAATCAGCGCATTTTTATTCCTTAGAAGTACCAAGTTGGCCAACCACCTGGAAAACCTTAATGGTAAAATAATATTGGCTTCAAAAAAAAATTTAATCTATTTTTTAATTAATTTCAGTAGTGGATTAATTCGCCTAAGCTTTTGTTTCGAAGGCTTTCCATTTTCCTTTATTGGTATTGTATGTTAGATGATACTAGGATCATACTCTTTCAAATTTACATAAATCCATGAAAAGGCATCTAGGTATTTCTTCATCAAATAAACATATATGAGTTTTACCTTAGGAGAAAGGAAATTAGACAACTTGACACAATTAGGATTTTCTGCAGTAGCAAGATTACAATTTTCAACTTCTTCATCATCAGATTGCATCTTAGGATTCTTGGCTACATCATTTTGATCAATTTTTTTTTCCAGTGGAATAAACCCTTTAGGAATACAATTATTTTTCAGCTGGATGACCTTTGTATTGGTTTTACCTTCCACAAACAAATTTTGTTGATCAATTTGAGTGGTTTCAAATTATTCTTTCAACTCCAAATTTGTTTTGACTGTTGATCATTTTCAAATACTTGCCAGTTTTTTATCTTACCAGGGATGGCTAGCCTATGTATGATTTGAATTTCATATTTCTTCCTGGAATGAATAGGAACTATAAATAGGTTGACTGAAACAACCAAGGAATCATTAATACCATTCTACTCTCTAGGCTTTATTATAAAATTGTATTCTCTAAATTTGTTTGGCAATTCAGGAGTTAAATTTCTGTATGCTCTCATTTTAACATCTTTGGTTTGATAGGTTACTTGTTTAATAAACAACTCATAATCACCATAAACTGCAATCTTTTGAGAACCTAAATATTTCAAAATTTCTAAACCCAAAACCAAAGTTTCAGACTCTTCCATGTTGTTTGCGCAATCAAAATTGAGTTCATAATAACATAACTTACTTTCATCTCTTGGGCTTATTATCCAAATGCCTACACCTGATCCATCTCTGCTAGAAGCATCATTAAAGCTCATGTCCCACCAACCTTCACTGTCAATTACTTCAACCTGTTTCCTCTGTTGTGCATGATTATTTTTTATTTCATCAATGACTTCAATGAAAAGTATGGATGATCCTAACTTTGTTTCCATTGCATAAACTGGGAAATTTCTAGGTTTATCTTTGTTTTTGGCCATAAATTTCATTCTAGACTCTCTATATAATCTTATTTTCTCAAAAAAAATAGGAATAGTGGCGTAGGACATGTCCATTTTCATGGTTCCATTGATTTCAGATGCCCATGATCTAGATAACAACATACCAAATTTTGGTGGAATATATGCTACAATTATGTCCGTCACTACACTTTTAGCAGTGATCTGAGTTAGATCAACAACCACATATTTAATTAAGCCTATACATTGAAATCTCCTAGAATCAAATTAGAATAAATTCTTATACGGTTTGGTTATGCCCAACCCAAATATTTCCATGATGACCTTTGGTATTAAATTTTGAGATGCCCCTAAATATAACATAGCATTGTGCAATGTCATGTCATGAATATTTAAACTCACGTAAAATGGTGGCACTTCTTTGTTTTGCTCATCTTCATCACTCTTGCTCCTAATAATATGCTAGGGTGATCTTCTTGCAAATTTACATCATCAGAGGGTCTAGCTTGAGTGTTAAGAATTTTCACAGTTTGATTCTTGTATTATGTAACTTTTATTATTTCTCCAAAGGGGACAACACTTTTTATTTTTGAAATCTCATTTTCTAAGCTAAACACTGGTTCAAATTTTTCAATTTCTTTCCCAGGAGCATATTTCTTCTCTTCAACAACCTTTGGAACATTTGTTTTCTTAGGATGATTCTTATTGGCAGCTATAGGGACATTCTTATTCCCTAAGTTATACTGATTTTGCATCTCAAAAATGGCATGATGATATCCTTTCTGGTATTCTGATTGTTTTTCAGTTTTATCGCTATCCATTTCATTACTGGATTCATTATGCTCTTATTCTGTTAAAAAAATCCCTGTTTCATCCTCATCCAAAAAAATATGATGTCTTCTTGAATTTATGGCTAGATTTCTTCTTCATCTACTAGGTTTTGCTGGAAAGGGAGCATAGCTTGTTGATCGAGCTAGTTTCTTTGTTCTGTTGGTCTCTGTTAAATATGAGGTCTTATAAAATTTGGATTTCTTATCTATGGCTCTAGTTGTGCAAAAAGAGGATTATAAGTGTTAATATATCCATAAGCATTTCCATGGTTTTCATCATACTGTTAAATTTTACATCTAAGGATGTAGAAGGTTGGTTTTCCTCCTTTACTCTTCCTTTTCCAGCCTTTCACCTTTTTGCTGCAGCCATGTTGACCTCTACCTTAACAACATCATTTTTCATGTCATCCAAAGTGGAAGTTTCCCTCTCTCTTAGCAATATGGAAAAATCATAATCAAAACTTCAACATAATGTAATTGGGCAGCCCGTGGGGGAGGTTCTATATGAGTAGGAATGGAATTATAAAATTTGTTAAACCTCTTGGAAAAATATTGCACTTATTCATTACTCTATTTCCTCAAGGTATTGTATTCAGTTAATTCTTAAACAATATTCACCTTAATTCCCCATTTCCTTAAGAAACGGTCTTCTAAATGATCCCAGTTATGTATAATTCTTGGATTTAATGCTTTAAACCATGTTCTGACTTCACCAATGACACTCTGTAGAAACAATATCATCTCAATATCTTCGTCATCCACCTCATATAAGTGTATAAAATCATTAAATTTATTAACATGTTGTTCTGTAGTGATTCCCTCCACACCGCCAAATTTTTTTATTCTAGTAGAATATCCCTGTGGAAGTTCATGAAGAAGGGCATGCAAGAAAAAAGTGGCATATCTGGTAGGGCCTAAAAGAGGAGGAGGAGGAGGAATTTTTGGTATTTTATAAGTGAAAACAATAGATTTACTAGCAGAAACTGCAACAGGGGAGGTACCTATCCAACTAGTAAGAGAAGCAGATGTGATTTCCGAAAATTGCGTTAGAGGAACCTTCAACTCATAATTAAAAGAACTCCATTCAGGTAAAGGGATACCTGCTCTTCTTTTCAATAGAAATTCAAAAGGAACAATTTCATTTAATTTTTCTAAAGAATCATGTTCCAATAATAATTATGATGTGATAGTTTCCCAAAATCCTTCATTATCTCTTTGGAAACAATAGATGTGGTGTCTACCCCCGATATTTGTAGATCTAAGACAATTTTTGTTAATTGATTTTCATATTTAGATCTAAAAAGTGTTTTCTCAAATTTTTCGTCAAAATTTATGTTCTCGATACTTTGAACACCTCCAGAGAGTGAGATGAATATCTTTAAAAACATGGGGTACCTAATTTTCATGAGCAATAATTTCCTCTAAGAATTTTCTTGGGATCATCAACTCTCTTTGGTGGATGTGGATCTGGATTGATCCTCGTGTAAATATTCTTGGGAGCCACCTTAAGCTAAATATTCTAGTGGAGTTGACAAGGTAGAAGTACAACCTCGAAATTTATGATATTCTGCTACCTTCAAGATTTCAGCTACTTAGAAAAGAAATACCCAGGGTAATGCAATGTTTGACTTCCGAAAAATGCACCAAAGTGTTATCACTTGACATAACAGGATGGCTTGTGTCAACCTCCAACCAAGAGTAACTGTTTCAAACCAGTTATAGCTATAAGTTAGGCCTTCTAACATGAGAGGGCTCTCTCAAGAAATACTAGATAATATTTTGAATAAGCTCAATTACAAAACACTGACTTTGTATTTTTGTATGATTTTGGAGGTGAAATAATGTGTTATAATTACCACCATTGGGCATGGATTCGTTAAAATATAACTCAATTGCAACCAAAATTTATTTTGTGGAAGTTGAGTTATTTTTGGCTTAACTGATGTGAATTAAATATTTACCGTACATCACACAAAATTTGAAGGAAGTTGGAGCAATATTACTTTGAATTCCAAGTAATCAAACAAGCTATCAAAACTGATAATAACATAAAAATATGGGAAGGAATGAAACCAAAAATTGAATCTCGGGTTGAAAAAAGAGTATTGTTGCTAATGTACTTATTATTATCTAGATAAAATGTACAAAATATAGTCTTTCTCAAATTTTTGATCATTTTCAAAGTAAAAAAAAAACAAATATATAGAGAAACCTCTCCATTTTCCATTAATTACAAAATGTTCCACCTGGGGCCAGATTCGATCATCATGCTAAGAGGTCTAATCATAATTGATTTACAAAACACATTTATAATTTTTAGGGATTTTCCCTTTTGATAAAATTTGAATTCAAATATGATTCTATTCATTTATGAGCACTGAAAAATTATGTTTCTAAACCTTATCGAATCCAGCCACATGATGAGTTTTCTAAATTTGTTGATGTGCTCCTGCCACGTGGATGTGCTAACATGATTTACTTTGCTGACTTGTCTTCTTGGAAAATAAAAATATTTTGTATGATGATGTGGCTACCCCTGTGACCTGTGACCCATTTTTATTTTCCTATTGCAAGATGACAAATCAAAATTCATAACAGAGAAAAGTGATTTGAGAGTTTCGTATAAAAATTCAGTAGAAAGTTACAAAACATTCCTCTGGTACCTTTCTGATCTTTATGCAATTTTATGAAGTCTTCTCTTATTCATTTCAGCTAAATTCATAGCATTAGAACTCTTCCATCTGAAAGTTTCACTTTCATTTTCATCAATGATATCCTACAATAGTTTCGTAGCAAATTTTCAGCTTAACTACGGGGAGTTGCTACGAAATTTTAATTTTCTAATTTTTTCTTTTCTTATGACTTTTTCTGCCTTTATATCACTCCTTATAGTCTTTTTAACCATGTTTATTGTTGAAATGATCTTTTTAGCAGAATATAGGAAAAAATATGATAAATTTACCATAATCAAGAGGTGCTTTCTACTTCAGCTAAAAGCTTAAGATTTAATTTTTGAGAGTTCACTTTTCATCAACGCTACTTGACTTTCCAATCCTATGACTTGTTTTTGTAACCTATTTCTCTCTACTTGAAACCATATGTTCCTTTTGTACATATGATTTAACATCATCTGCAATGCTAGAGTCCTCTTCACCATCCTTTTGGATTTTTATGAAAATTAATCATAAAATTATATCTTCTTTGAAACATTATCCATAAACTCCTTAAATTCTAGTTTGGATTATATCACTTCTTCTGTAGCCTTTCTTAGTTCTTCTTGTAAAATTTCTATCTGGTTTTTTTTCTTTCACACGTTATTTTCGTTGTCTTCTCTTTGTTGGATTTGATTTTTCGAAGGGCACTTCTGATATATTTTCTTTTTATTGCATTGATCTTGTTATAGGGTTTCTTGGTCTAAAAATGAAACCATGTTCCTCTTGTGTAAACTCAAGTTTCTTAGCCCTCTTGTTATTTTTCTGAATTTTTGTCTCTGTCACTTGCAAAGGCTGTGAAACTAGACTTTCTTCAATTTCAATGGCTTTTGGAATATCAGTTAACTTACCTTTCCCTTTACTTTATTTTCTTGACATTATTTTCCTTGTACTTGTGGAAAACATTACTATATGTTTAGTTTCTGGTTATTTCTCTTCCCTAGGAGTTGTTGATTGATATTTTAGAGTTCTTTTTAGAGGGAGTAGCACCATCTAGCTCATAACCACTCAAGAAGAAGAAAGTAATCCAATCTCTGTTTAAATTATTTAGCTCTTCTAAAACAATAAATTTGATGAGACTATGATGGTAGATATAAGTATCGCTAACATCAGGTTTGACATGGAATTTATAGGCCATCTTTCGAAAACTCCTAAAAAGATAGAGAGGAATGTTTAGAGGTTGTTTACCTATAAAACATAAGAGCAATATAAAGTGATATTGGTAAACCATATTGAACCTTCCTTTGGATGCAAAATATTTCTGGATGAATATTCAAAATTTGGAAAAATGATATTTAAGGAAAAACCTAAAAATGCCAACAGTCATGTCAATTCCTCTATATTCATCGTTATGAAAATGATCACACTTGAGTAGTTGGAACTTCTCAATGTTGAACTACATCTCACCAGACCAAGGAATCTCTGTAACACGTGAAATAGTATCAGAAGGGATTGCAAAATTCAACATGCCAACCTTCATTTCCATTCCTGTGAAATTTATGGAAAAATATTTAGCAATTTTTTCATGGAAACCCTATAACTTCTAGCAAAAATACAGGCATCCAACACTGGAAAAAGACTAGCTGAAAATACGGTCTTCTTCCTAAAACTTCATGTCTGTGGGTTCATAATGTACCAAAAATCCTCCTTTGTATTGTTTCTTCTGCACCATGGCTACAACATGTAATTAGCTATGTCTTGCCACCAACCAATTCAACTAATGATAGCTATACTTTCGTATGACACCAAAACCATCTCAAAATGAAGAAGAGAATGATTGACCATGTGCTTTTTATTGTGACATTTGGGGATAATGGATAAAGGAAATATGTAACATGTAGTCATGATCTATCATGACTCTAACTCGAGATTTAAAAAAAATGGACTGTTACCAACAACAACAATGTTTTAGTAGTGGAACAAGTGGCAGAAGTGATATATTTGATACAAAAGTTTCGAGAACTTTCGTAGATAACTCTTTGTTTTCATAACTGGACCTGCTACGAAATTTGACAAAAGTGGCTAAACAATAATCATGAACAAGTGAGACCAAAATAGATGATTATTTTAACTTTGAATCATACTGTGGATCCCACTTAGATTCATGTTGACTCTACACGTTGACTAGGTGATAAAATTGACACTTTGTACATGTAATTTTATTTTGATAAAATTTGAAAACCTAGCTAATTTAACTAATTAACTCCAAAATATATCTAAGTGTTATATAAGATAGCACATTTCATTGTATATCATGCCCATGGGTACATTAAAAACTCTATTTTGTGACATGACTATAAAAGTAGTTCAACTGTACTCAACAATGGGGCCTTAACCTCAGGCCTAAATTGTGGGATTAATTCAACAAGAATAACCTCTTGTGCTCCATGATAGAATACCTTTATACCAATTTCTGATTATAATAATCCCACACAGACCTCATATAATCAAAATATTGTGGTGCAGAAAGGGACTGTACAGGGGTCCAAATTAACATATTTCTATTAATCAATTTGTTATGTCTCTACTATTGTTATTTGTCTATAAATATATATGAGAATGTGATTTTATCATACGTAAAAAGAGGGAATAGGATTTTTGAACTACATGAAGGAAGATGGGATTAGGTTGAAGGAAAGAAAATTTAAAATATATCAAGCTTTTTTTGTTTGATAGTCAATCCCAAGAGAATGTTGCACAACGAAGGTTTTGACCAACAAGAGAACTCACTCCATGTAGTTGCCCAAGGCATTGTGTTAACCTTGATACCAGGTGTAGTGAGAAAATAGACATTCAATATAGTGAATGAACAATGAAGCGTTGTTCATCAACACGTGAAAGTCTCCATGACTTCGCAACAACAATGGAAAGAAGCATTCTAAGATTTCCAAGAACCTTCTTATTCTCCTCACAACTTCTATTCTACCAATATGAAAATGTTTCTTATCATGATGCTAATAATTATACGAAGATTGATTTAACATGTAATAGTCCTTAGAGAGTTGTGAGGAAGTTAAAATGTCATGATGATGGGTGAAATGTCACGATATGTGAACAATCACCTAACCTCTATAAATATACCCTCATGCCTCATTTGTAGGGGGACTTTAGCACTTGAGCTAGGATTAGGATGAGATAGTTGATTAGTGCTTGAAGAGATAAATGAACTCAACTCTTTATAGCTAGTAGGGTGAGTTGTGGTGAGCTTATGGTTTTTATTTGAGGGATGGTATGAGGAGCCCATGTTCCACTATTCGGATTTGATGGTTTGCAGGTCATGTGCCTGTATTTGTAGCAACATTAATAATAAAATTTTCCTCTTTCCCTATTGAATCCCATGCACATCCATGGTGGTTATAATGGCTATACGGTATTTACATTATGTGTGTATTTGTGTTGGCATGTGGGAAATTTGTTTATGAACTAACTCATTTCTATTCCATGTGTGTTTTCTTTCCAATATATGCTCATATATTGCACGTTATGATAAAAATGTATTTGTAAATTGGTTTGCAATTATATTTTGGTACTTTCCTCTTCATGTGTGTTTGAGATGGTTTTACCTCACTAATCCTTATTATGCCATACTTCTTGTTGTTGTTTACTATTACATCATTATATCTCATTCTACAAATTATCAATTCTGAGTTGATCTCATCCCCCTTTCTCCGAACATTTCTTTATTTCCCTTGCTGTAACATCCCAAATTTTATAGCTAGGAGTTAAACAACATGATGGTTGTCATAACTAAATACCGGATGGGGCTCCTATACCAAATAATGTGAGGTCTAATTTGAAATTTTCAGTAGGGGGACCCCCTATCTATTGGATGTACAGGCACCCTATCAACATAATCCTGATTCTGAGGTTTATAATCTTAGAGTTTAATAATAGTGATCATAATCTTGGGGTTTGATATTAATCCCAAGGTATATAAACCTTGTGTTTATAATATTAATCTTAGGAGTTTTAATATTAATTCTCAATTTTATAACATTAAAGTTCGTAATATTAATGCCTGCGTTTATAATATTAATCTTAAAATTTGTAATATTAATCCTAGCGTTTATAAAATGTATTCTACGATTTAGTATATTAGTCGTAGGGTTTATAATATTGGGTTTTACAATGTTAGGTTTTATAATATTTTGTTCAATATTAAGTTTTAATAATGTGACATTAGAATGGTACAAAAATCTATCCAACATCGCATTGTGACAAACACTGGTTTAATGTGATAATAAGTGTGACAATCATTGTCTGAATGTTTCATCACATTTCAACTTATTCAATGTTGCCTTGTGATACTATGATATTAAGGTTTATAATCTTACCGTTTACAATATTATGGTTTATAATATTAGGTTGATAATATTTAGATTTAGTATTTTATTTATAATATTAGGTTTGTAATCCTAGGATTTAATATTAATATCAAGGTTTATAATCCTAAGAATAATTCAGATACACAGATAGGGATACCTATTTCAACCTATTAGGTTGGGGAATTTTATAAAAAAATTTAATCAATGGATAGGATTTCATCTCTTTCGAATATTATTTTTCGTATAATTTCTTCGAGGATTATGATTTAACACTTATATTTCATCTTTCACATTAGAAACTTCAATAAATATTTTAAAAACAAATTTTACAACATGTTAGGTGGTAGGCGAATCAATTGTCTTCGAATGTGGTAGGCGAATTGGATACTTTTTAATTTCAAGACTCATGAATATTAACTACCTGAAGCATCCGCTCATGGGAAGCGATCATTGGTACATTCGGAATTGGATCTTCTTCTATTTTCATTTTTTCATTTCTGGTATTTTCTATCTCTTTTCCTTTTTGCATCTCTATTATTTTGTATCTCTTTTAATTTTTGCATCTGTGGTGAGTCACCACTCATTGCAACTAGAATTTTTAATTTCATGAGTGGTGACTCACCACAGATGCAAAAATTAAAAGAGATACAAAATAATACCATGAATTTTTTTTTCCTCTCACACGTTGCGTGTATAAGATTCTTTGAGGGATCTACGTAAACTATGTATGGATTGTTTTCTCGTTTTTAACTTGTGTGAAGGGTCTTCTATGTTGATCAAGGTTGTATCCTCGTTTCTTTCTTTCGAATATTCTACACTATGTTTAACATATTTTTGGTAGCATGGTGGGATCCCCCTTGCCAATGATTATTATGTAGATAACGTCAATTAGATAAGTCGATGAAGTGTGAAGTTCCGTAGCCAAAATAATGGTCATCATTTTCTCCATGATCCTAATTTCTATTGGTTTTGTTTTCTTAAAATGAATTTAATTTATAAATATTTACATTACCGGTACATATATGTGTTGATGCTATGCCATATTTTATGCCAACTACCAGTGAAGTTGTTGCTTATATAGAAGAGGTTATCGCACATGAGAATAGTAATAATGCTCTCCAAATATAAGAGGAAATTTGTATTGAGCAAGGAGATTTGCAGGCTAGTTCCACCCGTTTACAGTACTACACATGAGGGGCTTTTAAGATAATATTTTAGACAATCTTTGGGTAAACTGACTTAACTTGAGAGAAAAAAAGTTGTCTATTGTATTTAAGTGGGTGTCTCAAATTATTTTCTTAAATAATTGTTTCTATAAAAACAGTATATAACACAAACGTTATTGTCTCTTAGTAGAAAAAATCATTTTTCTCTCTCAAGAGACAATAGTTGGGATTAAAGTCAACATATTGTATTTGTTTCTAGCTATTGTCTCTCTAGATACAATAAAAATTTATATTTAAAAGTAATACAATATCACTTTTGTCTCTTTAGAAACGATATAAAACAATGAATCTAGAAACTTAATATAAAAAATATGTAATTTAAAAATAAAATAAAATATAATCATTAATTCATGTTAGGGAACAGTGGGATCGAATCAATAGCCTTTTTCTTATAAGGCAAGTGCTCTTCCATTAAGCTAACACCCTTTAAATAATTACGTGAGGAGTTATAACAATCGTTGAAATTTCATATGTAGGCATTGATTTAAAAGAAAATGTTAATGACACAATTATTATATAATCTATAATTATGCAAGTTGCAACACCTAATTTTAACTTAATAAAAAATAACTCAATCGAGTTAGCTAAATTTCATACCCTTATCGCATGACCCACACAACAAGATAATAATACATAATAATATACAATCAGTTTAACCTAGTCTTACAAAGAAAAGTAACTAGAATTAGCACAAGATTGTTAATAAATTTCTAAAACAATTAACTTTCACATTGCTTTATGCATCACAATTTTTCAATAAAGAAATATGAAAAAGGGTCCCAAAAAGGCTTCAAATGGCTTCAATGACGCCATTACCACTTGTTTTTTTTTTAACTATAGCAAAATGAATAGTTATTTTAACCCTTTTGAACTCACTCATGCCTATATGAAAACCTCATTTAGAAAACTGAATAGCTCCTTTAGCCCAACCTACGGTTCTCCCTCCCATGTCCATATGAAAAAGTCGACTTTTTTTTATCTCCAAACTGATTTTAATATGAAATTGAAAACAATGAAAAGCATCATGCATGATCTTAGATCCAAATTAATTTAATTAAATGCTATAGACAAAATATTAATTTCATCTTAATTAATTTTCTTAAACAACCCCCTCTATAGTAGTGTGTAAATCTTGCATATTTGTGTCTCTTGCTACGACTATTGCTATCATTGGAACTACTCATAAGTATGTGATGCGTAGGATCATGTTCCTGGTGATTTTTCAATATTGCGTCTGACTTTCAGTGGAAGTCCTTGTTTGGAAATAGTTAAGGGGCCATATTGAATTATATTATCGGTGCCCACAACATCCCACCTACATGAAGTCCAAAAAAAAGTATTAGAACTCTTCATAGATCGAAATTAACAATAAAAAAATACCCAATCCACCAACAAGTCTTTACCTTGCAATATTTTCCTATATGCTTCTCCTTACATACAAGTTTTTTCACAGGGATATTATTTATTTGTTTAAAACCTTTTAATTTTAGAAATATTCCATTATATTTGTGAAAGGCCTCCCAAATCTAGCCAAATAATTACTAAATCTAATGCCTACAGTATTGTCAATGTATTCCTTTCTACTTTAGCCACTTTTATATCCATAACATAGCAAAGTATCCCTGTGGGGAAAAAGGATGGGTATGGGTGTAGAAAAAAATTGGAAGTTCTGTGTATGTCTATTTGTCGAAGCTCAAATCTAGTTTGAATATTGAAAACTTTAGGATAGAAATGATCTAAAAATATAGTTTCGTAGTTAAGTTTTTCAATATATTTAGGGAATCAAATACTGGTAAAAATGGTAGCTATACTTGGTTGTGAGATTGTGGATGTGGACAAGAATTTCCAACTTTTCTAATTCATTCTTGGGGCATGAATGGACTCCATTTCCTATGGGAAGAAACATGTTTTGTTTTGGAGGTCTCTGCAATAACAAAGACACAATATTAACATTTTTTAAGTAAATAATATATCAGTAGATCTTGAAAATAAGACAATAGAAATTTGAATGTTCGTTAATGTCAACTTTAAACCATGAAGCACACACACACACACACAAATATATATATGCACATATATATAATACCATTGATCCTCCTCAAAATCCAAACATTCTGGAAACATCACATTCACTAAACTCAAATATGGAATGATCAAATGTATGAAGATACATAAATAATTTTACATTCTGATGAATGTTTATTAAAAGTGGCATGACCTTTATCATCATTGGAAATTAGGTAGCATGAAAAATATATGTTATATTGGTATAAATGCATTTTAAACTTACACATGCTTTTGAGGGATATGTATTAGTGTTTTTTTTGGAAAGGTCCATGTTTATCTTGATATATATTTTAAATTATTTAGGGAATTTCATGGACATGAGTGAAGTCAAACCATTGAATTTTATCATGTCTATATAATTTCCTAAATATTCCAAAATATTCAAGCTAATTACACTCACATTTTAAGAAATAAAACTAATTCCAAGAATTTGAACAACTAATGTGCCAATTTATTTTGGAAAGGGCCAAACTTATCACAATTGTATATTTCAAAATATTTTGAAAACTCCTCAAACACGAGTGAAGAAAAATTATTGACTTCACTAAATATAGAAATTTTCCTATATATTCCAAAATCTGCAATCTAATTACACTAAAGTTTTCAGTAACAAAACCAAATCTAAGAAGCTCAACAACTTTCCTCACATACAATAACTCTATACTCAACAAAATTTAAACCTACATACAATAGATCTATACCAAACATGACTTGAACTGTTGAACCTACTACAATATGTCCCAACCCCTCACTATTTTACTTATATGAATCTCAATTAATTATATAATAATACCTCTCACTAAATTATTTATAATTGTTTATTTAAATAAAAGAAACTTATGAAAATAAAAAATAAAAATAAAAAGAGGTCTAAATATGTAGAAACATACTTGACCACTTCTAATGAGATGGACTACCACCATAATATTTTCCGATGCAATAAGCCAGGTGGGCTTGGTGAGTGTAATAAACACTATAATTGACACTTTTTCCAAAGGCCTAATTGGAAACTAACACAACATGAAAGAAACATAAAATGACCATCATATATACCACAACTATACCCCTCAACATTGGGATCTTCAATGGATTCTTAAGACTCGTAGGAATCGTGGCTTAAATTTCCACAACCATGTTGTTTCTAGCATATCCAAATGCGATGTCTCCTAGTGCGTTAAACACACCAAACACACAAAATACAACATTAGTTGTGGTGGTATCGCTATAACCATAAAATACATACGGGTATTGAACATGATCAGGAGAAACTCCCCAAGAAATAATTGAATAGCTACAAAAAGCAGCAACACCCACATTTCAATCAATTAACACGGTGCTAATGGGTTCAGTATAGCAAGTGCAAAGGGAATTTAACATAGATTTATCTTTTATATCAATTCAAATGTATAATAAACACACAAAAGTAACAAACATATTCTCTTACTCAAGCTGTAAACCACCTTTGCCTCTTCTTTATTTTATGTTAGACATGTTTTATGTATGAATTTAGATAATATCAAATGAAAAAACACTATGAAGTAACGAATGTCTTCCCCTACAGAGGTTTTATATCACCTCTGTGTAATATACCTATAGCAACAAAGAAATAAAACCCATGAGAAATATCTGAGTTGTCATGCCTCCACTTATACATGTCACGAATTACCGAAAGTAGATCAAGAATACAGAAACCAACAAAAAAAATGGAGCTAGAAAATCTATCTTGAAGGGAACTTTCCCCTCACTAATTTTTTTTGGGTTTTGAAAGGCTGCAAGATTAGATTAACCAATATGTCTCTTCTCCTCCACATTAAACTATCACAACAATGTGGACAAGGATTGATACAAACATCGTTGACCAAAAATAAAAATCATGGAGATAATGACTATAGATAAAAAAATATTAACACAGAGGAGGATTATCAGCCCAGTTATGAATTTCATTACGAAACATAATTATGACATTTGGTATTTTTTGTAAAATAATCATGCCAGGGAGCACTAGAATCGTTAGTGCTGTCTTCGGGTAGAGGAAAAAATCATGTCGAAGATTTTCATCTAAGGAAGATGGGTGTGACAAGAACACGAGGAATTATAGAAAACATCCAAAAATGCAACATGCATATAATATAGTGGAGTAGACAAGGAAGCTGGAACAAATTGTTTATATGAATGAGTTTATGCAGGTTGTATCCAAAATTTTAAAACATAGGGAAATTCGAGGACAAAGAAAAGGAACACCATATACGTGAGGAAGCATGTATGACCTAATACAAGAAAAGCATAATTTTTTGGGAGATTTTATAGCCAAACTATAATATCAGTGATTCTGTTGGATTTTCCATGGGACTACAAAAAAAACTAGGCCAGACTCCAGAGCATGAGAATAAATAGAAGGTCATTGTTGCTACTAAACAAAGGAATATGTAAAAGGAATACATATCCTAATGCATATAATTTAATGTTGTATCGAAAAGTAAAGTAACTATATTAAACAATGAAACTAAAATATCCGACATGGTATCACATTCACACAATTAGAGGCTAATAGAAAAATTATAAGAAAAATTTATGGAACTATGGAATGCCAACCCAAAAGCATAAAAAATTAGAAAGTTGGTATCAGAGATATACTATAACGCGGGGCTTTATAACTTGATTAGTTTCTAATATAGTATTTCATGTAAAGGATAAGCTAGATGATAATGTGCTTTATGCATTTTGCATTTTTTATACCACATATTTGATTCAACATTGATTGTTTCATAACATAACATTGGAATGGGAGTTTCAGATCCCATATAAGAGCAAGAAATTATATTCTCCTAGCCTCGTGAAATAGCACTAGGTGGTCTCAGGTACAATTGTTTTTAACGCCCGATATCTAATTACCTTCAAATATAGAACTATATGCATGCCACAACTGTGGAGATGATCTACTCACTTCATACCCAATACCGAACATAAATTTCTAAAACTTAACTTGGAGAAATCACCTTGATTGTGTAATTCAATAATTAATTAATAATGTACACTATGTACATGCATAAGGTGAAGCTAGTGCAAATGAAGCTACTAGAGAGGAAGAGGTTGAGGTCTTATCCAACAATGGGTAATGATTGTACGCACTGGAAATAGAATTTGTTTTTGTCACAGTCAGATCACATTCCTCTGTAAAAATTAAATATTATAAAAAAGAACACACTTACATTGCTTGACAATGATAAAGGATAGGATGAATATGATGATGACAGTGCTTGAAATCTGTATCGAATAGAAGAATGCAAGGAATGATGCTTGCAAAGTAGTATAAGAGAAATATAGAAATGAATCACTCATTTTTTTATCCCAAGAAGGATCAAATTACAAGTGAATGTTCTAAAGAAACATATTAGGAGCTACTGGCAGCCCTATAGAAGTTAAATATTTTTGGTTTACTTGAATCTAACAAAGGATAAATAATAATAAACAATTCTAAAATTACAAACACAATTTAAGAAAAGGAGAATGATGCACCTAAAAGATAAGGGTCCAAGAATAATGAAGTAATAATAATAAAAGGTCAAACATAATATATGCTTGTAGAAGGAGGCCTTAATGAGAACTACAACTAAATTTTAGGTCAGTGTGAAGACTAATACCAAATTTCATGATCATGTGAATGAAAATAGAATTACTTTTAGTGAAGCCGGTGAAATTTTGGAGGCTAATGTTACACACTGTCATCATTTTACTTGGGAAAAAATATGTAGAAATAAATTCTGGATAGAGGTAGAACTAGCTTGCTGCAACCCAAGCATATCCTTAACAAAGAAGGAATTGATATTCTACCAATTCTTTATGGAAAAAAATTAGGCATGGTGGAATTGTTGATTTCCATGAGTTCCATTATAAATACGATCAAAATTTTATACGCAATTCTGCTCACCACAGAAATGATAGCACTGATCCCTTAGGCTATGAGGAGAAACACGAGGATACCCAGAGTTACACTTGAGGTTTGATAATGAGTTTACTACTCTAAAGGAAAACTTGTGCCTAGAATTTGGACTCAGCCACATTGTGCACCCTAGGGATAAATCTATCCTCCCCCTTCTTATTGGTAACAAGATTTCTAGTAACATATTTCCATTCTAGAAAATTGGAAAGAAAAGTGAAGCAGATAGAGAGGCACAACCAGCAAACAAAGACAAAAAGACGATTTTCCCAAGGACGTAAAAATTAATACCACTTGGGAAAAATATGTGAATTAAGAAATGAAGAAAATTTGAATTCCAAAGACATTGATGAAGACCCTTGTTATGATGCGAACGATGAGAATCATGGTGAAAATATTAATATAATGGATGACAAAGACTATGGAAAACATGTAAGAGCCATATGCAGGGAGATGCCCTATCGTGGATGAGACAATATGCACAACGAGTTCATTGGAGCATAATTATATAGTCAATTGGCCAAGAGGTTATAAATATTGGTGACCTGAAATATTTCTTTTAGAATTTGAAGCAAATAGAGAAAAGAAATTATTATTTGAAATTTGGGCATAAAGGTACTGTAGCAATGAAAACAGACAATGGCCTAGGAAATTTAAACAACATATATCAAGAGAATTATGTGGTTTCTATGGCAGGAGAGCACCCAAAATGCACAATAATGAAGGATGAGAAATAAGTCTGCAATTCAAAATATATTGGTGATTATTTAATTCCAAAAATAAAAAATGGTTATGTGGAAATCGATGGTGGGTTCGATAATACCATAGCTAGTTTCCTAGCATATGAATTTGGAAAAATTGTATTCATCCAAATAGATGTGCCTTCACTCATCCAAATGATTGAAAGAAATTGATAACTCATCCAAAAGCAAGTGTTGGTCACCCATCATTTTAAGTATCCATGACCTTTTGAAGGACCAAATTGAGGTAGGCCAACATGGGCACATGAAGTACTTTAGGACTAAATTTCAATTGCAAAGCAAGTTTGTAGTAGAGACAAACATTTTATCAATTCCAACTGACAACACATATTGTGGTATGATAGTTGGAACCAACTCATGGGATTTTTTAAAAAGTAACGAATCAAAATATTTGGAAAAATTTTTTTTTGAGGGTTTGTTTTTACCCCTAAGGAAGTGGAGAGAACAAATCCTTTCCCGCTTGGCCCTTAGTTATTCTTATCTTGACTACTATAGCATAATTCCTAATAATTACAACCTTTGCATGCAAGTTTTCATCATATCACTAGATGTGATAAAGTTCATTAACTTTCTCCACGTTCCAACCATTACTTTGTCTACACACCTTCTTATGGTTACAATTTGTTTACCATGTTCCTAAGCGAATGAAGTCTCTCGTAGACTATTTAATTCTACCAATAATAATAATTTTTTTTTTGATCAAACGAGAACTATTACATCAAAATGAGAAATCTAACCAAAAAAACATCGACAAAACCATGAAAAAACAGCCTAAAACTGAAAGTGCTATCGTGGAATAACCTTTCTTTTTTTGGGATAAACTTTCAACATATTTTTAAAATTGAAGCAAAAGGAAATTTTTTGTGCAAAAAACAATCTGAAAATGAAAATTGTTGATGTTGGAATAACGTCACCAATTTTTGTGTGTACAAAAACACCCTGAAAACAAAAAATGTCGATGATGGAATAACATATTTTACTTTTCGGGGTAAATTGTCAATAATTTTTAATAATGACATTAAAGATAAAATATCATTACTCTGAAAAAACTTAAATTTCCAACGATAAACATGACATTAAATATAAAATATCAAAACCCTAAAAATTACAATGATTTTTAGGCATGGTATTAAAGATAAATTATCATATCTCTCAAAAGCCTTAAAATTCTAAGGATGACATTAAAAATAAAATATCACCTCTATGAAAATCCTTAAAATTCCAACAATTTTCAGCCATAGTGTTAATATTATTTTAAAAAATTATTACCATTTAATTTATATTAATTTATTTCTATTTTTAAGCTTTTCATATTAATAAAAGTTTATTAAATATAATATTTTTTTTCATATAATGTATTGAAATCATTGGAGAGGAAACACTTTAATTATGATGAATGAAAAAAATTACAAAACAAATGAATTTATATATGATTTTGGAGTTTTTGATAGTGTCTGCATTAAAACATTTGTGTTTTTGGAAATTTGTGTCAATATTTTATTTTTAAATAATTTTAAGATTTTGAAATTTGTAAATTACTTGTTTTAAAACTATATTTCGTTATTGAGAAATATATATATATTAATGTTATTTTCATATAATAATAATAATAATAATAATAATAATAATAATATTAATATTAAAATTTCATTTCTTTTCAATTTCATAAATCGAAACTAATAAAAGTATTAAAGATTAAGCAAAAAAAATTGTCGGTTCTATCGACTGCTAAGGAAGTATACCATCTTCTAGACTTCTTACTTCTACATTTTTTTTTATTTTAGCATATATGTCCAATCAAATATATTGACGATATGAAAACATTGAAAAAATAAAACTAAAACACAAACACAACAAAATTTTAAAAATAATAACCACATGACCCCAAAAAAATACAATATAAAAAATATATAAAAAGAAAAAAAAAAAAATGAAATAAAACATAAAAAAGGTAAAAAGACAAAATTATCTTATAAAATATCAAAATTACAAAAACAAATGAGCAAAAAAAATAAAAATACAAAAAATTAAATTTTGAAGGAGAGAACATTTAAAAAAAACAATATTTAAGAAAAAAATTTAAAATTTTGATAAAAAAGGAAACATAAAAGATATGGGTGAGATGAATTAAAAATAAAAAACACATTTAAATAATTAAAAAAAAAGCATAAAAAACCACAATAAAAGTCATTAAAAAACAACTCTAAAAGAAATAATTAAAAATTAAAAAAAAAAAACTTAGACTAAAAAAAATTTAGATAAAAAAAAGTTGAAAGAAAAAACGATAAAAACAAATGAGCACAAAAAAAAAAAAAAATTAAAATTACTAAAAATTTAAAAAACAATATTTAAAAATAATGAAAATAATAATTAAAAACCTTGAAAATTAAAAACAAAACATTGAAATGATTTTTTTAATTAAATAACAAAAAAAATTTAAGAAACAAAATTTTAAAAATTTTAAAAGTTAAAAACATATTTAAAAAACAACTTAAAATCTGACATTTTAAGCTTTTGTGATCCATATTAATATTTCAAATAATCTTCTGGAATAATCACATGATAAATTCTAGAACTAATGCATTTCGAACTACTTAGTGTAGGTCATCATGAGGGGAAGGACAATAAACAATTAAACAAAAAGTACTTTAAAAAAAAATCTTAAAAAAAAATCAGTTAAAAAAAAAATAAACATTTTGATAAAAAAAAAAAAAAACAATCACGATTTATTTAAAAAATAAGTAATTAAAAAAAATAAGTAAAAAAAAATTTAAAAATTTAAAATAAAATAAAAATTTATAACTTTAAAAATAAATTAAAAATTAAAAACAAAAGAAATAAAAAATAAAAATAAAAATAAAATACAAATATTATGAATGAACCACACTGGCTGGTTCGAAATGCGTTAGCAAAAATTTTCTTACATGTGATTTTCACCAAAAAAATTCTTGCACAATTTATGGATCACAGAAGCCAAATTGCTAATATAAATATTAAATAAAAAAAAATTAAAATAACAAAATTAAATTAAAAAAAAATTAAAATATATATTAATCTAAAACACATAAATGCTTGCTTCATGGTCGCGGGGCCTGGCCATCGGGCGGGAGGGGAGCTGGAAATCCCCCGCCCGCCATCCGGGGTTAGGCCTCGGGGAACCCAGGTGGTAGAAGGTTGATTTAGCAGCTCCTCCGCTACCCGGTGGCCAGCCTTCGCAGTCCCAAGGCAGCGGGAGGTCGATTTTTGGAATCAACCTCTTGCCACCTGGTTCCCGCGGAGCCTGTCAGATGGGTGGACATTTGTTTTTTAATTTAATATTTTTTTTAATCATTAATTAAAAAAAAATAATTTATTAAAATTTAATAATTTTTTTTTAAATTTAATATATTATTTTAAAATTATTTTATTATTAATTTTTTAATTTATTAAAATTTAATATGTGCTTTAAAATATATTTTTTTTAAATAATTTTTTTTAATTAATTAATTTATTATTATTATTAGTATTATTATTTAATTTAATAATTTAAATTTATTTATTCATTATATTTTAATTTATTTAAAAAAAAAATTAATTTTAATTTCTTTTTTAATATTTAATTTTATTTTTATTTTTTAATTAAAAAAATGATTTTGTTTCTTTTTATAATTATTTTAAAATGTTTTTTTTTTCAATTTTTTTTTTTTAATTTAAATTTAAATGACTTTAAGACATTTATTTTAATGTTCTTTTTAAATTTTAATTTTGTATTTTTTTAAATTTAATTATTTTTTGTAATTTTCTGTTAAAATTTTTAATTTAAATTTTTAAATTTAATTATTTTTTATTTTTGTATTTTAATTATTTTAAATATTTTCTTATAACCTAAAAAAATGATTTTGAAGTTTTTTTTTGTTATTTTTTTCTTTAAAATAACTATTTTTTTAATTCTTTCACCTTTTTTTATCTATTTTTTGAATTTTTTTGTTTAATTTTTTTATTTTTACAAGTTAATTTTGTTTTTATTTTTACTTTTACATCTTTATTGGATTTTTTATTTTTATGTTTTATTACCAACATGATAATTACCACTGTAAACACAAAGGGTTGATGTTCCATCAACAATTTTCAAAATTAGCATGAAAACCACTAACATTTAAAAAAAAATGTTCATACTTTATAGATAAAAAAAATTAAAGTGCTAAAAATAAGCTCCAGAAAAATAGGTGATTCTGCATCACCACTTTTCAAAAACGAAAATCATGACATTTACACAAAAAAAAATCAAAGAAAATTTGAAGTGACAAAAATATGCTCCAAAAAAAATAGGTAATTCTGCATCACCAAGTTTCAAAATCTACATGAAAATCATGGCATTTAAAAATAAAAAAACATGGTAAAACTATAAGTAAATTTAAAGTGCCAATAAAATGCTCCAAAAGAAGGGTGATTCTGCATCAGTACTTTTCAAAATCGGGTGATTTTTTTGCTACATAAAAAAAGAAGCGTTAATCAGTAATTTTCTCGTTTGATTGGTAACTATGTTTAAACCTTACCTAACTCTCTCATCAACTTTAAGATAAAATTTTTAATCTTAAGAATATCTTCGAAGTAGGTTATCGAACTGTTAGGTGTAAGCAACTAATGTAGCCTTGGGGTCTGCAATTCGTTGTGCCCTATGGGACCAAGAGTACTATCGACTAAGAACGAAAATTTTGTTACATGGAGATGCATCCATTTCCCTAGGGAATGGGTTCACAAGACTAGGGCATTTTTCCCATCCCTAAAGCAAGGATGAAAATGTCCCCAATGAAATTTTCCTAAATTAGGTGATGCCACCCACAAAATTCATAAAAATACATTATTTTCGGAAAACAATGAAAAAAATATTCATTATATGGGTCGAGCAAGAAACCCTAAGGCGTCAATATTGGGCATATTATACCTTGCCCAAAACCCTAAATCCCCCTCGTTCTTCACATCTTCTTTTATATCACAAGCAACAAAAGGGGAGAAAAAAATTTAAGTTTATTGTGCTAATTTTTTATTGGGATTTGCTAGTGGTTGCCGGAAGTAGTTATAAAAAAACTCCTTGGTTCACAACTACATATTTTCAATTCTGATTTTTAATCTTCTTCATACTTTCACTTTTAGATATTCATATTTCACTTTCAGTTTCATATTTTTAATCTTCTTCAATTCTCGTCCATTCAACAATTAGTAAATGTCATTTTGAGTGTACTTGGTTAAACAATTTGAATATTGATGAATAATGTTCAAGTTTCTCTATGATCATTCTCAATTTTTGAATCTAGATCATGACATAAATTTGATATTTATTGTTAAGTTTTGACACTTGAAGAATTGAATCATACAATTTACTGTTTTAAGTTATTCTGTCTCACTTTCACATAAATTTGAGTCTTGTTTTTTCAATTTTCAATTATTTTCATATTTATGTTGCATGAACTATATCCTCAAATCCTAATTTCAAAAACTGGAATATCCTTTCATATCCATGTACATTCCCCCTCCCCTGCACCTAGTACCCACATTCCCTGGAAAGTTATATCCAAAAGAATTTTTTAGCAAACTACTTGAACCAATCATAAACCCCCTCCATTAAAAAAAATGACATTCTTTGCCATGAACAAGATTTTTACAAGTCAATTCATGAACTTTCTACTACCATTCCTAAAGTTAGACAAAGTATATCAGAACACGAAAGGGCCATTTTTCCTATAGTTGCTAGAATTTTCCATAGGGGATTTAAACCTTGAGTCACACAAGTTGCCTAATAATTAATAACAGAGCTATTTCCAATTAGTCAAGACCCCAAGCTATAGATGCCTCTTGATTGTGAATGAATTGATAGCAACTTGCAATCCCTCTTTTTCTTTGGCAATTTCTACCATATTAAATTTTTTCTGTGAATAAACCAATTGGATTTGGGAAACTCATCAACCACCCATCAATAGAAACCTGCTTTATCTAACTAATGTTTTCGAGGTATAGACATTGATTGACCTGAAAAAATTTCCATTGAGATTTAAAATAAATTTTGTTGGTCACTCAATGGGGTCTACACTTCAATTTATGACAAACTTGGCCAGGTAGATATTTGAGTGGATTCCACACCCTTATGTGTGACAGAACTAGAAAGCCTTTGAAAAATCAAAGTGGCCTTTTCATGGGAAGAACAAAAGAATTTTGCGTTCAACCAAGTGAACACACATGAATTATTTGACTTAAACCGAAGTGCTCTAATTTCTCACAATAAAAGAATATATATAATCTAATTAAGTTCTTAACTATTCTATGTTTGATTTTCTTGATTAGCTCTATGAAAATTATTTTATCCTCAGAAGTTAAAGCACTTGGGCTTGATTTAAAATTATTTTATGCATAATTTTCTTACAAGAGTTTATCAACCATCGAGCATTTCAGGAAACTATTTTTATTGAGAATATTCATGGAGGGTCCCCATATTATATCCTCTTTGTCCCTTAAAATCCCCAAACTAGTCGACAAATTTTGGGTTTGCGATAAGACTAATTAAAGAATGTAAACACTATGTTTGGCTTGTTGGTTTTTGTTCCTTTCTCAAAAATCTTATCCCATTGACTTTCAAAGAATTGTTTTTTGTTTTTGGAAATATTACCCCATTTACTTACAAAGCATTTTTACCTTTCAGTTGACATAAGGCTTCTAGTCTATGACTGTTTCCTGGTCATCTTAATAAAACCTTCATCCATTCTTTTGTGGCCTTGGAGAAAAGGGAAAGAGATTGAACATTATCATTTCTTAGAAACAAAGAATAATCCTTAACCTTTTGGTATGGGCTTTGACTCAAACAAGTGTTCATGAGATTTGTATAATAAGAGGTTTGTGAAATTTCTTATTGTCCACCTGAATTTCAGAAAACCTTTTGATATCTTGAGATAGGTCAACCTAAACATATATATGTATATTTGGTCTAATATTAGTGTACCTCATAGAAAATAAACTTCCCAATGGGTTATGCAAGTCATTCCATATTCTTATAAAACTTAAATTTGTATAGGATGACCAAGAAATTCAACCCAAGTAGGACAATTAAGCTTGATTAAGAATTAAGAAGTCATCAACCAAACAAATGAAAACAATAAGGGTATTCCTACAAATCAATCGACCAAGGTTCATCACTAACTTATATTTTGTTGAAAGGGTGAATGTGAGGATCCAGAATAGAAAATTATGGTGAGTCTTCAATAAATGGGTGGTGGTATCCAATTACATATAATCAAGATGATGAGCACATAGGTGTGGATGGGGCAATGGGGAAAGAGCTATATGTTCATAACTTCCCCTTTTTTCTCTCAAAATTTTCATGCATTTCCATCGTGGGTACCTTCAGGAAGAGATATTGTCCTTTCCTTGTTACTAAATATATTTTGAATTCTTCAGTAGAATCACCCACTTAAGGTAGAACTAGCAACAAGAATGATGACTCTACATTCGTTATAATTTTATATAATAAAAAATATTTTCTACAAAACACTAGAAATGGCCAAAAAAATTTTAATGAGTCAACGAAAGAAGGTAGGTAATATAACCCCACCAAGGTTCAAGTACTACACCAAGTGGCATGCCACGGTTTGTGATTGCACTCATGGATGCACAATAATACATGCAACAACTGTTAGGGCCAAGTGTGAAGTCCGGGCAACTTTGGTAGAGAAGATACCCAAAACTTGTGGTTTATTAGAAGAAGGTAACACATTTGAATGGTGCTAATGGTTTTCCCAATAATTCTAAATACGGGCATTTAATATCATTGTAATCAGAGGAAACCAATGTAAAAGAACAAAAAAAATTGCCAGATATCAACCAAGAGCCCACAATGAATATTCTAACATGTTTCTTATAAATAAGGTCACCTTTACCCAAAAATATATCAAACTTGTTTACACATTCAAACATAGGTAAGAAAATAAATTAAGAGATTCGAAACTACATCTACAACTTACTAAATCCATCAAAATTAGATTATTAATTTGAGTGGACCTCAAAGAAGCCAATAAAGAGACAAATGATTATTTTCCCAAGGATCTCAAAATTAATACCATTTAGAGAATGTTTTTTTATTAAGAAGTGAAGAAATTTTGAATTCCAAAGACATTGATGGAGACCCTTGTTATGATGTGGATGATAAGAGTCATGCTGAAAATATTTATACGGGGGCTGATGATGACTATGGAAAGCATGTAGAACTAGATGCAGTGAGATCTGACATCCTTGATGACACACAGTATGCAAAGGGAGCTGATTGTTACATAAGTAAATAGTGCATTAACCAAGAGGTTATAAATATTGGTGACTTGAAATATGCGTTTCAAAATCATACATATAGAGAGACAATTTTTTTTTATTTCAAATTTGAGCATAAAATTGCTACTGCAACTAAAGGAGATGCTAGCCTTGAAATTTTCAAAAACATATATCAATAACATAAATTGGTTTCTATGGTAGGACTCAAGAGAACACCCATAATGCACAAGAAACAAGGATGCGGAACAAGCCTACATTTTGGAGGATCTTGGTGATTATTTTAGGACCAAAATAGAAAATGGTTATGTTGAAATTGATGACATGTTTGATAATAACATCTTTGGTTTGTTGAATATGAATTTGGATCATTTTAAAACATATAAAGAGTGGTGGCTTCTGTATTTCTCCAAATATTCAAAATGGTGTAAAAATCAAAATGGGGCATGCCTTTCAAGTAGAAAGGAAATGAAAATGACACAAATCCATGCCACAAAGGTGATGAAGGTAGACAAAAAAGATGTGTATTTAAATTCCTTGAGAAGATATATGTTTCTCTGTTTAATTATGTGGTGACACCCAACTCATAATTCTATAGTAGAACAAAAAATTGAAAATGATAGGGGGAATGAGCATCAAGGGATAAAGTAGACCCGTTAGTGGTGAAATAGATTACAAATTTGTTGCAGACTATTATAATACCCTTTTTAATTTTCTTTGCTACCTTATGCATCACAATTGTTAAGACAACTAGTTTTCTGAATGATTTTCTACCATCCTAAGCAAACACGCCATCCATGACACTGAAGGAGGCATAAATGATGTTCCTATTTTCACAGTATCAATAATAACTATCAAGGTTGGTGAGTCTACCCAAAATAAAAGAGGAACCTACTCTACATCTAGGTGTGAAGTTCATATCAATGTACGACATGGAGAAATATAGATACTATTGTACACATAAGCCTTGTATAGTCAGCAAAAGATACACTGATTTGTGGGAAGATGTAGGTCTTCCTTTCTTCGACTCATCGAAAGGAATCACCCATAAGTATACCTATAATTAAAAATCATTACTCTAAAAAGGGTATGCAAGGCTTGATGGAGAAATGATATGTGGAAACTTAGGCAAATACAAGCATGAAAATATTTTTAGTGAAAAGTTCCTTTAATTATTTTTTAAAGATAATATTTAACAATGTTATAACCTAAAAGCATGTAGACATTGAAATTTCCCTATTATATATGATAATCTAACATAAGAAAATGATACCATCACCTTGAGAGCTTGATGTGTCTATATTGGATCACAAATTTCACTTTTGAAATATTGTGGTAAGGATGAGATTCTAGGGTTCTCAAGTGATCCCAAGAAGAACCCTAATCTCCAACTTGGAGGTAGATATTACCCATGCTCTTGAGGGGAAAATTTGAGTGGTATTGAAACTACTTCTTGAAGACAATGACTGTGTTGTTGCATGTGGAGCTAGATTTAGATTTTAATCGTGTTGAAAGTGTGAGGATATAGAACTAGGTACATGACATATACTAAATTCATAAATGAGAAGTTACAAATAAAAAAAGGAGCTTGTGTCTCCCATTATTTGGATGCAAAATTATTAATAAGGTTGCCTATTGTGGGAAAAAATGATAGGGTGATAAGGGTATGTTGGATGCAAAGTGACTATAAGTTTTCATTAATTTATTTGAAGATAAGGGATGGTGTGAGATAGTTTTCTCCAATTTAATCACATGTATTTGGCTGAAACTCTGCATCCAATGCTACTTGGATCAATCGTTTCAATGAACAAGGTATAAGGGAAATGTTGAACCATGCCATGATCAGGTCTTAGAGTAGTACACCTATCCTTAATCCCTAAAAATATCTCCAAATTATGTGGTATGACATTATTAATAAAAAATTAGTAGATAATATTATTTTCCAGGGACTCACATGAGGGCTTATAGTGTATTTTCATAACAAATAATTGCAATTATGTGCATTCAATGAATGCAAGAATGCATAATTCACCAAGGACAGTAATGATGAACCTAAAAGTTGGTAATTATCAGATCCTTAAACATGGAAACCATGATTACCCCTTTATCGTACCTAATAAAATGGTAGGTAATAGGGACGAGCCTAGACAAAGTTGAACTTCTCATTGAGGTTCATCAAGTTTCAACGTCAAGTTTCAATTTCGATGATTCCCATGACTTCGGTCCAACATAAGTGGTCATACAAATATTTGGCCTCACATCAAGATAGATTTAGCCATTTATAATATGAAATGATATGTTCAATTTCTTCCATAATGCAAAAAAATTATTAAAGAAGTGCGGGGATACAAATATGAGATAAAAAATTAATTACAAACCAATAAACTAAAGATCATGTAAATAAGTTTTTTTTTTTTAAATTAATAGGTGGTTGTATAAAACCTTAAGTTTATAGTGCCAATTCGAGAGCATATATTTAAGGCTATAGGATTTGTGAGCTTGAAATCAATATACATAGTTCCCACCAATAATTATTAATGACACCAAGTTTATATTTCTAGAAGGGCTTGGAATGATTCTACTTCTAATCCTTTAATAAATATAATTTTATCCACATTGCTTGCATAAATGGCCTTTAAGTTCTTTCCAAGATGCTTCTATCATATTCTCTTTCTTACAAG
The DNA here is from genome assembly GCA_034641835.2 of Pinus albicaulis. Taxonomy (NCBI): domain Eukaryota; kingdom Viridiplantae; phylum Streptophyta; class Pinopsida; order Pinales; family Pinaceae; genus Pinus; species Pinus albicaulis. The sequence continues at coordinate 991,177,619 of CM076579.1, read as the reverse complement.
GAGTTTATAATTCATTGACTATATGAATCCTCATTTTTAGTGGGTGAGTGGTGAGAACCAAAGGATTCATACAAAAAATTCAACAGTTTGTACAAGATTCAATGACCACCAAAGAGTGTGCTCATTAAAACAGAGCTATCTAATAAATTAATCACTCTCCTAGCTTAAGTATGGCTTGAAAACTACTCAATATTTCTAAATGTTGAATCTGCACTACAAATGATTCCATTGTCCACACTTCAATCAATGCTGATGCAAGCATCTCTTCCTAAAAAATGAGGCTTCTCTCACAACGTTTTCTATATGGTGTTGTTACAATTACAAAATTTCATCGGAGGATCTTCTTGACCACTTTTCTCTCTATATATGATGACATATTTAGAACAAAAATCTAAAATCTTCCTCTATAAGTCCACCTATCCTCCCTTTATAAGATTTAGGATTGATAATTCCTAAAATGACCTCTCTTGAGGAGAAACACTTGTTCCAAAACACTCTATTGAAAACACTTCTCCCCATCTAGCTTCATCCATAAGAAGGATATTAACCTAATCCTCACCATCCTATATTAACACATACGGAAAATAAATAAAAGTGAAAGATGTGAGTGGGTGGCTATTAGCATTCGAGGGAATTGAACTAAACATTACATGAGATCTTGACTATGTATACTTTTGATAAAGAAAAAATATTTACATCAAAATATAATACATCTATGCAACACTACAATAGTTTACAAAAATAAAAATAACCATGTGCCATATAACCATGAGTGCAAAAGAGGTCTGACTAAAAATCATAAATGGTATCATTTTTAGATATACATTTAAATATCTATTCATGGAGATACTAAGTACGATAAAAAATAAATAGGAGATCAAATATCTAAGAAAATATGAAAGGAGGCACGGGTCTCTAAGAGAAGGTAGTGGCGATGAATGCAAAATACCTGAATAATTTCTTGAGTCCCTTCAGTAGGGTTCTTAAGGAATAATTTGACGTTAGCAGTGAGTAAATGAAATTTCACTTGAGCTGGATCTTTAGGAGAAGTCTCCAAAACATTTTCAAGTAATTCATCATCATTGTAAATCCTTTCTACATATTCAATGATAATCAAAATCATGAATGCATGAGACAATCAGTTTAATTCTGTCTTCATTTCCTTCATTTTAATGTTATAATTTATCAAGCAAAAGAATAGAATTATATGGATTCACGTGTCTTTACTTTTGTCACAAGAGTAGACCTGTTATATGGATTCACCATATAATTTCAAATACTCTTCCCCCATAAACTCAACCTGGTTGAGCCTACTTCATAGTATGACTAATAATGACAAGCTTATATACTATGAAAATTGATAGCGCAGACTGTGTTCTGGTTCTAGAAAAAATGGAGTGTCAAATAGAAGAAAACTTACACAATCTTTTCTTTGATAAAGCTGTTTGGGATACCTGAAATGATATATGTATCATTGATTTATTTTAAAAACTAGCATTTTAATCAATAAATAAAGACATCACCTAAATCATGACAAATACAGACCCCTTTAAGATGCAAGAATTATTAAGTATTATCTATATTATTCATAGTGTCTCATTCTTAGGAACCATTATAAGTGTGGTAATATTTGATCTTCACGAGAGTATAAGGTTTTATAAGCAATTAAGTGGTGAATATAATGGTTAATAGATTTCAAAATCATGCAGTGGATTACGTCATAAATCCGATAGGTCTTTCTTGGACTCAAGTCCTCGTCGTTCTCATTACTTTCTATAATAACTCAAAGAGAGGGTATCACACTCCATGTGGGAAAATTTTAATCATCTAAAAACTATGTATAACCTATGTCCATGGAGTCTAAAGTAATGAAGATGATGGCCTCCACCATATATAGAATTATCGAGCAACTTTACCTGTGGTGGAATTCCTATGATAGTGAGGACAATATGGTCCTCCCATACAACTATAATATGTCTACACCACATACTATACACTCCAAATATCATTTGGAAAGTGACACTAGAGATTGTTTACCAGTAAAAAGACATTCTCTTAAACTCTGTCACTATAAAAGGAGAAACTTAAGAAAAGTGCACAGTCAACAATGGTGATTTTTTTTGCAATGGCTACAGGAATTGAGTGTAGCCCTTATTGGCAGTTCTAGATATATTATAAGGAAAGATAAACATTTCTTCATTAGCCACTTTCATAGAAATAAGTGAATAGCATACATTGAGACTATGGGTACAGGGGAGGTAGTAGCATTCTATGTGAAATTCTTCTTAAAATAGGAATTCATCTAAAGATTATATATGGAGGCCGAGTGACGCAGGTGGATGACTTGAACATTTTAATGCTGAAATATTCACTTACTATCTCACTTTTCTATATGCAAATAATTTCAAATTGCAAGAATATAATTCCATATATAAAGAGCCCTGTGTAAACAAATAATATAAGAATTACCATATTTCCCAAAACAAAAGTTAAATTATGTCAAGTTACCAATATACAAATTTAACCACCCCCCCTAATATCATAGTACTTGTCTTAACATGACCTTTATCTTAATGTTCTTGATTCCATGAGCATAATATTCCTATTTCTCTTCACATCCTTTGCTATTATGTGGATAATGCAATTGCCACCCCCAAGCTTGGGACCAAACTAGGGATTTCAGATGATTATACTGTCTCCACCTTATACAACTATTTATACCTTTACCATGATTCAAGAGGAAATATCCTCCACCCATTCATTTTTTAGGGACTCCAGATATGTATACCCCCCCACCCATTAGTTACTAAGGGACTCCAAACATCAATGTCTCCACCCTTTAATCAGAAATGGGATCAAGATATAGATTTCTCCACCCTTTAGGAAACAAGTATTCTAGAGATCAATGTCTCCACCCTCTTGGCAACAAGGATTCTAGATATATTGTTTCCACCATCGCATTACTCATGTTTTATATCCCCACTCTGAGACTAGTACTAGTTTAAAGTTCAGTCTATCACTTTAATTCAATCCATTTAAGAATTCCATGCTCCTTTACAATCTATGCTATAGAAATAACTTGGTACATAACCGAGCATACAAATACGTCAATAGAACACAACACTAATTCCATTGAACCACACACTTTATGAGGTTGGTTCATTGTAAATTAAGTGCTTATGGGGAAATAACCAGTCAAGTGGAAAAAAATATGAGAAAGGCATTGAAGTAGTAGGAAAGTTAGCGTTGCATATCTTAGGTGTCCTCCCGCACGAGACACCTATCTACAATGTCTAAAATATAAATACTCTGGAGTTAGACATCCACTTTCTAACATTTTTGGAACTTATGTAGTCATCTGTTACCTCGCGATAGGTCCATTTGGGAAGTTCAAACCTGAATCATTGAGTATTTGGTCCTTGTTTGGATGTTACATTTTTCATTATATGCACTTCAAATTTTACAGATCATTACCTATTGTGGCTATGATTTGGTGGGCATAGCTTTTTTGTTTTGACATGGATGGTTTGTAATATGTATTTCTATGTTATGAAGCCTTCCACATAACTACGCATGGGAAATTTATTTGTGTTGACATGAGTAGCATATTATTTGTTGAGGCTAGGAGTTATCTACCACCACACAGTTCGATATGCAAACACTAACATATTGTAGGCATAGGGTTAATTAACTCGACACTATCTAATAGGAAAATAGAAAAAGGTATGAAATAACAAGGCATTCAATACAAAAAAAAGGGAATTTGTTATGAAAACAACACCACCACAGGGGATACAGTACCACAACAAGGAAATTTGATGTGAAAATGGTACAAAATATGCAACAACAGGGGAACTAGTTACATACTTATTGCTAAAATCCTTTCCTACAGCAGCGCACAAAGACAACAATAACATATAGATTTTATTACTCTAAATTTTCTATAGTTTTCTGATACTAACCTATGGAAATATATATAGCTTCTTTGTTGTATCCCTCTTGATGTTGTCTCATCAAGACTAGGCTCCCTGATCCAGGTGGATATTGGTTTCCACCCGCATATTCCACTTGGGGCCCCACCATTGTTTCTTTCAGTTTTTCATTTTCCTTACTTGTAACACAATTTACTATTTTTAGCATTTTTCGAGTCCTGAACTTATGGAGCCATTTTGAGGCCGTAAACGACATTTTTTAGAAGTTTCTTCCATGTTTTAAATCTAAGGTTGTAGTCCTCGGATATATATTTTTAATGAGGTATTTTCCGTGTCAAACGAAGATTGTATCCCAAAGTTATGTCCTCCGGAAGATTGATGTGCCAATTTACCCAAATGGGGCCCATAGTTTTGGTGCTTCATCTCCTAGGGTTCGGTTTTTGGATGTTTAGGGTTTTCCATTTTTTCTGAATAATAAATAGGCCCAAGAGCCTCATTGTATCACACTTCAGAGGCCTCTAGGTGCTACATCTCTTCTCACAGATAAGCTACCACCTCCCTAGCTAGTTTATTTACATTCTATCTGTAAGCATATTTTCGTTATTTGTTATTAATGAAGTAAAGTTTTATTTCAATTGCATATCTTCTTTTATGTGTATTTTTGTATTTCATTGTGTTCCTACATAAATCCAAATTAGTGGTATCAAAGAGGTTTTATCTTTCTTGATTCTTCTTTGCATGTCCCCAACGAGGTTGGGGTATAAGGAGTTAGGGCTTGATCTGGTTGAACCTTTGTAAGATCAACCTCGCAAACCCTGACAGCCACCCATGGGGGAAGAAAATAAAGATGAGGGAGTAGGATATCCTATCAAAATATTGTTCAAGGAGGCCCTCAAGAAACAAAGGAACGTGATTATGGATAACTTTTCCTAGATCCTTCAACAGCGACCCACCGATTGCGCAACTACATCCAACAGTCACTCTGGAGGCGCCACTCCTTTTAAGGTAAAAGTAAACTTTGAAATTTCCATATTTGAGGGCCAAATAGATATAGAGGCCATAGATATATGGTTGAATCTATTAGAAGGATATTTCTCAGTTCATGAATTTGCTAACTAGAAGAATATTATTTTTGCACTCCTCAAAGTCATCCCCCACATCAAGGATTGGTGGGAAACCTACCGTGAGAAAAAGGAAGAGGGGGAACCCTCTATGTTCTCAGCTATACCCACTTGGAATTATTTCCGAGGCACCATCAAGGAACAATATTATCATTTAGGGAAATATTAGCATAAGTACATATAATGGACTACACTGCGGCACAAAATGGATCAAGATGTGCATGAGCTCACGAATCTCTTCCATAGCCTGCACATAAAGTTGGGTATCAAAGATTCAGAGAAATATTTGGTTCTGAAGTACTGCAGTTGTCAACACCGATACTTTTAGGAGGAAATGGAGATCCTCGACATCTTCTCCTCTCTTGGTACGACATACTGGTATGCTTCCAAGATTGAGCAGAAATTCAAACAAAAGAAGAGATAATTTGGATCTGCGAATGAGAATCAAGGGAAACATGTCCCCAAACTAAAAAATAAAGGATAAAGCTAAGGAATGGCATCTAAAGACAGCCTTCCAAAGCTACAAGCAAATAATAACATCTCGAAGCCAAAGAAGGACACGGGAAAGTAGTGTGTGTTCCATAAGAGCTCAACTCACAACAAAAGTGAGTGTTGGGCCAAGCAGTCAGTGGTGGCTGAGATGGAGGCTTATGAATCAGATGCATCCTATGACTCTGAATTACAACTCGAAAAGTGGAATGAAAAAGGGAATAAGATTATCAATGCAGAGCCCAATGCCACTATTTCCACCACCAATTTCCAAAAGGAGGAAAAAGAAGATCTCAAGGAGGAGGAGCATCTCTTCAACTCCCAGATGTGGGTAAAGGGTTGTCCGCTAAGTTCATTGTTGATAGTGGGAGCCAAAAGAACCTCATTTCAGCAGAGGTCATGAAGTGGTTTGCCTTGTTTGCCAATTCATACCAACAATTGTACACCATTGGTTGGCTTCACCAAGGACGAGATCTTCGCGTCAACCAACAATGGCACCTTCACTACATCATCAAGCCCTTCACGAATGAGGTATTAGGTAACATGGCTCCTCTTGATGTTTGTGATGTATTATTAGTCCAAACATACTTGTAGAAGTGACATACTATGTATGAGTCCTGACCTCACATTTTTATTGTTACTTTGGGCAATAAGTTGTACAGGATACCAGAGGTACCACCGCCTACCGCTATCTCTTTGGTTACTTGAAAACAATGCAATAACTCATTTACAAAAATGGGAAATTTTTTTCCTAATGATCTACCCTTAGGGCAAGAAGAATACTGTGGCTAATACCTTTAGACAGGGTTCCTCTACAAGACAAAAAAAATGACAAGGTCATGGAGGAGTACAGGGAAATCTTCACCTCACCCACAGGGGTGCCTCTGCACTGTCAGGTCAAGCACCCCAACGATTTAACCCCATGTGAATTGTTACCCAATGGACTGATCTATCAATGGTCTATTCTGGAGAGCAATGAAATCAAGAGGTAGATTCACAAGATGTTGTATAAAGGTTAGATCTGTCCGAGTTCATCGCCCTGTGATCATGTTGGTGCAGAAGAAGGATGGGACTTGGAAACTTTGTATTTACTGTCAGGCACTGAACAAGATCACTCTTTAGAATAGGTACCCAATCCCATAGATTTATGACCTTCTATACCAACTCAAAGGGATGAAACATTTCAGAAAAATCAACTTGAAGTCTGGGTATCACCAGGTACCAATCTAACCTTATGATTTATGAAAGACTACTTCCAAATCTAAGTAGGGCCTTTTGAATGACTGGTCGTGCCTTTCGGGTTGATGAATGCTCCCACAATATTCTTGAGGCTGATGGACAACATCTTGTTGCCATTCACCAACTCATTTGTAATAGTGTACTTGGATGACACCTTGATCTTGAGCCACACATGGGAAGAGCACCTCCAGCACATCTGACAGGTCCTCCAAACATTGTGGCAACACAAGTTGTGTGCCAATTTGGAGAAGTACACTTTCGGTATGACCGAGGTTCAGTATCTGGGATACATTATTGATGAGCAGGGGGTGCATCTAAATCCAACCAAGATCCAAGTCATTCGAGATTGGCCAGCCCCATCCACTCTAACAGAGCTTTGCAGCTTTCTAGTTCTTCCTAATTTCTACCATAGGTTCTATAGGGATTATCTCATATCACTTAGCCCTTGAATAAAGTCACCAAGCGATGAGAGAAAGAAAGAATATTTTTGTCGGAATATCAACAAAAGGCATTCGTAGAATTGAAACATCGCCTCTGCTATGCCCTAGTGCTTACATTACCAGACTTGCAACAACTATTTGAGACCGAGACAGATGCCTCTGACTATTTTATTGGGCCAGTTATTACTCAACAGGGGCATCCAGTGGCATATCATAGTGAGACATTGTCTGACATAGTCTGAAAGTATCCCACTTATGACAAAGAAATTTTTTCCATTGTACAGGCTTGTCGAAAATGGAAGCATTACATTTTTTGGAAGGAAACAATCATCCTCACAGACCACCAACCCCTGTAATTCAGACAGACACAAGGGAAGTTGCAGAATGATCATCATCAGAAGTGGTCCACATATCTACAACAATTTCATTTGAACATCAAGTACAAGAAGGGAAACACCATTAATGTTGTAGACTGCCTAAGAAGACCACCGATGGTGGCGTTAACCACCATTCTCAACTCTTGTGAGAATGAGACTTTTGATTGGCCGCTTCTCTACAAAAGCGATCCAGAATTTGGCCACACATACAAGACACTCTAGTAGGGTACACAAGTTCCAAATTCTTAGCTCTAGGATGCACTGCTATGTCACCTGGGACACCTTTGTGTTCTTTCAAGTGAGCGTGCCAAGATGATTTGGGACACAAACTATAGTCAAGTCACTTGGAATTTCAGGGTCGATAAAAAAGTGGCAGTACTACAAAAGTATTTATATTGGTCAAAACTTTGACATGATGTCAAGAAGTACATCTAATCCTGCACTGCTTGCGCTATTAACAAACCGACCATCAATAAGAAAGGCATATATACTCTGCTACCTACCCCTAGTTGACCTTGGGAATCCATATCCATGGATTACATGTATGGAATTCCTTATACTAAGAATGGAAATGACTGTGTTTTCGTGGTAATCGAAAGATTTTCGAAGATTACCATTATTCTGGTCTGTAGGAAGAATATCACAAAAAAATCCATTGCAAAACTCTTCTTTGAACGAGTATGGGTGCAATTTTGGTTCCCACAATCTATCATCTCATATAGGGACAACAAGCTCCTCAACAAATTTTTGTCCATCCTATGGTCCATTATGGACACCAAGCTCACCAATTCCACAACTTTCCATCTTGAAACTGATGGCCAGACTAAGGCCATGAACAAGGTGATGATACACATTCTGCGCATGTACAATTCAAAGCATCCACGCACATGGGATGAGAGCCTTCTCTATGTACAATTTTTTTATAACCGATCTCTCCACAGCTCAACTGGGCACAACCCCTTTCAGGTGGGCTTGGAATTCCAACTACTATGTCCCATTGACATAGCCATGCCATTTGCGGCTACTCAGACGGATTCAGCTCATGTCTAGTAAGAAGCTAAAAAGGTGAACATCTTCATTGATCTCATTCATCACATCCACCAATAGGTTCATGACATATTGGACATATCGAATGCTAGGTACAAGCAACGACATGATCAACATCATGTGCCGCATAATTTTCAGGTGGACGAAAAAATGTGGCTACATTTGCGGAAGGAGCGCCTCGCTAGACCCCATTGTAAGCTTCACTCACTTCGATATGGGTCTTACACCATCACCAAGGCTTTAGGGGACAATTCATTTGATCTTAGTATTCCACCATTCCTTGGTCTCCAACCAGTGTTCAATGTGGGCCACCTTCAGCCCTACTTCCCACCTCTACTGGACACCTCTAACATTGCAAAACAACTCACACCAACAAAGTTAAACCTAGACTGCATGGAACATGCGACAAAGGATCATATCATGGACATGCAAATTATGAACACTCGCTAGAAAACTATCCAACTGTATCGGGTTGTCCAAGCTTGCCAACTCCTACACCAAGTGAAATGGTTCACTAGGAACAAAGTTCATCAGAAGTTTCCTTATCTCATGGAGGTACTCAACGCAATGGGGACCATTTATTCCTAAGGGGGAGGAGTGATCCAGGTAGATATTGGTGGTCACCCACCTATTCCACTTAAGGCCCCACCATTATTTCTTTCAGTTTTTCAGTTTCCTTAATTGTAGCATAGTTTACTACTTTTAGCAGTTTTTTCGCGTCTTGAACTTTCTGAGTCGTTTTGAGGCCCTAAACAATTTTTTTTGGAAAATATCGGAACAACATGGAAGTTCCTTCAATTTTTATCACTTAAAAATTTGTATTCCTCGGATAGATATTTATAATGAGGTATTATGTGCATAAAACATAGATAGTATGCCAAAGTTATGTCCCCAGGATGATTGATGTACCAATTTACCTAAACAGGGCCCATAGTTTTGGCTCTTCATCTCCTAGGGTTAGGTTTTTGGATGTTTAGGGTTTTTGATTGTTTCTCAATAATAAATAGGCCCTCAAGCCTCATTGTGACAAATTTTAGAGGCTTGTGGCCACCACATCTCTTCTCAGAGATAAGCTATCAATGCCCTAACTACTTTGCTTCCATTCTGTCTGTAAGCATATTTCCTTTTTTTGTTATTAATGAAATGAAATTTTATTTCTACTACGTATTTTCTTTTATGTGTATTTATATATTTCATTATGTTCCTAAATAAATCAGGATCACTCCCACCCTTATACAACTTATTCCCTAGCTTCGTTCCCCAACTGCTAACTATCTCCTTCCATTACCTAATTTTTTCTTTCTTTCTTCCTTTTTATCCCATGCTCTTCTATTTCCTTTTCCTTTTCTACTGATTTCTTCATTTTTTAGGTTTTTTAGTGCCTATCTAACTGGAATTTCCATTTATTTCCATTTATCCTCATTTTTTTCCATCGACCATGTGCAATTCACCACTAAACTTTCTGCTAGATCTAGTGAAGCAACACACATATTGGAGAGAATCCCAATAATGTCCCATGCCCTCATTCAATGATATCATTTTTTTACCTCCACTCTTGGCATTGTAACTACAGCAGAAGCCTACATAGTAAAATTCCAAAAGATCCCTTATGAAATTCAATTAAAATCATTTAAAATTATGTTGGTAAAAACCCTCATCATGGATAACCATTAATGTGAAGGAAACATGTTATATCTCGTATTATCTTGTTTTATACATTTTTATTCGATCCAAATTTTTTTTTATTAGTCATGCCATCTTACTTATTTATGTTTAGGTGATGAAATTTAATTTGCCAGGTAAGGGTGTTATAAATACAATATGACATGTGTATCAATTGTTTGCATGCTTACTCTTAACTTTTGAATGTATTTTGTAAATTATTTTGAGGTTTATTATTACAATGGTGGGATAATGAAATTGGCATTGGATGCACACTCTTTTGGTTGGAGTGAGGACACTAATCTAGTGAGAAAATTCATTTATTTGTATATTGTCTTTGTTGAGTCCCAATTTTGCCCAATTTTCACATCCTTCTAAGACCTTGCTTCTCCCATTTTGAACTCTTCTTTACCCTTAATTACAATTATTAGATTATATTATCTATTTTTTGGCCAAAGGGGTGCTATGTCCTTAAGGTATGAAAATTAACTTAAAAAGTGTCACTTTCTTCAGTAATCCTTAAGCTAATTGTTTCCTTTCTGAATTATCAAGTCAACTGATTTAAAGTCATATGCATATTTGTCTTGATTCGATGAATCTCCATAATTTCCTGTAGACATCTCAAGGTCATAATTTACTATAGATGCTCTGTGAATTCCTGTAGATGCGGATTTCCTACAGCCGCCTAGATTTCCTACAACATAATCTATGGTTGGCTATGTTCCACTTAATCTTAAAACAAACGAGAAAATGGGTTTTGTGGGGAAATCCACCTACATGGATGTTGTCTTATTGGCTATTTCAGATTCACCATCGAAATCACCGAGATTGTCAAGCTTCTTCTCGTTGGTCGTATGAGGCAAAGCTCTGGCCATGTAATGCAGTTAGTCTAATCCATGCTTTCAGTCACCGATTAGACTCGCCAGAGTTGTTTTTGACATTTTGTTCCAGTATTGATAGCTAATAGTTCAATATAGTAGTTTTTCCTTATTCAAGCAAAGCATGGGCCTTCAAACTTGTATAAATTACACAATGTTTCATTTTTGAAGGCGTTGGGTTGGTTTTCTCATCGAATATATCAGATTTGTACTTGAATATAACATTTTCCTGATTAATATAAGATTATATGTTCTGTCCATTTTACTGAGTATACCATCTTAATATTGAAGGGGTTGTGAGTAAGGGAGGGCCCCCTTTTCTCATAACTCCATTAGTTGCAGCAGTGTGTGTTTTTTAATATTTTTATGTAGTAATAATTTATTTTCACAGCTAGTGTTCTCTTTTTGAAGTTTTAGCAGCAGATGTCAAATGATTAAATGATTAAGTTTCTATGTTAATGTGTTAAATTCATTTAATCATATTTTAATTTCGAAATGTCAGATTGATTCTTTTATGTCTATGAGTTTGATCTTTTATCTTTTTTGATCAACATCAACAATACCAAGAGATTGAGAGGGATGTTTGAATCCACTCTGTAGCCTTTGCTGCCAAGTTTTGATTGAAAAAAGAGACATTAGTCTATGTATGCATGACAAATTTAATTAGGGAGCACTTGCGATATTAAGCCTACATATACTTTTCACAACATATCACAACTTTACCTACCCTAGGCTGATAATTTATGTTGGAAAATTATAAGTCTATAATTTAATTCAATATTTTCATGTCATTGCTGGGGAGGTACTAAGGGGTGATAATGAGAGTATTTTATTATGATTTCTATTTTTTGATATTTTTTAGGACTAGGGGAGTCAAAGTGGTAAGACATAGGGTAAGGCCTATGCACTTGCAGATATTAGAATTCGCCAAAGCCATGTCCTGATTGTTTGGTAAGTATAAATTTTTGAATTTGTTTGCATAATATATTTAGTGTTGAATATTTTCACATATTTTTGGTGGTGGTGTGAGCACCACTTCATTTACTAATAAACTGGCAAAAACGAGAAAGTCTACAAGAAACAAGGCTACAAAGGAAGAAGAATCTGAATAGGATGTCTGCAGTCTTGAAAAGAGCTTGGTTGCTAACCCCAAGCAGATCATGAATTCTTCAACAGAATATTGTGTTGGAAAATCCTCTGCTTCTACCCATTTACAGTCTCCTCTTGCAAGGAAGTAAAAATCTCTACTCACTGGTCAGCCTAAAGAGGAGTTCCTTATTAACCCTATTCAAGAACTAGAGTTTTAGACCATTGAATCTAAAGAATTTATGGTTTACAAAACTCCTACTCTCTCTTGGTCTCATATGGCCCATATAGAGGATACTGGTAACAATGATGGGGACTATAAGGAAAAGGATCTCGTCACATTTGAATTCCCTATTAGGGAGACTGGTGGAGCTACTTAGATGAAAAACACCCCTCCTTCTGCCTTTCCTAACTTTCTTGGTGTCTCTAGTGAATATCTCGATGCCTTCCTATTCGAATTCGATGTGTTATGCAAAATCTATGGCTATTATTCCAATTCATAGAATCTAAAATTGTTTCCTACCACATTCAAGGATGTAACTCTCATTTGGTTTATGGGTCTGGGTTCAAACTCCATTTCCACTTGGGATGAAATGAAGAAGGTATTCATGAAGAAGTATCGAGATTATTTTAGGACTAGAGACCTCTAAGAAAAAATTTCTGGCATCACTCAGAAGGAAGGGTAGAGTCTTGAGGAATTTGTGGACATATTTCAATACAATCTGAAGAGATCCATGATGAATCAACTCAGCAAAGAAACCAAGAGGACAATTTTTCTCAGGGAAATTAGACCGGAATTTCTAGAGATACTAAAATTAATGGGAGGAGGTGATGTATCAAAGGTGAGTTATGATGATGTGTGTGAACTGTGTCAAAGATATTCAAGGGGAAATTCTAAGGTTAGAGGAGGATCAAGAGACAATTATTCTAGGCTTGTCAAATCATTTGCTGGAGATGGAGTAACCAGAGATGAAATGGGTAATTTATTTGAAAATTTTAAAACTAACATTCTTAGTGCTTCATCTTCTTAATTAGATGTTTTACAGGCTAAGAAGAAACAAGAGGAATTGGAGAAATCCCTGACCATGTTCTGCTCCAAATTAAAAAAGAAACATACCTTAAGGGAATGTCCTGTAGACAACATAGAGGTATGCCAAATTTGTGAAGCTTAGCATTCTACGGATTAATGTACTTATCTTCCTGAGATTAAAGTAGCATATATAGCAGATTAGGGAGCTGTAAATGTACTTTATGAAATGGCCCCTCAAATACCATGGAAACCACCTCTTACATGTATGTTACAATCACATTTTCAAATTCCTTATGCTTAGAATTAGATATGGAATATTCCAATGCCCTAGCAGCCCTGGCCTTCACAAAAACCTTGCGAGGGGAACCTTTCTTACCATGCTGCACATAATTTTCCATCTCAGAATTTTTATCCACCACAACCCATACCACAACAAATTGTACAACCACAACAACATCAACTTCATTTTCCGGCCCCAACAAATTAGCCTCATCCCACACAACTTCCTTCTAAGCCAAAATATAAAACCCAACAATAAAACCATCCAATCTCGTCACAATATTGGAGTGGTCACTTATCCCACTTTTCCTACTTATTGTATTACGTCGCAACCTCTGCAAGAAATTTATGTTCCTGCGCTGCATTAATTTCTTGTGTCACTGTAGGAAGTCAAACTTAGATCGAGAAAAATGGTGAATCAACCTGAAAGAATTGAAGATATTGTATAGGAAGACACTCTAGAAATATATGAAGTTGGAAACACACTTGAAATGGAAGAACAAACTACTTCAATAGCACAAGAACCTTCCTCATCCCATACTGTCAAACCTCCTTTTCTAGAGAGGTTGGAAATGAAAATAAAATAACCCAAGTTTTCTCTTGTGTCTGAATTGAGAAATGTTTGCATCAAGATACCGTTGCTGTAAGCACTTAAGGATATCCATATCTATGCCATAATAGTGAGAGAGCTATGTAGCAAGAAACCGGCAAGATAGAATAAATAACCCTCCACAATTGAAGTAGGTGGAAAACTTGCAAGCCTAATGTCCACTAGATTTGTTACTGAGAAATATGCAGACCTTGGAATCCCTGTGGTTACGAACTTTATCAATGGGTATCCCATAAAGAGCACTCTAATTAATTTAGGTGCATCTAGTAATGTGATGACTATGGAGACTCTATCTCATATAGGATCATTTGACTTACTTCCTACTCCTACCATGTTAGAATTAGCAGATAGGTCTAAGGTAAAGCCATAGGGGGTATTAGAAGACATTGTAATGTGATTGGATTCCTGGGAGTACCCTGTATACTTTCATTTAATTCAACATAAAACTAAATTGGGAGGGAATCCTTTGATCTTGGGGACCTTGGTTAGCCGTGACAGATGCTTACATAGGGTGTAGGTCTGGGAACATGACCATCACTCATGGAACTGAAACAAAGCAGATCAATTTGTATCCCCTTGCTAAACCCCTCTTAAGATCATAAAATACTCATTGGGTTGAATAAGAGGAGCATCATTCAGAATGCACCCAACCAGTTTTAACAACTTCCCAAGACATGAGCCTTAACGAAAACTCAGACGAAAATTTGATAAATTGTTGTATTTCTAATCCTGATTTTTTGCAAGATTTAGAAGGGAAGTCTATTCATAATTTACATATCATTACTAATATGCATGATTTTTATGAACATAGTACAAAATATGAACTAAATTCATACCTCTTATCTACATTCCCTACATATTCAATGACTGAATGAGGGGGCCGGGGGGGAGGGAAGGTAGTTGAAATTTTTCCTGGAAAAAATTTAAACATCAATTCTACCTTAATTCCTGAACAAGATAAACAATTAAGTCAAGAATTGAAAAAAATTTCAGACACATTTACTCAGGAATATTCTTGCACGACGGTCATTCACCTAGATACATGCATTCAACATATATAAATATAGAAGAAAATGTTAGGCCTGTGAGGCAACCACAAAGGAGGATGAACCCCTCTTTAAGATAAATTGTGAAAGATGAATTGCAAAAATTGTTAAATGTAGGGTTCATTTATCCTATCTTTGATAGCCAGTGGGTATATCCACTTGTTATTTTCCCTAAAAAAATGGTAAATGGAGAGTGTGTGTCAATTTCAGGGAATTAAACAAAGATACATTAAAACATCAATTTCCCTTGCCTTTTATAGAAAAAGTATTGGACACTATAGGAGGGAAGAAATATTTTTCCTTCGTAGATGGGTTCAGTGGGTACAATCAAATTAGGATAGCTGCAAAGGACCAGGAGAAGACAACATTTTCATGTCCCTAGGGTACCTATGCATACAGGGCACTACCAATTGGTCTATGAAACACACCAACCACATTTCAACGTTCGCTCCTTGGTATTTTCTCTAACCTTTTGCATGAATGTGTAGAGGTATATATGGATGAATTTATAGTAAAATGTTATACTTTGGAAGAATCTTTACATAATCTTAAGAAAGTCTTGCAGAGATGTAGAGAAACTAATATTTCATTAAGTAATCAATTTTTTTTTATGATTATGGCTGAGGGCATTGTTTTGGGTCATCATGCTTCTACTCCAGGAATTAAAGTTGATCGAACAAAGATTCAAGTCATTGTAAAGCTTCCCCCACCAACCAGTCAAAAAGGAGTTCAAAGTTTTCTTGGACATGCAGGCTACTACATAAGGTTTGTTGAAAATATTACAAAATTAGTGTCTCCATTGTTTAAATTATTGATTAAAGAATCTGAATTTCATTGGAATGATGAGTATCAAGATGCATTTGATACACTCATGGAAAATCTTTCTTCAGTACCTATCTTGAAAGGCCCAGATTGGAAATTTCCCTTTCACATTTCCACTAATGCCTCTGATTCATCCATAGGAGAATTATTGGACCAAAAGAAATATCCTATAACCCATGATATTTAACTTGTTAGTAAATATTTAACTCCTGCAGAACTGACTTACATGATATCTGAAAAATAATTCCTTGTTGTGGTTTATGCTATTAATTAGTTTAAACATTACATCACTGGTTATGAAATTTTTGTACACACTGATCATTCTGCCATCTGATATCTCATGGACAAATCAGTCACTAACGGCAAGATCACTAGCTAGAATTTTTGTTGTAGGAATTTGACATCACAGTATTGGACTTGGACTGGTCGGGAAAATAAAATCACGTAGTTGATTTCCTATCTAGGCTCAACCATACAGGTGAGGATGTTCCTGTTAATGATAACTTTCCTGATGATAATTTTTTTCCATTTCTATGAAAACGCCTTAGTTTGCAGACATGAAAAACTACCTTTCTATAGGAAAGTTACCACCCTACTTTTCATCTAATCAGAAAAAGATAATTTCTAGAAAATATGTTGATTACTCTTGGATTAGGGGAGACCTTTTTCTCACTAGACTTGATTTGATTATTCATAGGTGTGTGAGAGAGGATGAGATATATGATATCTTCAGAGATTTTCTTGATGAACCTTGTGGAGGACACTTTGTAGTTAAGTGGAGAACCTAGAAGGCCCTCCGCTGAGGTTACTATTGTCCAAGTCTTTTAAAGCATGCAAAGGAGTATGTCTGGAAATGTGATAGTTTCTAGAGAAGAGGGTGACCTGTTCAATTTGATAAAATGCCTTTGCAGCCACAAGTTCTCATAGAACTGTTCAAGAGGTGGGATATTGATTTTGTAGGTCCCATCAATCGTATGTTGAAAGGTAAGAAGTATATTTTAGTTTTCACTGATTATGTTACGAAGTGGGTGGAAGCAAGAGAAATACCTAGAGCAACGGAGAAAGCAATGCTAGATTTTCTTTTTTTCTGACATTTTTGTAAGGTTTGGGGTACCAAGGGAAATATTTATTGATGAGGGTACCAATTTTGTGTCAATTCTTGTGTATGGTTTTGTACAAAAATATCATATTACTCATCGGAATTCCAGACCTTACCATCCACAGGCCAATGGGCAGGTGGAATCAACAAATAAGGTGTTAGAGATAATCCTTACAAATACAATGCAACTACATAAGAAGGATTGGTCTGATTGACTTTCTGAGGCATTGTGGGATTACAAGATCACATGGAGAAACAACACTAGGTTCTCCCCATATGAATTAGTGTATGGAAATTAAGTTTTACCTCGTATTGAATTTGTGATTAGAACTTTCAAGATGGCAGCAGATTTGGGTATAGACCTTGACGACACACAACACTAGAGAATATTATAGCTCAATGAGTTGGATGATATTAGACAGGATGCTTTCCAGCATACTGATCTGATCCAACAACAACGGGATAAATTTCATGACAGATACATTAAAAATAAATAGTTCAAAGAGGGAGACTAGGCATTGTTGTATGACTCAAAATTTAAGAACTTTAAAGGGAAATTTAACACACATTCGCTAGGTCCCTATGAAATTGACAAAGTTTTTGATAATGTATCTGTTTAGGTTAAAAATATTGATGATGGTAATGTTATCTTCTTGGTAAATGGGCATAGACTCAAGTGATATAAAAAATCCCAATGTAAGGAGGAATTTGTTGAAGAAATTGTGAAGAAAAAGGAGCTGGAAATGGTGGGAGAGGGAGTCATTCCTCTCACTATCTCTTCTTGATTTTATGTTGAACACATTGAGGTCACTTTGTTCTTGTTAGTGCTCAATACAACATGAGAGGAATGTCTATTGGGTACAATTTATGCTTTTTTCTGGGCCCAATTGACTAGTTACGGAAAAGGAGCCCCCTTGGATTTTTCTATTTTTATTTTTGTTTTTTTTCTTCAGTATTTCAGACTCTCTAAAATTGAAATATCGTGAGCATGGACTACCTTGGGCTTGTTAAAAGCACATGTCAGTAGATACTTTGGGATCATCTCAATAAATTATGTTTTTCAACTAATCTTTGGATTTCTCATGTTGGACTGATGTGGGATTTCTTAAGGCCCTCCTTCCAATAATATTCTCCCATCGAAATAAAAATATTATCTGGATCCAAGATTAGAGCCTTATGATCCCATGAAGCTTGTATGCCATAATGAAAGGCTATCTCGCTAGCATCAACGGGGAATCATTATGGCTCCTTGACTACTAGATCTTACAGGGGGTTCGACAACAACTCATAAATTCACACCTGATAGGATGCATCAGAGTACCTTGGTCCTCACTCTCATTAATGGTGATGGGCCTTGCATTGGATAAGAATTGATATCAATGGCCAGTATTCCAATGAGATCATTTCACATTCAACATCAAAAATTTATTTCTTGTACAATGAGCTGTACTCAAAGGGGAAGAAATTTTTTTTCCTGCAGAACGTTCAACGATTGTGGTTCCATTTCCTACAACAACACCACTGGTTTCTTGAAGAAAAAAAATTGCAGACATAACATTAGCTTAAATTAGTATGATAAAGTATTGAAATTCTTATTATTGGTGGATATCATGAACTATATAATTATGCATCTGATGTAATTTCAAAGTGGGTTATCATTTCAAGACAAAGGAATTTGTCATCCAAGGACTAGACTGTTGGAAGGTAAGATCGATAAGGTACGATTGGTGACAAGAATACTAAGGTGAAAGGAAATGATGCTTTAATTTTTAAAAAATTTGCATGAATGTAAGTCATGGTAACCCTTGCAGGAAAACACGGATGTGAGCCATTGCATGATAAACCGAGTTACATGCCTTACCATCATAAATATGACACGTCCTTTGTTTATATTTCCTATATCCATTCCATAGGTCAGATCATGATGACAATCATCATCATGACCTGCATTTTTGAAAATTTCCATATTCTCCAATATTTCCAATTTAAACTCTCGTTGTCGAGTTTTTCTGCAAAGTCTTGGAGGCCTCTCCATGAGCTGAATAAAATTTGTCTCTCCCACTCCTATCCATGTCGAGGATGCATTCTGCTATTCAATTTGAATAGCAAGGCCCCAAACTGCTAGACACTAACCCTCGTAGTAAGGCGAGACTGGAAAAAGTAGGGTGGCTACCATTGTTTCAGAAATTTAGTGGGCATAATTTGGAGGTAACAAAGTCCTTCACTTCGAATTTAAATGGAGACAAAGCACAAGTATGGAATGTCCAATTTCTATAGATAGAGGATCTAGTGGCTCAATCATGCGACATCCCAAAATATGGTGAGCGTTGGCTCAAGAATCAACAGTTTGATAAGTGAATATGTGCATCCTTTCTCCAGAAAGAACATGAAAAACTTGATTGGAGTAAAGGGATCCCACTAGAATACCTTCTAATTAAGTATCGATAAAAAAAATTTTCATACAAAAATATATAACATGTGAAGGTTGCTTTTGGTTTGCATTTTTATTTCATATTTTCCTTCTCGGTCACTTTCGAGATAGGCCTTTGAATTTGTCTCACTATTTGAGAATGTCCATGATGAAAATGTCCACTACCGCTAAGGAAAGGGCATCCCACCTACAGGAGAAACTCTATCACCATGGGTTGATAAAAATAATCCTGACAGAGGTTGTGTAGAAGAAGAAGAAAACATGGGAATATTTCCTGTCGGAGAACTATTTCACGGAAGATGAGAAGGACTCTGGTCCTTCATAAGCCAAGGAAAAATGAATAGAAAAACTGAGGAAGAAACCATGAACCCATGGTCCACCGATATAGGAGGTTAGAGAGGATGAAGTGGTGGTGGTGACTGGGGATACCATAGGGAAAAATCCCAAATTTAAGGGCACTTCCACTCCCACTAAGATATTTACAAGGAGCAAGGCGGAAAAGCTGGCAACAAAGGAAATTGTAGAAGGGGGGAGTACCACCAAGAAAACCTGATAAGGAGAAAGAAAATCTCCACGACCTATCCAAAGGAAAAGGGAAGGTGGGGAAAGTAGAATTCATCGATAGAGAAATAATGTCCTTCCAATATCCACCACTACAGGAAAGCAGGAATAAGACAACATAAGACCATCAAGGGTAGGAGCAGCCTAGTTTTCCTCAGTCCTCCCACCGAAAACATGAGGGGGAGGAAACTCCCTAGAAAAACCTGTGTCAGTAGGAATTGGAGAAAATCATCACTAAACTTACCATTTCAAAGTGGGCTCTGCTAAAGGAGAATGAAACCCTGAGAGAAAATATCTTACGCGTGAAAAAATAGCATGATGAATGGCATCAGAAGGCAGCCCAAATTATGAAGAAGAAATAGGCTGATATTGATCATTCGGAGAAAAGGAATAAAGAATATAGGATTCAGGTTAAGGCAGAGTCAAACAGGGCTTAATTATACCATTTGGCTACAATAGCTTCAGCTTAGGGAAAGGACTTATTTTTAACCTAAGGGTGCAAAATTTTTTCTTGCATAAGGGACATGCAAGAAGCTAGGTGTGGGGGATATGTTGAGTCCCATTTTTTCCCAATTTTGACAGTATTCCAAGACATTGATTCTCCAATTTTGAACTCTCCTTGACCCCTAATTACACTTATTCGATTATATTATCTAATTTTTGGACAAAAGGGTGCTATATTCTTAAGGTATGTAAGTTAACTTTAAAAGTGAAATTTTACCTTATTATTAAGTATTCTTTAAGCTAACTATTCCCTTACTGAATTATCAAGTAAACTGATTTAAATTTATGTGAAAATATTTCTTGATTCGAAGGTCCATAATTTCCTGTAGATATCTCGCAGTTGTAATTTCCTACAGACACTGCGCGGATTGTTGTAGATGTAGTTTTCCTGCAACCACCTAGAATTGCTACAGTAGAATTGATGGTTGGCTATGTTCCACTTAATCTAAAAATAAACAAGAAAATGGGATTTGTGGGTAAATCCACCTACGTGGACACTGTCGTATTGGTTGTTTTAGATTCACCATCGAAAACATCTAGATATTCAACCTTCTTCTCGTTTGTTGTATGAGGGAAAGCTCCAGCCATGTAATGAAAATAGTCTAATCCATGCTTTCAGTCATGGATTAGACTCAGTAGAGCTATTTTTGACATTATGTTCTAGTATTGATAGTTAATAGTTTATTATAGTAGCTTTTCCTTATTCAGGCAAAGCATGGGCCTTCAAACTTGCATAAATTCCACTATGTTTAATTTTGTAAGGGGTTGGGTTGGTTTTTTTATCAGCAGATTTGTACTTGAATGCAACATTTTCCATATTAATATAAGATTATATGTTATGTCCATTTTACTGAGTAAACCCTGTTAATATTGAAGGGGTTGTCAGTAATGGAGGGCCACCTCTTCTCACAACTCCATTAGTTGTAACAATGTGTGTTTTTATTTATTTTTATGTAGTAATAATTTATTTTCACAGCTACTGTTCTCTTTTGGAAGTTTTAGTAGAAGATATAAAATGATTAAATGATTAAGTTTCTTTTGTTTTTTTTTTTTTTCGAATAAGACTAACGACAAGAAGATAAGAAGAACGTACCGTATAGAAGCGAGGAAAAGCAGTGAACCGGAAATGATATAGTATCAACATCGGTCCCAGAGAGCAACAATGACGAGAGTGACAGGTGACAAAGAGAACAGAGAAGAACAAGCTAAGCTGAGGAGTCTACCCAACATGGGCAGTGTCTCCCAAACGACATTTTTTTCCTTTCTTTTTACTGACTTTGACCCAACCATTCTGATCTGGCTGGACTGGAACCACTTGCAGACTGTTCTGTGCGGGAGGTGAAGTTTCCTTATCTGAGTCAGAAGAAGAAGACTCATGAGAGCGTTTCTGCAAGATCAAAGAAGCAGTGGGATCCTCGGGTCGATCTGAGGGCGGGTCCTTTGGAAGCTCCACATTCTCCTCTTCTACTTCAATATCCTCCTCATCAGAGCTAGAGGATTCGAAGTCATCCATATGGGGACTATCACACGGTTTCCAGCTCTTGGGTTTGGATTTGCGAGTGAGGTTCTTCTTTTTGTCGAGGAACGTTGCACATGAATTCTGGAGATGACATGTCTGATGGCAATGACGACACCTGAAGGCTGTATTCTCATAGTCCAACGTTTGCACCCAATGGAAGTCCCCAACTTTCAGGATGATCTGGTCTGGCAGCCCTTTGCTGATGTCAATTTCTGCACAGATTCTGCCAAAGGTATATATACCCTTCTCTGCCCTTGATGTGTCTGTTGCCAGGAAGCGGCCAAGAGTGTCCCCAATTGATTGAAAAACAGAAAAATGCCAGAGATGCGCAGGGAGATTTGGAAGCCTGACCCAGATAGGAAGCTTGGTGATTACAGCAGTAGAGGGGTCAAAATCTGGGAACCAGGGGGTGAGGAAAAGTCCGGCTGAACCCCAGAACCATGGGCCCCCCGTTAGGGCCTTCTGGTAATCTTCGTTGAAGACAAAGGCAACAATAAAGAAGCCTTTCGAGCATAAAAAGACTTTGGTGTTGTTGGTCCAATTGGTGCGGATCCACTGGTATAGATCAGCAGTACGAGGCCATAGTCCGTTAAACCTGCAAATGATGGCTTTTTCTGCAAATGTCTGGTATTGATCATCCAGAGTAGGATGAGAAATTTCAATAGCTGGGGTTTTCTCCATTTTGTCCACCAAGAAAGGTTTCGGACCCTCAGCAGGTTGAGCAGTATGCTTGGCAGGTTGTGCATGAACTGCATCTTTATAAGAAAATCCTTTGGGGGCAGAGGATTGCCCAACAACACCTCCCCTTAGTCGAAGCGATAGGATCACTGTGGCATTTCTTGCTATTTTGTAAAAGGAAAGAGGCAGATTGTAGTCAAGCTGCTTACCTGCAAAGAGGAGCCGCAGAAGGGAGGAAGGAATCTCCAACCTTTTCTCGAGGATCTGTGAGAGATAGCCCACAGTAAATGAGGGTTGCACCTCAAGGAGCAGGGTTTTGCCCGTCAAAAGAATTATTTGAATCTGAAATGTCGTTTGCTGGGGATGAGAGGGATCCCAGCTGCCAGGAAGGGGCATCGAAGTCGTCTTAGCGATTTCTCTGGGTTGCAAGGCCAGCTCCAGATCCAGTTGAGACTTCTTCTTAGCAATGGTAGTGTTATCGGACTCTGGCTGTTTCTGATTAGATAGCCTCTGAGTCCCTTCACGCATGAGTTGATTTCAGGTAGCCCAGGAGCCGTTCACCCACGAGTGATCGCGCTTAGAGTATTCATGCTTGAAAAGGAAGCGCAATGGCCATGGAGGAAAGGGGCGGGCGCTCTTCGTTTCCACCGACTTTGAGTTACCGCTCCAATCCACAGATCTAAGAAAAATGACTCGGCAGCAAGAGCCACACATCACAGCCGGGCGCAGGTAATAAACCATACCCCTGAAATCTGTTCGCCAGTCAGCAAAGGGGCAGGGGAGCCGAGTTTCCGCCGCTACAGGTGCAGAGTCTCTCCAGACTTGTGGAAAACTGCCTACCCATTCAAAACCGCTCATGGGGTAGGAGTAGGGCCGATGTCCAGCAGGTGCATCGCCATGAGAGGCCGCAGAAAAATCAATGAGGTCAAAAAAGAAAACCCTAAAGCCGGGGCTGCAGAGATCGTCATCGCTCACTTCCGGTGTTCGATTAAGTTTCTTTGTTAATGTGTTAAATTCATTTAATTAGATTTTAATTTCGAAATGTTAGATTGACACTTTTATGGATGTCAGTTTGATCTTTGATCTTTTCTAATAAACATCAGCAATATCAAGAGTTGTAGAGGGATGTTTGAATCCACTTTGTAGCCTTTTCTACCAAGTGTTGATGCAGAAAAGAGACATTAGTTTGTGTATGCATGATAGATTTAATTAGGAAGAAATTGAGGTATTCAATTTGCATATACTTTGCACAACATCTCACAAGATTGCCGACCCTGGGTTGATAATTTATGTTGGCAAATTATAAGTCTATAGTTTAACTCAACAGTCTCCTATAAAATTTGCTTAAGATATTTTTACTCAAATGATCACGCTTTGTTTATTGGACTTTGGATTTTTTGTGATGAATTTTCTTACTAGTTTCTTTTATTTCCTTAACATTAAGGGTCCCATTTTCTCCTGGTTTTCTATTGTAGTTGCTACAACAAACACACATTTTTTTGACACTTAAAATTTTTTGGAGACACCCCATACTTGATTCATTATCTCGCTTTTCCTTTGGTTCTCGGAGGTTTCATCCCTTCTCTAACCTACCTATGGTTTCCAAAAGACCTTGCAAGCTTGAATCTAAGGGGCCAAAATTTGTTTTATCTCACTAAGCCCAAACTTTCAATTAACCACTCAAAAGTGAAATTGTGACCTTCGCTTAGTCATACACTTTTCCAAGTCGTTGTTCATAATTCTGAAGCATGGTCATTTTGAAAATACGATCTTATTTTTTGACCTGTAACCCGCGACCCATATAAACCTATTGCGAGCGATCAAGTGATTACACATTTTTCTTATGCCAGGCGACAAGTCACAAGTCACACCTTTGGGCATGATACTTGACTTGCGATGTGCAAGTCACAACTTTTCTTATGACTTGTGACTTGAATTCTATCACCACATTATCGAGGAGTAAAGTTAGTGAGAAGATCTAGTCTAAATATTCACTCATGCAATTTTCATAAAAATTCTAAGATGAGTAATGCATACATTAACATTGCTAATATTCCACCAAAACATATTGAATACTCACTAGTAGATAGAATGTAATATTCATAAAATAAATTCCAATACAAGATATTAAATTCAAGATAAATGCATGAATTAATACTTTATTTCTCCAAAATGGCATCTCCAATACTAACAAATAGCTCGAAAAGAAAAAAATCCTTAATAGATCACATCCACACAAGATACAAGACAAATTTCAACTAGGTTGAAATCTCTAATAGGTTCAAATTGATCCACAAGTGATGATCCAAATGAAATTAGAATAACCCATATTTATATGAGGTTTATCTCAACTAATTTATCCTAATGAAGCCTCTGAAACATGTTTTTTTTATTGGATAGTGTTTCCTCTGGAGGTGCAACCCTAGCTCTAAGTGAACCACGGTTGAAATTGATGAACCACATGGTCATAGTAGGGCCGAATGTGGAGAGCCCATAAGTGGTCCTAATATTCAAGCCCTTCGTATATTAGTTTCCATTTATTAGCCCTTGATTATATTCTTCTATGAAACCATGGTCTCTGTAGAGAAATCCAAGGATGTTCTCCAAAAAAATTCCTAGAATGATGTATACAGTTTGTGGGTGCAAATAGTCATTCTGGGAGCCTATTTGTACTTTGGAATCCAAGGGAATCTACCCTTAAAGCTTTCTCTTCCCTAGCTGGTATTATTGCAGAAGGCCATTTCGAACTATTTTATAATACACTAGTCCTCGTAAAATATTATGGACCCTATCAAAAAGGTAATCCTTTTGGAACCACATGCTCAATAATTAGCTTTTACTGTGACGCTCTCGTATACTTTTTGGTGATCTAAAATTTTCCTCCTTTGTCTGAGAAATCTGGGATGAGAATTCTCCACCTCATCCTTTTGCACAAGCAATATCTAATATTATCTATTAGTATCAACATATGTCTATCTCTTCTTGGAATGACCTAGAAAAATGGAAGATAATGGACTAAGGGGGAGGAAAATCATCTTTATATATTCCTATTAGTTGATCCTTTCATAAAAAAAGTGGGAAAATGTCAATCCTGGATCTATCAGGAAGTTATTTCTATTCATTTTCATATTGTCTCACAACTCGATTTTAATAAGTCCTCTTCAAAGTATTCCTTAAAATTTAACATAACTTGGATCAATGAGTAGTCCATTGTGTCTCTTATGTATGAATTTTGTAATAATTATATGGTGGATACTTCCTTATCTGGCATGGGTTCATGGACGAATAAAATGAAAATTTAAAAAATCCATTTGAAATCTTGGTCCCAAAATCTTATCCATGAGCAATGCGAAGTGCTGGAGAATATTTAATATAAAATATACTTATGTCAAAATTACTTTATTCATACAAGGTTCCCAAATGATATGAAAAAAAAAAGGATGTGTATCTTAGCTAAAAGGAAAGCAAGTTTGCTCAGATCAGAGGAGTAACTTTGGAGACTCAAAAGTAGGGAGATATGGATAAAGGAGGGTTAGCATAATACATAATTCTTCCATAAGTTTCCCTCCTATGGGAATAATAAGAACTACATATGGGACATTTTGGATGCTAAGTGTAATTCCTATGCTTCTCAATATGATTTGAAAAAATTAGCAAGGACTCACTTTATTATCTTTTTATGGATCCCAATGATTGTTTAATCGATAATCAACTTCAAGTCATTCAACATCTTCCTGGGTTATTTTGTTTGTCGATGATATCCTTATTCTGGTTGATGGCTCTAAATATGAGTAAAAATATTTAGAAGAATTTTCTTAGTCTATTATTCAACCTCGAGCATCTTGATCAGTCAACATAAGCCCACATTATTTTATAATAAAATCCCTACACAAACTATCTAGAATATTGAATCAATGCTACCGTATAAGATGACTCCCTGGGATCATTGCCTTCTATGCTTGGTTTATTTTCTCAAACCAAACTACTCATCTTTTGTTTGTCAATCATATCCTTATGCTGGGCGATGGCTCCAAAGATGAGTAGAAAATATTTAGAAGCATTTTATTAGTCTATTGTTCATCCTCAGGCATGTTGATTAGTAAACATAATCCCACTGTATTTTATAATAATGTCCCTAAGAAGACTATCCCAAATATTGAATCAATGCTACCATAAAATATGACTCCCTCGGATCATATTTTTCTATACTTGGAATTTTTTCTCAAGGCAAAGTACTATAATGTAGGGGATTGGAACTGGTTAATAAAGAATATTGAAGGAAAATTTCATAATTGGTGCTAATTTGTAGTGATATATCTGAGCATACATGTGTTCATTAACAATTTCAACTTCACCAAATTCATCATTTGCTATTGGATTCATGAGAGATTCCCATTCAACTCTACAAACCATTACTTCATATGAAAATTTCTTTTTGTTATTATCAAACTTAATTGCCTCAAAATCTGATGCAAAGAGGTCATCATCAACTATAATCATACAAACTAGATCACACATTTTATTCACTTCTTTATTGGAAACTTCCCCATCATCAACAAGATTTACTGTTGGATTCACCAATTCACAACTCACATTGCAGTCACCTTCCACATGTGTTTCGTCACAATCGGATTCACCATCATCTTCACCATCCATGTTACAGTGGGTTTCGTGAGAATCTATATGATCTTCTTCTACTTCACATCTATAGGCGTTAACTTCTCACTTTGAATTATTTTCTCCGTCTTCTTCATCCATATGTATGTCTGAATTATGGGTTTGTAGAAATTATATACACTAAGAATGCATATGTCCTTGATTCACCTGATCTCAAACTATTTAACTTTATGCAAAATACTGAATCAATTCCACTTGTTAATCTTTTGTGGAAAAATTAATTTCACACACATGTGAAGCATAAAAAAAAATAATCAATCTCACATAACACGGTTTTTAACCGGTAAAGCCTGAAGCTGAAAACCCCAACTATATATTATCTATCATGGAATCATATGAAAATCCTCATACAAAGCTTATGAAGCTCTTAGTACAATACAATCGTCATACACTATTGAGGACCAATCTTGCAAATCCATTCACCGATCTCTGCCTCCTGCTAGCCTGCCTCCACTGCGCAATCCCTACTAAATAATAGCTCTGAATGAGTTCGAATTAATCTTGCCTTGACTGCACAATCCTCATTGGCAACTCCAATGTGTGTGTGATGTAATCAATGCATCATTATAGTCACAACAGATAGTCTATCTTGCCCTTTCACCTATCTCTCCACTGGGTCTCCACTGAAACTGTCATGCACTGTAGTTAACTGCTGTATTTTTCAGTTGATTAATGAATTATTATTTGTGAAATAATTCAATCCACTCTCACTAGTGTATCATTCAGTTAGACTAGATACAACTAGCTCAACTGAGTCTAACTGAGTTAAACTAAATACAACTCCATAACTACTTCTTCCAACTGTTTCATAACTCTGCCACTTGAGTTCTAACTGAGTCCTCCATGCATTAGCTCCAGTAAACCCTTGGGAATTGCGTAATTCCCTTAGTCCACTGATGTGCCACATCTATGCACTAAAACAAAGTGCTAAAAGAGAATAAGTTGTTGTTTAGTGTTTGATTATTAGTAAGAGCTAATAATAATAGACATGCATCTATTTATAGATCGACGATCTATAAATAGATTTCGCCAAATATTCTAAAAATATAATTTCATATATTTTTCCAACTTGATCAACCATCCAAAAATAGCATCCTGCAACTTCTGAAATATGATCATCATGTCTAAAAATAGACATAGTCTAAAAATAGACTTGCACCAAAAATAGCTTGCGGGCCCACTTAGTGAAGGCGACTCTTTTCACTAAGCTCATCATGTTGTTGAATCTCAACACTCCCTCTCAACAAGATAGGGATTATCCTTCACCCCGATCCTGCCTCTACGGTATTCAAATTTTCTCTGGGTGAGCGCCTTCGTCAGAATATTTGCATCCTGATCCTCCGTAGGAATGTACTGAAGCAACATGATTTTCCGCTACACACAATCTCTGATATGATGATACCGGATATCAATATGTTTATATCTATCATGAAACACAGGATTAACTGAGAGTTTAATGCAACTCTGATTATGAAAATGTATCACTATGGGATCTAAATGTGAACCGAAGAAACCAACCAGAATCATCCTCATCCAGATAGCCTCACATGCAGCTTGACTTGCTGCCATGTATTTTGCTTCCGCTGAATTGAGTGCCACGGATATTTGTTTCTTGCTGTACTAAGAAACTGTCATGGATCCGATACTGAAAATCCCTCTTGATGTGCTCTTTCTATTTGTTGGGCTTCCTGCCCAATCTGCATCCGTGAAGCCATGCAACTTCACTTCATCCATCTATCTGTACCATAAACCATACTCATATGTGCCCTTGAGATATCTCAGGACATGGTTTCCTGCCTTCCAAAAGAGCTTGGTAGGCTTAACCATCGCTTGTGAAAGCTAGTTTACTGCATAGCGTATGTCCAATCTTGTATTGACTAAATACATGAGCAAACCCACCAATTGTCAATAAACAGTGGCATCCACTACCTCTGCTGATGTAGCATCCTCTTTCTTCCAATTTCTTGGAAGAGGAGTGTCGATAGGCTTGCAGCCCTGTGTGTGAAACTTCTCCAGTATCTCCCGAGCATACTTGCCTCGAGACACAAATGGTTCACCTTCCCACTACCATATTTCCTATCCAAGGAAATAATGAAGGAGGCCCAAATCCTTCATCTCGAACTCCTTTACAAGATCTTCCTTGCATGAGTGTATCAAATTCTCATCACCTGTTAGTATTAAATCATCAACATAAAGTACAATGATTAACAGCTTACCCTCAACCAAAATTTGGTACAGGTTTGCATTCACCTCACTCTTGGCGAAGCCAAGTCCAGTGAAATAGCTGTCGACTCGAGTGTACCAACGAAGTGGTGCATATTTTAGCCCATACAACACTCTTTTGAGTCTGCACACATGCGACTTGCTACTGAAGATCTCAAATCCTTCATGCTGCTCAATGTACACCTCTTCCTCAATGATCCCATTAAGGAACATAATATTCACATCCATCTAAAGAATGTGCCAACCATCTGCACTAATAGATCAAGGATGGTCCGTATGGAAGAATACCGTGTGACAGGTGCAAAGGTTTCTTCATAGTCAATCCCCTCGATCTGTGAGAAGCCCCGGGCAACAAATCTTGCCTTATAATTCTCGACACTCCCATAAACAACTTGCTTTACTTTGTAGATCCATCTTTATCCTACAATTGATTTTCTCACCGGCCTTGGAATAATCTCCCAAGCACTGTTTCTGACAATGGAGTCATACTCCTCCACCATGGCATCTACCCATGTGGGCTCTTGCACTGCTTCTTCAAAAGAAGATGGCTCTATCATGATATGCTTGCTCATAAGAGCCATGTATCTAGTAAATCGGTCAAGTGATTGTCTCTGTCTGTGCTCTGATGTAGGGACTCCTACATTCTGTGCCGCATCAAGCTTCAGTATCTTAGCTTCTGTGGTATGCTTTCTGCCTTGTCTAATGCTTGGTTCTACATGACTGGACTCCTCCACTCCATGAATCTCATCTTGTGGCTGATCCACATCTAGAGGCTCATCTTTCAGAACAAGCAGTTCCTTCACTACATGAAATTCTAGCTCCCTCTCAAGCATAGCTCGTGCAACACCCACGATCATTATTTTCTTCCTCTCTGTGACCCCATTCTTCTGTGGGTTATGAGGTGCTATGAGTTCTCTTCGAATTTTCCCACGATGTATTCACCACCATTATCACTCCGTAGAGCTTTCACTTGCTTCTTTGACTCCTTCTCCACCAATGCCTTGAACTCACAAAAATTTGAGAACGTTTCACTCTTCTTCTGCATGAAAAAGATCCAACATCTACGAGAATATTCATCAACAAATATAACATAATACATGTGTTTTTCTGTTGAAACAACTGAGAAAGGTCCACACACGTCTGTGTGAATTCTCTCCAGGATCTCCGAAGCATGGTTCTCCTTCTCATGAAAGGTGGTCTTCACAAACTTACCCATAGTACATCCATTGCATTGATCTCACTGCGCAAGAGTACCCTTGCGAAGTCTAGTAGAAATTTGCTGTAAAATCTTCAAAGCGCCATGGTGAAGATGGCCCAATCTCCTGTGCCATAATTCACCCTCACCACGGCTCACCACTTCTTTTGCTTTGCCCACCATTGCAGTGCAACCATATACCTCCAGCTTGTAGATATTATTAATTTGAACCCCTATCTTCTTGGTTTGACCTATTGTTTTATGTCGAAGGAAGGATTTTCCTTCACTAAAAACAACATCATAACCTTTGTCTTCCAGCATTGCAATTGAGACCAAGTTCTTCTTCAGACCTGGAACATGCATGAAATTCTTCAACAAGAATGGATTACCGAAATCCCTCTCAAAGGTAATGGTCCCAATGCCAATTGCACTCTACCGAACATCATCACCCATCTCTATATGCATCTGTAGGTCCTTCTCCTCCAAGTCACTAAACAACTCTTTCTGTCCCGTCATATGGAAAGACGCACCACTATCAAGATACCACACCGATCCCATGCAGCTTGAAACCAAGCAAGTGATCAAGGAGAAATCAAGCTCAAATTGCAAGGCTAAGGCCTCTCCAGTTGTAGATCCAACAACATTCTTTTTCATCTTCTTCTTTGGACAGTTAGTGGCGAAATTTCCATGTTCGTGACAGTGAAAAAACTTCACTTTGGACAAATCCTGCTTCTTGCCTTTAGCATCGGATTTCGAAGGATGTTTCTTCCCCTTCCCTTTCCTTGCTTTGGAAGCCAAAGCGAAATTATTTTCATCTTCATTCTTCGATGAAGATCCATCCCTGGTACCCCACCTTATCTCCTCATGCACAAGATCCGACCAAAGTCGCTCCCATCCCGGTAGTTTCTCTGTCCATTGACAGAGTCTTCGTAGCTATGCCAGCTCTTAGGAAGCCCAAGGAGAGCCAAGATCACCAATTCTTCTTCATCAACAGTAACCCCCACACTTCCCAGTTCATCCTTACAGTGGATAAACTTCATGAGGTATTTTGGAATACTTTTGCCCTTCTCCATTTTTATTCTTTTGAGATTGTCTTTAAGTGCCAACTTCCTCTGGTCACTTCTTCTTTGGAACAAGTCTGTCAAAGCCTTCCACATTAAGAATGGAGTGGCTTTCCTGTGAAGGCTAGACACGATATGGTCCTTCGCACCTTCCAACAGAATTCTCCTCATCTTTGCTGTCTTCTTTTGCCATGTGTCAAGTAATGCAGCATCACTAGATCTCAGCTTAGGAACATCGCTATCGATGAACTCCTTCAGTACATTATCCTCCAGCACCACCTCCATCTTTTCCTTCCAAGCTATGTAATTCGAGCTCCCATAAAGGGCATACTCCAATCACAACCCATTGAAAGACATTTCAATGTATACTCAACTTCTGCACCAAGAATCTTCTGTAGCAAACTTGAATTGTCCACCAGCACAAACTCACTTCACAATTGCAATCTTCAATCAGAAATGCTCTGATACCATGTACAAATTATATGCACTAAGAATTCATATGTCCTTGATTCGCCTGATCTCACACTATTTAACTTTATGCAAAATACTGAATCAATTCCACTTGTTAATATTTTGCGGAAAAATTAATTGCACACACATGTGAAGCATAAACAAAAATAATCAATTCCATATAACACAGTTTTTAACCGGGAAACCCTGAAGCTGAAAACCCCAAATATATATTATGTATCATCGAATTATATGACAATCCTCATACAAATATTATCAAGCTCTCAGTACAGTACAAGCGTCATACACTAATCAGGACCAATCTTGCAAATCCATGCACCGATCTCTGCCTCTTGCTAGCCTGCCTCCACTGCACAATCCCTGCTGAAGAATAGCTCTGAATGAATTCGAATTACTCTTGCCTTGACTGTGCAATCCTCATTGGCAACTCCAATGTGTGTGTGATACAATCAATGCATCACTATAGTCACAATAGATAGTCTATCGTGCCCTTTCACCTATCTCTCCACTGGGTCTCCAATGAAATTGCTATGCACTGTAGTTAACTGCTGTATTGTTCAGTTGATTAATGAGTTATTATTTGTGAATTAATTAACTAATTAATTCACTCCACTCTCACTATTGTATCATTCAGTTAGACTAGATACAAGTAGCTCAACTGAGTCTAACTGAGTTAAACTAAATACAACTCCATAACTACTTCTTCCAACTGTGTCATAACTCTGCCACTTGAGTTCTAACTGAGTCCTCCAAGCATTAGCTCATGTAAACCCTTTGGAATTGCATCATTCCCTCACTCCACTGATGTGCCACATCTGCGCACTGAAGCAACGTGCTCCAAGAGAATAAGTAGTTCTTTAATGTATGATTATTATTAAGAGCTAATAATAATTGACATGCATCTATTTTTAGATCGACGATCTATAAATAGACTTCGCCGAATATTATAAAAATAGAATTTCATATATTTTTCCAACTTGACCAACCATCCACAAATAGCATCCTACAACTTCTGAAATATGATCATCATGTCTAAAAATAGACTTGCACCAAAAATATCCTGCGGGCCCACTTAGAGAAGTCGACTCTTTTCACTAAGCTCATCATCTTGTTGAATCTCAATAGGTTTCACTTTTATAGTATTTATGACCATTATCCGCATTTGAGTGGTATTATCCAAGCTCTGTTTTCCTCCTAGAGTATTTCTCATTTACACTTAGAGTTGTAGTTGAGTTTCTATTGATTCTTTAACAGGCTTTAACAAAAAATGATTCTTTATGTCCCTTTCCTTTATACCAAATTCCACTTTTAGGGTCTTCCATGCTTCCTAGGAAGGTGTGGGTTTCTCTACCCTGCACAAGAAATTCTCATGCAATGCATATTTTATAATATATAATACTAAGTCATCACATACTTCATCATATGGGTTATTATACCAATACTTAATCAAATATTTACATCAAACAAATCTTTTCATTTTTACAATTCCCAAAAATTAAACATTTTATGTGTGTTACAAGAATCCTAATCCATTAATCCTCAATTTTTCCTACTTCATTTACTTGTCTTTTAGATGCTTCGAATGTGGAGAGAACCTCTATAAGACCTTGGAAATAGTTTGGCTCTTACTTTCTATTTATTTTCTCGATTTTTTTCAGTATTTCTTCGTGACCCATGACTGTTGTATTTATTTTGTCTTTTATCTTCTTTCCTTATTGTGTTAGCCTTCTAGAAATAAAGGTCACATACAATTGATTATATTTAAAACTAAACATTTAAACTTTAACGGTGGCTACCAACAAATACTAGCAACTTTGCTAAGCTCTTATACAAAAATTCTTGTGGAGACTCATGACTACAACTTAACATGGAGACTAATTCTTTGGTCAGTGGAGGTGGATCTTTCCTCTTGTTATGGTAGCGGCTTTGTAGGCTACTCAACCTAATTTTTTACTAGTTGGGTTTACAAACTCTCAACGAGCTCTAGCTTCTACTTATGGATCAAAAGATAAAAACTTATACTTGCGAGATACTCACAATAGGCAATGAAGCTAGGAATATTAAATTTAAGGCCTTCATGAGTGATGTCATGGGACATTTTTCTATATTTTCTAGGGAATTGACAACATTTTGTGAAAAAATTCACATTCAAATGAGAAATTAAACTCTTAAAGACAGAACATTTCTGATTACTTTCTTTGGTAACATTCAAAAACTTGTGCTTTTTGGAGAAAACCTTCTCGCATATTTTAATGGATTGTGTTTCTTGGGTTGGTACAATGTTGTCCTTCTTTCAAATCATGCATTTGGTTTGTGCATGTATCTAATATCTTTCCACTTTCACATGGAAGAGTATTAACATGCCTGTTTATGTTCTCATGCTACATATAGAAGAGCTTTGCATGTCGTCCAAATGAACTGCCTTTATTATAGGTGGTGTATATGTCTTGATATGGAATATATATATTCTTTAATTTTTGTTGTCCAAAGATCGAGGTTTGACAATCATCACACTGATAATGCAGTTTTTTTAAGAATTGAAAGTCTTATAACTTCAATTGTACCATTTTTTTCTGGTAGTAAGAGATGAGAAGGTCTAATTCAGTCCATTTAGTCACCTTTCTACTCATCCATTAAATATTACTTATAGTTGTTTTTGCTAAGCAGATTATATTTCCTTTTGAGGATATTTTAAATAAGGGGGTCATGATTTCAATCTCATTTACCCCCTCACTAAAGTATATGCTAATATGTATAGGAAAATACCTTCCATATTGTGGTGAATATGTCGATTATTATTAGACAAGAACCGAAGATCCACTGTATTAGTATGACCAAAGTTGGAAAGTTTCTTCTCCATCAGTGAATTCCCATATCTCGAATGAGAATGGATATGATCCAAATGAGAATGTGTGTATCCTTAATGAAAATTTTTGTGCTCCGAATGAGAATACTTGTGTCTCGAATAAGAATGCATATGCTCCAGATGATAATGTTCGCATCCATAATGAGAATGGATATGTAAATGGTTATTTTAAAAAAGTTGATGATTTTCACTGGTGTTGACAACATGGTAAGACATATAGGCATATTTTGTTTTGTCACTCTTTAGAGCACCATATTTTTTCCCTAAATCATTCTAATACTACGTAATTAACCTCACATTCACATTCTGAATGAGCCTAATGCTACTATTTTTAATGTGAATGCCACCACTCTTTATCATATTATAATATCTAATTTTTTTTGTGTCTCCTAGTGTCATATTTGATATTGGAATTCATGTGATCTAGCTCACCTTTTCTTTCATTTGAGTTTTGTGGTGTTGCATGAAGTACATGATATTTTGTAGTAACCCTCTCCTCCTTTTTCGATAAGAAATATGGTGTGAATTTCCATTAATATTCGCTTGAAGGAATAGTGGTGGACTCAAGGGTGCAATTATATAATGATCAACCAATTCCTATTTCATATAAAAACATCCAGCTGAATTAGGTTTTCTCGACTAGGCTTCCCAATTAAAAGGGATTCTTCCTAGAGTTGGATATCTATAGTAAATGCAAGAGGAATACCATTTCCGGGGCTCTGATCGGAATACCACATCTAAATTTCTGTAGTAAATACCAGAGGAACAACCTATCTGGAGCTCTGTAGTAAATGCAATAGGAATACTTCCTCCCATTTTTCTGTGCAAACAAGACAAATTAGGTTTTCGTGCTTTACATTTGAAGCAATACATAGAGAATGGAATATCTGAGAACATTCCATAGTGAATATTGCAGGGTGTGAAAAAAAATAGATCATGATCAGAAATTTATGTGAACACAATAATATAAGTTTAACATGGATTAATAAAATTTAACCTCTCTCAATGTCATAAAATCAACTAAGGCTGAATATTTTGGGGATTGTGTAAATTCAAAATACCAAACACAATTTCACTTTAGGACCATCATTGTGAAAGGAAAAATAAAATAATGATAAAAAATCAATGTGAACGTAACAATCCTAGTTTAACATGGATCAATAAAATTTAACCTTTATGTGTAGGTCATAAAACCCATAGAGGTTAAATATTGGTCTGTGTAAATTGAAAAAATGAAGTGATAAATTGCAATTGAAAGAAATCCACTACTTAGAAATTATCCCATCGGTTTGGTGTGGCTTGGTGAAACATGCTCATAATGTTTAAGAGTGCATCAAAATTTTCTACATAGGCTTTAGGTACACTAGGTTGATTTGGGAATAAATTTGTGACAAATAGCGACTAGGATTTTGAGCTTAGATTCTTCAATTAGGCACGATAAATGTTGGATACTGCTACCAAAACAACATCCCCATCTACCAAAATAGCCGCTCATCAGTCCCTCCCTAAACATCATTAAAGCTATAGGATAGGTTTTCTAAAACCTACATTGATTTTCCACCACAGAGTTCCACTGATAAGAAATTCCCTCTGAGGCCTCTTTGAAAGCTATTGAAGTGAATACTATAAGACGATAGTTTTTAAAGATCATGTCACTCATAATGCAATAATCACTGCCATATTTGGGGATGGAAGACACTGGGTACTAGTACTTAATGAAAACTATTTTGCTCAGGATAAGAATACTTGTGTCTTGAATAAGAATTCATATGCTCCAAATGAGAATGTCCGGGTCCATAATGAGAATGAGTATGTAAATGGTTATTTTCAAAACGTTGATGATTTTCACTAGTGCTGCCAACATGGTGAGACATATAGGAATAAACATCGACCTGTAACAGTCCAATTATTGTGATTGTTTTAAATTCATTATTCATCAAAAGTTGACATATCTTATAACAATATTCATATTAA
This sequence comes from Pinus albicaulis, assembly GCA_034641835.2. NCBI lineage: Eukaryota > Viridiplantae > Streptophyta > Pinopsida > Pinales > Pinaceae > Pinus > Pinus albicaulis. The sequence goes on along the minus strand of CM076579.1, from coordinate 991,140,302 downwards.
TTACATTTTTATTAATGCATTTGAATGTGCGGTTTGGATTAATTTGTTATATCATATCATAATTGTTGTGGTTTTTTAAAATTCATTATTCATCAAAAGTCAACACATATATATCTTATAACAATATTCACATGAATTAATTTTTTATTAGTGCATTTGAGAATGAAAATGGAGAACGCAATAGCGACAATGGAGAACACAATAGAATAAATTAAAACATATTATCTATATATATATATATATATATATATAAAGACAATATTTAGCATACAAAATTGGACATATATTTATATCCCTTTGTCTTTCAATTGGGACACTATGTCCTTACATTAAACAAAATGTCTGATTTCACAGACATATTTCAAAAAATAAAACGCTTTGCTTTGTTATCCAAACATAGTGATCATTATTCTTCACTTGAATTGTTGTCACTGCTAGAGCTACTTCCATGACTTGGGTTATTTTCAGGAATGTTGTGTTCACGACGTTGATTGTTTTCTTCTTCTTCACGTTCCATATACAAACATAAAAATAAACTGAAATGTGTCTATATAAATTGGTGAGAATAATGAAAATTGCAATATTAAATAATATACATAAATGTAAATAGAAAAGAAAAATGACGTACCATAGCAACAATTGACTCCTAAACAATACACATTCTTTCAAAACCATGTACCATGCCATCTTTCAAAATTTTATCTATTGGCACAGTTCCATACTTTGTTTCCTACAAGTTTTATACCCCATAACTAATCATATATTTAATATAAAGATTTTTTTGTTCTATTAATTATAGATGGAGCTAAGTAAAACAAGATCGATAGATGCTTACAAATTCCACAATTAAATTCTGATATGCCAACATATACTCACAACCAATATTTAACCCAATTTCAATCAATTCATATGATGTTTCTTCTTTGTATGTTAGCACCTATTTGAAGACATTCAATGATTATTTTTGTAAAACAACTTAAAAAATACAAAATTGAAATATATTTAAGTTGTTATAAGGAAGTAACAATTACTCACAAACTTAGATATCAACACTTTTCTTCCTTGTCCTCCCGTTTTATGTGCTGAATGGGTTCCATTTTCTTTTCTTTTCTGCAAGAAAATTCTTGAAAATTAATATTTAATGCTAAATTGTTTATTTATTATACGTAATGATAGAAAAATTCAATGATTACATATTACATTTGAAGCACGTTGTTGTTGAAATGGCTCCTCTCGTGATGCAATTTTGTCCATTTCTTTGACCATCTCCTTGTACACATTTTTGGACATTCCTACTAGCATATTTTTGATATAAGCTCATTCATCTTTTGAGATTTCATAATCTTCCTAAAAATGTAACATAACAATAAAATATTTAATTTTTATATTGATATATGAAAAGTAAATATAACAAAAGTGATATTTATAAACAATTCTAGACAAACATTTAAAGGAATATTACTTTTTCATTCCTTATTTTTTGTTTTTGTACATTTTTGCTATTAAAATTCTAACATGTCTCATTGAACAATTCTCTCGAAACTCTTCCTGTAGTTTAGATAAAATTTGTTTCTTGAAATCATTGGATTGATTTTTGTATTGTAAGTGGAAAGAAAATCTATACATTTGTTCCACTAGACCCCTAAAACTTTTGTAAAAAATTTTCCCCCTTTAATTAACTTCTAGCACCATTCTAGATGAGCTAAGGAGAAATTCATTTTCATTTTCATGTTCTATTTTTTTTTTCTTAGAACAACATTCCTTTTCTTATTTGTTGGTCCATGTAGAACATTAAATAGATGTGAATTAGTAGGTTGTTTGACACATGTTATCTAATAATTTTAAGTATATTATTAATGATAGTTAAAAAAAGAAACTCATATTGGATCGATAGTATTTTTTCATTCACTTGATTCATCCTTTTGCAATTTTTCCATTAAAATTTTATGCTCTTCTGGTCCTAGATTAGAAATAATCATATCGATATTCGTCATTTTGTGGCTCTATGAAATAACTTTTTTTCTTTTCTTGATGTGTTAACAGTATTTTTGTTACTTGATCTCTTGTCAGTCATTTCTTCATCAATCTGAAACCTGTACCATATCATTCATTAATATATTTATAAATAAATTTTCAACTTTCCAGGTGGAAAATAAATCTCAAGGCATCGGTGCACCTTTCATGAGGTACACACCGCAACCGGTGCATGGGGATATTAAAAACACATCGCAAAATAGTATAATAGACTGTACGGTGCATTGGGTATTATAAACGGTATTATAAATGCACCGCAAAAATAGTGTAATAGACAGTACGGTGCGTGGGGTACTATAAACACACCGCAAAAATGATGTGATACACTATACGATGTTATCCTGGTTAAATGGAGCACCGGTGCCCTATTTCAGATATGGCGCACGTATTTAGAAAAAAAAATCAAATTTTTACTACAGAGTACTTGCGCGGTGCGGTGTATAATAAAACACACTAGTGCGGTAGCGTACGTAGGGCGCACTGATAAATAAAAATCCATTTTCCCCAAAAATTCACGCAATGGCCAAATGAATTGGGATCTGACTATGAAAGTCATCCCATGGGTTAGACGTCAATCTAAAATGAAAAAAACCTAATTCTAAAATCACAAAAACAGGGAGAAGAAAGGGAAAAAATGAAAAAAATGAAGGGTTTAGAGTAAAAATGAATAAAACTGCAGAAAAAAAATAAAAAAACTGTAGAGAAAAAAAGTAAAAAAATAATCAAATTTAATCACGAGATGGTTTGAAATTCTATGATACAGGGTTTGAATCACTATAGGTTTGGTTTTTAATTGCCTTAATACTTCTTTTCAAACGTATTTCACTACTCCACAGTGCCCTCGTGCTCTCTTGCTCCAGGTCTGTCTCCTACAAATATCTGGCTGAAAATTTTAGCAAAATTAGTGAAATAATGAAAAGTGCTTTTTATTTAAAGAATTATTTTATGAAATTAGATTTTTGAAAATATTTTTCCACCCATTTTTCAAATTACCACCTTTTTTCACTTAAAGAAAATAGAGTTGCATTTTTTTAATTTGTGTTTATTCGTTACCGATGCGGAAGAGTTGTGAAGCACTAGTGCGTCTTCGTAATACGACACATCGGTGCGTGTTATGATGGTAAGCACACCGGACTGTATAAAGTTCATTTTTCTTTTAATGTAAGATCATAGTAAAATAATGATAATTCTAAAGTACATGAATTTATTTTCATTATTTTCTAAACTTTATTATGTTACAAAAATTCATATTATTCTAGATTTGTTCTTTTTACAATTATTTGCAAGTTTACCAATTTAAATATTTTAATAAAATCATTTCACATCAACACAATTAAAATTTTCACATTAATAGAATTAAAATTTTACAAATATTTTACATACAATTACAATTAAAATTACATTTACAATTAGAACTAGAATAACAATTACAATTTTACATTAGTTTCGCATACATGAATTAGGATTAGAATTACAATTACAATTTTTATTTTACATACAATTACATTTACAATGTTACATAGAATTACATTTACAATTACAATTACAATTTTACAAATATTTTACATACAATTCAATTAAAATTACAATTATAAATACAATTACAATTTTAGAATTTTACATACAATTACATTTACAATTTTTCATAGAATTACATTTACAATTACAATTAAAATTTAAAAATATTTTACATACAATTCAATTAAAATTACAATTAAAATTACAACTACAATTTTAGAATTTTACATACAATTAGAACTAGAATTACAATTTTACAATTTTTCATATAATTACAACCATTTCACAATAAATTAAATATTACAATTACAATAAAAAATTTACATTAATAAAAATTTTACATACAATTGCAGTTAAAATTACAATTAGTACAAATACAAATAAATTTTACAATTTTACATACAGTTAAAATATAAATTTCAATTACAATCACCACATAATATTTAATAAATATCATATTCATTTAATATTAAACTAATTAATAAACATCATCAAGATCCTAATAACCATCGTACAAACATCATATTCGACTAAAAACACATTCAAACATCAAATTAACATCATATATTAACATCATCACAACACAAACATCAAATATACATCGCATGTCAAATAACTCATGCTATCACATGTACACATCTATCTCCAAGCTAAATATTAAATGAAAATATCTAACATGACCTAAATGTCAATTAAATACAATTGCAACATAAACATAAAATACATGGGCCATATATATATATATATATATATATATATATATATATATATATATATATATATATATATATATATATATATATATATATATATAATGTTAAAAACATACAATTGTAACATAAATACATGCATCTAAGTCAGTATAACAAATACTGGCATTAAGAAAGGTGGAGTAGGGCTTCTCAAGAAAGGTGCAACTCTCACTGCCACATTCTACCTGCTTGACTTCATGATCACTAGTATTGATGGATGCATCAGTTGGTGGCACTAGTACAACATCAATATAAGCAGTAGTAGTGGAGGCCTGCTTAGTTAATAGTGTAGCCTTCACGGTCAATGGTCTAGCCTGCTCATGATCATGACTAGTACTAACGGATGCTGCAGGATGCTGATTGGACGTGGCCGATGGTCCAGCCTCATCTCCATGATGACTGCTAGATGCTGCTAGTGGATTAGCCTCATGCTCATCAGGTGCGGCGTGAGGTGAATGATCATGAGATGCATGTGAGTCGCTGCTTGTGGACGGTCCATCACGTGCGGCGGCTCAACTAGTACACCTATAGCTATGGACAGTCCTCCTCAGTCACGTAACAGCTGTCATAGCTCCTATGACATGCCGCATCAGGTCGTACATGCCACGCAGCATGCCTCTCCACATCCAGAATAGCCTATCATCGGCCTGTATGTCTCTGTAATGGGCGGCCCTGATGCCCACATTAACAATCAATGCACAGAGTTGGTTACCCAACTCCATCCTATATCTAGTCTCAAGTCAACCGCGCCTAGAAAAAGACACTATTGGTGCACCATGAGCAGGAGCATGTCTCTCTGTTGCACCGACCTCATCTTGATCATGATCATCCTTGGCATCGGCCATGTCCTGGTCGTCATCAGGATCCCTACCTAGATCATGTGGTGGATTTGGCATCTCCTTGCCACCAAAAGAGCCAATGTCAGCAAAATGTATACAAGTACACAACAATAATTAGACAATTTCATTAAAAAATTTAATAAAAACAAGTTAAAGAACATGTTAGAATAAATATAAATAAAATAGTAATATTACCTCTATCATCTTGCGGCTCATCATCTGTGAAGAGGCTTTTTGGACACCCTCGCCAATCTAATCCAGCATAAGGACATGGGACCATAATGAAGGGATGCAACCCATCAACACTGGATAGTAACTCCAGTGCATCATGCATTATCCTAGTTGAAAACATAGTCTATCCCCTCTTGGGAATCATCCACCCCCACATGTGCATCCGAGCCTCAAACATCGGCCTACAAGGCTGTTGAACAAAACTAGGTCTCATCTCTGGAAACCTCTCAAAAAATAAACAAAATAGCTATGAAGTAAAAGGGAAGTTGACCCTCCCTTGTGTATGAGCACGACATCTATCTAAGGCTGTACAAAACTGACACAAAAAAATGGCAAACCACCTAACAAGTCATGGTTGTTGTACTAAAGAATCAACATAATATAAAAGCGAGCAACTAATGCATTGCCAGTCATTGGTGTTGTGCAAAATGGTCGAAATGATAAGTGAGAGGCATTGGATGTCGTGTCTACCAAATGAACCTGTATGTAACTGACCTCTAGGTACCTGAAACTCTGAAGGAGACAATACATGTGCTCCAATGTATCTCTTGGAGTAAACTAACTGACTCCCCGCTACACAACCAGCTGGCACGTCTGGGAATGATGGAAAATCCACCCCTCTCCTCGATATTCCTGTAATAAAATAAATATCCTCCTCAGTGGGTGTGTACCACTAGTTAGGACCAACCTGGAAATCCTATCAATGGGCATTAACCTATGGATACGATATCTGAAAAACACACTATGGGCCTATAGGGAAGTAGCCTCCTCATATAACTTGAGGAGGCCTGCTTGCCTAAGGATCCCGTGAGTATCTGTTGTAATAGGTCGAGGGTATGCATCTCTCTCCCTCTCTTGGGCCTCCCATTGGTGAATCATGTCATACTATTCAGCCTATTGTCATTGTTGTTCCTCCTCTTCTCTCTGAATCATTGACATATTAAATTTTTTTTTTTATTAAAACATACACGTATTTAGGAATATAGATATATATATTTTTTTGAAAAAAAAAAAAAACAGATTAGTCATTCTGCCACAAAATCAGTCACGCACTGGTGGTGGTGCAGCTTAATTTTGTAGCCCCTAGTTCTTGGTGCCGCTAATGAAATATAATGCACTGGCCTTGGTGCATCTATCTATTTTTCAAGCACCACCGACTTATATCTAAGTATAGAATAGCGGTGCGCTGACTGAAATATATGCCCCAGAGCATATAGTCATGTCAGTGCACCGACTTCATGACAATTACATAGTCGACCGTGCGGTCTTTTACCCTGCTGCGTCGTTAACCCTCTCAAAATGCAGAATGCGGTGCACTGACATATACCAGAGTGGATAATTCCGTCAACGCCTCGCACTGGGATTCCCTTGGTCAACGGTGCGCCTACCTAAATGAGTGCACTGCATTTTATTTTTTTTAATTTAAAATTATGTGGGGTGCCTTTTATGCAACACCTAGAAATGAAAGATATTCATTAGTACCATGACAAATACGTCATATAATTTATTTAATAGCACCGTTTATCTCGTAGAGCGAACGGCTTAGGCGCACCGTGCGACAACTATATATATATATTGTAATAGTTATTTTAAATGTTATTTCAAATTCTAATCCACTAAAAGGCTTAACTATGGAAAAATTAGAAAAATACTTGTACATTTCAACGTTGAGGAGGCATATTGGTGTAAAATTTGCAAAATAAAATTTGTCCACCGTTTTTCAAAATGCAAGCTGGATGTTGGTGGCTAATGCAGAGCAGCAGTGCATGCAATGGGTACAATGAGAGCACCAATGTTAGGGCGACTTAGAGAATGGGAAATGGCACCGGTGCTTGAGAGCTCTAGAGCACTGAGGAAAGTGAAAAATGTGGTTTTTTGGCCGTAATTTCTTTTTATTTAACCCTGTTCTAGTGCGTGAGGTTTTATAGGCACACTGGTACGCTTGCTTACAGCCGCACTGGGCGGTGCCAGATTTGGCGCGTTGTTTATAATGCAAAGGGGTAGTTCCCTAACACCACACCGGGATGTTTCAATTTTAGCGCATTGTTTTGATGGTGCACCAAGGCGGAATATTCGTAAAGAACCAGTGTATAATAGCCGTAAAGCATCAGTTTTTTGGCCTTATTTTTTGTTTATTTAATGCTATTCCAGTGCGTACATTTTATAGGCGCATCGGTGCTCTTGGATAAGAACACACTGGCACGTTTATGTTTTGGCGCAGTGTTTTATGATGGACTAGCACGGAAGAGTAGTGAAGCATCGGTGCATTACCGTAATTGGATGCCCCGGGCGTGTGTGTATGTCGCACACTCTGTCCCATGTGCCAATGTTCTGTGCACATTGGTGCACTCTATGGTAGAGTGCACATCGGTAATTGAGAGCTCAGGAGCACTGAAAAAATGAAAAATCCGGGTTTTTTTCCGTAATTTATTTTATTTTATTTTATTTTAACCCTTTACCAGTGTGCATGGTTTATAGGCACATCAGTTCTATTTGTTACAAACGCACCAGTCAGCTTGTGTTTTGGCGCGTTGTTTTATGATGCACCGGTGTGATTTCTTTCTACCGCACTAGGCGGTTTCAGTTTTGGCACGGTGTTATATAATGCACTGGTGTGGAAGATTTGTGACGCACCAGGTGGGTGTGTATGGAGTGGATGGTGTCCAGTGTGCCAATTTTTTTTGTGCTGACCAGTGCTTTCGGTATTCTAGAGCACTGGGGTGACATTTTAGGATAAGCACACTGAGTGGAAAAAATCCTCAAAACCCTCTGCCCACTAACCTTCTCTAGTAACCTTCGCTAGAAATGGATGTATGGGGTATTTTTCTGTGGGGTTCCTCAAAAACATTCGCTACATCGTATTTTCCTTGTAGTGATTTGAAAGGAAAAATAAAATAATGATAAAAAATTGATGTGAACGTAACAATATTAATTTAACATGGATCAGTAAAATTCAACCTTTATTTGTAGGTCATAAAACTCACCGCGGTTAAAGATTGGTATGTGTAAGTTGAAAAAATGAAGTGATAAATTACACTTGAAAGAAATCCACCACTAAGAAATTATCCCAACGGTTTCCTGTGGCTTGGTGAAACATGCTCATAATTTTTAAGAGTGCATAAGAATTTTCTACATAGGCTCTCAGTACACTAGGTTCATTTGGGAATAAATTCGCGAGAACTAGCGACTAGGATTTTGAGCTTAGATTCTTCAATTGAACACAATAAATGTTGGATCCTGCTACCAAAAAAACTTCCCCATCTACCAAAATAGTCACTCATCAATCCCTCCCTATACATCATTAAACGCATGGATAGGTTTTGTAAAACTTACATTGATTTTCCACCACATAGTTCAACTGATAGGAAATTCCCTCTGAGGCCTCTTTGAAATCTATTGAGGTGAATACTATAAGACGACAGTTTTTAAACATCATGTCACTCACAATGGGTCAATCACTACCATATTTGAGGATGGAAGACACTGGGTACTAGTACTTCATAAAATTAGCTTCGGTGAAGTATCTAGTCAAAACTTTGGTAGCTTTGACATAGTCCTCAATGAATATGGTGATGATTCTAGAGGGATTGGCTTCCAGAAATACCTGAATCTCCTTCAATGTATTCACAAGTGGCATCTCTAACATAGCCATATTCCAAATAAAGAAAATATTAAAATATTGAATTAGTTAAATTTAAACAGGGTTGAAAATTCAATAATAAGTTTTAATCTATAAATGTATTTAATGCTTGACATGAATGCTTCAAATCTCTTGAATGAAACAAACATTGAAATGAGTCAGACTCATTTAAATGTACATACAACGATTAAGTTTCACCGATTAACATCAATATTATTGATCATTTGGGTAAATTCAACCATCCTAAATAATGTGGACCTGAAGGTATGGTGCATTGATTTAAAATGAAAAATAACACCCTACCAGCCCAAATAACACTGAATCTGGAAAATTATTCATGAACTTCTTTAATTTAAAAAATTAAAACAAATTACAATAACTATTCCAGGGATTTGGGATTTTAACTTACAAAAGTTGTGAAATTTTAGCAATTTATTTCCAAGGAATGAGAGAGCCAAAAATCATTCTCATAATTGTTGAGTTTTAACTTCAACTGCAGCAACGCAAAGAAGGAAAAACGCTACAGGAATTTGTCTTTTGCACGCAACTGAAAATGAAAATTTGCATTTAATTAAACCTACAAGTTTTAGTTAAAGGCTCCGCAACAGCCATTTCGCATTGAATAAATTGTGGTTCCAAACCACGCAACATCAGAGTCTTGAAAGAACAATCCTCTCGAGCCTTAAAGCCCTCACCAAACACCGGAGGAGTTTACCGCCATTTTTTTGTTTGTTTGAAAAGGCCACGTGGAGCATTAATATTGGATCGCATGAATTTGAAGGGAATCTGAAAACTTGAAAACCAGACCCGAAAGTTCATAAAATAAATTGCATATGATTTTTTGCATAACACTTTGGGCATACGTCAGCATCTAGATTTGTTATGCGATAATTTCATAAATTCTGATTCATTGCTTTTTGATGTCTGAGTTCAATAGTCAATGAAGCTTTGATTTAAGTTTCTTTTTATATTAAGGTTTGACAAAAAACTTTAATGTATCACACTATTTTGTTTTATCTGAGGGGCCACGATGAAAGTTTTTTTTTGGGCATATATATTCAAACGACCAATATATATATTACAAAATTTTTAATAAAAAGTTTATAATATGTATTTTAAAATAGTTTGGTTTATTTATTTTTTTTGTTGTTTTTTAATTTTATGCTACGGGATATAAAATAACTCGTAGGCCATTGTATTAAAAAAGTGAGAGTGAGTTGAAAAGTTTTTTATGCACAGCAGTGCGAAAGTGAAAAACACAACAAAGTGTTTTAGAGACAGAGTGTGTTTGTTTTGCACAAACAGTGAGTTAGTTTTATGCACTGCGTTTTGTAGCAATCATAATTTTGTAATCCCTTTCAGTGAGGAAGAAGTGTAATAGTTTTTTTTGAGTTATTGAATGAAATAGAAGTTTGTTTTCAAAGTATTAAAACTCTGTCTCCTGTCAAAGAAATCTTTAATTTTCTCTGTGCTAGAGGAAGGGAATTTTATTCTTCATTCATTATTTTGGAATTTTCAAATCTTGCAACATGGTATCGAAGCTAGTCCAGGCTCTTTGAAGATTAAAGAAGCTGAAGGAAAGGAGTTCTTTGTTGCAGAAACTTCCCTAGTAGTGTGAAGACTCAGACAAAAATAATTCAAGGTATTTCTCTATACAGTTTATTGTGTTACTGTTGTAAAACAGTTAGTTATTTTAAATAAACAGTCAAGTGTTTTTGAATCATAGTTAAGAGTGCAGAATGGCTGGAACCAACACTGGTATGGGTATGGGAAATATCCACCTCCCACTATTTAATGGGAAAAATTATGACTACTGGTCAATAAATATGAGAGCTTTATTTGTCTCCCAAGACTTATGGGAATTTTTTGAGGATGGCTTTGAAGAGCCAGCAAATGAAGAAGAGTTTGAAGATTTAAATCAGGTAGAGAAGTAGTTGCTGAAGAGAAATAGGAAGAAAGACTCCAAATCTCTCTTCTTATTGTATCAAGAAGTGCATGAGAGTGTGTTTCCAAAGATAACAATAGCTAAGAGATCCATAGAAGCATGGGAAACTCTCAAGACAACCTATGAAGGCATGGAAAAAGTGAAGACAACAAAACTTCAGTCGCTGAGGAGAGACTTGGAGACTCTTTGTATGAAGGAGTCAGATAACATTGACTCATTCTTCACTCATGTTATTGGAATGGTCACACAAATAAGATCTCATGGAGAGACTCTTGAAGATAAGAGGATTGTGGAAAAACTTTTGAGGAGTCTACCCTCAAGATTTGATGTGATTGTGACAACCATAGAGGAGACTAACGATCTCTCAAAGTTTACAGGGGATGAGCTACATGCATCACTGATGACTCATGAGCAGAGATTGGGTAGGAGTGAAAACTCATCTCAGGAGCATGCCTTTAAGACCCAGATGTCTTTGGAAAGAGGAAGAGGGCAAGGCAGAGGAAACAAGAGAGGCAGAGGCAGAAGCCAAAACAAAGGTGGAAGGTACAGTCCAGCAAATGCTCAAGGAAGGGGTAGCAATCCAAATCAGCATCAAGGCCAAGGTAGCAGCTAGCAGAGTTGTCAGTAGAATTCTCAAGGACAAAGTTATGATAAGTCCAATGTCCAATGTCATTATTGTAAGAAATATGGACATTATGCTAATTAATGTAGAAAGAAGCAGCATGATGTGGGAAATAGAACTAGTGCAAATTTCACTAGAGAAAATCTCAGCCAAGATAATTTGTTTTTAGCTTGTAATATGGCTGAAGAAAAGAATGAAGACTTATGGTTTCTAGACTTCGATTGCAGTAACCATATGACATGAAACTTAGCAATGTTTTCTATGCTAGATGAGAGTGTGAAGTCACAAGTCACACTAGGAACTGATAGCAAAGTTTCTATTATGGGAAAAGGAAAGGTAAATGTTTTAACAAGGAAAGGTGCAAAGAAATCCATAGCAGATGTATATTATGTTCCAGGAATGAAGTGTAACCTCTTAAGTATTGGACAACTTGTTCAAAAGGGGTACAATGTATTTTTTGACGATGATGTTTGTACCATCATGGACAAACCACCCAACAAACAATGTATTGCTGAAGTGAAGATGACAAGGAACAGGATGTTCCCTCTTAGAATGAGAGAAGATTTGAAGAATGGTGAAGAGAAAGCAGTAGTGGCACAAGAGGCTATCAAAAGTGAACCAAAAGATGAAAATTGGTTGTGGCACTTGAGATTTTGACATCTCAACTTTGGAGGTCTTAACTTGTTGAACAAAAAATGAATGGTAAGAGGTTTACCATTGATAGAGAAGCCGGAAAACCTTTGTGAAGGTTGTATCTTGGGGAAACAACACAGAGAAAGTTTTCCTTCCGGGAAAAGCATAAGGGAAAAGGCACCCTTAGAGATTGTCCACTGAGATTTGTGTGGACCGATGCAAACTCCATCTCTTGCTAGCAGCCACTACATGTTAACATTCATAGATGATTTTACAAGAAAAACTTGGGTTTCTTTTTTGAAAAACAAAAGTGAAGTGTTTGAAAAAAATTTCAATTTCAAAGCACTTGTGGAAAACTAGAGTGGGCTACAAATCAAAGTCATAAGGGCTGATAGAGGAGGTGAGTATATATCTAAATATTTTCTATGTTTTTGTAGATAAAATGGAATCCATAAGTAGTTTACAACTAGATATACTCCGCAACAAAATGGAGTAGCCGAAAGGAAGAATAGAACCATAATGGACATGGTGAGGAGTATGTTAAAGGCAAAGCATTTGCCTAATGATTATTGGGTTGAAGTTGTACATTGTGTAGCGTACATTTTGAATAGATGCCCTACAAAAGAAGTGATGAACAAAGTGCCGGAAGAGGCATGGAGTGGCACAAAGCAAGGTGTCACACACATGAAGGTTTTTAGATGTGTGGCTTATGCACATATACTGGATCAGCTAAGGTAGAAGTTGGACAGCAAGGGGGAGAAATGTATTTTCATTGGATACAGTGAGGAATCTAAGGCTTACAGGTTATACAACCCATCCACTAAGAAGTTTATTGTGAGCAGAGATGTTCAGTTTATTGAAGAGGAAGCTTGGGATGGAAGCATAGAGAAAGCAGTGAATGTTAAACACTGTTTATCTCATGATAAAAATGATGACGAATTGGCTGAAATACATCCCCAAATAATAGCACCAACACAAGAGTAGCAAGACACACCCTTGAGGAGAAATGAAAGTGCTTCTCCAAGCACACCACAAGGAGGAAATTCAAGTGCTTCCTCAAGCATTTGTACACCTAATGAAAGAGGTAAGAAGTTCAGAAATTTGAATGACATTTATGCACAAGAGGTAGCAAATGAAGGTATCAATTCTTTTTTTTCTTTATATTGTCATGTTAAAGACCTTATCCACTTTGAATAAGCTATTAAGGATAATAAATGGATAGAAGCTATGGATGAGGAGATTAATGCCATAAAGAGGAACAAGACTTGGGATTTGGATGAACTCCCAAAAGGTAAAGATGTCATTGGAGATAAATGGGTCTACAAGACCAAAAGTAATGCTGAAGGCAAAATAGAGAGACACAAGGCCAGACTTGTTGTCAAGGGATATAAGCAAAAGCATGGGATAGATTATGAGGAAAATTTTGCACCGGTTGCTAGAATGGAAACCGTGAGAGCAGTGTTTTCCATAGCAGCACAAAACAAGTGGAAAGTTTAGCAAATGGATGTGAAGTCAACATTCCTAAATGGAGTGTTAATGGAAGAGGCTTACATTTAACAACCTCTCGGCTATGAAAATAAAGGCCAAGAGCACAAAGTGTGCAAGTTGAAGAAATCTCTTTATGGGTTGAAGCAAGCACCAAGAGCGTGGTACAGTAGGATATACTCTTATCTACTCGAAAATGGATTTGAAAAGTGTGAGGGAGAGCCCACCCTTTACATCAAAGAAAAGGATGGTAAAATGTTGATTTTAGTTTTATATGTTGATGATGTTATTTTCACACCTAACGATAATTACCTTATTGAAAGTTTTAAAACAATCATGAAATAAGAATTCAAAATAACTGACATGGGTTTGTTAAAATACTTCTTAGGAATAGAAGTAGAACAAGATGAAAATTGAATTTTTATCTCACAGGAAAAATATGTGAATGAAGTGCTGGAAAGATTTATTATGCAGGAGAGCAAAGCAGCAATCACTCCCACAGTGATGGGATTAAAACTCAGCAGAGAGGACAGCAGAAAGGATTTTGATCCTAGCTTGGACAACAGCATAGTTGGCAGCCTTATGTATTTGACTGCAACTAGGCCGGACATAATGCATGATGTTAGTTTGATTTCCAGATACATGGAGAAGCCAAAGGACACACATTGGCAGGCAGCGAAGAGAATTTTGAGGTATGTTAAAGGAACCAAAAGATATGACATTTTGTATACTGCTTTAGAATGTTCAGAGTTAGTTGGCTACACTGACAGTGATTGGGTTGGAAGTGTAGATGATTGGAAGAGCACTTCCAGTTATGTTTTTCATATGGGTTGAGGAGCCATTTCATGGGCTTCTAAGAAGTAGCCAATTGTGGCATTGTCTACAGCAGAGGCTGAGTATGTGGCAGCTACAGCAGCAGCATGTCAAATGGTTTGGATGAGAAGAATGTTGAGAAGTTTATGCCAAGAACAGGTAAAAGGAATAGTGATTTATTGTGACAATAGCTCAGCTATTGCATTGTCAAAGAATTCTGTGTTTCACAAAAGAACAAAACACATTGATGCCAAGTTTCACTATATCAGGGAGTTAGTGAACAGTGGAGAAATAATTTTAAAACATTGCAGAACTCAGCAGCAATTCGCTGATATTCTGACCAAGCCATTGGGGCAGAAAAGTTTTGAATATTTGAGAAAGTGCATGGGTATGACAGATAATCCAGCAGTTGAATTTAAGGGGGAGTGTTGAATTTTAACTTCAACTGCAGCAACGCAAATAAGGACAAACGCTACAAGAATTTGTCTTTTGCACGCAACTGAAAATTAAAATCTCCATTTAATTAAACCTAGAAGTTTTGGTTAAAGGCTCTGCAACAACCGTTTTACATTGAATAAATTGTGGTTCCAAACCACGCAACATTAGAGTCTTGAAAGAACAATCCTCTCGGGCCTTAAAGCCCTCACCAAACACCGGAGGAGTTTACCGCCAGTTTTTTGTTTGTTTGAAAGGGCCACGTGGAGCATTAATATTGGATCGCATGAATTTGAAGGGAATCTAAAAACTTGAAAACTGGACCCAAACGTTCATAAACTAAATTGCATAAGAGTTTTCGCATAACACTTTGGGCCTATGTCTGCATCCATATTTTTTATGCAATAATTTCATAAATTCCGATTCATTACTTTTTGAAGTCCGAGTTCGATAGCCAATGAAGCTTTGATTTAAGTTTCGTTTTATCTTAAGGTTTGAAAAAAAACTTTAATGTATCACACTATTTTGTTTTATCTAAGGGGCAACGATGAAAGTTTTTTTTTGGGCATATATATTCAAACGACCAATATATATATTATAAAATTTTTAATAAAAGGTTTATAATATGTATTTTAAAATAGTTTGGTTTATTTTTTTTCGTTTTGTTGTTTGTTTTTTATGCACAGCAGTGCAAAAGTGAAAAACACACCAGAGTGTTTTAGAGACAGAGTGTGTTTGTTTTGCAGCTACATTGTTAGTTTATGCACCGATTTTTAGCAACACTTTAGGAATCCTCTCAATGAGGAAAAAGTGTTATAGTTTTTTTTGAGTTATTGAATGAAATAGAAATTTGTTTTCAAAGTATTAAAACTCTGTCTCCTGTCAAAAAAATCTTTAATTTTCTCTATGTTAGAGGAAAGGAGTTTTATTCACCATTCATTATTCTGGAATTTCGAAATCTTCCAACAATAATCATACATAACCAACATTACCCCTCTAGCACCATTCTACAAAAAAATTCCCTAAGTTAAATACCTTAATTGCTTGAAGTCTATGCTAAATTTCCAATAATTCAAATACCCTAATTGCCCTCAAATATTTTATAGACCATATATACATTTAACTAATTTGTAACACTAACTTCTTGGTTATTGTAAGTGAATATTTACACACTTGTCTACAATTCCATAAGAATTGCGGGTCATGACGCACTCGTATTTATTGAAAGGCAAGAAAAATAAAAGAAAATGTCAATGATTTGTTGAGAAATTAAATGAAAATCGATCAGAAGCTTTCAAAGTTGAGAATTATGGATTTAAACCTGGATTTGTAGTAGTAGTCTTGGTAGTAGTAGTCTTGGTGCATCTGTAAGTCGAGTTTCCCACTGAACTACACAATATGCATTGAAAACCGGCGACACAGTCACTGTCCTTTGTACAAATATCATGGACCTGTTGGGGGAAAAAAAACGGATAAACGATTGAGAATACCCTCTTATTTTCCTAATTGATTGTAAGATTATTACAGCCAAAATAGGATATCTGGGTTATGTGATTTGATACCACGCGCTGACAACTCCAATTGGAACAATTTTCTCTTGCGCCACTGATGGGCAAGTGCAAAATTGCAACCATGAACGAGAGGATGCATCATCTGAAAACACGTTGCATATGTACTTATTGAAATCCTAATATCAGTTCTGAGCATGCTTAATCTAGAGCGGAGAGACGACGTAACCAAACCTTCAGTTAAGGGAACATTTTCAATATTCCTCATCCTTAGGCTCAGACAACTGTTGCATGGTAACTGCTGATTGCATTGAGATCCAGAACACTTCCCCGGACTCGAACTCGAGAGAATCGACGAAAGAGAAGACTGATCTCAGAGATCGAACATGAAATCCGGGAGTTGCGACATTCAACCATGTGGTAAAAATTGATTTGACAAAGGACGACAAAATCCGAATGCTTTGATTGGCAAAATGTGCCCAGCCAAATCACTTAGAGGAAGACCTTGATGAAATTATATATTTTTGGAGAGTGATAGGTATATTCTAATTTTTTCAAAATCAAATTATCTTTAATTTATTATTTTTAATGTAATTTTTAATATAATTTTTAAATAAATATATATTAAATTAAATAATTAAATATTAGTTAAAATATATACTTTTTAAAGTGTTATATTTTAATTTTTTAATTAAATAAAAATTAATATAATTAGCATATTTAATTTTATATTTAATAAAAAATTATTAATAAAAAAGGAAAAATACAGTATAAAAAAAGAAATTGATATAATTAAATTTAGTATGGTTTGAATATTTATTTTCAAAAAATAAAAATATAATTATCTCTTATCTTTTTATGAATCTTTGTGCAAACTTCTGGAATGCAACAATAAATAAGGTGCATCAAATGGACAAAGGAAGATTTCTCAATTTTTTTTGTCTTAAATATAAAGTTTTGTTTGAAACTATTTTTTATTTATTATTGTCTCAAAACATAAAATTTTTGTGTCTAATTGTTTTTGTCTTAAATATTTTTGTCTTGAAATGTTTTTGTCTTAACTTTTATATTTAAAACAATCCAATTAATATTAAATTTTAGGTTAAAATAACTAAAATAAAAAATAACATTTTAAAGTAAAAGTTTTTTTTTGTCTTAAATTTTTTTTATCTTAAAAATACATAAGTGACTTAGTGTAGGAGTGTTACATGCAAGAGCGTAGTTAACCCAAATATATGTGAAATATGAAGATGAGTGGAAATATAATATATCAATTCCATGATGTAGATGTAGATTTATAGGAAGGAGTGCCAAGAAGAATGGTCTCTTATTCATGTCAGAGTAACTATGAATTGAATTATTAACTTTGAATCACTTATATGATAATGAAAGCAAGGTTCCTTTGACTAATTGACCATGGGATTAACTAATAATTGTGCATTTTGGAGTTTTCTTTTGACATTGGAATGAAATGATACAAACTAGCAACGACAAGAAGAACATGATACCCTCGATCCCCAAAAATCGCGCAATTTAGATCTTGAATTTGATGTTGAGTAGATCAGTGGAATGAAATGAATCATGGAAGAAGCTAAACGTTTATAGCAATCATTTATTTTCGTGCACTATGCATCTTTACATTTATCTTGAATATATATGTGTAATATATTGGTCCATGGAGCAATTTTATTTGAAATTACACATGATTTTCTTGAATCTTATATGAAACTTCAGTTATCAATTCAATGGGCTTGTCGATACGTTTTTCAATCGACTCTTACTGCATGATTCCCTTTACTCACGCACTTTCGACAAGCTATCATTTTAATTTCACGCATAGATTTGTAATAAATTCGCAAATGTCAATTCAATGGTTTCAACCAAAGAACGTGCACGCTTTCTTTTCATGTTGAATTCAACAGTTTCAAACAAGAAAGTGCACGTTGTATTTTCATGTTGAATTTAACGGTTTCCAACAAGAACGTGCACGTTTTCTTTTCATGTTAAACGTGCGCTTTGATCTAGCGCTCAGGTTTCCTCTCGTGCGTTACAAAGAGGCTCTTTTGCATCATTGATTCCCAAATTCATGTTTTTTTTTTAAATAATATAAATGAATAATTCCAATCAACATAATCAAATACAATTTCCAGTTATTCAGCCGCGAGGCTAGAGGTGCGTCAATCTACAGTTCAGTGTGACATAGATGTCAAGTATGTCATTTTCTTAAAAAATAATAAATTTTATTTCTGTTAATGTCTACCAAAACATTAATCTAATCTTTAATTTTATATAATTTGAATATTTAGATTATATATAACTTTTTAAACTTATTAATAGTATTAAAATACAACTACATATTATTTATATAATTTGAATGGATAGTAAATTTTTTAGAATTTTGGCTTTTGTCATCAATCTTTAAATTGTATAGAATTCTTTCTGTAATAATCACATTCAAATGAATTTTGTCATTTAATTTGAATGTGATTATTATCGAAAGAATTGGATAGTAAATTATCTCACCCATTTAATAATTGATTTATTATATACTCGAATTTGAATGGATCATAAATTTACCTTTAACAAAAAATTTACCAAATTGAATTTCCAAATTGTGACAGCCTCATTAAGAGTTAATTAGCATGAATGAACTGAAAAGACAAGTTGTTTATTTTATTATTTTGTTTAAATTATTTTTGGTAAAAGAAATTCAAAAAAACACCATTTTGCTTGGAATTATTGAGTTCGAAAATAAAAAAAAGGGAATCTCTTAAACTGTTGGTAAAGTATCCAAGAATGGGTGGTTGGGAACAGTTAGAAGACAGTTACCTACCCTCCAGGGATAAAAGAAAATCCCAGGAAAGGGATAGGGGTTCTGTGAGTTTCTGGAAAAAAGGGTAAGTGCAGTAATCTCTAGAGCTAGGTGATAGACCAGTGGAGAGCAGTCACTGTAAACCATATAGCCAGAACTGTCTGTGGCTGGATTGGCCATCCAGAGGTCACAACAGAAGCTTTATTCTTTGTTCCCGTGGCACCGATTGATATTCTGGAGCTAGGGGGCAAGAGGAGGACGTTATTGCCTCCCTTGATGGTTGGGAGGACCACGATTTAAGAGTTAATGTACTCCTATCAATAAGTAACACAGATAGACCTAGACTCTAAGTAATGGTATTCTGGTTATGATTAGTATTTGTTAAAAAAAATAGATTACTTCAAAGTTTCTTTTAGCTTGGAATAGTAGAAATCTTTGCAGGTAAATTTTATAGGTGCAAATATTATACTGGAAACTATTCAGTGAATTGACAGCTAATCTGGAAAGGCGAAAACTACATGAAAGAAACATTCTTTATGCTCAGTAATGTAGTATAGCGTAGATAGTCAAGAAATATACAGAAATATCAATGCTTCATTTATCATTTTATATAAACAGAGGAATCAAGAGTTAACTGAAACACATCTATTATTAAGAAAAACCAGTAGTATAAACGTAGAATCGAATCTCAAGTTACAGTAGAGTGTAAATCGATGGTACTGGAATATTAAAATAAGACAGAGTTATTGACATGCAAACAACAGTGAACATTGATAAACCCTGAACAAGAAAGTCTTGTACTTCGTGTTATTATTTTGTTTCTTTCTTTTCTTGTTATTAGTCGAGAAAAATATTTTAGAAAGAACTTGTAGGGTTGGGCAGGGTGGAAACCCTACCCCACCCCTGTCCTTTTTGTTAGATAGCTATACTCGGCCAAGATAACGGCGGCCAGTGCTGGAGAATCTTATCAGACTATTAATCCAGAATAGAATAATGCTATGGAGAACATAGGACTGGTTGCATGAAACAGATAAAAAAAAATCACTTAGGAGACACGCATAATGAACGTAAATGTAATAAAGAACTTTGCGGCCTGTAGGGTATGGCCGAAAACCAAATGAATAATAAAAAGCACAGGAATCTACTACATTCGATTTCTGAATACAAAACCCAGGAGTAAAAGCCGAGAGCGGCTTTCCTGCAAAATCTAAATTGTTATACAAAATAGTACAGACTCTGAAACAAGCAAACCATGTATCGAGTTAAACATGCAAATAGTTCTTGAAAATCTTTAAGTGTATACCGTCAACAAACAGAAGAAAGGCAGGATTACCATGTCGTAAAGTAAACTATTTTCAGAGTATTTTTGTTCCAGTATAATAATTAAACTGCCATAGCAGAGTCAACAGAGTTTAATCTCACGACATAAAAAGTCAGAGTGTTACTACGGAAATTTCATAAAAAACTACTGAGACAAAGCTCAGAAAGGAACAAATAAAATTCTAGAAGATTTCTCAACACCCTAACATGTATGACTCTGTGATATAGAGAGTGTGCACTCTGTCAACCAAGCCATAACTTCATGCTCGCAAGATTGGTAGAATACCTATGAAAAAGGGTGTTTCTTAGTTTCTTCAACAGCCAAACAAACCGAGTTATCGAATAGCATATGAAGTGGCTCAACGAAGGTTTTCCCCACCTGCTCTGCATAGCAAACAAAAAGAGAACTTGTTAGATAAACTGAGAAGGGGCGGAAGTCTATCCAGTTAAGAGAGGCGGGGTAATCTAACACACCTGGTAGGAGGGTTCATACTCGTCGACCTGTCCAAGTCTGCAGAATATGACAGGGGAATTATAATATTTTAACCCTGAAAACCGAGAGATATTATTATCATTATTTAGAGTGTAAGTGGAGAAGCAAGAACTCACCCAATGAAACCCCGTGGTGGGGCGGAGCTGGAGATTTGCATATGAGCAGAAGCGCGAAGATTCGCACCTGAATGTGAGAAGTCTGCATAAGAACAACAAAGAAAATTTTATGTTATAAACCCTTACACAGGGAAACGCATGAACCAAACGAAAGAAGGAATTGAGAACTACATATAGAAGTGTAACTGGAGCAGAGCCGTGTTATGCTCACCTAAAACTTGGAAGGTCGGGAAAATCTGGAGAAACGCCAAGCTGAGCGTGTGCCATGAACATGGTTAGCAGAAGGAGAAACAACTATAAAAGAAAAACAAAGCTTTCAATTGAATTTTTTTCCTCACTGTCCCCGAGAGTGAAAAGACTTGATTGCACATCTGTTCCCACCTTAACTTCGTGTACAATAGTAGAACTCTGGGGTTGACACCTGTACCCGGCGCGTAGTGCTGGAAGCCAGATGGCCGGATGGTAAAACTCTTTTATGTGATAATTAATTAAAGAATAATAATGTTGGGAATCGAGGAGATCTCCTCGGCGGATTTCCTATGATCCCAAATACTCTATCATTAAATTCTGACACACAATAAACAGTGGGTTTGTTGTGTTGGTTTATGGACATTTAAAACCCGTGCGAATCATAATCTGTAGTTTAACTTATCCTTGGAGATATTTTCCGCTCATAGTTATTCAATCTGAAATGTATTATAGTCTAGTAGATATTACATGCATAGCTGGATTAAAGCTGTGTTATGTTAAATAGATATAATTCGTGGTGATTATAGTACCATGGATAAAAAAAAAAAATTATTAATGTGGTATGTTTTTACTTAGATGTGACACAAATTAAGTAAACTATTGAACATATTTACTATTTATTAAAGTAAATACCATTTCCGAATCAAAGGAAAAGAGTTAATTCAACACAAACAATCAAAATCCAAAATCTTTTAGTATTTCTTTTAATTAAATATTTGTAAAATGAATCTTTAAAAAGAAAACCCATATTTTATGGATAAATTAAAATATTCAAAGATATAAATATTTCCCTGACAAAATTGCAATATTTTAAAATTTAAATAAATAAAAATCTTAATAAAGTAGAGTTATGATAAACAAATAAACCTATTTTTATTCTTACTCTAGAGCTATGGTAAATAAATAAAAATATATATAAACTAGATGTATGGTAAATAAATAAAAACTTCTTTTATATGAGACGACTACCATGGGACAAATTAATATTGATACCATGTGCTAAATACCATGGGCCAAATACCATATTTATAAAAAAAGTATGGTAAATAAATAAATATAAAAAAAGTATAAAGAGGTATGATAAATAAATAAATATAAAGTAGGTATAAAAAGGCATGGTAAATAAATAAATATAAAAGAGGTATAAAGAAGTAAGGTAAATATTATAAATAAAATCTAATTATATAACAAGCCTATGAGCCAAATACCATAGTAAATAAAAGAGGCATGGTAAATAAATAAAAATATAAATAAACCACATGTATGGTAAGTAAAGAAAACATCTTTTCATATTTACTCCATAATATGCTTTATATTTACAAACACTCAAAAAATAGGTTTTATTTAGGTGAAGCCTATGGTCCAAATACCATGGGCTAAATTATTATTAAAACCATGAAAAAAGACATTATTAACCTTAATATATTATTATTATTATTACTATTATTATTATTATTATTAAATCTAATACTCATATTATTATTATTATTATTATTATTAAATATAATATATTAAAGATTATTTTTTTTGGTAGCGCATGACTGAAACTAGCCTAGATTCATCTTAACTCTAGATCTATCAAGTCCTAGAGGAATTAAATCTCTCGAGGTGCAAACTTTTCCTCAAGTTTTACACCAAAAAAAAGTTTCCACCTTGAGAGGTTTGATCTTATCTTTCTATGAGCTTGATAAATCTTGAATTAAAATAAATCTAGACTAATACAAATGCAAGCAAATGTTGAATGTAAATTCCGTTTAAATATGCTCCTTGTCAATTACCTTTACCTTTGTAATAACTCTATAATTAATGTCTCTTAATATTTGAACAACTTGAACAACTTCACCGTCGAATTAAAAAAACATGTCTTAAACCAATTCAACTTCTTAACTCTAACGCTATCTTAAATGCCATCAACGTTTTTGAGCAACTATGTTATGGTAATGTAAGATAAAGTGGAACAAAACATGGAAGAAATAGACGAACTAGCTAAAATAGAAAATGTAATGAATATAACGGATTAACATTTGAAAAGTGGAAAATGAAAGTTAAGACTACTTACCTTCTCATTATCTTATATGTTTTCATTTTTTATTTTATTTTCACTTGCAAAGTGGTTTTTTTTATCCATGAGTAAAGGAAATAAAAGATAAAAAGAGTCGTATGAATTGTTGAATACATATAGGTACATTAAATGTATTGTACTAAATAGTGTTGAAATAAATGGTTTTTTTTATCCATGATTAAAGGAAAAAACAAGATAAAAAGAGTTCTATGAATTGTTGAATAGCTATAGATACATTAAATGCATATGTTGAATAGACATAGATACAATAAATGCATAGGTACATTAAATGCATTGTACTCAAGATTGTTGAACTAAATGCATTATCAAACCTTATTGTTATTATTTGTTTTTGACATTGGAAATATGGGTTCTAGTGTCATTTGGGTGTGTTTCTTTTATCTTTCTCTTTTTTCATTTCAAAGAATATAATTGTAAGGGTAATTTTTAAATTATAAATTTTTGTAGAATTTGTACTTGCAACTTAAAAGGAATTTAAATATATTAATGATATATAATGAATTTCAATACATTAATGTTTGATAGCTCTATTGTATTTAGAAATAGCATGATAATATTTTTAAGTTCTGCGTAGTGAGTCATTGCATTTAAAAAATTTTAAAAATCTCTAAGATTCTCAAATTGATAATCTTAGAGCTTATAATATTAATCTTAGCATTTAGAATACTAATCCTAGGGTTCATAATATTATCCTGAGATATAATCTTAAATCTAGGGTTTATAATCCTAGGGTTTATAATAATAATCTTTGGGTTTATAATTCCATGGTTTATAATATTAGGTTTTATAATGGTATTAGGGTTTATAATAGTTGGTTTAAAATTGTGACATTCGAATGGTATATAAATCTACTCAACATCGCATTTTGAAAAAAATTGTGTTTATGTGACCATCAATATGACAATCAATGTCGCAATGTTACATTATTACAAAATCTATTCAACGTCTCATTATGACATTATGACATTAGGGTTCAATATTAGGGTTTACAATATTAGGTTTTCTAAATTTGGTTTGATAATGTCATGATTTAATATTTGGTGTATAATATTGGGGTTTGAAATATTAATTGTAAGGTTTATAATCTTAGAGTGTAATATTAGGGATTATAATCCTTGGGTTTATAACCCTAGGATTTGTAATATTTTTTCTAGGGTTTAGAACATTATTCACAGGGCATCCAATATTTGGCTTTATAATGTTAGTGTTTACGATATTTGGTTTAATATTAGGGCTTAATATTGTCACATTTAAATTGTATATAAATATATCCAACTTCACATTGTGACAATTATTGTCATAATGTAACAATCAATTTCACAATTATGTCACAATGCTACATTACATTGCAACTTATTTAATGTCGCTTTGTGACATTGTGACATTAGGGTTTCTAATCTTAGGATTTACAATATTAAGGTTTATAATATGAGTGTTTTAAATTGGGTTTATAATATTGGGGTTTATAATGTGATTGTTAGAGATTATAACCTTAGGATTTAATATTAGTGTTTATAATCATGGGGTTTAATATTAATCATGGGTTTTATAATCTTAGGCTTTATAATACTGAGTTTTATAATGTTAGGGTTTATAATATTTGGTTTAATATTAGTGTTTAATGTTGTGAAGTTGGAAGGGAACACAATCTATTCAATTTCGCATTGTGACAAACATATTATTAATGCGACAATCAATCTCACAATAATTATCACAATGATACATTACATTGTAACATATTCAACATCACATTGCGACATTATGACATTAGTGTTTAATATGAGGACTTATAGTCCTACGATTTATAAAATTAATCTTAGGTTTTGTAATATTAATCCTAGTGTTTATAATCTTAGACTTTATAATTTTAATACTAGGGTTTATAAATAATCTTAGGGTTTAATGTTTATCTTCGCATTTATAATTTTAATCCTAGTGTTTAATATTAATGTTCTAGTTTATAATATTAATATTAGAGTTTATAATATTAATCCTATGGTTTATGATATTAGGGTTCATAATATTTATACTAGGGTTTGTAGTCCTAAGGTCTATAACATTTATACTAGTGTTTATAATCGTAGGGTTTATAATATGAATATTAGTGTTAAATATTACTATAAGGGTTTTTACTTTTAATATTAGTGATTATAAACCTAAAGGTTATAATATTAATATATTAATATATTAATCTAATAATACAAATATATTAACCCGATGGATTATAATATTGATGTGAGAGTCGCCCATGGGGTATTGGATAGATGGTGATCAGGTGCTTTATTAATGAATTTCTTGATGTGAAGTCACTCGATCAATTCCCTACCTTGATCAGGGTTATTTGTAATGGAAATGATGATGAAGATGAGTCCTACCAAGGTTACAAAAAAAAAAAAATGTGAGAGTCTTAATGCAATAATAAATATAACAATGATTGTCACAATGTTACATTATATTAAAATGTATTAAATATCACATTGTGGCATTACAACGTTGGGGGTTTAAAATTAGTGTTTTTAATGTTAATCCTAAGGTTTAATATAAATATTTATAACACTAGAGTTTGATATGGATCATGGTTTTTATAATACAAAGGTTTACAATATTAATCTTAAGGTTTAATATTAATGTTAGGGTTTCTAATATTAATATTAGGTTTTTTGTAATATTAATCCTATGGTTTAAAATCTTAGGGTTTACAATATTAATTCTATGGACTATAATTAATTCGAGGGTTTATAATATTAGCATTTATAACCCTAGGGTTTATAATATTAATCATTGGGTTTATAATATTACCCCTATGATTTGTAATATTAATCCTTAGTTTTTTAATATTAATCATAGGGGTTACAATTCTAGGATTTATACCGTAGGGTTTAATATGATTCCTATGCTTTATAATATTAACCCTAGGTCTAAGTAATAATTTTAGGGTATATAATATTAATCTTTAAAAGGTTTATAACTTTAATATTATCATTTAGAATAATCGATTTTGTAATATTAGTATATTAATCTTAGGGTTTATTATTAATCCTAGAGTTTACAATATTAATCTTAAGGTTTAATAGTAAACTTGTTGTTTAAAATAAAAATCTTAGGGTTTGTAATATTAATACTACAATATTTAATGTCATCTTGATGATCCTAGGGTTTATAATTTTTATTTTAGGTTTTATTATATACATCACAATGTTTATAATATTGAGTTTTATAATGTTAGGGTTTATAATATTTTGTTTAATATTGGATTTTTCGAATGGTACAAAAATCTATCGAGCATCGCATTATGACAAACATCATTTTATTGAGACAATAAAACTTACAATCATTATTGCAACGTTACATTGCATTTTAATTTATTGTATACCACATTGCAACATTATGACATTAGGATTTATATTAGGGTTTATGATATTAGGTTTTATAGTGTCACAATTTCTAATATTAGTTTGATAATATTATGGTTTAATATTGTGGTTTATTATATTAATCCTCCTAGGGTTTAATATGAGATTTTATAATCCTAAGGTGTAATATTAATCGGTGGGTTTACAATATTAATCTTAGGGTTTATAATACTGGGTTTTATAATGTCTAGTTTGATTTGAGGGTTTATAGTCCTATGATTTAATATTAATCATGGGGCTTAGAATCCTATTATATATAATATTAGTCTTATGGTTTAATATTTACTATAGGGTTTATAATATTAATATTAGTGTTTGTAATATTAATCCTAGCATTTATAATCTTAAACTTTACAATATTAATGCTAGGATTTTAAATAATCCTAACATTCAATATTAATCGTGGGTTTATAATCATAGGATTTATAGTATTAATTTTAGCGTATAATATTAATGTTATAGTTTATAATATTAATATTAGGGTTTATAATATTAATCCTGAGGTTGATAATCTTAGGGTTTATAATAATTATGCTATATTTTGTAATATTAATAGTATTGTTTGTAATATTAATCCTAGTCTATATAATATTAGTCACAACGTTTGTAATCGTAGAATTTATAATATTTATACTACGATTTAATATTAATAGTAGGGTTTATAATATCACTGATAGGGTTAAATATTAATATTAGGGTCTATAATATTAATCTTGTGGTTTATAATTTTAATATTATAGTTTATAATACTAGATTTTATGATATTAGAATATTACTCTTATCCCGAAGATTATAATATTAATATATTAATCTTAGGGTCTTAATGCAACAATCAATCTTCATGACGAGGTGATCACCAATTGAACTACACCCCATGGGCAACCATAATATTAATATATTAATCTTATAATAGGGTAAACCCATGAAGGTGGGTTACACTTTTGTGAGAACCGGGAGTGGAAAAGTCATTTTGCCAACAGTCTGACCAAAATTTTGAAATTATTTCAGCTGAAATAATTCATCCATTTATATTGATAGCATATTGACGACATGGGAAAATAGATTTTTGGTCAGAGATGGGAAAACCAACAACAAAAGTTCAACCGAACAAATAGTCTGGCCGAAGTATTAGTTCGGCTGAACTTTTAAAATAGTTCGAGCAAACTTGTTCTTATAAATATACCGAGCCACAAACCTTAACAGGTTTTGGGCGTATTATCATTGTTTGTTTATTGTCTTGCGTCTGGCTGTCTCACATTTGTGTGTTTGCAGGGGTGACGAGGTGAGGTGAGGTGTTTCTCTGTTACATCGTGGTGACGAGGTGAGGTGTTGCTCTGTTTTTTTTGTTGATTTTTTTGTTTGATTTTAATTTTAATTTTTTTTTGTTGGCAGGGAATTTGATCTGTGTCCTCCATGGCATCTTCAATGATCTCCCACCTTGTCTTATCGTTGTGGTTTCGTCCTCTTGTCGTCTGTGAATTTCCAGGTATTCTACCCTTCTCCTTTTTTATTTTGGTGCTACTATCATTGAATTTACAATTTTATGAAGGTTTTGTTTCGGGACCCAGCCTTTGTACATATATGTTTTCTCTGATTTCTGCTGAGGGGATGATGCTTCAATATATGTATCTCATGATAGATTGCTTTAGTACACATCTTGTATTTACATTTTGGTCTGTGAGGATTTATTGTTGACTTGGATCTGGCATGGTTCCAGATTAGCAGCTTTATGTTAGATGTGTATGGGTTTTCATACTTTACAGTCATATGAAATTTGATCATCCACTCATAACTCTATCCTAATAAGGATGATGGTTTTGATTTTATTTTTTTCCTTCTTTCTATCATTTTATGGACAGGATGAATGTATTTCTCTTGTACTGATCCAATAGAATCAAAATTTTTTCTTTCTCGAAAAAACATGCTATTTCTCAATCCAATACCCTCGTATTGATCGTTAATGGAAATTATGATATTCTCTATGAAATTTTGAATTCTAATAATAATACCAGATAAGACTTACTTTACCTCATTATTAATGAAATTTGATTTCAATTTCACTCTTATCTATTTCTGATTTTTTTGTTTTTTTCGTTGATTTTCTGTTTCCCTTGTTTCGATCCTTCATGTCACTCTTGGAAACTATAAAAAATATATCAAATTTATTCTTTTCAAGCTTCTACTGCAAAAATTGATAATTTATATCCAACTCCATATTTGATAAAAAAAGGTATATAATTTCATTTATTTCATTCCATTTGGCTTTGATTCTTATATATATTTATATCCTAGAATTCTAGGCTTTTTAGAATCACTACTTTGACTTTCTTAACTCAGCTCAAAGTATAATTAGATTTATATATTATTACAGAAATATATTCTTTTATAATTCAAGAAAATCCCTTTTGTACAAATATCCTTAGTCTCTTATACTCTGTGATTTCCCTCCACACATGTACTGTACATATTTAATTTTTGATAATTACATTAGAAATATTTCTATGTACATATCAATTATGATACTTAAATTAATTTATGTATTTTGTGCAACGTATTTCCAGAGCACATTTTACTTGAGTTAATTGCAACAAAATGAAGACTTACTTTACCACATTATTTATGAAATAGAAAAAAAGTTTCTATTTATCAATCTAGTACCCTCGTACTGATCATTAATGTCAATTATGATATTATATATGAAATTTTCAATTCTAATAATAGTACCAGAGAATATTTACTTTACCTCGTTATTAATGAAATTCGATTTCAATTTCACTCTTATGTATTTCTGATTTTGTTACTTTTAATTTCTTTATTTTTTTCATTGATTTTATGTTTCCCTTCTTTCGATCATTCATGTAACTCTTGGAAACTATAACAAATATCTAGAATTTATTTCTTTTCAAGCTTTTGTTGCAAAAATCGATAATTTATATCCAACTCCATATTTGATAACAAAGGTATGTAATTTTGTTTATTTCATTCCATTTGCCTTTGACTCTTATATATATTTACATCCTAAAATTCCATGATGTTTAGAATCACTATTTTGACTTTCTTAACTCAGTTCAAAGTATAATTAAATTTATATTTTCTTACAAAAATCTCTTCTTTTATAATTCATGAAAAACCCTCTTGTAGAAATATCCTTAGTCTTGTATAATCTGTGTTTTCCCTCCACACATGGACTGTACATATTTAATTTTTTATAATTACATTAGAAATATTTTTATTTACATCTCAATTATGATACTTAGATTAATTCGGGTATTTTGTGTAATGTATTTCTAGAACGCATTGTGTTTGAGTTAATTGCAATAGAATGAACATAATTAAGAAACTCACACAGAATGCGACAACAGAATGAAAAGAAATTCACATAGAATTCAACAATAGAATGAACAAAAATTCACACAGAATTCAACAACAAAATGAACATAAATTCACACAGAATTCATCAACTAAATGAACATAAATTCACACAAGATGAACATAATTAAACACTGCAAATAAATTCACACAAAGAATTCAGCAACTCAAAATTCTTGTAATATTTAAATCAACCCAATATATTTTATTAATGCACCTGAATTTACACCTTCCATGATGCTTGTAATCTTGTAAGATGTTAAAAGTGGAGTATTTTATGATGTAATGGATATTAATAATCTAGATTATGTACAGTGGTATTGTGATAGTGTAGGTCGATGTTTAAGTTGTAAAATTCTTGTACATATCAAGGATGAATAATAGTACAAGCCAAAAATGACATTATTATAAATTATTAAACACGTTGTTAGGTGCTAAATCATACTTCTTCTTAAGAACATAACTAATTCAAGTTGAAAATTCATTTTTAATGTTCTTAGCCTATTTATAGATGTCAAAGTAAAGGTTTATAGATGTTATTTCTACCATAAAATTTAAGGAAAACTAAACATTAAGGCAAACCATGTACATGTCATTTCTCCCACAAAATCTTCAAGGTGTGACTTTTGAGATAACTTCATCAACCACTACCACTAGTTGTTTTAGTAAGTGAATAAAATAATTTTGCAAACCATGTACATGCCATTTCTCCCACAAACCCATCAAGGTGTGACTTTTTACATCACTTAATCAACCACTACCACTACACGTGTCATTTATCCCATAAAATTTTAGGAAAACTATAAGGCATGTGTCATTTCTATGTAGTTTCTATATTAAACTCTAGGCACCTGGGAAAATTTAAGGCATGCCATTTCTAGATGTTATTTATCTTTCTATGTCATTTCAATCTTAAACTCTAGGGACTTGGGCAAACTTTAAGGCATGTCATTTCTGGATGTGAATTCCCCCATAAACTTTAAGGAAAACTTTAAGGAAAACCATGCACAATGTGCCATTTGTCCCACAAACTAAAGGATTTCTCCCATTAATTCAAGGCAAACATTAAGGCCTAAAAATTGAACCTAAAGTGGCTGAACTCTCATAGGATTTTGAATTTCCATAGGATTTTAGTCTGTCTGTTGAGTGTTAATTTTTACAAGTTCTAAAGGTAGAGTTTGTAAAGGGCCATGTAGCCTTTGGATCTCATCTTTTCTCGAAGGTGACATATCCAGTAAATGCCCCTACATTCAATCTCTGAAACATAAATATAAGTTCTTCATTTTAATATCCATAAACCACTACCACTTTAAGGAAAACCTTGCACATGTGTTATTTATCCCTTCTCCCATAAAATTTTAGGAAAAATTTAAGGCATGTGTCATTTCTTTTTCATTTCTCCCATAAATTATAAGGAAATTTGTCATTTCTCCTACAAACTCATAAAGGTGTGGCTTTTGACATAACTTGATCAACCACTACCACTAGTTGTTTTAGTAAGTGCATAAAATAATTTTGTAAACCATGTAAATTTCATTTCTCCCACAAACTAAAGGCTTTCTCTCATTAATTCAAGGAAAACTTTAAAGCCTAAAAATTTAACCTAAAGCGGCTGAACTCTCATAGTATTTTGAACTTCCATAGGATTTTAGTCTATTTGTTGAGTGTTAACTTCTACAAGTTCTAAAGGTAGAGTTTGTAAAGGACCAGGTAGCCTCTGGATCTCATCTTTTCTGAAAGGTGACATATCCAGTAAATTCCCCTATAGTCAATCTCTGGGACAGAAATAGAAGTTCTTCATTTTAATATCCATAAACCACTACCACTTTAAGGAAAACTTGGTACATGTGTCATTCCACCCTTCTCCCATAAGATTTTAGGAAAAATTTAAGACATGTGTCATTTCCATTTCATTTCTCCCACAAACTCATAAAGGTGTGACTTTTGACATAACTTCATCAACCACCGCCACTAGTTGTTTAAGTAAGTGAATAAAATAATTTTGAAAACCGTGTAAATGTCATTTCTCGCACAAACTAAAGGCTTTCTCACATTAATTCAAGGAAAAATTTAAGGCGTAAAAACTGAACCTAAAGTGGCTGAAATTCCATAGGATAGGATCCCCCAAACTCAAGGCTTTCCCCCATTAATTCAAGTCAAGATTTAGGGCCTAAAAAATGAACCTAAAGTGGATGAAATTCCATAGGATTTTGGTTTGTTGGTTGAGTCTTAACTTCTAAAAGTTGTAAAGGAGTCTGTAAAGGGCCAGGTAGCCTCTGGATCTCATTCTTTCTTAAGGCATGTAAAGAGCCAGGTAGCCTCTAGATCTCATGCTTTCTTAATGCATGCCATTTCTAGATGTGATTTATGCCATAAATTTTAAGGCAAACTTTAAGACAAACCATGCATGAACCATGTATATGTGTCATAAATCTGCTTTAAACTCTAGGAAATGCAATATTTAATGCATCTCATTTCTAGATGTGAATTCTACCATAAACGTTAAGTCAAACTTTAAGATAAACCATGCACATGTAGTTTATCTCATGCACATGTGTCATTTCTCCCATGCATTTTCAATAAATGTTAATTTAATATATTTTATTGAATTTGTTTTTTTTTTCAGGGATAAAAAAACCCATTAAATATGGTTGAAAATGGACATTATGCATAGATTTTTCTTGCTATCCCAATCCAGGGAAAGTAGTGATTACATATGTGCTTTCCAATATTTTGACTAGCAAGGTCATCTAAATGAAAATGAATATGCCAGGAAGAACAACAAACAACTAGGCGTATTATATTACATTTATAGAAGGCTTGGGAATAGCTGGGGAGTATGTATGAAATGGAATTGTAGTTTTGACCAATTCCAAACTTGTGTGCAACTAGATGAAAGGTGTGTACCAAGTTAAGAAGGATAGGCTGAAACAACTACATGGAAAAGCAAACAATATTGTTAGCCAATTTCAATTTTTTAGTATAAGAAATTGTACAAATATTAATAAGATGCCTACTGATATATTGCATGGGGCAAAGCCAATTCAGGATTCATCTATCAAAGATGAATTAATAGATGAATTAGAATTATATAGGGCAACACCAATGAAATATTCATCTCTCAAATATGAATTAGTTTTGAGATGCTCTTCTTAAGAAAATCAAGATTCATCTCTCAAAGATGAATTAGTGTTGAGACGTTCTCCTTCAAAAATTTTTGATGGAAATTGTAACATATCTTGGATGTGTGTGTGTTTTGTACTTATAAATGCGTATTTTTTAATGACCATGTATTTTTTCAATTATATAGCAAGTGTGCTCCCACCACACTATGTAAAGAACAACTTGGTGAACTTCACATTTGCAACAAATGGTGAACTTCACATTTTTATAAAATTAAAATTTGAGGATTTCAAGAAATTTCATTTTAAATGGAGTTTCACGCTTCTTTTTTAATGACCATGTGTTTTTTTAAATTTTATACCAAGTGTGATACCACCATTTTTTTAATTATATACCAAGGGTGATCCCACCATGTAAAGCGCAATTTGGTGAACTTAACATTTTTATAAAAAAAATTCTTAAATTGAGTTTCACACATCATTAGTGCTTTGAATTTTTTTTTTTTTACATAATTTGTGTACACTAAATTACATTAAGTTTTTGAAATTTATTTTGAATTTATTTTAAATAGTAATTTAAAAAAATAATTGTAAATTTCCACTGTATATATATATATATATATATATATATATATATATATATATATCACCGAGGATGAGTGACAAAGATCAACAGAATCCCATATCTCTATGAGAGAGGGGGATTAGGGATAGAGGGATGTTCATGGTATTTAAATATAATATTAAATCCCCATACATATACATACATGTGTGTACATATGGAATTGATTTTTTATCAATTTTGTGAGTTAAATTAGTTGTTAATAAGTTTCATTTTTTATTTCTTAGGAGTTAGGAGGATAAGTGTGTCTACTCCATCAGTGGAGCATGCCCATGGTTCACACAATCATGGTATGGTTCACACAATTTAATCAATGAATATGTACATGTATTTATATGTATGAAATTATTTTTGAATTTATTAAAATTCACATTTTTTTATGAAGCTTCTCTCTCATTTCACAAGGTTGGTGGTGGTTCACATTCCCTTAGAGGGCCATCAATAAGTGTTGGTAGATTGCGTGAAGGTTGTGATATATATTCCCCCAGAGGATAATCAACGGATGGTCGTGTTGGTTCTCAGCCAATCGTTGGTCGTTCTCATTCTCAGTAGGGTCGTTCTGGTTCTCAATAGTCTCAAGGTGGGCAAGATGTTAGCCAACCACATCGAGGTGGCCATCAATTTGAATATTATTTTCATTCAATTTGTAAAAATTTGTTTACATGCATTTTTTTAATATATAAAATTTTATATATTGATGTAGAGGCTGAAAATAATGCTCCAAATATTGCTCAAAGGAGACATAGGGTGGAATGCGTCATTCAAGAAGAAGGTTGTACACCAACCACGACCTATCTATCCAAAATTTCTGATATACCTTAGGAAAAAAATATGCAGAAATGCACCTTACAAAGGTGTCAACATCTTCATGCAAAATTGAAGAGAGATCTCGTGGCTTTGACTCTACCTGGTAAGAGTCAACAAAGATTGGAAATAGTTACACACTCTTTAAGCAAACTAGTAGATGTGTACCTAAAGCTTGGGCCAACTACTGATACTTGTGTAGAAGTGATGAGAAAAAAAAGGAAACAATGATGAATTTTGATACATGGGAGGTTGTTAAACAAAGAGTTACATCAGAAATGTCCAAGTATATGTTTAATTTCAAATGAGGGATGAAAAGAGAGATGTTGAAGGTGAAATATTTCAAGAACCCTCATATAGCTCGCTATTTGTATGATGGACACCTTGGCCTATGGAATACTCCCATGGAACGACTAGGTTCTACTTTATTTTGAAAAATTATTTTATGCACAATTATTTTTTCAAATTAAACCCAATTACAATGACATTCCCTCCGAATTTTTTGGTGTAGAAAAAGGTATATTGTGTGACCGTAGGGCCACTAGGCATGATGTTGAGTTGCCTTGCCCTGAGCCACCATTGGTTAGTCGACCTCTTTGTGTCAAAACTTTGTGGTCATAGATGGATGACACCTCTCAAATTAATCGAGAAGCAAGGGATGCCATCATCGACAATGTTCACAGTGGATTGGGTGGAGTCGATGTTTGTCTAAATCGAAAAATAGCACATGAGAATGCACACAATAATTATGTGTATTATACAGATGAAGATATTGATAACATTAGTGTGGAAGATTTCAAAACATATACAAGGAATTGTCTCAATGGTTGGCAAGACCTAATTGTTCATGAGGAAGAGGGCATGGGAACGTTATGTGTTAATGGTTAGGGTGATTATTTTAACACATGTACAATTTGTAATAAATACATATATATACATACATTTATTTGTATACATTAATCTAACAAAAATGTATCATTATATGTTAACACCATTTGCAGTTGTCACACTTGATGAATGAAGAAAATGTTAATATCACGGTCGGAGCCTCCAGTTCAAACAATCAAGATGGGTCCCACCATCAATCATACAATCAAGATGGTTCTCACCATCAAGATATGTTGGCAAATGTTAGTTTTTTTTAAGTGAACACATGATGATGTAGAATTAGTATATATCTATTATTATATTTATCGAAACATGATGAGATATTTTTTAAATAAATAATTGTGCACACATGTACATGTATATATATAATAAAATGTTTTAACAGATTTCAATTCTGTCTGATTTTTTTGGGATGGTGGTACCTTCTTCTTCCTTACGAGATGTGCCAAATCCACCATCACAAGTATGAACAACTTTTCACTTTTAAATATGTTTTTAAGTTATATATTCCACCTTAAAAAGTTCCATTAAAAAATGATATATATCTAGATCTTGAGTTATTTTAAATTTTTTGAATTTTAGGTTTTTGGAGATTTTCTTTCCGAGCCACTCTTACGAGATGTGCCAAATCCACCAGCACGGGTATTGAATTTTTTATTTAAATATATATGTTTTTAAGTTATAAGTTATAAATTGAAGTTTAAAAAGTTTTATTATAAATTAAGATCTAGAGATCTTAAGTTGTTTTAATTTTTTTGAATTTTAGGTTTTTGGAGATTTTCTTTTGGAGCCTCTCTTAGGAGATGTGCCAAAACCACCAGCACAAGCATTCAATTTTTTACTTAAATATATGTTTTTAATTTATATGTTATAAATTGAAGTTCAAAATATTGATTAGAAATTGAGATCTAGACCTTGATTTATTTTATACTTTTAATTTTTTGGAATTTTAGGTTCCTATAGAGGATTTATTTTCTCCACGGACTCTAGTGATGGAGATAGGAACATCCACACCATTTCAACCATTTGAACAAGTTGTCTAACATTTTTTTTAATATTATTGAAAATAAGTTTATAGATGCATTTTCATTTGAAAATTTTTAATATATATATATATATATATATACTTGTACATGTATATTGTACAATTTACTGTTGAAGATGTTCGAGTGGGTGAAGTTTTAGTCGGCGAGCAACAAATGGAGAGGGAACCTCATGAGGTATTGCATGATTTTTTGTTTTAATTTTTTTTTTTTTATATGAAGTTCTATATATTCTCATTCAATTTTAAAACATTAAATTTTAATGTTTGTACAAATTGTGTACAGGTTCCCCATGCTTCTGCTTCACACGATAGATCGAGGATCATGACCTTCCTAGGAGAGACACTACATCCATCTTTATTTGACGGATGATGCACATGCACATGAAACATTATATTTTCAATAGATAAATAGTCTTAAATTTACTTTTTTATATATAGTGTTATCTAGATGCAGTCACATATACCTTGATACTCGATACTTGTGCGATACAAATTTTGGACACATTTTATGTGAACTACATTTGGTACATGTGAGTGTGATATAATGTTTTGTTTTTATTGGATAGTTGAAATACATTTGGCACGTGAAGTAATGTTGTGATCTATAATGTTTTTTTTTTAAAACTCAAGTTTTGGATGGTTGAACTACATTTGGCATGTGAAGTAATGTTGTGTTATAATTTGTTTTGTTTTTAAAACTTAAGTTTTGCATGGTTGAACTACATTTGGCATGTGAAGTAATGTTGTGTTATAATTTTTTTTGTTTTTATAACTCAAGTTTTGGATGGTTGAACTACATTTGGAATGTGATTGCACGATATAATGTTTTTTTTATTGGATAGTTGAACTACATTTGGTATGATATAATGTTTTGTTTTGTTTTTAAAACTCAAGTTTTGGATGGTTGAAATACATTTGGCTAATTGTGATAATTAATATTTTCTTTTTATTGGATAGTTGAACTACATTTGGCATGTTTAGTAATGTTGTGATATAATATTTTGTTTTTAAAACTCAATATTTGGATTGTTGAACTACATTTGGCATGTGAAGTAATGTCGTGATATAATGTTTTGTTTTTATTGAATAGTTGAACTACAATTGGCATGTGAAGTAATGTTGTCATATAATATATATATATATTTTTAAAACTCAAGTTATGGATGGTCGAACTACATTTGGCATGTGAAGTAATGTTGTGTTATAATTTGTTTTGTTTTTAAAACTCAAGTTTTGGATGGTTGAACTACATTTGGAATGTGATTGCATGATATAATGTTTTGTTTTTATTGGATATTTGGACCACATTTGGCATGTGAATTAATTTTGTGATATAATTTGTTTTATTTTTAAAACTCAAGTTTTGGATGGTTGAACTAAATTTTGCATGTGAAGTAATGTTGTGACATAATGTTTTGTTCTTAAAACTCAATTTTTGGATGGTTGAAATACATTTGGCATGTGCTTGCACAATATAATGTTTTGTTTTTATTGAATAGTTGAACTACAATTGGCATGTGAAGTAATGTTCTGATATAATGTTCTATTTTTAAAACTCAATTTTTGGATGGTTGAACTACATTTGGCATGTGATTACTATATAAAGTGTTGTTTTTAAAATTCAATTTGTCTTTTTCCAAACACAAAAAATTTCACATGAATATATATGTACATGTAGGAATGATTTAAGTACATGTTTGAATATATATGCTAAAATGATTGAAGTACAATACATATAGACACACACACACACACACACACACACACACACACACACACACATATATGATCAAAATATTCTAGGTCTTGTTAGATGTGTCAAACAATCATAAAATTTTGAAATTTCATTCTATAATGTATATATATCCAGTACATCCAACATTTTTCATCAATTCATGTATATAAAATCTTCTTTCAGTTAATTGCATTCTAGAACATATATATACAATACGTGCAACATTTTTCATCAATGCACATGGAAAAGCTACTTTCAATTCATTGCATTCTAGAACACGTATATATCCAGTACGTGCAAATTTTTTCATCAATGCATGTATAGAAAAGCTACATTTAGTTAATTGCATTCTAGAACATATATATCTAGTACATGCAACATTTTTCATCAATGCACATAGAAAAAATACTTTCAGTTAATTTCATTCTAGGATATATATATCCAGTACGTGCAACATTTTCCATCAATTCACATAGAAAATCTACTTTTAGTTGATACTAGTGTCCATGTACCAAAACAATGTGAATGTGCAAAGACTTGTACAAATAACATAACAAGGTAGTTCAATTTTTAGTTGAGTTCTGGAAGTTTTAAAACATGAATCCAAAGAGAAGAAATTGTTGGGTAGCTCAAGGAAAAAAATTCCAATGGAATGTCATCTTCAATGATCCGTTCATGATTGTATTTTGACACTTTCCATTTCTTAATTTTCATTTTTTTCTTTGATTGAACCTCTATCAACTTTATGCATGTTGCACATCCCAAGTGACTATATTGACAACTTATGACATCAGGTTGATAGTCTTCAAAGTAAACAAAATCCCCACTTTGATTAGTTTGTCTGCAAAAATAACCTTTCAGTGTAATAGACCCTCTCTCATATTGAAACCCGTAATCATTATAGTTTTATAATAATTTCATCTTTCGTTTAGTGCAATGCATTAAATAATACCTCACATTTTCAGCGTTGATAGTAGGTGCAATTAAATCAAAAACATCTCTTGCATAATAAAACAAACTTATATGTATTTAAATTTAGATCATAATTAACAGGAAAAAATAACTTTAAAATAATTTTAGTATCTATTTCTAGATCTCTATCCTCTGAAAGCAATTCAAATGCTACCTTCTCTAACAAGATCAGAAACTCGATCACCATCAGAAGATCTTGTAGTCTCCTCTGATTGCATTTTTTCAAACATTACAATGGACATTTTCCGCTTTGTATTTAGTTATGCATGTTTCCAATATTTTACATACATTTTGTTTCCACTAACTTCATTGGATTATCTGTTGTCTATGCAAATATGAAAAAAACAAGAATATTTTCTTTTATCCAATGCAAACAAATTTGTGTACAACTTTGTTTGAATTGAATGAAATTTTTGAGTCCCTTTTATTGTTTCAACATCATTTCCAATAAATCTATCTGCATCTTCGGCCCCAATATTCCAAAAAAATCTATATGGAAAATTCAAAGAAGAATGTAAATATGATATCAAAACACCATCAAAGATAATCATTGTGATAAATGTACATTGTCTAAAATTTGATATCCAATAAAAATCAAATTGAATGTACCTTCGCACTTCACTTTGATCGGTTAGTCTCATGTCTTAGTGAAACGATGTACCATTGAACAACTTCTTTATCATCCACAAGTTCGATTGCAGAGGGGTCTTTTTGATATCTTCGAAGTGCTCATTTTATGCATGGCCTTGCACCATCAAGGTCTTCTTTTCCATGACCAGTCTCAAAGAAATTCCAATAATGTTTAATTCAGGTTTGCATATGAAGAAAACACAACCAAAATAATGATCGCGAACATTTGAATTAACCTACACATCCATCTGACCATATCCAAT
Organism: Pinus albicaulis; assembly: GCA_034641835.2. Classification (NCBI taxonomy): domain Eukaryota; kingdom Viridiplantae; phylum Streptophyta; class Pinopsida; order Pinales; family Pinaceae; genus Pinus; species Pinus albicaulis. The sequence continues at coordinate 991,099,911 of CM076579.1, read as the reverse complement.
GTTCATTGAATTTTATTCCAGGACTTCTCAAGGATTCATAAGCCTTTCTAAAATAGTGTTTTACAAGATATGTATCATGTGTACGATTGTCACTGATATAAAAGTGATATTCTTTAATAACATGCTGATTTTCATTGGTGCTTTCTATATGATCAACGTTTTGTTCACCATGTCTATATAGAATATGGAGGAGCATGGAGACTTCATCAGAATGATAGTATTCACTCTAAATTTATTTTTTTGGAACACATGTGTAGTTTTATTCAAAATCAATTACTGAGAAAATGGTCACTGGTGGAAAAACTTCACTGGATTTTTTGAATTGAAAGTCCTGTCACCGAGCTGTATGTGAATTCTTGGTGTATTTATAAATTTTTGCTTCAAACTTTCTCAAACAATCTATCACAAAAATTTATTCTTCCTCTAATTCAATTCTTTTAGCACTATTTGAACCTTGAATCGATGTATAGATATATTCATGTCTCTTTCATTTCACTGTCATGTTGGACAATGATTGATCATTTATACCAATACGATATTTGTTATGAAATTTAGTCAAATTTCCACAATCATCACATTTTTTTATCACCAACACATTTATTTTCGTAAAATAACTCATCGCTTTCTCTTCCACATAAAATTTGAGATATGAAATCATGGATAGTGGAAGGAGGAGGTGAATCTTTCCAAAGTGTTTTACCAAAATTAAGGAATGTGTCATAATATAATTGAAATTCCACATGATAACAACAATAACAAGTGTCACGTACGATGATAGGTTTTACATACTATGGATTTTGTTGCACAAAAGCACTGATTGACACATCAATTTCACGTTTATCTTCTTTTAACTTGTTGAACAACTCTATCTAAGTGGTGTCCAAGAAATTTTTTGTATGTGTTTCGTACTAATTTCATGTTATTCTTCTTCGCATCACATCCCTTACATTTGGTGAAACACGTGAATTTTTCTTCCAATATTCATATATTATTTTTTTTTACATTTTCTCCAAATCTATAATTGTATGGTTGCCTACAAATAGCTCTCCAACAAGCAATTTCATCATCCACATCTATTTGCAACCAAAATTACTGATGTTTGTGCAATGTGTTTTGTGAGGTTCCTAATGCTCGTGCTATAGATTTTACCAAGCGATTATCTTTAGTACTTGATGAAACCACTGCCATATGTATTGGTCTATGTGAAACTGAAACATTTTTCTATCTAGACCTTCTAATTGAATTTATAGCACTATTTATATTTTATATAAAATTTTCCTTCATTTTTTTATCTTTTTTTTTATTTTTGAATACCCAATAAAGTCGTAGATTATTTTAATTTCCTTAATGATAGGCGACCTTTCAACATTTGGGCTTGAACTGCCACATTTTCCGTTATGAAGTATGTATCAAAAATGTTATTAACACGATATCGTATAACATGGTCAACTCTTTTATCTCCATATATGTGAGGGTAAAATTTTTCTAACATCTCATCATCTACATTGATTTCATATGTACATATTCAAATTAATAGTACATAATAAGTTTACATATTCAGTAAATAACTAAATTAATAAATATGTATAATTTCAATAATACATGCATGTGTTCAAGATATATCTATCTATCTATCTATCTATATATATATATACACCTTGTGATTCAATTTCTTCATTTAAATTTATTTCAACATTTTCACCTTCTTCAATCATTGGTTCAATATCTCTTTCACTTTCTCTTTCAAAATTTTGTATCTCATCATCAATGTTTTGAGGAATTTCTTTGTCTGTTTACATTACAAAATATTTTTAAAATTAGTTCATCAAACAAAAATTAAGCTTCACATTTTATACTAGGAAAATTTGAAATATCAAATTCATAATATTTACATATACATGCCTGCTTCAACTTCTAGTTGAGGTTGATTTTCCCTTTTAATATTTGAGAGTGCTTCTCTCTTTCTTTTGCGAGATTCTCTCCCATGTTCTCTACGTTCTTCGGGGTCTCTTGTTCGATCATATTTTCTCATGCAATTCCTTCAATTTCCCATGATAATAGAATATCAAGTTCAAAAAAATTCCTTAAAAAATTTAGACAAAAAATCAATTAAAAAAAACATCACAATAGATTTAATTTAAAAAAAAAATCATTTTAAATTTTTTTCGAAAAATACATACTCCAATCCAAAACACTTACTTCAAAAAATCCAAGAAAAAAATGTCTTATAAAAATGAAATGAAGGTCAAAATATTTCCTTCGAAGTCCTGCAAAAAAATTGCATTTAAAAAGTTAGAAAAAAATCATTTAAAAAATCATTATAAAATATTTACTTCAACCCAAAACATGTACTCTAAATAAATGTCACTTCAAAAAATACCTGCAAAAAATATCCATTGAAAATTAAGCCCAACTTCTTAAAAATTCCACTTTAAAAAATACCCCCAAAAATCCTCTAAAAAATATCAGTTTAAAAAATACCTCCAAAACATGTCCTTTGAATACTATGCCTAAAAAGAGTCTTTTTGAAATTAAGTCCAAATTTTTTTTTCTGGAAATTAAGCCCAAAAACCTCTAAAAACAAAATACATCCAAAAAAATTTCCTTTGAAAATTAAACCCAAAATCTCTAAAAAAAAAATGAAAAATAAGCCCAAAAATTCTAAAAACAAAATACCTTAAAAAAAACAATGAAAATTAATCCTAAAACTTCTAAAAACAAAATAACTTAAAAAAAACAATGTAAATTCAGCCCAAAACCTCTAAAAAAAAAACTTCAAAAAAAAATGAAGCAAAAAAAATGTATCGCATACCTCCAAGTAATGTCCTTTGAATTTTATGCCAAAAACTCTCCTTAAACCCAAAAAAATTCTTTTCAAAATCAGAGATTTGCAAAATCAGACCTTTCCAAAATTAGACCAAATCAAGAAATGTGTGAAATTATGCGAAAATAATGAATGTGTTTATGTCAATTTATATTGATGCCAAATGTTTTTTGAGAGTGGCTTTGTTGAATTTTCTAGCTAACAGAAAATCAATTAAAATTTTGGCCAAACCTTTGTAATAAATTCGACTTACCTATCATGTCGTTAGATTTGATGTGCCATCAGGGAAAGAAACAATTCGGTCTAAGTTTTTTTTAAAGTTCGGCCAAACTAACACGTCTGCAATTACGCAAAGCCAAGCTCTGAACATATTTCTTCAACTTTGGACTGACTAAAATCCATGAAAATTTCTGACTTAACTGTCGTAACCAAGACAAGCATTTGGAGAATTCAATCTACTTTCAGAAAATATAACTTTTATGGAATTTCATAAATATTTACTAATTTTAATTAATTTTGTAATAAAACGGGTGAAATTTTTTTTTGAAGGTCATTATGATTCAGTGAAATCAATATTCTGTGTCTTCCAAAATACACTGTAATAAAATTGAAAAATTATGGTGCATTACATTGGTCTGTTGTCTGTAATTGGTAGTTTTTAGATTTATAGTTTATAACTTATATGTAGAGAAATTTCGTTCATCCCAAAAATATTGGATCCGTTCAAAACATTCAAGTAATTATGATATGCATTAGTTGGTTTCGTAAATATAACGAAACGAAAGTAGACTCTGTCTAGATTGTTGTAACACATTTTGTTTCTAAAAAACACGAAGTTTTCAAAGAATACACCAACGTGTATTAGCATGACTTTTTATGAATCCTTTGATTGTTCAAAAACACACACTGAAAGAAACAGTAAGTTGGCATATCAAATGTCTATAAAATAATTCCAAAAAAGTAATAGAAAGCTAATAAAATTTCTCACAACTTTTATTTTTATCACAAAATGGAATTCTAAACAGAAAAATTGTTTTGTCTTGCAGAAAGTTGAAGAACAGAAAAAAATGATTTTTTTTTCTCAAAAAAGGGCAATAAGTGTAACCCAACTTCACATTTTCACCCAATGTTAATATTTTAACCTTGGGGTTTATAATATTAATATTATAGTTTTATATTAATCTTAGTGTTTCATATTAAACCTAGGGTTTATAATATTAATCTTAGAGTTTACAATATTAATTTGATGTCATGTAATATTGGGTTTTTCAATGTTAGAGTTTTATAATATTAATATATTAGTATTCGGAATTATAACATTAATGTTGGGGTTTAATATATTAGGCTTACGATTTATAACAATAACCTTAGGGTTTTTTAAATTAGGGTTTAGTATATTAAGCTTAGGGTTTATTTTGTTTGGTCATATAATCATAAGGTTTATAATATTTTGTTTAATATTAGGGTTGAATATAGTAATGTTGAAATGGTACAAAAATCTATTCAGCGCTTGTTTTTGACAAACATTGCCTCAATGCGACAATCAATCTAACAATGATTGTCATAATTTTACATTACATTGCAATTAATTGAATTTCTTAATGTGAAATTAGAAAATTGGCATTTCATAAGAGGGTTTATAATATTTTGTTTATAATATTGGGGTTTATAATGTTGTGTTTAATATTCGGTTTATAATAGTGTTTAATATTAGGGTTTGCATATTGAGTTTATAATATTTGGTTTTATAACCTTAAGGTTTATAATATTAATGTTAGTGTCTGTAATATTTATTCTATGGTTTATAATATTAATCCTAGGGATTACAATATTAATCTTATGGCTTATAATTTTGGGTTTTATAATAGTAATCTTATGGCTTGTACGTAAATCTATCCACCATTGTAGTTTGACATACAATGTCACAATGTGATAAAAAATGTGACAATCATTCTCACAATGACACATTACATCGCAATTTGAATAAATTAGGGTTTAATATTCTATTTTATAATATTGGGTTTAGGGTTTAGAGTTTTATTTTATTTTATTTTAGGTTTTATAGTTTATTTTGGTTTATAATATTGGTTTTAGGGTTTAGCGTTTATTGTGATTTATAATATTGGTTTTAGGGTTTGTAATATTAAAGTTTATAATCATAGGGTTTATAATATTAATCTTATGGTTTATGATCCCTTGGATTTATTATTTCAATAATCCCTTATGTTTATTAATCCCTGGAGTTTATAATATTATTAGTCCCTTGGGTTTATTAATCCCTTCGATCTATAATATTAATAATCCCTTGGGTTTTCTAATATTAATTTCCCTTTATGTATAATAATATATAATAATATATTAGGGTCTATAATCTTAGAGTTTATAATATTAATCTTTGGTTTGATATATTAATTCCACGATTTATACTCCTAAGGTTTATATTAATCCTAGGGTTTATAATACTAATTCCTTAGGTTTATTAATCCATTGGGCTTTTCATATTAATTTCTTTAGTTTATTAGTCCATTAGACTTATAATATTAATAATCCTTTAGGTTCATTAATCCCTTGAGTTTGTAATATTAACAATCTCTTTGGTTTATTAATCCCTTGATTTATAATATTAATCCATTGGGTTTATAGTATTAATAATTCCTTGGATTTATTAATAGTTTGGATTTATAATATTAATCCGTGGGGCTTATAACACATTGGCTTTACACCATTAATCCTTTGGGTTTATTATTTTATTTCTAATATATTAATAATATTGTCGGATGATGATGATGATGTTGATGAATGTCTACTAAGACCGATATGGTCTATTGTACCTTAAGAAATAATAATTGGGATTATTTAAAATCTTATTTTTGTGATCGAAAAGGAGGGAAAGAAGTGCTATGAGGTCATTGTAGTTTTGCTGACTAAATCGGCCGAGGAGGTTGGTAGTAGGGAGAATGTTTTGGAAATGAGAGCGGATATGAGTAAGGTGTGAAAAATCTAAGAGAAAGTGATTTTCATCTTCGACTCTCTTAGTATCACAATGGAGGAATATTCTCTCATCCCAAAGTATCTTGAGAATAGACCAGTGTCTAGTTTCACTCAAGAGATCATGAGAATTAGTTCTAATCCTTCCAATATTAATTATCTTCTTAGCATTGGTTAATATGGAAAGTTAATGCTGGTTAGCAAGCGTGGAGTTGATAAGCTCCTTATAATATTTTAACATTATGTTCCCCTCTAACTCCTTATCACTCCACAACTATCCTCAAATTTTGAAGTTATGATGTTTTTAATATTATCCTTATTCCTGAGATTATCTCCTCCTTTATCTCCCAATGATCAAACCAAGACTTGCATCCTTATGCCACCCTCACTTGATATGGAGGTGGTTTTGACTAGAGTTAGAAGGAATTTTTGGGATGCCCTTCGCTTCCATGTTTTATAAATTATTCTTATACATCAAATACCCAAACATAGTCATGAATTCAATGGGGGAAAGGCTAGCCTCGATTAAGAAAATATGCTAGGGAGTATTACCTTTAATATTGAGGTTGTAAGTAATGAATTTCCTTTGGATCATTCAAATATTTCTCCATGAATCTCTAGATAAACTACAACCCCACACCTCACACCCATATAAAATAGAAAGGGTGATGAGAGTCTCAAAGATAACAATTTTTTTACTCCTAACCCAAATATTAGTTGTCTTACAATTTTTTTCAAGATTAGTAATATTTCAAGCTTCCTATAATAATTTTCTTAATGATATAGTTCGAGTGAGGTGATGGTGGATGGCAACAGCTAAATATTTGTAAGACAAAAAAATTTATAAGTAATTTTTATAATAAATGAAATTATCATAGGTTGTTGGGAAAAATACCAAGAGCGAGGGGGGGGGGCGGTGAATCACTATTTACAGGAATCACAATATTTTACTTTTCCTTTACAGATGTCTATACACGACTTTGATTAGCCCAACTAGTGTATGTATGCAACTATCACAAAATAGACTTCTGTATACCCAAATAACTTTATTTTTCAAATAAATATTCAAATATAAATTACTTATCCCAAATCATCAATTATGAATCAGATAGTTAATTAGTAAACATGTGTAGTAATAACAAAATAAATCATCACACAATAGCATCACACATGAACACCAAGATAGGTGGAAACCCTAAGTTGGGAGAAAACCATCATTGTTGTCGTCTCCGCCTTCAGTATTTATTATATAGAAAACTTCTTACAATTTTGTACTGATGAAGACTCATATCAATACGTAGGCATCAACCTGCAAAAGGCTACAACCTTCTCTCGTTCCCTAGATGCTACATGAAGCGAGCTCGAAACCCTTGATCTTGTTTACCAGCCACTACTAGAAGGGAGCTACAACCCCCTGAATAGAACAACAACTTCTACTAGCAGGAAGCTTATGCTCCCACACTGAAGGCTTCAACCCTAAGACCCACTGCATACCACGTTTCACCAATTTTCACACTGGATCCAATAGCTTCAACACAACTCAACTTGTAGATCAATACAAATAGTCATAAACCAAACTTTAAAATGTAAAAATTACATCATTGCAACCCAGACACAATAATAAACCCACGCTTCTGGACTAACATGAAGAATCAATTTCAACCTTAATCATTCATGACACCAAATTCATATGCTACTTCATTTTACTGTAACATGTGTGTATACGCACTTTCCTACACACCAACCTACATATAGATCTGTGTATACTGAATTTTAAGGATTTGATCACACTCAAACAAGATCTTAGGTATTCAGTCATACTTTTTCAGATTTAAAGAACCCTTATTCAGTCAGCATCATCCATCATATTTAATCACTCAGTCATTGATCATATTTGTACGTATGATGAACTATATTTTTATGTCTTTTGTGTACCACTCCACTATGATATTCAAGCGCCATCCCATTTTTAACCTTATGTTGAGTCTGCTGCCCTTCTCGAGAGGTGAAATGGTACCTCGGAGTCATTTCACATTTACTCACCTGGCTCGAATACATAAATTCCATCAGTCCACCATTAAACCCTTAGGGTGCCACTTATTAACTCTAAATTTAGGTACGCCTCTCACAGATTGTGCCATCTGTATGGCTTGGATGCATGAGGGTTTGACGTTCTACTTAATGGATAATTTCTCTTGTTTCTGCCTTCATTTGGTTCCTGCACTTCTCGTGGTCGGGGTTTCTTTGTAGTGGTATCGAGGGTCTTGCCATAAAACCGCTTGAGGCACACAGTTGCTCAGTTGGCATACAAGAGTGAGGTTCATAGGTAGCTTGTTCTCCTTATTACGCCATGCCGTCTTTGATTTTATTTGTGCCCTATGTTGTATGTAGCTCTTATCATGATTACGATTTTACTCCACAGAATGAGTTTGAAATTTTGGTTCTCTGTCATGTTTGAAATTAGATCCACTTTCTGAGTGCATTTGTATTGTAGCGAACTCCTCATAGTTCTTAAAGCATTTTCGTCATGAGGTAATAAGATGATTCACATCCAGGCTACGATTTTTCTCCTGCGTTTGGCCACAATGAGTCGAATGCGTTTTTGGGAATTATTATCACTAAATACTCATGGTTCGTTTCCCTTTTCAGGTTTGGGACTTAACCAGAGAACGTTATACGCCATATTTCTCAAGGTAATTTGATATGTGTATGGAGTTTATTAAAAAAAAATTGTAATTATATTAGCTTAACCTTGCCCTATTAACTTTGCATTTTGGTTTCTTGTTACCGTAGGTGATTTAACTAGTTCCCACCATCATAATTGTCACTCTTACTACAGTCTCGTCAATTGTTACAATTTCGCTCTAAGACATTTGTCTTCGTTTGTGAACTCAGGTTGGTTCCCTCTCGTCACAGAGAATTTCAATTTCAGTAGCTCGCCCTTCCCATGTATATGGGTCGGCTTGGGTTCTACGTTTTCCGTCTGAGATTTTTTTTTTAAACAAATTGTTTTGTTGTGGCTCGGGTGTTATAAATCTTGTTGCACCTCTGTAATTAATTGGACTGTCTAAAATTCAGCTCTTGGCCTTGGAATACGACCAAGTTTTTTTTTTTCTATGGATACACTCTAAAATATTCTGGTTGTATTATACTCTTATCCCTTAAGACAAATGTTTAGGGATTTTAATGCTTGGGTGAGGCCTATCGAACTCGTTTAAAACACAATTTATCTAATTCATACTAGTAGGTAGGGTTCTACATGTTTGTCATATTCACCACACACTGATTAGTTATTTCCAGGTTGGTTACGTATTTCCATTTGATAACTATATACATATTTATTTATGGAACTTTAGTGTACCCAACGACTACCTATGAGCAGAATTCTTGAGTCCTCTTTTTGCTATTTGTTTTTTCATGGTGTCTGTACATTGACATATGATTTATATTTTTTTTTCTCTGAGTAATATCCAAAAAAATAGTTATTATACTAATGATCAATGTGTTGGCTTAATAATTATGTATAATATTCTCGTCAGTATAATTTTCCTTTCAATATATGATTAGGAAATTTAATAATATCTACCTGAGTACTTCTTCATTTAATTCCTGGAGTACAAAGGGTTACTGCTCTTAGTTTTTCTTGTCATTATGAGTACATTAGGAATAATGGGTGTAGGTTAATAAAACCCTTAACCGAAATTAATTGAGTACTTTGCCAGGATATATGACTTACATTCGTTGCAACACAATGGAATTTATTTAAGCTGAAATCCATTATATCATTTCAGATAGCAGAATTTCTGTGTCCGTGGATTGTTTCGCTGTTTTTATTTTCTTGTCAAGCAAGAAGAGTCTATAGAACTTTTTATCATTAAAGACATATCAATGAAATCTATCTTTCTGTTATAAGAGTTTCATTGCTAGCATAAAATTTTGGTGCTATATATACATATCTCAGATATTTTCATGATGTGAAAATGTATTTAACCAGGATTTCATTCTTTTCCTTGTATTAGTCAAATATACATATTCATGTCAGTCCTGTAAATGATTTAGATTATCATTTCTATTTACTTACTTTATTTGATGCTACACAACTTTCTGTCTCATATTTTTAATTCATGCAACAAAATTACTTAATTCTCCATTTAGATTCTCTTTATTTATTTTTTTAAATAAAATGAATACCAGTTATCTACATGGACCTCAATAAAGTATTTCTGCAATGTCAGCACTGTGTTCACTCACTTTAAGCTCCTCAATTTTCATAGCTGGTTTTTTTTTCCCCAGATTCTATTTTCCTATTTCATATAGAATTTAGTTTATTCTTTTACAGAAATATAGTACAACTACATTATAATAAATTTAAGGGATTAAATTAAATCTCTAGATTTAAACCCTTAGCAGGTTTAGAGCTTCTGGTTGATTTTTCCCTTAAATCCTATTCCTACAACTACATAGAATTGAGAGGATTAAGTTATTCTAAACAGTTTTGTAAATGTATGGAATACTAGTTTCAGCATTTAAAATAAAATAACATCTACCATCATTAATCATACTACACAGGGAAAAGTCATTCAATCATACATAAACATTTTTTGCATACCACTTCTGCAATTGACCAGTCCACCCAACCTTAGAGTTCCTCTGTCTCCAGAACTCACCCCCGAGCTGAGACCATCTCCTAGAACAGACCAACCCCCAATCTGTTCTGGAGTAACTTATTTAAGCTTATGATTGGCAAATCCTGTTTCTAATTCTGCGTCCAGAATTACAGGATGCTTTTATTTCTGTTTGCCTAGGCTTCCCTTATTTAGGGACTTTTAAAGCTGCTTTATGCTTTTCTTGCTTTTTACCTCTTCCCAACTACTCTCCACCTCATTGGGGAAATCTAGATTTTTCCTCAAAAATATAAATTAGAAATAAATTCTTTGAAGGATTTTTGAAATATTTCTGCGGAAAGTCTTAGCCTCTTTCCATACCTCATGGATATGGCAAGTGATCATAAAATTCTCATTTGGTCAATATGCATAGAAATGTTTTATCTATTTCTCACAATTAAATAATTAATTACATCCACACCATACTTATCCATTGGGGTCCACCCCCTTTGGATTTAATTTCAAATGTCTAACTTGAAAAAAAAATGAAACTAGGGGTGTTACATATTCCCCCTCTGAAAATAAACACCGTCCTCGGTGTTATCAACTAATTTCTATTGTTCATTTTGACAATAGATATGGATATTTTTCCATCATCTTAGCTTCTCTTTCCCATGTAGCCTCTTCAGCAGTAAAGTGCTTCCACAACGCCTTTACTCTAGCTACTGTTCGATTCTCAATTCAATTTCTTCTCGCTCCAATATTTGAAGCGGCTCTAGCATGAACTCCCCTTCTGGTTCCACCTATATCACATTCCAATCAATGTTGTGAGAATCATCATGCACATATATTTTTAATAACAAAACATGAAATACATCATGCACTTTAACATGGGGTGGTAAGGCCAGTTTATAAGCCACTGGTCCCACCCTTTCTAACACTTCAAAAGGCCCAAAATATCTAGGAGCCAATTTTGCACAACTTCCAGCATAAAGTGTGCTCTTCTTGGGTTTAATACGCAAATACACATGATCACCCACTTTGAACTCTCGATGCACCCTCTTCTTATCAGCGTAGTCTTTCTTTCAGTGTTGTGTTGTCTTGATGTTTCTTTGTATTTGTTTGACAATTATTTCCATCTCTTGTAAAGCATCTGGCCCCAACACTAGCTTATCTTTAGGTTGGCTCCAACTTAAGGGAGTATGACACTTTCTTCCATAAAGTGCTTCAAATGGACTCATTTTGATGGAATATTGATAGCTGTTGTTGTAAGAAAATTCAGCTAAATGCAAGTAATCTTTCCATTTTGATGGCCTATCCATCACATACATTCTCAGCATATCCTCCAAAATTTGATTTGTTCTCTCTGTTTGACCATCTGTTTGAGGGTGATAGGCAGTACTAAAATTCAATTTAGTGCCCATGCCCCCAAATAGACCTTTCCAAAAGGCGGCTGTGAACTTGGCGTCCCTATCCGAAATAATCATTTTTGGGACCCCGTGTAGCCTTACTATTTCTTTTAGGAACACATCTACTACTTGGGCTGTCCAAAAGGTAGATTTTACAGGAATGAAGTGTGCAGCTTTTGTTAAGGTCTCTACCACTACCATCACTGAGTCATGCTGGTACTTGGTTCTGGGTAACCCAGTTATGAAATCTATAGAAACAGTGTCCCATTTCCATTCTACAATTGGTAAAGGATTTAAAAGACCAGCTGGGTGCTGATGCTCCACTTTAACTAGTTAACATTCCATGCATCTAGCTAAATATTCTGCAACTATTTTTTCATTCCTGGCCAAAACAATTCCCTTTTCAAAGCTGTTAGCATTTTTTGATATCCAAGATGTCCTAAATATGGTTGTTTATGATATTCATCTAGATCTCTTTTCTCACAGACTCTACATTGGGGATATACAATATGTTTTTATAGTAGATCAACCCTTTCTGATTTTGGGTGTATTCAGTCATTTCTTTCTTTAACATTTTCAGTTGTAGCTTCTCATAATCTGGATCCTGACCAGCTACCTTTTTAACTAGTTCCTCTAAATCAAAACTAGCACTACTCCCAATGCTTCTTATGTTTTGTCAAGCATTTCTGCTTAGTGCATCAACAATTTTGTTTTCCTTCCCTATGATATGTTTTATGTCCATATCAAATTCACTCAGAAAATATAGCCATCTAGCTTGTCGAGCATTCAAATGAGTTTGGCAAAGGAAATATTTAAGACTAATATGATCAATCATCAATGTAAGTTTCTTTCCAAGAAGATAGTGTCGCCACATCTTCAAGGAATGGATTACAGCAGCCAATTCCAAATCATATACACTATAGTTCTGTTCATGTGTCTTAAGTTTCCTAGACTCGTATGCAATAACAAAATTTTCCTGCAACAGAACTCCTCCCAATACCTCTCTACATGCATCAGTGCATACAACAAACTCTTTGTCAGGATCTGCAATTTTCAGTATAGGGGTTGTAGTGAGTTTTAGTTTTAGTTGTTCAAAACTATTTTGGAATTTATCAGTACACTCAAATTTGGTGCCTTTTCTTTGTAATGAAGTTATGGGATATGCTATTGCAGAGAATCTTTCCACAAACCTCCTATAATAACCTGCAATCCCCATAAATGACCTTACTTCTGAAACATCAGTGGGTACTGGACATTCTCTAAGAGCCTTTATTTTCTCAGGGTCTACTGCCAACCCCTGTTCAGAAATAATATGTCCCAAATATTGAATCTTATCTTTATAGAATTCACATTTACTGAACTTGGAATATAACTGATTTTATTTCAAATTTTGCAAAACTATCCTCAAGTGTTCTTTGTGCTTCTCCTCACTTTTTGAATAAACCAGAATATCGTCTATGAACACTAGTACGAATTTATCCAAGTAATTGTTTAAAACACTGCTCATTAAGCACATAAAGGTGGCAGGGGCATTTGTCAAACCAAAAGGTAGGACTACAAATTCGTAGTGACCATACCTGGTTCGGAAAGCTATTTTACTAATATCTTCCTCCTTAATTCTGAGCTGGTGATAACCACTCCTTAGATCAATCTTAGAAAATAATGAAGCTCCTCTTACTTGATCAAAAACATCATGAATTCTAGGCAAAGGATATATGTTTTTAATTGTCAACTTATTCAGCTGACGATATTCAATGCACATTCTAAAGGTTCCATCCTTCTTTTTCACAAATAGCACTGGTGCTCCCCAAGGAGACACACTCAGTCTGATATAACCTTTATTCAGCAACTCTTGCAATTGCATTTGCAGTTCCATGAGTTCAGGGGGGGGCTCATCCGATAAGGGGCTCTGGAAACAGGTGTTGCTCCAGGCACAAAATTGATTGAAAAATCAATCTCTCTTTTGGGGGGAAGATGAGGAATCTCATCTGGAAAAACTTCCTTAAACTCTCTTACTACTGGCAAAATGTCCAACAGGTTTTCTTCACATCGCTGTCCTAATTCTTCGACTTGTAAAACATATACTTGATATCCTTTCCTAGATGTTGTTTTTAATTGCAGAGCTGATATTTGTCTTACAGATATTGGTTTTGGTTTTCCTTTGAGGATAAAAGGTTTCCCTTCCTCATATATGCAAAGCAAAGTTTTATCCCAACAATTCATCATAGCCTTCCTCTTTTCCAACCAGTCCATTCCAATCAACAAGTCATATGAGCCTAAGGGCAGAATGTTTAAGTTTACTTCTGTCTGAAAATCATTTAATTTAATTGTTGTTTGAGGTAACTTATGAGTTACTTTTCTCTTGGTGCCAGTGGCTAGCTGGAGCAACCAAGACTGCGGAAATTTTTCAGTTTTGAGATTGCATTTCTCTACAATTTGTGGACTAATGTAACTCAAAGAAGCACCCAGATCAATTAAAACTGTAACATATTGGTCAGCAATCTTACCTTCCATCTCAACTATGGTAGCCTGGTGTTCTGATTGTCGGTTCTCCAGAGCTACACTGATAGTGGGTATATTTCTTGCTATATCATTCACTGTGGTAGTTTCTTGATCCTTCATAATCATCTGAATATTTCGGTGTAGACAATCCCTCAACAGATGAGGTTCTCCACAACCCCAACATTTCAATGGCTCTCGCATTTTGACTGCTCCCTCCTTCTTATTATCTCCCTCTATTTGTTTTGAACCAACTTGGGAGTGAGCAGTTTGACTTTCCTTTGGTTTGTTAAATTTCTTCCACTGATGGTCCCTACCAAAGTTCTTCAAGTATACTGGTTTCTGTTTCTTCCCTTTGAATTCACTCTTATTTACCCATATTTTTCCATGTTCACCCTTACCCTTAAACTGTTGATAAAATAATCTAGCTTTCCTCACCACTTCATTCATAGTTTTTGGATTATCGAACTCTATTTTCTCCTTGTACACAGCGGACAAACAGTTCAAAAACCTTTGCACCTTTGCCCTCTCTTCACGAATATAAGGAACATACCTTAGCAGATTTGTAAAATTGGTGACGAACTCATCTATGGTGAGTTGTCCCAATCTGAGTTCATGGAACTCCTTTTCTTTATCATCATAATAATGTTTGTTCAAATAGCGGTTTTTAAACTTGACCTGGAAATCTTCCCAAGTCACTGTTTTTTCATCAATGGCATGGACCATTTTCGTCTCCTCCCACCACAAGGTATCTTTACCCTGCAGTTGGTAGACAGCCAATCTGGCTTTCAGATTGCTCTCATATTCATATACCTAGAAATACTTAATCATATTCAACAAGCATGCCTCAACATCTTCCTCCTTCTCTCCATCATAGGAGGGAGGTTGAATCTTTCGAAATTTCCCCTATAATTCCTTTCTCTGTTTAGACTGATGTCTAGTAGTGTCATCTTCCTCAGACTCATATGATAACTTTCCTTTCTTCCTCTTTCTAGAACCTTCACCTTCTTGGATGTTCCGCAAAGTCAATTCTCTTATGAGCTTTTCTTGCTCTTGACTGGCTAATGATAGCTTGTCAGTCTGGCTTTTTAACTCAGCTATCTCCCGTTGCAACCCGTGAAACATAGCCATCAAAGGAGCGTTAGGATCTGGCATGTTATCTTCATCACGTAGATCAACATAAATTTCATCTCCTTCAGTCATTGTCTTTTCAGTTCTAGTACCACTCTACATTAAACAAAACAACATCAGAATAAAAAAAACATAATTTTTTTTTTCAACAAGAAATAATTTACACAGTGGGCACAACAACAGCCCAGTTTTCAGACATGGGCTCCAATACCATTTGTAATGTCTCCCAATTTAACCACAATTTTTTTTTTTTGTTTATATCTAGCCTTTTATATTGGGTCCACATTTATTTTCCATACATTAATAATAGCATCGCTTATATTCTTATGACACTTCCGTTCTAATATTCAACTTCTTTACAACCTCATTCACAATAATTTATAATCAGAATGCATTTGATTCCCTTAATTGATTTATGATTGTTTTTCTTGTGTATTATTAAATCCACTTTCACCATAAATCGAATTGCCCATTTTAAGTCCTTACTACCGTAGGCATAAGAGTATATATATATATATCATCGGATCCAATTTTACGTTGGGATTTGGTTGCATATATTAAAACAATGGTCTATACCTTTACTTGTATTAAAATGAGCTCACCACTGCTATAGACTTATCATGATCATGTGTTCCCCCTGATTGTTCGAATTGAATGAACGAAATCGACTTCCCTTATAGTTTAAGTGGAAGATCTTAATTTAATTTATTACGTTGAACATGTGAGTATATGGTTCACCCATATTATCATCACCTGAAATCATTTTATTCAAATTACTTTTGATTATATATTATAAGGTATGCGACCTATCACGTCCGGCTTATGTGAGATAGTACATACAATCTTGAATTTATTGGTAACGATTCCACAATCTTTACACAGGGCACGATTGCACTCAATGTGTCGACTCCGTTGGAGGTTTCGTCTCATGCTGAACTACATTTTTATGTCTATTGTGTACCACTCCACTATGATATTCAAGCGCCAGCCCATTTTTAACCCTATTTTGAGTCTGCTGCCCTTCTCGAGAGGTCAAATGGTACCTGGGAGTCATTTCACATTTACTCACTTGGCTCGAATACATAAATTCCATCACTCCTCCATTAAAACCTCAGGGTGCCACTAATCTAACTCTAAATTTAGGTACGCCTCTCACAAATTGAACCATCTGTATGGCTTGGATGCATTAGGGTTTGAAGTTCTACTTAATGGATAATTTCTCTTATTTCTACCTTCATTTGGTTCTTGCACGTCTCGTGGCCAGGGTTTCTTTGTAGTGGTATCGATGGTCTTGCCATCGAACTGCTTGAGGCACATAGTCGCTCAGTTGGCATACAAGAGCGAGCTTCATAGGTAACTCATTCTCCTTATTACGACAGGCCGTGTTCGATTTTATTCGTGCCCTATGTTGTATGTAGCTCTTATCATGATTACGATTTTACTCCATAGAATGAGTTTGAAATTTTGGTTCTCTATCATGTTTGAAATTAGCTCCACCTTCTGAGCGCATTTGTATTGTAGCGGACTCCTCATAGTTCTTAAAGCATTTTCGTCGTGAGGTAATAAGATGATTCACATCCAGGCTTCGATTTTTCTCCTGCGTTTGGCCACAATGAGACGAATGAGATTTTCGAAATTATTATCACTAAATACTCATGGTTCGTTTCCCTTTTCAGGTTTGGGACTTAACTAGAGAACGTTATACGCCATATTTCTCAAGGTAATTTGATATGTGTATGGAGTTTATTAAAAAAAAATTGTAATTATATTGGCTTAACCTTGCCCTATTAACTTTTCGTTTTGGTTTCTTGTTACCACAGGTGATTTAACTACTTCCGGCCATCATAATCGTCACTCTTGCCACACTCTTGTTAATTGTTACAATTTCTCTCTAAGACGTTTGTCTTCATTTGTGAAATCATGTTGGTTTCCTCTCGTCACAGAGAATTTTGATTTCAGTAGTTCACCCTTCCCATGTATATGGGTCGGCTTGGGTTCTATGTTTTCCATCTGAGATTTTTTTTTAAACAAATTGTTTTGTTGTGGCTCGGGTGTTATAAATCCCGTTGCGCCTCTGTAATTAATTGGATTGTCTAAAAGTTAGCTCTCGGCCTTGGAATATGACCAAGTTTTTTTTTTGCTATGGATACACTCTAAAATAGTTTGGTTGTATTATACTCTTATCCCTTAAGACAAATGTTCATGGATTTTGATGCTTGGGTGAGGCCTATCGAACTCGTTTAAAACACATTTTATCTAATTCATACTAGTAGGTAGGGTTCTACATGTTTGTCATATTCACCACACACTGATTACTTATTTCCAGGTTGGTTCCGTATTTCCATTTGATAACTATATACATATTCATTTATGGAACTTTAGTGTACCCCACGACTACCTATGAGCAGAATTCTTGAGTCCTCTTTCTGCTATTTGTTTTTTCATGGTGTCTATACATTGACATATGATTTATATTTTTTTTTCTCTGGGTAATATCCAGACAAATAGTTATTATACTAATAATCAGTGTGTTGGCTTAGTAATTATGTATAACATTCTCGTCAGTATAATTTTCCTTTCAATATATGATTAGGAAAATTAATAATATCTACCTAAGTACTTCTTCATTTAATTCCTAGAGTACAAATGGTTACTTCTCTTAGGAATAATGGGTGTAGGTTAATAAAACCCTTAACCAAATTTAATTGAGTACTTTTCCAGGATACATGGATTACATTCGTTGCAACAAAATGGAATTTATTTAAACTGAATTCCATTATATCATTTCAGATAGCAGAATTTCTGTGTCCATGGATTGTTTCACTATTTTTCTTTTCCTGTCAAGCAAGCAGAGTCTAAAAAAAATATTTCTCATTAAAGACATATCAATGACATCTATCTTTCTGTTATAGAAGTTTCATTGCTAGCATAAAATTTTAGTGCTATATATACATATCTCAGATAGTTTCATGACCTGAAAATGTATTTAACCATGATTTCATTATTTTCCTTGTATTAGTCAAATATACATATCATGCCAGTCCTGTAAATGATTTAGATTATCATTTCTACTTACTTACTTTATTTAATGCTACACAATTTTCTGTCTCATATTTTTAATTCATGCAACAAGAATAATTTAATTCTCAGTTCAGATTCTCTTTGTTTTTTTTTTAAATAGAATGAATACTAGTTATCTACATGCACCTCAATAAAGTATTTCTGCAATGTCGGCACTGTGTTCACTCACTTTAAGCTCCTCAATTTTCATAGCTAGTTTTTTTTTTCCCCAAATTCTCTTTTCCTATTTCATATAGAATTTAGTTTATTCTTTTACAGAAATATAGTATAGCTACATTATAATAAATTTAAGGGGGTAAATTAAATCTCCATATTTAAACTCTTAGCAGGTTTAGAGCTTCTGGTTGATTTTTCCCTTAAATCCTATTCCTACAACTACACAGAATTGAGAGGATTAAGTTCTTCTAAACAGTTCTGTAAATGTATGGAATACCAGTTTCAGCATTTAAATAAAATAACATATATCATCATTAATCATACTACACAGGAACAAGTCATTCAATCATACATAAACATTTTTGGCATACCACTTCTGCAACTGACCACTCCACCCAACTTTAGAGTTCCTCTGTCTCAAGAACTCACCACCAAGCTGAGACCATCTCCTAGAACAGACCAATGCCCAGTCTGTTATGGAGTATCTTATTTAAGCTTATGCTCCCCAAAGCCTGTTTCTAATTCTGCGTCCAGAATTACGGGATGCTTTTATTCCTGTTTGCCTAGGCTTCCCTTATTTAGGGACTTTTAAAGTTGATTTATGCTTTTCCATGTTTTTACCTCTTGCCAATTACTCTCCACCTCATTGGGGAAATCTAGATTTTTCCTCAAAAATCTAAATTAGAAATAAATTCTTTCAAGGATTTTTGAAAGATTTCTAGGGAAATTCTTAGCCTCTTTCCATATCTCATGGATTTGGCAAGTGATCTCAAAATTCTCATTTGGTCACTATGCACAAAAATGTTTTATTTATTTCTCACAATTAAATAATTAATTACATCCACACCATACTTATCCATTGGGGTCCACCCCCTTTGGATTTAAGTTCAAATGTCTAACTTGAAAAAAACATGAAACTAGGAGTGTTACATTCATGAAGAGATAAACATCAAGGAAAGGAAATGTAAGATGAATACCAGAACAACATAATTCACCCATCAACACTTGAGGACATAAAATATGACGCAGACTATTCTGAAAGCTGACCCATGGATTTTATGTCAGCAAAAACCATACGGAGCTATATATAGTGAAACATGCGTATATACGCAACTCGTCTTCATGAAACATGCATATTGAATTTAATCTTCTAAAATCAAACATATTTGATAAGTGAGGCAGAGACAAATCCTAGCTTCTGTCTGAGATATTCAAATGTTTCCTTGGGAAGAGGTTTAGTAAATATATTAGAAACTTGTTCTTTGGATGGAACATACTCCAATTTAACCTTTTGCTCAAACACTTGTTCACGTAAGAATTGATACTTGATAAGAATGTGCTTTGTTTTAGAATGCATAACAAGATTTTTTGATATACTAATGAGACTTGTATTATCACATAGGATGGATAGGGGAGGAGAAAATTTTATTTGGGATATCTTGTAATATCTATATCCTCAAAATAATTTGTGTGTAACATGATGAGATAGCCACATATTCTGCTTCTATTGTAGATAAGGAAATTAAACTTTGTTTCTTCCTGAACCAAGATGCTAATTGAGGCCCCATATAGAATGCACCACAAATAGTGCTTTTCCGATCATCAACATTGCCATCTTAGTCTGAATTTTTACAAGAATTAAGAGTAAGATAAAAATTATTTGTATACCATAGACCAAAATCTTAAGTTCCTTGTAGATATTTTAAGATGTAACTCCTTTGGATTGGCTTGGAATCGTCCAACAATCCCAACTGCATGCATAATATTTGGTCTAGTCCCAGTTAGATGAAGTAGAATTCCAATCATAGATCTATACTCTAGCTGGTTTACCATGGGAGAATCATCATGAGAACTGAGGTTACATCCGATCACTATTGGGGTGCTCACAGGTTTGCAGTCTTCTATCTCATACTTCTTCAGGATTTTCTTGAGATATTTTGCTTGTGATAGAAATATGCCATATTTTTCTTGTTGCACTTGTAAGCCAAGAAAATATGTTAGTTCCCCAAGTAATGAGATTTCAAATTCTTGTTGCATAACAGAAGCAAATTTCTGACTCATGGATTCTTTATTACTCCCAAAAATGATGTCATCAACATACACAACAATAATAAACAATTTATCTTTCTCAATTTTTGTGTATAACTTACTGTCATCAGATCGTTTTGTGAAACCTTGTTGTTGAATATATTTGTCAAGATGATAGTACCATGCCCGAGGGGCTTGTTGTATACCATATAGAGCTATTTTGAGTTTGTAAACAAGTTCTTCATCATTTCCCAGAATGAATCCTTATGGTCATTCTATATAAACTTATTCTTCTATATCACCATTGAGAAAAGAAGATTTTACGTCCATTTGATAAAATTTTAACTGTTGAAAACTTGAAAAATCAAGAAACCTTCTTATGGCTTCAAGTCTGGCTATAGGTGCAAATTTTTCTTCAAAGTATATACCTTCTTGTTGAGCATACACTTTACAAACGAGTCTATCTTTGCTTCGAATAACATCTCCATTTTCATTTAACTTGTTTATGACTATCCATTTTGTTCCAATAAGATTTTTATCATGAGGTATTGGAACCAATTTGCACGTGCTATTATTTTTAATTTGATCAAGTTCTTCATTCAAGGCATGAATCCATCATTCATATTTACTAGCTTGATTTACGTTCTATGGTTCAATGGTGGATAATAATTCCAGAGAACTAGGATATGCTACAAGATTTCTTCTTGTTTGGACACCTGATCCCTTTTCTCCCAATATTTGAGATTCTGGATGATTCTTTTGAACATACCTGGATGGGGCCTTTTCTGATATATCTTCTTCTAGTGCATCATTGGGTTCTCCTTCTATATTTTTTTTATTTGATGAGGGAAAATATATATCATCATCATCTTCATTTGTTTTTATTTCCCTTTTGAGAGTCGTGAGAGACTCATCAATTAAAAAATAAATACATTCAAAAAATTTCCGAAGTCTTTTATTGTAGCATTTATATGCTTTACTTCTAGAAGAGCAACCAAGAAATATTCCTTCATATACTATAGGCTCAAAATTACCAATTTTTTCATCAATATTATTGATAAATCATTTTCTTCCAAAAACTCTAAAATGCTTCACAGTGGGAAGATTACCATACCAGAGTTCGTAAGGAGTTTTATCGTTGTTTACACAAACATGAGCCTTGTTGAGAATATTTACTGCAGTATGCACTGTTTCTCCACAAAATTTGTGAGGAGTCCCATATTCATCAAGCATAGCATGAGCCATTTGTTGAACTGTTCTATTCATTCTTTCTACCACACCATTTTACTGTGGAGTTCCAACTACGTAAAACTATCGTTTTATACTGCATTGTTCGCATAAATCAAATAATTCATCTGATATATATTCTCCTCCTCGGTCAGATCTAAGACATTTGATTTTTATATCTAATTCATTTTCAGCCAAAGCTTTGAAGATCTTAAAATTTTCAAATGCTTCATCTTTATGTTTCAATAAACCGATCCAACACATTCTAGAAAATTCGTCAATGAATAGAAGATAGTATTGTTCTCTGCGAGGTGAATTTTTCCTTATAGGACCACATAAAACAATTGTATACGTTCAAGAGGCTTACTTGCTGATCTTGATTTGGCAGTAAATTGCACCCTATTTTTCTAAACAAATTGTCATGATTTCCATATGGTACTTTCAAGTAGAGTGGTGTTCGGTAGATCATGAAAAACTTTGAGTCTGCTAGATTTTCTTATTCGAGAAATGATCAAATTTCCCAATCTTCTGTCTCATAACTAGTTTTCTATAGATGGACCTAGATAGCATTGCTCTTGGCCACATTTCAATATATACAGATTACTTGTTGTTATTGTTCCTTTTATTACAGTTTTTCCTATGTCAATTTCACGAACTCCACACTCTTTTGAACTAAATACAACTTCATTTCCTTGATCACAAATTTGACTCACAATCATAAATTTATGCTTTAATCCATCCACATACATAACATTGTTATATTTAACATTTTATTTTAGAAAAACATATCCTTTACCCTTAATGATAGAAAGGGAGTCATTTTGAAAAGTAACATTATTTTCTTTCTCTAATTCATTATATGAAACAAGTTTATCTTTGTCACCTCTCACGTGTTTTGAGAATCCGCTATCAATGTACCATTGATTTTCTTCTCCTTTTGCAAATAAAGCTATGCCACAGCTTTCAAATTGTAAGTCCTTCTTTCTCCATACCTTGGAACTTGTGGGTATTTGTTCTTTTGGCTGAAGTTTTCTCTTGCATTCAGATTCTTCATGTCCAAAGTTATTGAAAAATGAACATTCAATTTCACCTTGAAGAGAAGAGAATTTGTTATAAATATTCTTCTTTATTCCTGTCTCATTTATTTTCTTTCTTGCTTCTCTGTTCATGATGGTTTTGTATGCAACACATTGAGGAGCTTTATGACCAAAATTATGACATGAAAACCATTGTCCATTAAAGAAGAAATTTATGAAATAATGGAACATTCTATTTATGTTTACCTTTTAATTGATATTTATGTCATTTTTCATCCTTGAATTGAAGTGTTCATGCTTTGCATGGGAATTTTCTTTGCTCTTTTGATGAGTGACGAAATGTTGTTGGTTGGCTTTAGTTGCATTTAGATAGATTTTTGCTGAAGATAGAAGATTCACTGATATATCCAAGACCCGTCTTTACAAGAGGAGAGCATTGAAACTTGATAATTTCATCTAAGGTTTCAGATCCTTTAGAAAATCTAAGATTTAAGGTTTTCACTTTATCAATTTCCTTTCTTAGACTTACTATTTCACATTCTAATTTCTCATTGTGCTTCTCCTTTTCTATAATTTTATTATTTAGAGTATCTATGGCCAATTTTTTCTCTTCCAAACATATTTTTAGCTGATTGATTTCTTCAAAAAAGGAATTTTCTTCTAAAGCATCCATAAAAGTATCTTTTGCCTCACTAGAGTACTTTTCACATTCCATGAGCGGTCTAATACCTTGATCAGGTTCTCCTTCTTCAATATTTTATAGATCATCACTATCTTCATGAGTATAATAACTTTTTCTATTGATAAAACATTTATTATTACCTTTTGCTAAATCCTTTCCCTTTTCATGGTTATCTTTATGAGGACATTTAGCAGCATAGTGATGAACTCTTCAACAAGAAAAAAATTTGAAAGGAAGCTTATCTTTGAACCTTCCAGTGCCAAGTTGAAGTTTCTTTACAAAATTGATCTCATCTTCTTTTGATAAATTCCCTGATTCCATTTGTTCTTCCTTGTCCTTGCCTTTTGTAGTAGCTCTAAAAGAGGGTTATTTGACATCAAATGGACCTCCTTTCCTCATTTCGCATGCAGCCAAAATTGCAAAAAGTTAAACAATAGTAAGAGTTTGTAGATCCTGCTTCTGTTCAATGGAAGACACTTTTGACTCGAATTTACCAGTCAGAGATCTTAAGAATTTTTCTACTAGAGTGGTGTAACTTATTACTTCACCTATATTTCTCATATAATTTATGATCTCATCTAGACATAAAAAAAACTCTGAATACTTTCATCATTATGCATTCTAAGTTTTTCATATTGAATTCTGAGAGTTTGGAGTTTAGCACTTTTGACCCTGGCATCACCTTCATTGTTCAGAATGATTTTTTCACGTATCTACTTTGATGTATTTAACTGCATAACTTTGACAAATTATGATTGAGTCAGACTCCCCAATAATGCATTGATAGTATTTTCATTGGTTTCATAGTTATTCCTTACTGTTGGATCTGCTGGAACTGAGGCTCGATATTGGTAACCACCTTCAAATATAGCCCAAACATCTCCTCCAAGAGACTGAAGATAGGATCTTTTCCTTGTCTTCTAGAAGATTACATTGTTTCTGTTGAAAAGTGGAGGTTTTATAGATGTTGTCCCATCTTTATTTCTCATCTTAGATGATCTTCCTTCTAGCGATTAAGCTTCTTCAGAAGGACCTGCAATGATACCAATTGTTGGGTAAAATACTAACAGGGTGGGGGGAGGGGGCGAATCAATATTTACAAGAATAAAATATT
The DNA here is from genome assembly GCA_034641835.2 of Pinus albicaulis. Lineage (NCBI taxonomy): Eukaryota > Viridiplantae > Streptophyta > Pinopsida > Pinales > Pinaceae > Pinus > Pinus albicaulis. The sequence goes on along the minus strand of CM076579.1, from coordinate 991,075,131 downwards.
TCTATTTTCTTTACAGATTTCTATACGGGTGAAAATGCTAAGATGGGTAACACTTTTGTGACAATTTGGGGCGGAATTTTTTTTTCCTCCATATTTCGGTCGAACTCTTGTCATATTTTTTCCGAACAATTCAGGAGTTCGGCCGAACTATTGGATATAGTTTGGCCAAAATTCATTTTCAATTTACAGTGACGACATACTAACAGCAATGGCGAACATATTTTTCGCCTGATTTTAGAAAACCGGCAATAAAATTTCCCCCGAACAATTATTTTATAAATATATCGCCCACAACCTTTTCCGGGTTTTTGTTCACATTTGCGTGCCTGTTTTTGTCACGTGCTCTGATCTGTTGCGTGCTTTGATCTGTCGCATTCTGTCACATGCTCTGATTTGTCACATTCTGTCGTGCACTCTGATCTATCGCATTCCCACGTGCTCTTATCTGTCACATTCTCACACGCTCTTATCCGTCGCATTCTCGCATTCTCGCGCTCAGCATTCCAACTCAAGGTAGTAAGATTTTAAATTTCTGTACGTCTTTTTTTTCTTGTTGTTTTTAATTTTGTTTTAGTTTGTGTTGATTTTGTAATTTGATTTTAGATTTTGTTTGATTTTTTAATTTCTATTGATTTTTTTGTTGCAGAGGTCTTCCACGATGTCTTCATTCCCCTCTACAGTGAGTTCAGCATCCTCTGCAGCAAGTTCAGCATCTTCATCATCTTCAGCATCCAGGTATGTCTTCACGGTCTTCAGCGTCCAATAGGGAATTTATGCATGAGAGGCTCTGTGTCTATTTTTTTGGCTATCTCTGTGTCTCTGTGGGGGAAGATGACAACATTCCTATCCACTACTCAACCTACAAAAACTTGACATTGTGTGTCCTGTTGTCAACCTCTGTTATGACAATGTGTGTCCTATTATCAACCTTTGTTATGACTATTATTAGCAACATCTGTTATGACTGTAGATATAATTAAATGTACTGCATATGTTATGTTTGAAATTTGATTCTATCTTTATTATGAATTCTTTGATTGCCTGAAAATAATCTCTAAAACTCGTTGGAAAGTGATGTGAAAACTTCCGAAAAATATCAAAACACTTTCAAATTTGGTTTACACACCTGATTTCTTATCCAGCTTAGGATCTGCTATGGTGGGCTAGATTCGCAGCCATTAGGTTATGGGAGTTTCACCATGTAGCTTCACAGCAAAACATTAGAGGTCGGTGGCTGCTGAGGCACGATGCTCCTTTTTTTTCATAGATCAGTGACATTATCAACATAAATGTGGGGATATTTTTCAGAATATATGATAGGAGAGTTTCTTCATGTTGTTCCACAACACAACAGTAGAGGCCTATGTCATTGTTAGCTCATATTTTTTATATAACATCAAAATTGCATCATAAATGTGGGAGAATCCCTGAAATATAGAAACAGAGTGTTTCATTATTTAGTTTCGGAGAAAATGATTTTAGACAGAAAGAAAAAAATAGTTTGGAAATTAAAATCATTGTGATTCATTGAAGATTAGATCGTTGAACAAGTAATGTTTAAGTGTGCAAGCATGTTGTTCTCTGAAAAGTAAAATAAGTGTTTTTAATTAGAGATTAGAGGAGATCCTTAGATCCTTTTACAAGAAACAGTTAAGTCTCCAAGAAAACAGTAAAATAGTTGTCATTGCGTGGTTGACTATTCGGCTATCCTTAGATCCTTTTACAAGAGACAGTTAAGTCTCCAAGAAAATAGTAAAACAGTTGTCATTGTGTGGCTGAAAATAAGTGTTTTTCATTAGAGAATAGAGGAGATCCTTAGATACTTTTACAAGAAATAGTTAAGTCTCCAAGAAAACAGTAAAATAGTTGTCATTACATGGCTGACTGTTCGACTATCCTTAGATCCTTTTACAGGAAACAGTTAAGTCTCCAAGAAAATAGTAAAACAATTGTCATTGCATGGCTAACTGTTCGGCTGTCCTTTTATTTATGAATGTATGATTGAAAGAAATTTTAACTTCATGAGACTAAAATTAGCTTATAGAACTAAGAGTTTCATGTCCATGGTCTCAAGAAATGAGAGAGAAAAAACCTTTTATATTCAACATGTAAAACAAAAATTAGCCATAAAATTTTCCCATTGAAACCATAAGTGATTTGATACAAAACATAGGTTTTAACCTAAGAGTAAATGCCCCTACATATAGAAGTTTTTCATTTTCATATCCATGGTCTCAAACAATGAGAGAAAAAAAAACCTTTTAAATTCAACATGTAAAACACAAATTAGCCATAAAATTTTCTCATTGAAACCATAAGTGATTTGATACAAAACATAGGTTTTAAACTAAGAGTAAATGCCCCTACATATATAATTTTTTCATTTTCATATCAATGGTCTCAAATAATGAGAGAAAAAACATTTTATATTCAATATATGTAAAACACAAATTAGCCATATCTATAGAATATATCTAAATAGAAGTTTTTCATTTTCATATCCATGGCCTCAAACAATGAGAGAGAAAAAAACCTTTTATGTTCAACATGTAAAACACTTGAATTAGCCATAAAATTTTCCCATTGAAACCATAAGTGATTTGATACAAAACATAGGTTTTAACCTAAGAGTAAGTGCCCCTACAAGTCATTCAACATGTAAAACACTTGAATTAGCCATAAAATTTTCCGATTGAAACCATAAGTGATTTGATACAAAACATGGTTTTAACCTAAGATTAAATGCCCCTACAAGCCAATCAATCTCTTGAATAGTTTTAAATATAGAATTTTTTCATTTTCATATCGATGGACTTGAAAACAATGAGAGAAAAAATCTTTTATATTCAATGTGAATATAACTTATTTAGAAACAAAACGTAATTTAATACAAAACATAGGTTTTAACCAAATATATAGTTTTTCATTTTCATATCCATGGTCTTGTTGAAGCCTAGAAAATCTCTGCTTCAAACATTGGGGAAAACCACCCGGTTGGGACCTTAGGACAGCTCCTTATCTGTTTGGTATGGTGGCTCCAACTGGATTTAAAGGACCTGTTTCCTTATACCTAATGGGTTGGTGATGGGCTGATTTGGATGAGTGAAAATGGGACTAAATGACTGAAATAAAACTATCTAATTTAATCTAAATACTGATAGAGAAATTCTAAAACTAACCCGGGTATCATATGTGAATACAACTTAAAATTATTCCAATTGAACAATAACCATAAAAATGTATTAAATTTTAATTGAAATTGTGCAGTAACAAATAAAGATAACTTTGTTTAAGAATTTAAACAGAGTTATATTAGCATATTGTATTCATCACTGCATATCATCTTACATACATTTATGAAAAGTGAATATTTCTAATATACTCAAAAATGATATATAGAGAAATATTATGAAAAACGAAATATATATAAATGATAGCAAATTTAAAAGAGAATATTTATATAACAAAATAAATTAACAGTGGATAGATAAAAATACCTTATCCATCTTGAAAGTTTCAAATGAAATCTAATACTCTGATCCAGTAATTCCAATGCAAAATCAAATCCAAGGTAAAGAAATGCAACTCTTTAAAGATAATTCCGCATAAAATCACCAGATGTGATTCTTAATAAAATATAAGAGCCAGTGGAGTACATAAATGTAATCTCCAAGTCAAAAATATTACAACTCAGGACCCCTTCTCTAATGCATGAGAGGGGTTTAAATATGACAATACATGAAAATAGAATCCTATTACTACTGCTACAATCTATTAACTTTAAAAACAGAAATTCTATCTTTATGTAGAACTGATTCATTGCTTTTCCTTCTCGCTCAATATAGCCAGATGGAAAATGTTCAGCATTTCCTGGACTCCCGATGGATGACTCATCTTGGAATGTAACTGTCCGGTGTATGTGGCATCAGAGAATTCTGGAATTAAACAGTCGACGGCATTTGATAAGCATTTAATAGATAATTGTTGATTGAGTGGCTTAATCAGATAAGTCCACATATTGTCCCAAGATATTGTTTGATGTTTGTTGATCTGTTGATTTTTATTCATCATTTCTTCTCTCCACCTGCAATCGGTTTCTTTAACTTTGATTAAACTTCCTAGAACACAACCTGAAATGAGATTACATGCATACAAGATGTCATTGATAAATTGTGTTATATTACCCATCATGCTTCTAGCTCTTGATATAGCTCTCTCGGCTTTCATCAATTGATGTTCCCACTCTGTAAATATGATTTCCTTATGCCTTTCTTCTATCTGAGGTAGATTAGCTTTTCTACCTTTTTCTGTATCTTTCCAAGTAAGAAATTCAGAAATCCTTTCATCGGCATCATCAATTTCTTTCCTGAGCATAAGTATGTCCTGTATTAAAGATGATGTGATATCATAAAATGGTTCTGCTTGTGTCAATTTTAAACAAAAATTGTTTAACTGCTGAGACAACAGTTTATTGGCTTCAAGAGCCTCCTCTTTGAATTCATTTAGTTTGGGAAAATATTTGAATTTATCTAAAGCTGCTTGAAATTATTTTTCTTGCACAATCTTTGTGTTCTTTTCATCTTGTAACAAATTTTGTAGCTTTGAAATCTCTTGATTCAACTATTGTTGATTGCTCAAAGCTTGTTTATCAACTTTTTTCCTTTTCTGTGACAAGATTCTCTTCTAGCTCTTTAAACCTGAGATTTTGATCTTGTAATTTTTGTTGTAATTGAGCAATATTCTGTTGATTTTCCTTAGCTTGTTCTTCAAGTAAAGGTAGATGTAGATCTTTTTGGGTTATCAATTGAGAAACCTTTGCAACTTTATCAATTTTCGTAGCACTGTATGCTCCTGCATATTGGGACAACTTAGTGAGATCCTCAGATGGATTCACTTCAGCATTTTTGTAAACAATGTTCATGAATTCCTCCTGTGAAGTAGAAAACGTGTCTTGATCGATCTTCCTTCGCTTCGTTTGTTTTTTAACAACAGCTTTATGTCTAGGACTATAAAATATATCCAAGGGAGGAATTTCTTCAATCTTCAATATAATCTTCCCTGTAGGATGTTCAAGAATGATTTCAACGTCCTGATCTTCTTGCTCTTTCTCTTTAGGATCATCTTGCAGTCCTAACTGGTGAGCGAATTGATTATACTGCTTCAACAATTTAGAGGAAACATTAAGATCAGCAGAGTCTACAATTTTCTTAGTATTTTCGTTTCCTCTAAGTTGTGTATCTGATTTCTCTATATTTCCTTCTTGTTTATCAGTTTTGCTGTCTGTACCTTCCTTTTGATTATGCACATTAGTATCAGTACTTGTGCATTCTTTCTCTGTTTTTGCTGTGGACTTCTAATCAGTATTTTCTTTAGATTTGTCATCAATGATCATATTTTCAATATGTACAACATGATCATTTCCTGTTTCTTCTTTTTGTGTCTGTACAATGGGTTGGTCAGTAGATAACTGTGTAGTGGCCTTACTGGAAGATGTTTCTCCTGCTGTTTTGCCATATTTGTCTTCTATCTCTGCCTCTTGCATAGGAACTCTTAGTTGATCTAAAGGAATTTTCAACAATCTTTGCCTTCTGAATAACATAAATTTATTCATTTCTTCTTTCTGAAATTTGGACTTGCCAAAATTATAGACTTGAGAAAAATCATTTAATGAAATAAACAAATCATCAAACTCATCTGGTTCATGCTCGAATCAAGCAATCGAAACTGAAGAAGTAACATTAAAAGCTATCTTTTGTGGATCATACTGTATCCCCGGTATTGTTGCGAATTTAAAATTATTTATTTTGATGACTTCCTTTTCTGCATGTTTAAAGTCATTCAAATTAAAATGTCCACAATTGAATGGAAATGAAGGCCACATTATTTTCTTACTATTGCTTAGAGACCTGGACATTCCTTCAAATGTCAACTGATAGGAGATTTCCTGGGCTAGAAGTTTGTCTGGAATAAAAAGAGGGAGAACATGGGGTTCTACAATACTCCCGAAAATCCTGATATATGTGAATTTCTCTTCTCCAAACTAGTCTCCTGTTGAGGATAAGTCAGTTTTAGCTTTGTCGGAGAGTCTAGGGGAAAAGCGATTGAAAATGGTTTGAAAGACTGGAATAAGGAAACCATGACATATCTTATATACATGATCTTTGAAATGAACTTTCCAAAGGAGTTTATAATATATATGAATCGGAGTGGGATTTTTAGCAGTCCATTTCCATCCTAACAAGGGAAACTCAGAATTGAAACAAAGGGCGTCTAGAATATAAGCACAGAAGAAAAAGGGAGTGGCATTTCCAGCGCTTTTATCTTGTTTGTATTCGAGTATCCTATTAGCTATCCTATCAGAAAGAATAACAGCCTAGTCCATAATTTCGGAATTGACAACAGCTAAGATTAAAGGAACCATTTGTATAGAAAACCTAACATAATTGTTATTGCCAAATAATCTACACATCATGGCAGCGGCATAACAGTACGGGGGTAAAAGAGAATCTACTGAGTACATACCGGATGATTCATTTTTGTGCCTTTCAGGATTTTTCCTCCAATCTTTGATAGGTTCAGATTGAACTTTATTACTGTCAGCAAACTCTTTGACAAATTATTTGTTATAAACCTTCTGCAGATCAGGGAGATGATACATTGATTTAATGTCTTCTGCTTTAAATGATCCAAAAGATGCTCCAGAAGCTGAAATAAAAATTCTATTCTTAATTTGTACACTATCGATGACCCATCGAATCACATCATAATAAGGAATGATGTTTGCTCTGGCTGCAATTCGATGTAGGAATGAATTTGCAAGTGTTCTATCACTAACTTCAGAGTCAGAATCTAAGTTATATTCATCAAGAGCTGATATCTTAGCCATTGTGACTTTAGGGTTTTCACTCTCCAATAGATTATAAACTCCTTCCCATGTCATTCTGCCGAGCCCTTGACATGATGTATCCGTAACTAGTTTCATCTTTGCTGGATTTTCCTTTGAGACTGTAGGAATCTCAACAAACTTAGCGGCACCAGTAGCCTTCATTCTCCTTTTTCTCTTCGACATTTCGATATCTGGTATTTTTTCCCTCAGTCTGCGAATGAAAGGATTTAGTGTGTTTTGATTCTGCAAGGCAATAAGCTATTAGTTGTGATAAACAAGAAAGTGAAAAGAGCAATTATGGACTCATGATTCATTATTTATCGATTCTGTATAACACTTAAATGTTCTCTTTGGGTCACACTTACGTATTCAAAACAAAATCATAAACCAATATTCATTTGATTTGTTATTCAATGTCAAACGTACCATTAGAGATTTGGCGCTTGTGAAATAATATATATTTACCTATTTGTGAATCCTTCCGATGTGACAAGTGTATAGTGTATTAAATATCAATCGCATCGGAAGTATTCAAATGATACATAGATATCACAATACAGATTCCTCCGATTGCCGACTTCGATTGCAAACTTCTCCGATTTCCGATTAGATGGTGGTATATCACATCGGGAAATTTCCATCGAAAAGAATTATCAATGGCTTTCTCTGATTTTCGATTGCGATATGGTGGGGTCTACCGTATAGGGATTCTTCTCATTTAAGCGAAACAAATGTTTATTTCCCTTTGAAAAAGTGTTTTATAAAAAGCATGTCGCATCAGGGAATTTTTAATTGACCACAAAGAATTTATTAAAATTGCTCCGATCATGCGATTGCGATTGATCGCATCGCATCGGAGATATGTAAATGAAAAACTTAAATCCTTTTCGATTGGTGATTTGCGATTGGACTAATCGCATCGGAGATTTTTTAACATGTATATAAAACTTCTCTTAAAGATTTCTTCAATTTCCGATTGCGATTACTGTTCATGAGACCTTTTTCAAACTGATTTATTTTATATGATAAAGTCTTTTATTATTTGATCGGATCAGAATTTTTTGAATGTTGTATTTTTTTGTACACACTTGCGAACAAAGATATGCAATGAATCTTTCAAAACAATGAATCTTTATTTCGAAATCTTTTATTTCTATATATGAAAAGAAAAAGGGACCCTATTTCTAAATGAATTTTATTTCTAAAATTAAGAAAAAGGGAGGGTTGTTGTAGAGTACAACAATTGGCAATTCACTGAAAGAAACAGTTATCTCTGAAAAAATAAAATGAACACTATATCTCTAGTAAGTAAAGATTTTTAAAGATAATGAAAACTATCTTAGGATAATTCAAATAAAATCTAACTATGAAAAAGAAATAAAAATTATTCACAATTTCTTTCTAATTCCTTAAGAACAAAAACATTTTTGAGTTATCTCAAGCTTTGATTGGTGTTAATAATGAAGCAAGTAGATTTCTCCAAGTTTGGTTTTATAATATACTCTATTGTCATAGGTATTTCCTCTGCTGCCTGCAAACATTCATAGTCTCGATAGGGTTACCTTTTAGCCATTAACCATTCATTGTCCTATCCATCTAAGATTATGACTTTTTAAGAGATAAATTCATAAGACATATTATCTCATGTTTTTGTCTTTTACTTATTTTTTAATTTTAAAAGCCCTTGTTCTGGTTTGGTAGCCAGTTAATAATAATTCCATTCACTAGTTGTAATTAAACTGAACAAGTTGGCTCGTGATGAGACCCCTTGTCTTATATTTATAATCCATTACCCGGTTTTGATATGCAGTATTGGTAATGTCAGTTTTATTACTTCTTATGAACATGGTAAGCAGGCTCGTGATGAGACCTCTTATCTCTTAAATTTTAATATAATTTCGTAGAATTACATTCTAAAAAATCACAACTTAAATGGATGGCGTGAAATAGTTTTATCCTTAAGAATCAACAGATGACAATTTTCAGAGTTTTTTGAGTACCAAGACTTGAAAAATATTTACTTTTATAAATAACCTTTCTCTGCTCAATAAAATTATAATGATTTACATTTTCCTCAAGTTTTCAAAAGATTATGCAAATAATTGGAATAATCTTTCAAAGTTTAACATCTTATTTTAAACTATCAAAAGACTGTGATCATTTCTTTAAAAATTCTTATTTACACAAAATAAATATTTATAATATTCTTCCTAAGAAATTTTCTTAATAGTAAACTGTCAATTAGAGACTTATTAACAACCTTTATTTGCAAAACAATTAAAAAACTTTGCATAAAGGAATATTTACAAGTAAGAAGGGGTTACCTCCTTATGAAAAGAATTTCTTCAAGACAAGCCCATTTACAGGAAGAGATTCTCTCTTTCCTATTAAATCTTGGAGTATGAATGTATTTGAGCCTATCTTTTCAGCAATATGAAATGGTCCAAGCCACATTTTCTAAAAATTGGTATGCTTACCTTTTTTTTCATGTGCTTTATCCCATTTCAGAACAAGATCACCAATTGACAAAATCTTTGAGCCAGTAGAACTTGCATCAAAAGAAGATTTTACAAGTTGTTGATGTTTTTCATGAATAATTTTTGCTTTATCTTTATCTTCTTCTAATTCAAGGATTTGATCATATCTCAATTGAATAGATGAAGAAGGATTTTCTTCAATAAATTGCACTAGGGCTAATGATGGAAGAGCTAAATTTGATGGTATCACAACTTCTTTTCCATAAACTAAATTGAAAGGTGAAGTTCTTATTGAAGCTTTTTCAGTAATACGTTCAACCCATAGTGCAAAGATTAAAGACTTGTGCCAATTCTTTTGATTTTGATCAATGGTCCTTTTAATGATTTTGATAAGATTTTTGTTAGTGGATTCAACCAAACCATTACCTTGTGGATAATAATTTGCTAAATATTTCAATTTAAAACCTCTTTTAATTGCAAATTCCGTTATATTGTTCCCAGAAAAATAAGATGCATTATCAAAAACAAGAGCGTTAGGTACACCAAACCTGGTTATGATGAATTGATCTATGAAATCAATAATTGTATCAGAATTGGCTACCTTCAAAGGAATTGCTTCTACCCATTTCGTAAAGTAATTTGTTGTTGTAAGAATGTATTTGTGCTGTTTGGAAGAATGAGGTATTATCTCACCAATAATGTCAAGCCCCCATTGCTCAAATGGTTGTTCAATATTTACTGGTTGCAAAGGAAAAGCTGGTTTCTTTTGTCTTCCACTTGCATTTTGACAAATTTTGCACTTTCTTACATAATTATGTGTATATTTAAAAAGGGTAGGCCAATAATAACCAGCATGGATTATTCTGTGAGCTGTAGTATCACCTCCAAAATGACCTCCTGCTGGTCCATCATGTAATTCCTGCAACACCTTTTCAGCTTCAGTATTTTGAAGACATCTTAATAGGATTGAGTCATAATTCTTTCTGAATAACACATTATCAATGATTTCATATTTAATAGCCTTCAGTCTTAAAGCACGTTTGTTCTTATAGCTGAGATTAGAAGGAGCATACCCATTTTTCAAGTAATTGATGAGATCAGCATACTGGGATTCAGAATCTGTAACACTTATCTGACTTACTTGAATATCATTATCTAAATGTGGATTCTCTGGTATGTTATGAGCTCCTACCAATAATCTACAAAAACCTTGTCCTCTAACAATATTAGCTGGTTTAATATCAATATCATATTCTTGCAAAGCTGTTACCCAGTTAGCTCTCTTTTCTCCTACTTTTTTTTGAACTAATAATTGTCTCACTGCAGAGAATGGGACAATGATTTTTGTATGTGTTTTTAAGAGAAAAGGTCTGAAATGTTTGATTGATTTAAACACAGCAAAGGCTTTTTTTTCAACATCAAAATAATTAAGCTTAGCTCCTTGCAGATTTGAGTTAAAGAAAGAAATTGGTGCTTCGATTTTCTGATCATTGAGCTGTGTTAAAACAACAGCATAAGATGTTTCGATGGCCAAAGTATACAAAGTAAAATCTTTAGAAAAATCAGGGGTATTTAATGATGGTGCATTAATGATTGCTTGTTTGATTGCCTCAAAGGCTTATTTCTCTTTATGCCCCCATTTGAATACTAAATCTTTCTTGATCATATTTTGCATAGGTAAAACAATTTGAGAAAAATCAGGAATGAATCTTTTTACAAAATTGATTTGCCCAAGAAATGATTGCATGGATTTTTTTTTATGAGGTAAAGAAATATCAAAAATTTCTTTCACTCTATCTGGATCAATATATATACCATCGTTTTACACAACAAATCCCAAGAGTTTTCCTTCATCAAGAGCAAAGAAAGATTTCTTTGGATTTAAGGAAATACCAAACCTTCTACATCTTTCAAATATTTGCTTTAAATCATGTAGATGATTGGCTCTCTTTTTTAAAAATACTGTTATGTCATAAAGATAAATAAAAACTGATCTATTGATTAGAACTTTAAATGCTATATCCATGGCTCTTTGGAAATCTGCTCCTGCATTAATTAGACCAAAAGGCATTTTCTGATAAGCATATGTTCCCCATTTGGTTCTGAAAGTTGTTTTTAACCTGTCATCTGGATGAACTAAGATTTGATTATAGCCTGAAAATCCATCAAGAAAGGACATGAGTTCAGAACCATCTACCTTTTGAAGTATCTGTTCCATGGTTGTCAATGGGAAATTGTCTTTTAAACATGCCTTGTTTAAATTTCTAAAATCAATACAGATTCCTATATCACCATTTTTCTTCCTTACAGGTACCATATTGGAAACCCAATTGGAATGCCTTACAGGAAAAATGATTTTGGCTTTTAAAAGGTTATTAAGTTCTGATTTGATTTGACTTTCGATATTTGGATGAATCTTTATTAACTTTTGTTGAACAGGTTTAATATCAGGAAGCATTGGAATTGTGTGTTGAATAACAGAAGTATCATACGTTTTTAAATCATCATAATTCCAAGAAAAGATATTTTTATATTTACTCAGAAGTTTAATGAAAGCATTCCTTTCCTCTGGAGTTAAATTGAGTCCTAAATTAACATTTTGAGGATTAGAGTCAGAGCCAAGATTTAATAATTCAAACTTCAAAGTGGAACTTTGAAGTTTAGCATTGGTAACTTTCTTGAATCTGTCTTTTATATCATATAAGTCCTCCAATTTAATAGCAGATTTCGGAATGGGATTTTCATTACCTTTTGAGGCAATTTGTAAATCATGATCATCTTCATCAATAATCTGTTCATCATATGATTTCTCTGAAGTCATGAAATTTAAAATGTCTTGATCATGATAGAATACTCTCCAATTTGTGACATTATCTGGGACAGATGGGCGAAAAATCAATTCTACTGAAAATCTATCGGGACTGCAATCTTCAACGGGAAGGAGTTTGGATGCAACATTAGCTAACAAATCAGCTGATGTATTTTGATTCCTAGGAATAGAAGAAATATTGAATGCTAAAAAATGAGTGGTAAGATCTTGGACTAGGGTTTGATAGTGTTTGAGGTGTCTTGAAAGGCAATGGATGGTATTTCTAACTTGTTTTATGACAATTTCGGAATCACCAAAGACTTTCAAGTATTTAACATCTAACCCTATAGCTTTATAAAGTCCTTGAATCAAGGCTTCATATTCTGCAGTATTGTTTGTACACTCAAATTCTAACCTACATGATAGCATGGTTTTCTCTCCATTTGGATTAATTAAGATGCATCCTACTCCAGCTCCATCACTAGATTTTGATCCATCAAAATATAATGACCAAAATAAAGATTTATCTATTGGCTTATCTGCAATTACACCAGAAATATTTACAATTCTGGAAGAATCAGTTTGTGAAAAAATTTCTATTTGAGAAACAAAAGTATTTACAGAAAAGGATGATTGTGGTGCTTTGAAGTTCCCAAGGAATGACTCAGCAAAATAACCTCCAAGAATATTGTTGTTGAAAGCCATAGGTTCATTAGATTGTTCAAATTCAGTGATAGTGTGTATCATATGTTTTTCTCATTCAAATTTGATTTGATTTGGTTTCCCTTTGTAAGGAAGCCACATATGTGAATAATCAGTTGCGATATAACCATTAAGTTTTGCAGGCCAGTCCCTGGTTAAGTCTAATCCATAGAATTCAGGAATATCTGCAATCAAAATATCAATTCTTTGGACAATCCTGGGATCGGAAGCTAGTTTGATATTAACTGAATTGATTTCTCCTACAACTTGAACTTTAGAGCGATCCAATTGAACAATATGAACTGCCGATTTTTGTGGTTCAATATTCAATTTGGCACAAACAGAAGTAGGCACTATATTAGAGGATGCTCCAGAATCGATTAAACAATTATGCAGATTCTTATTGTACATTTCATAAGTCAAAAGAAAAGGAGGAGTCTGAGAATTTGATCTTTCTCCAATGAGTATAGTATCAGTGGCATCTACTTTATCTGGTGGTTTTACAGTGCCTTTAGCTTCTTTTGCAACTACACCACTTGGTAAAGGAGCAATTAGTGTAGCATTTAACTCTTTTAATAACAACTTCTGCTGGTGTTTAAGTCTATTGATTTCATGTAAAGAAATGTTTGCTTTAATCTTTTTCATGTCTTCAACAATGTTATAATCCATAGGATCTGATACCACTAAAGTTTTTGATGTTGATGTAGGAGGATTAGAAGAAGATGGCTGATTTTGAGTAGGTAGTGAAGAAGTTTTCTTTGCAGGGGATTTGTCTTTGGTACTTGGAGTCATAGTTTTCTTTTTAGGAACTGTTTGTACATGTTCCGATGTAGATTTACTCCTAGTACTTACAGGAATGGCTTCTTGATCTACCTCACTATCAGAATTAGGGAGAATAAAATCCCACATTCCATGTAATTCAACTATTTCTTCATTCTCTTCTTCTTCATCTGATACTGGAGGTGTATCTTCTTCTTCTTCCTCTTCTGATTCTACATTAGAGATTGAATTGGGAGGTTTAATTTCAGCTTGATTTCTTTTGAAATTTCGGAATGGTTTTTTGGTAGAAGTTTCAGCTACTTGTTTTTTTATTTCAACCATTTCATTTGACGTGGTTTTAAGAACTTTATGTAAACCTTCCATGTCGTATGGGTCTTTGGCCGTCTTTTTCCTCGAATCATCTTTGAAGCTGACCTTCTTGGATTTCCTTTTCTCAATAGCATTTTTCTTTTCTAGAGAAATAATTCTTTTTTCTACTGCAATAGCCTCTTTCATATTCTCGGCTAAAGTAGGTTTTGCAGCTCTATCTACAAAAATTTCTATGTTTGAGGGCAAAGCAGTTATATACCATTCACTTCTGACTTTCTCACTAGGTTTTGAATCTGTATGGATTTTGTTCAAGAGTTTGTTGAATCTAGCGTTGAAATCTTTAATGGGCTCCTTGTGTTCTGTCTTCAAATTTGAGAGATCATTGATTAAAGTAGCTATTGATCTGTCATCTCCAAATTTGGTTAAAAAATGATCTGTAAAAATAGCCCAACTTGTTATGGATCCTGAAGGTAATGAAAAGTACTAGGATCCTGCTGCTCCTTGAAGAGTATAAGGGAATAGTCTGACTACAACATCTTCTTCTACGACTCCATTCAAATTTACAGCCAACATAAAGTTATTGATGTGTTCTTCAGCTTGAATGTTAAGCTCGGGACTGAACTTTGGAAGCCATTTTCCAGGATTGTCAGGTAAATCATGTAAAGGTGTAGGCATGTTGATAGCCCCTGGACTAGCCCATGGTCTCTGTGCCATTATTGTAACAACTGTTGAAGTAGTGGTAGAGACTGGCGATGTTTGAACAGAATTTGTTGGAATAGATGATGTTGAGATTGATGATGATTGAGTAGATGATGTGGAAACAACTGTACTTTGTTGATTTGGGGTTTTGGAAACAGGTGATTGAATATGAGATGAAGAACTTATATCACTTTCTAATTCCGATTGAGTTCTACTTGTCTTGACTCTACTAGGTAAAGGGAATTCTTTTGGAGGAATACCAAGTTTTTCACTTTGTAGCCTAGTAAGAGGTTTTGAAGGAACAAATTCTGAGCTTACACTACCTTCAGATATTTCAGACTCATCAAGAGATAATGAGAATCCTTTCAATTCATGGATTAAATCTTGTACTTCAGGAGACTCAGGATTTTGGTTTTCTGATTTTTTTGAGATTTTGGTAGTGGGTGTCAAAATATTCTTCTTAATTCCTTCTCTAGGATTTTGTAATTCATAAGAAATTGAAGAAGTTAATGAGGGTGTTTTTCTCTCAGAATGGCCCGTGGATAAAGATTTACTTGCCATTCATAGTTCAGGCCCTCCTAGCGCCAAAAATGTTGAAGCCTAGAAAATCTCTACTTCAAACATTGGGGAAAACCACCTGGTCGGGACCTTAGGACAGCTCCTTATCTGTTTGGTATGGTGGCTCCGACTGGATTTAAAGGACCAGTTTCCTTATAACTAATGGGTTGGTGATGGGTTGATTTGGATGAGTGGAAATGGGACTAAATGACTGAAATAAAACTATCTAATTTAATCTAAATACTGATAAAGAAATTCTAAAACTAACCCGTGTATCATATGTGAATACAACTTAAAATTATTCCAATTGAACAATAACCATAAAAATGTATTAAAGTTTAATTGAAATTGTGCAGTAACAAATAAAGATAACTCTGTTTAAGAATTTAAACAGAGTTGTATTAGCATATTGTATTCATTATTGTATATCATCTTACATACATTTATGAAAAGTGAATATTTCTAATATATTGAAAAATGATATATAGGGAAATATTATGAAAAACGAAATATATATAAATGATAGAAAATTTAAAAGATAATATTTATATAACAAAAGAAATTAACAGTGAATAGATAAAAATACCTTATCCATCTTGAATGTTTCAAATGAAATCTAATACTCTAATCCAGTAATTCCAATGCAAAATCAAATCCAACGTACAGAAATGCAACTCTTTAAAGATAATTCCGCATAAAATCACCAGATGTGATCCTTAATAAAATATAAGAGCCAGTGGAGTACAGAAATGTAATCTCCAAGTCCAAAATATTACAGCTCATGACCCCTTCTCCAATGCATGAGAGGGGTTTAAATATGACAATACAT
The DNA here is from genome assembly GCA_034641835.2 of Pinus albicaulis. Lineage (NCBI taxonomy): Eukaryota > Viridiplantae > Streptophyta > Pinopsida > Pinales > Pinaceae > Pinus > Pinus albicaulis. The sequence continues at coordinate 991,059,082 of CM076579.1, read as the reverse complement.
GAAAACATAATCCTATTACTACTGCTACAATCTATTAACTTTAAAAACAGAAATTCTATCTTTATGTAGAACTGATTCATTGCTTTTCCTTCTTGCTCAATGTATCCAGATGGCAAATGTTCAGCATTTCCTAGACTCTCGATGTATGACTCATCTTGGAATGTAACTGTCCGGCGTATGTGGCATCAGAGAATTCTGGAATTAAACAATCGACAACATTTGATAAGCATTTAATAGCTAATTGTTGATTTAGTGGCTTAATCAAATAAGTCCACATATTGTCCCAAGATATTGTTTGAAGTTTGTTGATCTATTGATTTTTATTCATCATTTCTTCTCTCCACCTGCAATCGGTTTCTTTAACTTTGAATAAACTGCCTGGAACACAATCTGAAATGAGATTACATGCATACAAGCTGTCATTGATAAATTGTGTTATATTACCCATCATGCTTCTAGCTCTTGATATAGCTCTCTCGACTTTCATCAACTAATGTTCACACTCTGTAAATAGGATTTCCTTATGCCTTTCTTCTATCCGAGGTAGATTAACTTTTCTACCTTTGTTTGTATCTTGCCAAGTAAGAAATTCAGAAATCCTTTCATCAGCATCATCAATTTCTTGCCTGAGAGTAACTATGTCCTGTATTAAAGATGATGTGATATCATAAAATGGTTCTGCTTGTGTCAATTTTAAACAAAAATTATTTAACTTCTGATACAATAGTTTATTGGCTTCAAGAGCCTCCTCTTTGAATTCGTTTAGTTTGGGAAAATCTTTGAATTTATCTAAAGCTGCTTGAAATTCTTTTTCTTGCACAATCTTTGTGTTCTTTCATCTTGTAACAAATTTTGTAGCTTTGAAATCTCTTGATTCAACTGTTGTTGATTGCTTAAAGCTTGTTTATCAACTTTTTCCTTTTCTATGACAAGTTGCTCTTCTAGCTCTTTAAACCTGAGATTTTGATATTGTAATTTTTGTTCTAATTGAGCAATCTTTTGTTGATTTTCCTTAGCTTGTTCTTCAAATAAAGCTAGATGTAGATATTTTTGGGTTATCAATTGAGAAACCTCTGCAGCTTTATCAATTGTCGTAGCACTATATGCTCCTGCATATTGGGACAACTTAGTGAGATCCTCAGATGGATTCACTTCAGCATTTTTGTAAACAATGTTCATGAATTCCTCCTGTGAAGAAGAAAACATGTCTTGATCGATATTTCTTCGCTTCCTTTGTTATTTAACAACATCTTTATGTCTAGGACTGTAAAATATACCCAAGGGAGGAATTTCTTCAATATTGAATATAATCTGCCCTGTAGGCTGTTTAGGAATGATTTCAACGTCCTGATCTTCTTGCTCTTTCTCTTTAGGATCATCCTGCAGTCCTAATTGGTGAGCGAATTGATTATACTGCTTCAACAATTGAGAGGAAACATTAAGATCAGCAGAGTCTACAATTTTCTCAGTAGTTTTGTTTCCTCCAAGTTGTGTATTTGATTTCTCTGTATTTCCTTCTTGTTTATCAGTTTTTATGTCTGTACCTTCCTTTTGATTATGCACATTAGTATCAGTACTTGTGCATTCTTTCTCTATTTGTGCTGAGGACTGTTGATCAGTATTTTCTTCGGATTTTTCATCAATGATCATCTTTTCAGTATGTACAACATAATCATTTCCTGTTTCTTCTTTTTGTGTCTGTACAATGGGTTCGTCAGTAGATAAATGTGTAGTGGCCTTACTGGAAGATGTTTCTCCTGCTGTTTTTCCATATTTGTCTTCTATCTCTGCCTCTTTCATAGGAACTCTTAGTTGATCTAAAGGAATTTTCAACAATCTTTGCCTTCTGAATAACATAAATTTATTCATTTCTTCTTTCTGAAATTTGGACTGGGCCAAATTATAGACTTGAGAAAAATCATTTAATGAAACAAAGAAATCATCAAACTTATCTGGTTCATGCTCGAATCGAGCAATCGAAACTGAAGAAGTAAAATTAAAAGCTATCTTTTGTGGATCATACTGTCTCCCCGGTATTGTTGCGAATTTAAAATTCTTTATTTTGATGACTTCCTTTTCTACATGTTTAAAGTCATTCAAAGTAAAATGTTCACAATTGAATGGAAATTAAGGCCACATTCTTTTGTTACTATTGCTCATAGACCTGGACATTCCTTCAACTGTCAACTGATAGGAGATTTCCTGGGCTAGAAGTTTGTCTGGAACAAAAAGAGGGAGAACATGGGGTTCTACAATACTCCCGAAAATACTGATATATGTGAATTTCTCTTCTCCAAACCAGTCTCCTATTGAGGATAAGTCAGTTTTAGCTTTGTCGGACAGTCTAGGGGGAAAGCGATTGAAAATGGTTTGAAAGACTGGAATAAGGAAACCATGACATATCTTATATACATGATCTTTGAAATGAACTTTCCAAAGGATTTTATGATATATATGAATCAGAGTGGGATTTTGTTTTGGTGTTCATTTCATCCATGGAAATCAGATCAGAAACAAAGGGTAAGTGAATATAAGCAATGTTAAGAAAGGAGTGGTATTTCCGCCGCTTTTTATCTAATCGTATCTCGAGTATCCTATTAGCTATCCTATCGTGAAATAATAATAACCCTGCACCATATCTTAGAATTAGCATAATGTCTACTAGGGCACACATTGGTACGTAGAAAACTGAGAAGATTGTTGCTGCTAAATAATCTACACATCATGGCAGGGGCATAACAATATGGGGGTAAAAGAGAATCTACTGAGTACATACCGGATGATTCATTTTTGTGCTTTTCAGGATTTTTTCTCCATTCTTTGATAGGTTCAGATTGAACCTTATTACTGTCAGCAAACTCTTTGACAAATTATTTATTATAAAACTTTTGTGGATAAGGGAGATGATACATTGCCTTAATGTATTCTGATTTAAATGATCCAAAAGATGCTCCAGAAGCTGAAACAAACATTCTGTTCTTAATTTCTACATTATCGATGACCCATCAAATCACATCATAATAAGGAATGATGTTTACTCTGGCTACAATTCGATGAAGGAATGAATTTGCAAGTGTTCTTTTAGTAATCTCAGAGTCGGAATCTGAGTTATCTTCATCCGGAACTGATACCTTTGCTATTGTGGCTTTAGGGTTTTCACTCTCAATCAGATTATAAACTCCTTCCCATGTCATTTTTCCCAGCCCTTGACATGATGTATCCGTAACTAGCTTCAAATTTATGGTTTTTCCTCGTAGACCTCTAGGAATTCAACAAAAATTAGCGGCACTAATGTTCTTCATTCCTCTTGTTCTCTTCGGTTATTTCTACATTTTGCTGTTTCCGCTATTTCTAACAAAAGATCAATTTTGTTTTATCTCGTATGGTGAAAAATATTAGTTGTGATAAACAAGCAAGTGAAAAGAACAATTATGAACTCATGATTCATTATTTATTGATTCCGTATAACACTTAAATGTTCTCTTTGGGTCACACTTACGTATTCAAAACAGAATCATAAACCAATATTCACTTGATTTGTTATTCAATTTTGAACGTACCATTGGAGATTTGGCACTTGTGAAATAATATAAATTTACCTATTTGTGAATCCTTCCAATGTGACAAGTGTATAGTGTATTAAATATCAATCGCATCGGAAGTATTCAAATGATACATAGATATCACGATAAAGATTCCTCTGATTGCTGATTGCGATTGCAAAATTCTCCGATTTCCGATTAGATGGTGGTATATCGCATCGGGAAATTTCCATCGAAAGGAATTATCAATGGCTTTCTCCGATTTCTGATTGCGATATGGTGGGGTCTACCGTATAGGGATTATTCTCATTTAAGCAAAACAAATGTTTATTTCCCTTTGAAAAAGTGTTTTATAAAAAGCGCGTCGCATCGTGGAATTTTCAATTGACCACAAAGAATTTATTAAAATTGCTCCGATCATGCGATTGCGATTGATCGCATCGCATCGAAGATATGTAAATGAACAACTTAAATCCTTTGCGATTGGTGATTTGCGATTGGACTAATCGCATTAGAGATTTTTTAACATGTATATAAAACTTCTCTTAAAGATTTCTCCGATTTCCGATTGCGATTACTGTTCATGAGACATTTTTCAAACTGATTTATTTTATATGATAAAGTCTTTTATTATTTGATCGGATTGGAATTTTTTGAATTTTTTATTTGTTTGTACACACTTGGTAACAAAGATATGCAATGAGTCTTTCAAAACAATGAATCTTTATATCTAAATATTTTATTTATATATATGAAAAGAAAAAGGGACCCTATTTCTAAATGAATTTTATTTCTAAAATTAAGAAAAAGGGAGAGTTGTTGTACAGTACAACAGGTCTCAAACAATGAGAGAGAAAAAACCTTTTATGTTCAACATGTAAAACACAAATTAGCCATAAAATTTTCCAATTGGAACCACAAGTGATTTGATACAAAACATAGGTTTTAACCTAAGAGTAAATGCCCCTACAAGTCAATAAATCTCTCGAATAGTTTTAAATATCTAGGAGTTTTTCATTTTCATATCCATGGTCTCAAACAATGAGAGAAAAATCCTTTTATATTCACATATATGTAAAAAAAAAATTAGCCATATCTCTAGAATAGATCTAAATAGAAGTTTTTCATTTTCATATCCATGGTCTCAAATAATGAGAGACAAAAAAACCTTTTATATTCAACATGTAAAACACTTGAATTAGCCATAAAATTTTCCCATTGAAACCATAAGTGATTTTATACAAAACATAGGTTTTAAGCTAAGAGTAAATGCCCCTACAAGTCAATCAATCTCTCGAATAGTTTTAAATATCTTGAAGTTTTTCATTTTCATATCCATTGTCTCAAACGATGAGAGAAAAAACCTTTTATATTCAATGTATGTAAAACAAAAATTAGGCATATCTCTAGAATAGATCTAAATAGAAGTTTTTCATTTTCATATCCATGGTATCAAACAATGAGAGAGAGAAAAACCTTTTATATTCAATATGTAAAACACTTGAATTAGTCATACAAGTTTCCCATTGAAACCATAAGTGATTTGATACAAAACATAGGTTTTAACCTAGTATGAGTAAATGCCCCTACAAGTCAATCAATCTCTGAAATAGTTTTAAATATCTAGAATTTTTTCAGTTTCATATCCATGGTCTCAAACAATGAGAGAAAAAAGATTTTATATGCAATGTATGTAAAACACAAATTAGCCATAAGAGTTTCCCATTGAAACCACAACTGATTTGATACAAAACATAGGTTTTAACCTAAGAGTAAATGCCCCTACAAGTCAATCAATCTCTCGAATAGTTTTAAATATCTAGAAGATTTTCATTTTCATATCCATGGTCTCAAACAATGAGAGAAAAAAATGATTTATATTCAATGTACATGTAAAACACAAATAAGCCATCTCTCTAGAATAGATCTAAATAGAATCTTTTCATTTTCATATCCATGGTCCCAAACAATGAGAGATAAAAAAACCTTTTATATTCAACATGTAAAACACAAATTAGCCATAAAAGTTTCCCATTTAAATTTAAGTGATTTGATACAAAACATAGGTTTTAACCTAAGATTAAATTCCCCTACAAGTCAACCAATCTCTCGAATATTTTTTTAAATATCTAGAAGTTTTTCATTTTCATATCCACGGTCTCAAACAATGAGAGAAAAAACCTTTCATATTCAATGTATGTAAAACACAAATTAGCCATATCTCTAGAATAGATCTAAATAGAAATTTTTCATTTTCATATCCATGGTCTCAAAAAATGAGAGAGAAAAAAACCTTTTATATTCAACATGTAAAACACTCAAGAATTAGCCATAAAAGTTTCCCATTGAAACCGTAAGTGATTTGACACAAAACATAGGTTTAAATATAACGTAAGAGTAAATGCCCCTTCATGTCAATCAATCTCTTGAGTAGTTTTAAATATCTCGAAGTTTTTCATTTTCATAGCCATGGACTCAAACAATGAGAGAAAAAACATTTTATATTCAATGTACATGTAAAACACAAATTAGCCATATCTCTATAATAGATCTAGAAATAGAAGCTTTTCATTCTCATATCCATGGTCTCAAACAATGAGAGAGAAAAAAACCTTTTATATATTCATCATGTAAAACACTTGAATTAGCCATAGAAGTTTCCCATTGAAACCAAAAGTGATTTGATACAAAACATAGGTTCTAACCTAAGATTCAATGTATTTAAAACACAAATTAGCCATAGCTCTAGAGAATAGATCTAAATAGAATATTTTCATTTTCATATCTATGGTCTCAAAAAATGAGAGAGAAAAAAACCTTTTATATTACAGGGGCAATTCCAATTCCAATGCAAGATTCATCTCTCATTTTCATAACCATAAGTGATTTGATACAAAACATAGGTTTTAACCTAAGAGTCAATGTATGTAAAACACAAATTAGCCATAACTCCAGAGAATAGATCTAAATAGAAGTTTTTCATTTTAGAGAGAAAAAAACCTTTTATATTCAACATGTAAAACACTTGAATTAGCCATAAAAGTTTCCCATTGAAACCTTAAGTGATTTGATACAAAACATAGGTTTTAACCTAGAAGAGTTAATGCCCCTACAAGTCAATAAATCTCTCGAATAGTTTTAAATATCTAGAAGTTTTTCATTTTCATATCCATGCTCTCAAACGATGAGAGAGAAAACCTTTTATATTCAATTTATGTTAAACACAAATTAGCCATATCTCTAGAATAGATCTAAATAGAAGTTTTTCATTTTCATATCTATGGTCTCAAACAATGAGAGGGAAAAAAACGTTTTATTTTCAACATGTAAAACACTCAATAATTAGCCATAAAAGTTTCCCATTTAAACCATAAATGATTTGATGCAAAACATAGGTTTAAATAACCTAGGAGTAAATGCCCCTACAAGTCATTCAATCTCTTGAGTAATTTTAAATATCTAGAAGTTTTTCATTTTCATAGCCATGGACTCAAACAATGAGAGAAAATTTTTTTTATATTCAATGTACATGTAAAACACAAATTAGCCATATCTCTAGAATAGATCTAGAAATAGAAGTTTTTCATTCTCATATCCATGGTCTCAAACAATGAGAGAGAAAAAAACCTTTTATATTCAACATGTAAAACACTTGAATTAGCCATAGAAGTTTCCCATTGAAACCATAAGTGATTTGATACAAAACATAGGTTTTAACATAGGTTTTAACCTAAGAGTCAATATATGTAAAACAAAAATTAACCATAGATCTAGAGAATAGATCTAAATAGAAGTTTTTCATTTTCATATCTATGGTCTCAAACAATGAGAGAGAAAAAAACCTTTTATATTCAACATGTATATAACTTATTTAGAAACAAAAATTAATTTAATACAAAACATAGGTTTTAACCAATTATATAGTTTTTCATTTTCATATCCATGGTCTCAAACAATGAGAGAGACAAAAACGTTTTATATTCAACGTGTAAAAAAACAAATAGCCATAAAATTTTCCCATTGAAACTAAAAGTGATTTGATACAAAAGATTTAGGTTTTAAAACGTAATCCAGTAAATTCCTCTACATTAAATCTTTAGAATAGATCTAATTAGAAGTTTTTCATTTTTATATCCATGGTAGTTATATAGGCAGAGTCTCTAAAGGGCCAGGTAGACTTTAGATCTCATCTCTTATGAAAGGTGACATATCTAGTAAATGCACCTATAGTAAATCTTCGGAATAGATCTAAATGCCCGTACAGTCAAAATGTATATAGTATTTAGAAACAAAAAGTAATTTGATACAAAACATAGTTTTTAACCAAGTATATATTTTTTTATTTTCATATCCATGGTCTCAAAAAATGAAAAATAAAAAACCTTTTATATTCAACATGTAAAACAAAAATTAGCCATAAAAGTTTTCCATTGAAACCAAAAGTGATTTGATACAAAACATATAGGTTTTAACCTAATCTAGTAAATGCCCCTACATTCAATCTCTGGAATTATAGGTCTAGAATTAGAATTTTTTCATTTTCATATCCATGGTACAGTTCTATAGGCAGAGTCTGTAAAGGGCCAGGTAGCCTCTAGATCTCATCTTTTATGAAAGGGGACATATCTAGTAAATGCCCCTACAGTCAATCTCTCGAATAGATCTAAATGCACCTACAGTAAATGCCCCTACAATAAACATGTATATAGCATTTAGAAACAAAAGTTAATTTGATACAAAACATAGGTTTTAACCAAGTATATAGTTTTTCATTTTCATATCCATGGTCTCAAACAATGAGAGAGAAAAAACCTTTTATATTCAACATGTAAAACACAAATTAGCCATAAAAATTTCCCATTAAAACCAAAAGTGACCTGATACGAAACATATAGGTTTTAAAACCTAATCTAGTAAATGCCCCTACATTCAATCTTTAGAATATGTAGATATAATTAGAATTTTTTCATTTTCATATCCATGGTAGTTCTATAGGAAGAGTCTGTAAAGCACCAGGTAGCCTTTGGATCTCACCTTTTATGAAAGGTGACATATCTAGTAAATGCCCCTACAGTCAATCTCTGGAATAGATCTAAAGATAATTTTTTCATTTCTCCCATGCATTTGCAATAAATGTCAATAAATAATATATATATTTTTATTGAATTTGTTTTTTTAGGGATAAGAAAACCATTAAATATGGTTGGAAAATGGAAATTATGCATGGAAATTATGGTTGGAAAATGGAAACTATGCAAATTTAGGAGTCATCTATCAAAGATGAATTAATAGATGAATTAGAATTATACGGAGCAATGCCAATGCCAATGCAAGATTCATCTCTCAAAGATGAATTAGTTTTAAGATGCTCTTCTTCAAAAATTCAAGATTCATCTCTTAAAGATGAATTAGTGTTCAGACGCTCTCCTTCAAAATTTATTCATCGACATAATTTGTTTACACTTTAAATAAAACATTAATTTTCTGAAATTTATATTGAACTTAATTTAAATTAGTTATTTAAAAAATTAATTGTAAATGTCCACCATAGATATATATATCATGGAGGAGGAATGACGAAGATCAACAAAATATCGTATCTCTACGAGAGGGGAGGATCAAAGATCAGGATCGAGAGATGTTCATGGTAATTTAAATATAATCTTAAACCTCCATACATGTGTGTACATATGGAATTGATTTTTTATCAGCTTTGTGAGTTAAATTAGTTGTTAATCAGTTTTATTTTTTATTTTTTAGGAGCCAAGAGGAGAAGGGTGTCTACTCCAGCCATGGATTTCTAGGGTTCACCCAGTCATGGTATGGTTTGAATGCAATTTAATAAATGAATATGTCCATGTGTATTTATATGTACATGAATGTATTTTTCAATTGATTATAAATTTTTATGTGTTTATGAAGCTTCTCTCTCCTCTTGAGAGGTTCGTGGTGGTTCAAATCCCCTTAGAGGGCCATCAACAAGTGGCAGTAGGTTGCGTGAAGCTGGTGATTTTTATTCTCTTGGAGGCAAATCAACGGCTGGTGGTGCTAGTTCTCAGCAAGATCATTATGGGTCTAGTTCTCAGCAGGGTCGTTCTGGGTCTCAACAGTTTCAGGGTGGAGAAGATGCTAACCAACCACGTCGAGGTTTCCATCAATTTCAATATTTTTTTCATTTAATTTGTAAAATTTTGTTTAGATGCTTTTTCCTAATATAAAACTTATATATATATATATATTGATGCAGAGGATGAAAATATTCCAAATATTGGTCAAAATAGACGTAGGGTAGAACGCTACATTCAATAAGAAGGTTGTCTACCGACCACGACTTATCTGACCAACATTACTGATATACCATGGGAAAGAAACATGGCGCAATGCACCTTACAAAGGTGTCAACAACCTCATGCAAAATGATCTAGTGGCTTTAACTCTACCTGCTGAGATTCGATAAAGCCTCGAAATAGTTACACATTCATTGGGCAAAATAGTAAATGTGTACAAAAATCTTGGGCCAATGAATGATACATTTGTAGAACTCATGAGAAAGAGAAAGGAAACAGTAATGGGTCCCGATAAATGGGAGGATGTAAAACAAAGAGTTACAAAATATATCGCCAAGTCAATGTTTAATTTCAAGGAAGGGCCAAAAAGAAAAATGTTGAAGGTGCAATATTTCAAGCACCGAGATATAGCTCACTATTTATATGATAGGCACCTTGCAGCCTATGGAAGGCTCCCATGGAATGACGAGGTTCCTATTTATTTTGCACAATTGTTTTACACAATTTTTTTTTTAAATGAAACCCAATTACAATGACCTTCCGTCAGAATTTTTTGGTCCGGGGAAAGGTCGATTGTATAACCGTAAGGGCGCTAAGTGAGATGTGGAGTTGCCTCGCCCCGAGCCGCCATTGGTCAGTCGAAATTTTTGGGTCGAAACTTTGTGGTCAGAGATGGATGAAACTTCTCAAATAAGTTGAGAAGCAAGGGATGTCATGATTGACAATGTTTACAGCGGATTGGGTGGAGTCGATGTTTGTCTAAATTGACAAGAGCACATGAGAATGCACGTGCCAATTTTGTGTAATGTACAGATGAAGAGATTGACAAAATGAATGTTGAAAATCTCCGAATATATGCAAAAAATTGTCGCAATGGTTGGCAAGACTTAATTCTTCACGAGGAAGAGGGCACGAGAACGGTATGTGTTAATGACCTTAGGGTTCAATTATTTTAACACATACATGTGTATAATTTGTAATAAATACATGTATATGTATTTATTTGTATGTACATTAATCTAACAAAAAAGTATCATTATATGTTAAAACACAATTTGCAGCTGTCATGCACGATGAGTGACGAAAATGTTAATATCACGTTCGGGACCTCTGGTTCAAACAATGCAGATGGGTCTCACCATCGAGATATGTTGGCAAATGTTAGTGTTTTTTAAGTGATATTTTTAAAATAAATAATTGTGCACACATGTACATGTATGTATATATAATGATAAAATGTTTTAACAGATTCCGATTCTGTCCAATGTTTTTGGGACAGCGGTACCTTCTTCTGCCTTAGGAGATGTACCTTCTACTTCCTTAGGATATGTGCCACATCCACAACAAGTATGGAAAAGTTTTCACTTTTAAAATTTATATTTTTAAGTTAAATATATATATAATCCACCTCAAAAATTTCTTTAAAAAATTGAGATATATATATCTATATCTTGAGTTATTTTAAATTTTTTGAATTTTAGGTTGTTGGAGATTTTCATTTGGAGCCTCTCTTAGGAGATGTCCCAAATTCACCTGCAAAAGTATTCAATTTTTCACTTATATATATATATATTAATTTAGTTATAATTTATAAATTGTTGTTTATTTAAGTTTTATTATAAATTGAGATCTTGATCTTGAGTTATTTTATACTTTTAAAATTTTGAATTTTAGGTTCCTATAGAAGATATCTTTAATCCACGGACTCTAGCGACAGATATAGGAACATCCACACCATTCAACCATTTGAACAAGTTGTCTAATTTTTTTTTTTAATATCATTGAAAATAAGTTTATATATGTACACGTGCATTTTCATCTGAATTTTTTTAATATATATATATATATATATATATATATATAACTGTACATGTATATTGTACAGTTTACCGTTGCAGATGTTCCCATGGGGGGGGAACTTGTAGCACGTGAAAAAATCGAGAGGGAACCTCCAGAGGTATTGCATGATTTTTTTTATATTTTTCTTTTTACATGAAGTTCTACATATATTCTCACTCATTTTTAAAGCATCAAATTTTAATGTTTGTACATGTGCATTGTGTACAGGTTTCCCATGCTTCGTATGATAGTGCGCAGATTGAGACCCTGATAGGAAAGACGCTACATCCATCTCTATTTGATGGACATGATTTGTAGATTTGATTTCAAGATTTAGATAGTCTTAAATTTACTTTTTTTTATAAATTATCTAGATGCACTGTCATATATATATATATATATATATATATATATATAACATGATACTTGGTACTTGTGAGATCTACAATTTTTGGACATATTTCATTACAGTGTTGATATCATTTGTTTCATTCCAAAAAGTTAATTTTTGGATGGTTTTAGTACTTTTGGCATGTGAATGTGAGGTAATGTTGTTATATAATTTGTTTGGTTTTTAAAACTTTTAAGTTTTGGATAATTGAACTATTAGTAATGTTGTCATCTATAAATTAATGTTCTGCTTCTGAACTACTTTTGGCATGTTATGTAATGATATGTTATAATTTGATTTTTTTTTTTTAACTTAAGTTTTGGATGCTTAAAGTACATTTCGCATGTGATATTTAATGTTAAATGTTTAATGTTTTTATTGGATAGTTGAACTATAATTGGCATGGCATGTGAAGTAATATTACATGATATATATCAAAAAGTTTTTAAAACTTAAGTTTTGGATGGTTTCAATCTACATTTGGCATGTGATATTTGATGTTAAATGTTTAATGTTTTTATTGGATAGTCAATAACTACAATTGGCATGGCATGTGAAGTAATGTTGCACGATATATAATAAAAAAGTTTTTAAAACCTAAGTTTTGGATGGTTTCAATCTACATTTGGCACATGTGATATAATGTTAAATGTTCTTATTGGATAGTTGAACTACAATTGGATTGCATGTCAAGTAATTTTGTGATATAATCAAAAAGTTTTTGAATCCCAATTTTTGGATGGTTGAAGTGTTGAATTCTTAGTTAAACTGAGAGAGGGGGGGGGGGGTGAATCATTTTAACACATATATGATCTTTTTAAATTTTTCATCAGCTAATTTACAGCTTACCTTTATAATCAACCTTAGTACATGAACAGTCTTAATATGATGCAGCAAGTATTAAATTAATGTCACTTCAAACTTATTATGACAGCAACAAACATTAAGCAAATTTGGTAAATCATCTCAGTACACAGGCAACACAGATAGAGACAACAAATTTAAGTGGAAACCCATAAAGGGAGAAAACCAAATCTTATTATTTTTGTGATGCAAAGGTAAGCTCCAACTCCCTCTCACCACTATTTTTCCGTAGGCACCGACCTACAGGAGGCACCAACCTCAATTCTGCAAGCTACAACTTGAAAGGAAGCTCCAACTCCCTTCAATTTTCTACAGGCACCAACCTACAAGAGGCTCCAACCTCAGTCAGCTACAACTGACAGCTATCAAGATTCAACTTGATAGGGAAGCTCCAACTTCCTCAATTTATCAACCAAAATGTTTGCTGATTTACCTCAGATATCAACTCTGATCTGTAGCATCTCTTTCTGCTCTTATTTTCTTTATCTTCTCTGCCTCAATCTTCTATACTATGCATTCTTCATATTTACTCTCTCTCTCTCTCTCTCTTCATATCAAGATAATATTATTTATATAGATTTCTTGATGACTGTTTGTTTTCCTTTAGGAATTCAAAATGGATAGTCATACTTCTTCGTCTTCTACCTTCTCATTTCTTTTTCACCTCACTCAGAAAAATGTAACTGTAGGTGCTTATTTTAATATTACAGTGGGATTTTGTTTTCTTCTGGAGACTTGCCAATGCATCACAAACAATAAAAAATCAATTGCAATATTTACGTTCACATATAATGAAAACTTCAGCTCACTCATTCAGCCTCTTGGTTCACTGCGCTTGTCTTTTCTGTGACTGTGTTTGGCTTTTCTGTGACTGTATTTGGCTTTTCTGTGACTGTGTTTGGCCCTTTCGGTTCTGATTGATTTCTTTCTTACTGTCGCAGTGTAACTGTCATGCTTATGTAACTGCCCTTTTCATACATCACGATTTAACTCTCGGCACGATAAGAATTGATTCTAACATATATACTGTCGTTTTATATAACATATGTAACTTCCGGCGATGTACTGCTGAGATATTATTTTAGTACATAAAATGCCCTTACGGGCCCACTCGCCGATCTTTCCGATGCGATGTATCACTCCTCGACTTCTTCCGATTGCGATTAATCACAATCGCAATTTCCATTTGAATGTACTGATTATCTCAATGCTCTGATGCTTCAATTCCAATGATTTACTATTATGACGAAACTTCAAACATATATCAGTCATGGTTTTATAAACACATCGGGTCCAGTCTTTCATCGCAATCGCAAATCTTTGTTAACATGTTCCGCTTGCGAACTTTCTCCGATGCGATTGGGTGAGGGTCCCACCATATAGAACTTTGTTTGTTTTAACACCAAGCGTTAAAACCTTTGGTTCTTTTGAGCTCGCGCCAAAAGATATATGCCAAAAGATATAATATGTATATGCTTGATTATACCCGGGGTCCCTTGTCCATGTGCCGTTCATATATGCATGATACATATATATATATATATATATATATATATATATATATATATATATATATATATAAGCTTTGCGCCTTTGAATATAAAGCACAACATCTGTACCATGCTGTATATATATATATATATAAGCTTTATGCTCCCGCTTTAATGTATCCTTTAGTCGGGGTAATGATTCTCGGAATTTTCTGTAGAGGGGTACCACCTTATGGTACTTCGTATATAGTGCGCTGCGCATATACATATACTTTTCTCTTTCTCCAATGCGTTTAATCACTGTTCTCCGATATACTTATACTCCGATGCTCCGATGCGATCAATCACAATCGTAACTTTTAGTTACATGTTCCGATATTCCTATACTTCGATGCTCCAATTCTCCGATGCGATTAGGACGGAATTCAAACACATATTAATCATAGTTTATATGCCCATCGGGTCTGGGCTTCAATTGCAATCGCAACTTTTAGTTGCATGTTCCGATATTCCTATACTCTGATGCTCCGATTCGCTGATGCGATTAGGTCGAAATTCAAATACATATGATCCTCTGCCAACCTTTTTCCAATGCGATTGATGAGGGTCCCACCTTTTGGTACTTTGGTTCTTTGTTTAAAAATCGCTACACTTGTATAAAGCACTGCATATATATATGCTTCCGCTTCCGCCTTTAGTGTAACCTCCAACTGGTTAATGATTCTCAGAATTTATGTTTATGTATCCTCCATCCTGGTTTACGATTCTCGAAATAACAGCTCTGCCTCTTCCTCTACCTTTCTGTGATAACGACTCTGCCTCTGCCTCTTCCTTTCTGCTTCTACCTGCTGCTTCTGCCTCTGTTGCTTTCTTTGTTGTACCTCTGCTGCTCGACCTTTGCCTCTACTACATGACCGTTTCATCTCTTCCTCTGTATTTGCTGCCTTTTCCTCTGCTGCTCGACCTCTACCTCAACTGCTCTCTGTAAATATTACCTGCTGTCTTCTGCTGCTGTTCTTTGCCTGTCTCTGCATCTGCTACCTTCTTTGCCATCAATGATAATATTTCCAACATGAAGTACATTAATCATGTGAAGTAATGTTGTGATATAATCAAAAAGTTTTTAAAACTAAGTTTTGTATACCATTTTAATCTATATTTTTCATGTGATATAATGTTAAATGGTTAATGTTTTTATTGGATAGTTTAACTACAATTGGCATGACATGTGAAGTAATTTTTTTGATATAATCAAAAAGTTTTTAAAATTCAAGTTTTAGACATGGTTGAAGTACATTTGGTAAGTTTAAAAAAAAAAATTCACTCAAACAATAGTATGCAGTATGTAAATTTTTCATTAATGCACATAGAACATATTTGACCATTGGAAAAAGAAATTTTGTACTAAATTTTCAATTAGGAATAGAGATGTGGGTCAAATACCACCAAAGTCAAAGAATTGCTACGAGTCTCTCATCTGATTCATAAAAAATTATACTGTGGATAATTTATTTACATTGTGGATACTTTTTACCAAAAATCCCACAAGAAAAACAACGTGCATTGAGTTCATGTATATATCTAGTACATGCAACATTTTTCATCAATGCAAATACAAAAACTACTTTAAGTTAATTGCATTCTAGAACATATATATTGAGTACGTGAAACATTTTTCATCAATGCACATAGTAAAACTACTTGAATAGTTAATTGCATTCGAAAACATATACATATATATCCAATATATGTATGCAACATTTTTCATCAATGAATCTATAAAAAAGCTACTTTCAGTTGATACTAGAGTGTGCATGTACCAAAACAATCTGTACATGTGCAAACACTTGCACAGATAACATAACAAGGCAGCTCAATTTTTAATTGATTATTGGAAGTTCTAGAACATATAATCCAAATAGAATAAATTTTTGGGCAGTTCAATCAAAAAAATTCCAATGGAATGTCATCTTCAATAATCCGTTCATGATCGGATTTTGACATTTTCCATTTCTTAATATTCGTTTTTTTCTTTGATTGAACCTCGATCAACTTTATGCGTGCTGCACACACTAAGTGACTATATTGACAACTTATGAAATTAGGTTCATAGTCTTCAAAGTAAACAAAATTCCCACTTTCATTAGTTTGTCTGAAAAAATAACCTTTCAGTATAATAGATGCTCTTTCATATGGAAATCCATCATCATTATATTCTTCTAATAATTTCATTTTTTTTTCAGTGCAATGCATCAAATAATATTTCACGTTTTCATCATTTCTTAGTAGGTGCAATTACAACAAAAGCATCTCCTGTACAATAAAACAATCTTCAAAAAATTATACATATTCAAATTCATTTCTAGATCTTTATCATTAGAAAGCAATTCAAATGTTACCTTCTCTAACAATATTAGAAACTCGATCACCATCAGATGATATTGTAGTCTCCTCTGATTGCATTTCTTCAAACATTCCAATGGACATTTTTCCCTTTGTATTTAGCTCTGTATGTTTCCAATATTTTACATACATTTTTTTTCACAAACGTCATTGGATTTTGTGTTGTCCATGCAAACAAGACAAGAATAAGAATATTTTCTTTTATCCAATGCAAACACATTTTTGGATGACTTTGTTTTAATTGAATTCAATTTTCGAGTCCCTTTTATTGTTTCAACGTCCTTTCCAATTGATCTATCTACGTCTTCGATCCCAATATGCCAAAAAAACCTTTATATGGAAATTTTAAAGAAGAATGTAAATATGATATCAAAATACAATGAAAGATAATCATTGTGATAAATGTACATTGTTTATTTAATTAGATATTCAATAAAAATTAAATTGAATGTACCTTCGCACTTCTCTTGATCGGTTAGTCTCATGGCTTAGAGAAGCGATGCACCATTGAACAAATTCTTTCATGTCCACAAGTTAGCTTGCAGAGGGTTTCCTTTGATATCTTCAAAGTGCTCATTTTATGCATGCCCCTGCACCGTCATGTTCTCCTTTTCCATGGCCAGTCTCAAATAAATTCCAACAATGTTTAATGTAGGTTTTCTTATGAAGACAACACAACCAAAAGAATGATCGTGTAGATTTGAATTGTCCTGCGCATCCATCTGACCATATCCAATGTTCATTGATTGTTATTCCACAATTTTTTAAGGAATCATAAAATTTTCCAAAACAATGTTGTACAAAATATGTATCATGTGTACGATCGTTACTGATATAAAAGTGATATTCTTTAATAATATGTCGATTTTCATTGGTGCTTTCTATATGATCGAAGTTTTGTTCAGCGTGTCTATATAGAATATGGACGAGCATGGAGACTTGGTCAGAATGATAGTATTCACTCTGAATTTCTTTTTTTGGAACAAATGTGTGGTTTTCTGCAAAATCAATTACTGACAAAATGGTCCTTGGTGGAAAAAATTCACGAGACTTTTTGAATTGCAAGTCTTTCCATTGAGCTCTATGGGAATGCTTGGTGTATTTGTAAATTTCTGCCTCAATTTCTCAAAAAGTCTATCACAAAAATTTCTTCTTCTCATAATTTAATTCTTTTAACACTATTTGCACATTGAATCGATGTATGGATATATTCATATCTCTTCCATTTCACTTTCATGTTCTACAATGATTGATCATTTATATCAATGCGATATTTGTTTTGAAATTTATTCAAATTTCCACAATCATCGCATTTTTTACCACCAACAGATTTCTTTTCATAAAATAGTTCATCGTTTCTCTTTCACATAGAATTTGAGATATGAAATCATAGATAGTTGAAGGAGGAGGTGAATCCTTCGAAAATTTTCTACCAAAATCAAGGAATGTGTCATAATATAACGCAAATTCCACATGATAATGGCAACAACAAGTGTCGCGTACGATGATAGGTTTTACATACCATGTTTTTGTTGAACAAAACCACTGATCGAAACATGAATTTAATGATTCTCTTCTTTGAACTTGTTGAACAACTCTATCTGAGTGGTTTCCAAGAAATGTTTTTCATGTTCTTCGTACTGATTTCGTGTTATTCTTCTTCACATCACATGCCTTGGAGTTGGAAAAACACGCGAATTGTTCTTCCAATACTCATATATTATTTTTTTAACATTTTCTCCAAGTCTATCTTTATATGGTTGCCGACAAATAGCTCTCCAACAAGCAAGTTCATCATTTACATCTATTTGCAACCGAAATTTCCGATGTTTTTGCAAATTTTTTCATCAGGTTCCCAATGCTTGTGGCATAGATTTTACCAAGCGATTCTCTTTAGTACTTGATGAAATCACTGCCATATGTATTGCTCTATGTACAGCTGAAACATTTTTCTGTCTAGATATTTTCATTGAATTTATAGCACTATTTATATTTTGTATCACATTTTCCTTCATTTTTTTTTATCTTTGGTTGATTTTTGAATACCCAATAAAGTCGTAGATTCTTTTAATTTCCTTAATGATACGAGAAATTTCAACATTTGGGCTTGAACTGTCACATTTTCCTTTATGAAATACTTCTAAAAGATGTGGTTAACACGATATCGTATATAATGGTTAGCTTTTTTATCTCCATATGTGTGAGTGTCAACATTTTATAACATCTCGTCATCGACATTGATTTCATCTGTACATATTCGAATGAATAGTACATAATAAGTTTACATATTCAATAAATAACTAAATTAATAAATATATGTATAATTTCAATAATATGTGCATGTGTTATATATATATATATATATATATATATATATATATATATGTGTGTGTGTGTGTGTGTGTGTGTGTGTGTATATGTATATGTATGTATGTATGTATGTATGTATATATATATATATATATATCTATATATATATATATATATATATATATATATATATATATACCTTGTGATTCAATTTCTTCACTTGAATTTCTTACATCATTTTCACCATCTTCAATCATTGGTTGAATATCTCTTTCACTTTCTCTTTCAAAATTTTGTATCTCATCATCAATGTTTTGAGGAATATCTCTCTCTGTTTACATTGCAAAATATTTTTCAAATTAGTTACTCAAATAAAAATTAAGCTTCACATTTGGAAAATTTTAAATATATCAAAATCATAATATTTACATTTACATACCTATTTCAACTTCTTGTTGAGGTTGATTTTCCCCTTCAAAATTTCAGAGTGCTTCTATCTTCCTTTTTCGAGATTGTCTCGTCTCTTCTCTAAGTTCCTCAAGGTCTCTGTTTCGATCATATTTTATCACACAATTTCTTTGATTTCCCATGATAATAGAGTATGACGTTCAAAAAAATTCCTTCAAAAATTTAGACAAAAGCTCAATTAAAAAAAACATCACAAAAGATTTAATTTTAAAAAATCTCATTTTAAATTTTTTGCAAAAAATACATACTCCAATCCAAAACTCTTACTTTAAAAAACTCAAGAAAAAAATGTCTTATAAAAATGAAACGAAGTTCAAAATATTTCCTTTCAAGTCCTACAAAAAAATTTCATTTAAAAAGTTACACAAAAACTCATTTTAAAAAATAATTATAAAAGATTTACTTCAACCCAAAACTAAAAAATGTCCTTTTGAAATTAATCCCAAATTCCTCAGGGTCTCTTTTTCAATCATATTTTCTTGTACAATTTCTTTGATTTCCCATGATAATAGAGTATGAAGTTCAAAAAATTTCCTTCAAAAATTTATACAAAAACTCAATTAAGAAAAACATCACAATAGATTTAATTAAAAAAAAACTCATTTTAATTTTTTTGCAAAAAATACATACTCCAATCCAAAACACTTACTTTAAAAATTCAAGAAAAAAATGTCTTATAAAAATGAAGCGAAGTTCAAAATATTTCCTTCCAAGTCCTACGAAAAAAATTCATTTAAAAAGTTACACAAAATTTCATTTTAAAAAATCATTATAAAAGATTTACTTCAACCCAAAACCAAAAAATGTCCTTTCGAAATTAATCCCAAATCCATACTTTAAAAAAAAAAGCCCAAAAAAATGTATCAGATACCTCCAAGAAAATTCTTTAATCTCAAAAAAATTCCTTGGAAAATCAGATCAAATGTATGAAAATAATGTTTCTCAAAGAAAAGTCCTTTGAAGTTCCTTGAATCCTTTGAATGTACTTCCAAGAAAATTCCTTAAACCCAAAACAATTCTTTGCAAAATCAGATCAAGACTTTTGTAAAATCAGACCAAAAGTGTGAAATATGCTATAAAATCAGACCAAAAGTGTGAAATATGTGAAAATAATGAATGGTTTCGCGGCAATTTATATTGCCACGAAATTTTTTTTTGGAGGGGCTCGGCGGTACATTCCGGCTAACGAAAAGTTAAGTAAAAGTTCGGTCAAACTTTTAATAAATAGTTCGGCCGAACTACTTTTTCATTTGATTTAATGTGCCATCGGCACAAAAAACAGTTCGGTCGAACTTTGTTTAAGAGTTCAGCCGAACTAACGCGTCACCAGTGACGCAGAGCCAAGCCCTGAATACGTTTCTACAACTTCGAACTGACTAAACTCCATGAAACATTCTAAATTAAGTGTCGTAACCAAGACAAGATTTTTTAGAATTGAATCTACTTTCAGGAAATATAACTTCCATGGAATTTCATGAATATTTACTAATTCTAATTAATTTTGTAATAAAACGGATGTAAACAATTTCTAAAGGTCATTGTGATTCAGTGAAATCAAAATTTTGTATCTTCAAAAATACATTGTAAAAAAAATTGAAAAAATTATTGTACATTACATTGGTCTGTTTTCTCTAATGGGTAGCCTTTAGATTTTTTGTTTATAACTTATATGTTAAGAAATTTCTTACGTCGCGAAACATATTCAAAATATGCAATTTTTCATATTGGACCAGTTCCAAAAATTCTAGTAATTATGATATGCATCCATTGGCTTTGTAAATACGACGAAACCGAAGTAGACTCTGTCTAGATTGTTGTAACACATTTTGTTTCTCAATTTTTATTTTTTTCAAAGAATACAACATTTCGTATTAACATGACTTCTTATGAATTCGTTGATTGTTAAAAAACACACACTCAAAGAAATGCTAAGTTGACATAACAAATGTGTATAAAAAAATTCCAAAAAAAAAAGTAATAGAAAGCTAAAATAATTTCTGACAACTTTTATTTTTATCACAAAATGAAATTCTAAACAGAAAAATTGTTTTAGCTTGCAAAATGTTGAAGAAATAAAAAAAATGAAAGTTTTTTCTCAAAGAAGGGAAAAAAGTGTAACCCAACTTCCCATTTTCACCCAACATGACTTTGATTAGCCCAACTAGTGTATGTACATGACTATCCTAAAAGAAGCTTGCGTATACCCAAATAACTTTACTATTTAGATACATATTCATAGATATTACTTAGCCCATATCATCAGTTATGCATCATAAAGTTAAGCAGTAAACATGTGTAGAATAACATGATAAATCATCACACAAGATGATGCAGGAGCATTAGGCTCAGAAAATCCTTTGCATTTTAATAGACATAGGGGTCTTGTGTTTTCAACAGAATATTAGTTTCTTATGTAATTATTAATGTTTTTGAGTGAAATTTAGAATAGATATTGAGAGAATTTTGTAAATGTTCATGAATGATTAGAGAACATGAGAGAATTAAGATAGTTTAGATTCCATAGGGAATGACAGATTTCAGAATTGATTGTAAATGTTAAGTTAGAATTAGTTTCATGATTTTATGGGATTAAAGAGGATCCTTAGGGATAAAGGATAGATTTTAGGACTTTGAGGATTTTTAGGAATTTTTTGAGATGATGGAGGATCTGAACCTAAATTAGTTAAAATTATTATGTATAAAATTAATAAGCCTCAAAGACAAAATAGGACAACAGAGAATAGTAGAAAGTAGGTTTTTAGACAGATAGGGATTTGTTGTAAGCCTATGGGAAATTTTAGAGGAATGGCCACTGATTGGAATATTAGGCCTAAGGAAGAAAAGATATAACATGAGGTGCTCTGGATTTATGTAAATATTGTTATTGAATGAACAGAGTATTCAATATGGTTGGTTTGCATTGATTGAATTATAGATAAATGCTTTGAGTTTCAATAAACATGTGTGCAATTATGTGTTAAATGACTCTGTTTATATCTTATGTGAAAATAGGGTTTGAATGGTGGTTCTGCACACCATTGACAAGTTTAATGTAAATGTCAAGATAGGCATAATGGAAATATTATGATTTGAACTGAAGTGCAAAAATGGTTACATATACAATTGAGGAAATTTGATGAAATTACATTTGTTAATTTCATGCATCGATCACTGAATGGATTGATGACATAATTATATTTAAATTGATATTCTGGAAACAGTTTGTAAGCGGGAAATAGGATCTGGAATAATTTCGGGGTTTAATGCATAAGATGTGCATTCAAGCGAACAATTGGGATTTAAAAAAAAAATCACAAAAAATCTGGGTTGATGGAGAATGTTATGGTCGAATAGTGAATTCGAATCAGTGCTAGAATGGAGACTAATGGGGTCGTCAACAAAGAAGTAATTTTCTGTTTGCCGAAATTGCATTAATATATTGACTCACATCAATACAGAGTAACGTTCAAATTTAAATGGCCAAGAGTTAAAATGGAGTCGATGTGGAGTGAAAAATGAAAGGATGCAGGATTATGTAATCGAATGGAACTTCGAAGGCACAGAGGAGTGGAACTTTGAAGGCACAGTTTGGAAAGAGTAAGAGAGAGGAACTGTGAGTCAAGGGAGTATGGAACCATGAGTAATGGAAGTGGAACAGTGAAGATGGGTTTTGAAAACCATAAATGGTTTTTGCGCTGCTTTTTAGTGGTAAGCGGTAAAGTCTTGAGCGAACATGATATCATTTAGATAGTGACATGTAGCATTGGTGGTAATTCAAAACTGGACATTTCGCGTAAGTTTGGAACATCAAAAGATATGCACCTTTGTCACGTGATAACCGTTGATTTGTTGGGCTGGAATGCAATGAAATGTCAACCGTCAGATTTAACAAATGGTGGGCGATGAATAGGAGTGTGGAATTAAAGTGTGGGCCATATATGATGAGCCTCGACATATGTGTGATTGTTGATTGACAGAAATGGTAAGTTCTAAAGTTTATGTTGACTTTATAACATAAAGTTTGGGTTTAATGAACTTCCGCAAAGGTATGCGAAATCTTGTGGGCCAAGGTTAATATGTGTTGGGACTTTGATCTTATCCAAAGTTGATAAGGTATGTCAAATGAGTGAGTTGGGTATGTTGTGGGTCCAAAGGTTTTAATTATTGATGTTTTTGGGATTTTAAAACCAAGGTTAAGATTTGATGAATATTAGGGATATGCAGGGCTAATAAAGATTAACCAAAGTTTCCGATAAGGTGAGTTGGTAAAGTTGTGGGCCCGAAATTTTATGGGTTTTATCCAAAGTTGAATTTCTAATGAATGTGAAGCTATGGCGCCGAAATTTCATATGGTTATTTGTTGGCATCTTTTGTAATTTGAACCAAAGTCAAAATCTGAAATATAAAATATCAAGGTGGTTATTTTATTATGGTTTATAACCATAGGGTATGAAAAGGACACAACTTCCGCATATGAAGGTTGTATTGGTGGGTTTTATAACCATGGATTAAAAGTGAAGAAATATTCTTTGAAGATTAAATAAAAAGCTTCACATTAGAGTTTGTCCCAATTTGATGATTATTTTGGGAGAAAAAAAAATGTGACATGAATTTTTACATGGAAAATGTGGGTTTTGTTGGTTAGGCAGCATCATTTTTGGTATCGAAGTAGGAAACAACTCTTTTTGAAGGTTCAAGTTTTTTTAATTGAATTTAATGCATGTGTGATGGAGAAAATAAAAAGATATCATATTTTAAAACTGATAGATTGTAGAACATCGAGATACAGTGCAGATGAGAGGTAAAACAAGATCACATAGAGACCTTGAGGGTGAGTTGATAAGTGTTATTTTAACTTTGGTTTGAAGATTATGTCTGCAGAATTTAGATAGCAGACAGTTGAAGAAAATCTCAGCAAAATACGATCACAACTTTAAGTGCAGTGATAAAGGAAACTGGTAAGAGTTTCTCAGTAAAGTGTGGAATAGAACCTTGAAGAACTCCAACAGATTTTAGATAAAAAGGAAAATTGTGTTCTTAAAAGGTGCAGATGAGTTGAAGCCTAGAAGGAGCAGAGAGGAATGCTCAAGAGGTTCCAGAAGATAGAGAACCAGTGTTTTCCAAAATACCAAATCTAGAGAAAAGGATTGGTGAGGTAAGTTGTAACAACGAGGACTTGTTATTGCAAAGGCTTTAGTACAACTCATGGTGAATGAGTGAGGAACTCATGAAGATAGAAATGGAGAAGAATATGACTACTGATAGTCATAGAAGAGATAGCAGAGGTTCTAAGAGAGATGACAACAGAAGAAAGAAGATGCCAAGGAAAATGGCATAAGGAAGTAGTTGATTGATGAAGAATATGACAAAGAGTTATTTGAGATAAGAGAAAAATTTAATAAATTTAAAATGATGATAGAAGAAAACCAGAGAATTGGTTGGCTCATGAAGAAGAAAGTAAAGTGGCAGAGGCTACAACAGAAGAGAGAACAACAAGTGAATATGCAGTTAGAAGAAGAGCTAAGAAAGCTTGAATAGATTATGAATGTGCACTTGGGATGTGCAGAACTCAGAAAAGATAAGTTGAAAATGGAAGTTTCCATTTTAAAAATAGAATAGAGTGAAGTTATGGGTATAGATGAAGACTGGAGATCTGTGAAAGATCTTATGAGTCATTGTGAATATTTAAGATAGCAAGAAGTTTACCTTGTTGAAGAGGAAATTATTTATGATTTCCTGAGTTTTTGGACAAGTTCAGATGAACAGGAGGATGTAAATCCTTGTATTTTTGAATCTAATAATTGTGATGTGATTACAGGCTTTGCAAATGAGGATGAGAAATCTTTTTAAGCTATCAAAAGTATGGAAGAGTATCTTTCAGAAGATAAATACTCTGAAGCAGAAAGGAATGATGAGGAATGTCTCTTGAATGAGAAAAGAAATGATGCCTTTATATTTGAAGCCGTTACAACAAGGGAAGAGTTTCTTGTGAAAGAATAAGAAGAAATTTAGTCTAAAGAATTGATATGTGAAGCAACAGTTGAGACTGTTGAACCTTGTAATTTTCAAACTGAAAATTTGTGTAAAAATATAGAAATTGTAAGTGATGATGAATACTTCAGAAATGCCAAACAGAAATTGCATTGCTGGGATATTTGTTGGAAAAATCAGAGTATGATAGAGAGATTGCATAAGGTAGAGTTCACTATAGTGGACAAGAACAGAGAGACATCATGAGAGGAGATGATGTGGAAGAAATACTTGTTGATTGTTTAGAGAATTCTTCAAAGAATTCTTTAAGGAAAATAAATAAGCATGCTGATGTGCTGATAGAGGAGGAAATTTCAGAGCAGCATACTGAAATGTTTCCAGAGGAAAGAAAGGCACTGAGGCCTTACGGTTTTTATTTTAATAATTTTTTGTGAATGCAGGTTTTGTTGCAGATGCTGGAGAAAATTTGACACAGTTGGGTAGTCAAATAAAGGAGAAGGAAGAAAATTTTGTGGAAATATTTAATCCATGGAATAAAGAAATTAAATTGCTGGAAATTATGCTGAAGAATCAGGATTCAATACAGGAAGAGAAATCTCAATTTCAATATTGGGAAATGCAGAATTTGAAGATGCAAGGGAATGAAGATAGTAGTAAAGGGCGGACTATGTACCATTCCATTGAATTGTTGAAGGGAGAATACAAAGAAATTGTCATAAGTGACAATCTGGAAGAAGTTAGTAATTGTAGAAATAAAGAGGGTATGGATGACAGGGTGGCAGTAGGAATAAAAAATCAGCAATCAAGATATGAAATAATTCAACGATCAGAAGATTTATTTGACATAGAAATTGAACTGATAAGAAGGATAATGATGAAAGTGTCTTAGAAGAAGACATCAACAAGAAAGAAAGAAAAGTAGCAAAAGGAAGATAGCAACAGACTGTGAAAGTACAGCCAGTGGAGCAAAGCAGCATAAAGTGTGGAGAACTAGAGAAAAGAAACAAACAATAGAAAAAATAGATGATAAATTACAGAACAAGGTGCGGGATCCAGGAAGACAAAGATCAAAAGCACATGATTAGGAGATCATGATTATTTTTAACCTTGGTAGTCTGATGCAGGAGCATTAGGCTTAGAAAATCCTTTGTATTCTAGTAGACATAGGGGTCTTATGTTTTCAAAGAATATTGGTTTCCTATGTAATTATTAATGTTTTTGAGTGACACTTAGAATATATATTGAGAGAATTTTGTAAATGTTCTCGAATGATTGGAGAACATGAGAGAATTAAGATAGTTTAGATTCCATAGGGAATGAAAGGTTTGAGAATTGATTTTAAATCTTACGTCAGAATCAGTTTAATGATTTTATGAGATTAAAGAGGATCCTTAGGGATAAAGGATAGATTTTAGGACTTTGAGGATTCTGAGGAATTTGTTGAGATGATGGAGGATCTGAACCTAAATTAGTTCATATTATTCTGTATAAAAATAATATGCCTCAAAGGCAAAGGAGGACAACAGAGAATAGTAGAAAGTAGGTTTTTAGAAAGGTAAGGATTTGTTGTAAGCCTACGGGAAATTCTAGAGGAATGGCCATTGATTAGAGTATCAGGGCTCAGGAAGAAAAGAAAGAACATGAGGTGTTCTGGATTTATGTAAATATTTTTATTGAATGAATAGATTATTGAATATGGTTGGTCTACATTGATTGAATTATAGATAAATTCTTTGAGTTTCAATAAACAGGTGTGCAATTATGTGTTAAATGAATCTGTTTATATCTTATGTGAAAATAGGGATTGAATGGTGGTTCTGCACACCATTGACAAGTTTAATTTAAATGTCAAGATAAGCATAATCGTAATATTATGATTTAAACTGAAGTGAAAATAGGGTTACATATACAATTGAGAAAATTGGATGAAATTTCATTTGTTAAATTAAGTCATCGATCACTGAATGGATCAATGACACAATTATATTTATATTAATATTCTATAAACACTGTGTAAGCGGGAAATAGGATCTGGAATCATTTTGGGGTTTAATTCATAAGATGTGCATTCAAGTGAGTAATTGGGGTTTTAAAAAAAAATCACAACAAATATGGGTTGATGGACAATGTTCTGGTCGAATAGTGAATTCAAAACAATTCCAAAATGGAAACTAATGGGGTCATCAACAGAGAAGTAATTTTCTATTTGTCGAAATTGCATTAATATATTGACTCACATCAATATAGAGTAAGGTTCAAATTTAAATGGCCGAGAGTTAAATTGGAGTTGATGTGGAGTGAAAAATGAAAGGATGCAGGGTTATGTAATAGAATGCAACTTTGAAGGCGTAGAGGAATGGAATTTTGAAGGTGCAGTTTGGAAAGAGTAAGCGAGAGGAACTATGAGTCAACGGAGTATGGAACCATGAGTAATGGAAGTGGAATAGTGAAGATGGGTTTTGAAAACGATAAATGGTTTCCGTGCTGCTCTTTAGTGGTAAGCAGTAAAGTCTTGAGCGAACACGATATCACTTAGACAGCAACACGTAGCACTGGCGGTAATTCAAAACTGGCCATTTCATGTAAGTTTGAAACATCAAAAGATATCCACCTTTGTCACGCGATAACCGTTGATTTTTTGTGTTGGAACGCGATGAAATTACATCCGTAAGATTTAACAAATTGTGGGTGATGAATAGGAGCGTTGAATTAAAGTGTGGGCCATATATGATGAGCCTCGACATGTGTGCAATTGTTGATCGACAAAAATGGTCAGTTCTAAAGTTTATGTTAATTTTATAACATAAAGTTTGGGTTTAATGAACTTCCGCAAAGGTATGTGAAATCTTGTGGGCCAAGGTTAATATGTGTTGGGACTTTAATTTTATCCAAAGTTAATAAGCTATGTCAAATGAGTGAGTTGGGTATGTCGTGTGTCCAAAGGTTTGAATTATTTAATTTTTTGGGTTTTTAAAACCAAGGTTAAGCTTTGATGAATATTATGGATATGCGGGGCTAATAAAGATTAACCAAAGTTTCCGATAAGGTGAGTTGGTAAAGTTGTGGGCCCGAAATTTTATGGGTTTTATCCAAAGTTGAATTTCTAATGAATGTGAAGCTATGGGGCCAAAATTTCATATGGTTATTTGTTGGCATCTTTGGTAATTTTAACCAAAGTCAAAATCAGAAATATAAAATATCAAGGTGGTTATTTTATTATGGTTTGTAACCATAGGGTATGAAAAGGACACAACTTCCGCATATGAAGTTTTTTTTGGTGGGTTTTATAACCATGGATTAAAAGTGAAGAAATATTATTTGAAGATTAAATAAAAAGCTTCCGCATTAGAGTTAGTCCCAATTTGAGGATTATTTTGGGAGAAAAAAAAATGTGACATGAATTTTTACATGGAGAATGTGGGTTTTGCTGCTTAGGCAGCATCATTTTTTATATCAAAGCAGGAAATAGCTCTTTTTGAAGGTTGAAGTTTTTCTTAATTGAATTGAATGCATGTGTGATGGAGAAAATAAAAAGAGATCAGGTTTTGAAACTGATAGATTGCAGCACATGGAGATACAGTTCAGATGAGAGGTAAAACAAGAGCACACAGAGAACTTGAGGTTGAGTTGATAAGTGTTATTTTAAATTGGGTTTGAAGATTATGTTTGCAGAATTCAAATTGCAGGAAGTTGAAGAAAATCTCAGCAAAAGAAGATCACATCTTTAAGAGAAGTGTTAAAGGAAACCGGTAAGAGTTTCTGAGTAAAGTGTGGAACAGAACCTTGAAGAATTCCAACAGATTTTGGATAAAAAGGAAAATTGTGTTCTTAAAAGGTGCAGATGAGTTGAAGCCTAGAAGGAGCAGAGAGGAATTCTCAAGAGGTTCCAGAAGATAGAGAACCAGTGTTTTCCAAAAGACCAAATCCAAAGAAAAGGATTGGTGTTGTAAGTTGTAACAAGGAGGACTTGTTATTGGAGAGGCTTTAGTATAGCTCATGGTGAATTAGTGAGGAAGTCATGAAGATATAAATGGAGAAGAAGATGACTACTGATAGTCATAGAAGAGATAGCAGAGGTTCTAAGGGAGACCACAACAAAAGAAAGGAGAAAGAAGAGGCCAAGGTAAATGGCATAAGGAAGTAGTTGACTGATGAAGAATATGACAAAGAGTTAGCTGAGATAAGAGAACAATTTAATAAATTGAAAATGATGATAGAAGAAAACCAGAAAATTGGTTGGCTCATGAAGAAGAAAGTAAAGTGCAAATGATACAACAGAAGAGAGAACAACAAGTGAATATGCAGTTAGCATAAGAGCTAAAAAAGCTTAAATAGATGATGAATGTGCAATTGGGATGTGCAAAACTCAGAAAAGGTGAGTTGAAAATGGAAGTTTCCATTTGTGACGAAGAACAGAGTGAAGTTATGGGTATATATGAAGACTGGAGACCTGTGAAAGATCTTATGAATCACTGTGAAGATTTAAGACAACAAGAAGTTTACCTTGCTGAAGAGGAAATTATTGATGATTTCCTGAGTTTTTGGACAAGTTCAGATAAACAGGAGAATGTAAAACCTTGTATTTTTTAATCTAATAATTGTGATGTGATTACAGGTTTTGAAAAGGAGGATGAGAAATCTTTTGAAGTTGTCAAAAGTATGGAAGAGTGTCTTTCAGAAGATAAATACTCTGAAGCAGAAATGAATGATGAGGAATGTCTCTTGAATGAGAAAATAAATGATGCCTTTATATTTGAAGCTGTTACAGCACAGGAAGAATTTCTTGTGAAAGAAGAAGAAGAGATTCAGTCTGAAGAATTGATATGTCAAGCAACAATTGAGACTGTTGAACCTTGTAATTTTCAAACTGAAAATTTGTGTAAAAATGTAGAAATTGTAAGTAATGATGAAATACTTTAGAAATGCCAAAAATAAATTGCATTGCTAGAATATTTGTTGGAAAACTTACAGTATGATAAAGAGATTGCAGAATGCAGATTTCACTACAGTGGACAAGAACATAGAGACATCATGAGAGCAGATGATGTGGAAGAAACACTTGTTGATATTTTATAGAATTATTCAAAGAATTCTTTAAGGAGAATGAATCATCATACTGATTTTCTGATAGAGGAGAAAATTTCAGAGCAACATACTAAAATGTTGCCAGAGGAAAGAAAGGCACTGAGGCCTTATGGTTTTTAATTTAATAAATTTTTTATGAATGGAGATTTTGTTGTAGATGCTGGAGAGAATTTGACACAGTCGAGCAGTCAAATAAAGGAGAAGGAAGAAAACTCTGTGGAAATATTTAATCCATGGAATAAAGAAATTAAATTGCTGGAAATTATGCTGAAGAATCAAGATTCAATAGAGGAAAAGAAATCTCAATTTCAATATTGAGAAATGCACAATGTGAAGATTCAAGGGAAAGAAGCTATCAGTAAAGGGCAGACTATGTACGAGTCCAATGAATTATTGAAGGGAGAAGACAAATAATTTTTCATAAGTGACAATCAGGAAGAAGTTAGTAATTGCAGAAAACAAGAGGGTAATTATGACAAGGTGGCAGTAAGAATAAAAATTCAGTAATCAAGATATGAAATAATTCAGTAATCAAAAGATTTATTGGATAAATAAATTCAACCAATAAGAAGGATAATGATGAAAGTGTCTAAGAAGAAAACATCAACAAGAAAGAAAAGTTGCAACAAAAGGAAGACAACAACAGACTGTGAAAGTATAGCCAGTGGAGCAAAGCAGCATAAAGTGTGCTGACCTGGAGGAAAGAAACAGACAACAGTAGAAATAGATGATAAATTACAGAACAAGGTGTGGGATCCAGGAAGAAAAATATTAAAAGCACATGATAAGGAGATCATGATTATTTCTAACCTTGGGAATCTGATGCTGGAGCATTAGGCTCAGAAAATCATTTTTATTTTAATAGACATAGGGGTGTTTTGTTTTCAAAAGAATGTTGGTTTCTTATGTAATTATTAATGTTTTTGAGTGACATTTAGAATAGATATTGAGAGAATTTAGTAAATGTTCCCGAATGATTAGAGAAAATGAGAGAATTAAGATAGTTTAGATTCCATAGGGAATGAGAGAGTTGAGAATTGATTGTAAATCCTAAGTTAGAATTAGTTTTTTGATTTTATGGGATTAAAGAGGATCCTTAGGGATAAGGGATAGATTTTAGGACTTTAAGGATTTTGAGGAATTTTTTTAGATGATGGAGGATCTGAACCTAAATTAGTTCAGATTATTTGTATAAAAATAACAAGCCTCAAAGGAAAAAGAGGACAATAGAGAATAGTAGAAAGTAGGTTTTTAGACAGATAGGGATTTTTTGTAAGTCTACAGGAAATTTTAGAGGAATGACCACTAATTAGAATACCAGGTCTAAGGAAGAAAAGACAGAACATGAGGTGTTCTAGATTTATGTGAATATTTTTATTGAATGAATAGAGTATTGAATATGATTGGTCTACATTGATTGAATTATAGGTAAATGCTTTGAGTTTCAATAAACAGGTGTGTGATTATGTGTTAAATGACTCTATTTATATCTTCTGTGAAAATATGGTTTGAATGGTGTTTCTGCACACCATTGACAAGTTTAATGTAAATGTCGAGACATGCATAATGGAAATATTATGATTTGAACTGAACTGAAAAAAGGGTTACATATACAATTGAGGAAATTGGATGAAATTGCATTTGTTAAATTCAGTCATAGATCACTGAATGAATCGATGACACAATGATATTTAAATTGATATTCTGTAAACACTGTGTAAGCGGGAAATAGGATCTGGAATCATTTTGAGGTTTAGTGCATAAGATGTGCATTCAAGCTAGCAATTGGGGTTTAAAAAAAAAAAAACAACAAATCTGGGTTGATGGAAATTGTTCTAGTCGAATAGTGAATTTGAATCAGTGCCAGAATAGAGACTAATGGGGTCGTTAATAGAGAAGTAATTTTCTATTTGTCGAAATTGCATTAATATATTAACTCACATCAATACAGAATAAGGTTCAAATTTAAATGGACGAGAGTTAAATTGGAGTCGATCTGGAATGACGAATGAAAGGATGCAGGGTTATGTAATCGAATGGAACTTCGAAGGCATAAAGGAGTGGAACTTCGAAGGCGCAGTTTGGAAAGAGTAAGCGAGAGGAGTTGTGAGTCAATGGAGTATGGAACCATGAGTAATGGAAGTGGAACAATGAAGATGGGTTTTGAAAACCATAAATGGTTTTTGTGCTGCTCTTGAGTGGTAAGCGGTAAATTCTTGAGCGAACGTGATATCACTTAGACAGCGACACATAGCATTAGCGGTAATTCAAAACCGGCCATTTCGCGTAAGTTTGGAACATCAAAAGATATGCACCTTTGTCACGTGATAACCATTGATTTTTTGGGTTGGAACCGGATGGAATGCCAACCGTCAGATTTAACAAATTGTGGGCGATGAATAGGAGCATTTAATTAAAGTACAGGCCATATATGATGAGCCTCGACATGTGTGTGATTGTTTATCAATGGAAATGGTAAGTTCTAAAGTTTATGTTAATTTTATAACATAAAGTTTGGGTTTAATGAACTACCACAAAAGTATGTGAAATCTTGTGGGCCACGGTTAATATGTGTTGAGACTTTGATTTTTTCCAAATTTGATAAGGTATGTCAAATGAGTGAGTTGCGTATGTCGTGGGTCCAAATGTTTGAATTATTGATGTTTTTTGGTTTTTAAAACCAAGTTTAAGCTTTGATGAATATAATGGATATGTGGGGCTAATAAAGATTAACAAATGTTTTCGATAAGGTGAGTTGGTAAAGTTGTGGGCTCGAAATTATATGGGTTTTATCCAAAGTTGAATTTCTAATGAATATGAAGCTGTGGGGCCGAAATTTCATATGGTTATTTCTTGGCATATTTGGTAATTTGAACCAAACTAAAAATTAGAAATATAAAATATCAAGGTGGTGATTTTATTACGGTTTATAACCATAGGGTATGAAAAGGACACAACTTCCGCATATGAAGTTTGTATTGGTGGGTTTTATAACCATGGATTAAAAGTGAAGAAATCTTCTTTGAATATTAAATAAAAAGCTTCCGCATTAGAGTTAGTCCCAGTTTGAGGATTATTTTGGGAGAGAAAAAAATGTGACATGAATTTTTACATGGAGAATGTGGGTTTTTCTACTTAGGAAGCATCACAAGAGCATCACAAATGAACATCGATATTTAAGATGGAAACCTGAGTCAGGAGAAAACCATTGTTTTTTTCATCTCTATCTTTAGTATTTATTATATAGAAAACTTCTTACAATGTTGTATTGATGCAGACTCATATTAGTACACATGCATCCACCTGTAGAAGGCTGCAACCTTCTCTCATTATCCAACAACTACTGGAAGGGAGCTCCAACTCCCTGATATCATTTACCAGCCACTACTAGAAGGGAGCTACAACCCCTTGAACATAACACCAATGTCTACAAGTAGGAAGCTTATAATTCCACACTGAATGATTCAACCCTTAGACCAACTACAAGCCACGTTGAATCAATTTTCACACTGGATCCAACAACTTCAACACAACTCAACTTGTAGATCAACACAAATAGCAATAACCTAATCTTTAAAACAGAATAATGAGATCATTGTAACTAGAACACAGTAATAAACCTAGAATTCTAAACTAACATGAAGAATCAATTTCAACCTTGATCATTCATTACACCAAATTCATATGCTACTTCGCTTTACTGTAACCTATGTGTATACGCGCTTTCCTAGACACCAACCTACGTATAGATTTGTGAATACTGAATTTTAAGAATTTGATTAGAGTGAAACCATATCTGAGGCATTCAATAATACTTTTGCAGATTTACAGAACTGTTATTCAGTCAACATCATCCATCATATAAAATCACTCATTCATTGATCATATTTGTACATTTTCAACTAACAACATACACAATATTCAAATGACCCAGATCTACATGAAGAATTCATTGACAGACAACATACATATAACATAAATAATCAGATAACCTCTTCATCAAGCTTAAAGAACCCTAAATGCCATAGGTGCTTTTTCTAGAAAGAACTCGTGTGTATACACACTTTTATCGTGACAAAATAGTGTATATATCTGTAAATATTCAGGACTGAAGAAATTTTCAGATCAACAGACTTACTCAGATCACACTCTTCACTTAAGAAAACATGCGCTAGATCAGAGATCAAAACATCTCACAAACAGATCAGGAAAATACATACTCATTTCAGGTCTAGAGATCTTGATCCATGATTGTATATCATAGGTGCATCCTTATTTCAGATCTATTAATAAACTGTAACCTATTCCTTGCATATATACATCAAATTTAAGTATTCAATTAAAACTCATACACATGCACACCTTGCACTATGATCTTCTTCTCCTTATATAGTTGGAACCTTTCTCAATACCATGAGTCAAAAATACACAAGTGCCAATGATATTCTTGGATAGAATCAAATAGATGACACAATTCTCAATAACGTGGGCTAAAACCATGGTAATGACCCCTAGTATCATAATTTTAGAGCGCAAAAGGCATACGCTATTTTTCTCATTCTTTTCCAAGTGTATACGTGATTTTTGCTGCACGAACTTGCGTATAGATCTTTAAATATGAACATTAACCATATTACGCTAGACCTTCTGCTGAACCATAACCATCTTCTGTTAGACCTTATGCTAAATCACCATGCTTCTCCAGAAGCCATATGCTTCAGCATTTGCAAGTGAGTTTCCATCAAGGACAACATATTCAATTATAAGATCATAATGCCAACATAAGCGATATTTTTGAATTTAATAATCATAACTTTAGTCTTGTCAGTATTAAAAATCATACCCGTTTTGGAACAATAGTTGTATAGTGTTTTAAGCTTCTTATTGAGCTTTTGAGGACTCCTAGCAGGTAGAATGATATCTCCAACATAGAGGGGAAGAGAAATGACTATACCTGCAAGCTTGGGTCTTTCACAGCAAGAAAATACTAAGCACTCCTCAATGTTATATGACCCAAAATACATAACCTTCAATTTAATTATTTATAATATAATATTCAATTACTTAGAATATTTAATTATATTTTGGAGACATTTTATAATAATTAATTGTGGGAATAGATATGACATCTAGAAAGGTGTCATTTCTTAGCAACCAATTTAGAAAAATAGTTAGTAGCATTGTTATGAGAGAATTAATGTAAATAGACACTTGTTAATAAAATATGTAATCCATAACAAAATTAGGTTAGGACATTAGCTTATTTAAAGCTAGTTTCTCTTCTTGCAAGGGTGTTGAGTGATTATGTGTAAACGCTTGCATATTTATGTAATTTATTTTCCTTATTAATAAGATTTGTGTGTCTGAGGACACTTATACTATTATTTTGGTATTGGATATTAAATTATGTAGGTGATGTGAAGAGGATATTCTAGTTTTGCAAGCTTCTGGAAAACTTTATTGACTTGATCAGCTATTGATTGGTATGCAAATTGTTCACCTTTTATTAAGGAAAATAATTTTACAATTGTTTTGTTAATTTTAGATTTTGAGTCTGGAATTTTATTTATTTATTATTGAAATGGTATTATTTTTTAAGTTTGTGGTTGTTGAAATCGCATATGCAATGGCATTATTGAAAACATTTATATGTGTTGTGAAACCAGCTCCAAAAAGAGAAGAAAAGAGATAACAACGCCTTATAAATAAGCCACTTCGAGGGGGCAGCCTCCAATACATTACATGAATGAGAAATTCTTGCATGATACAAATGACCAAAACCTCCTTCTATATATAGGATTCCATGGGGCCACAATATAATCCTAGTGGGGCCACAATGTAATCCTAGCCGACCTAACGATAATAATGTAAGGGCACAATAATAATAATATGGGGGTTACAAGGGTACAATAATAAAAATAAGGTGGGCTACACTAACATAATAAGGGACTACACTATTAATATAGGGACTTAACATTCCCCTCTCCTTCAAACAAGTGTTGTCCTCAACGCTTGATTATTTCTTGATGCTTCTGTATAAAATTCTCAACCTCCCATGTGGAATCTTCTACAAGAAAGTTCTTCCACTTGATGAGATACTCTGAAATTGATCATACTTGTCAATTTATTTTTTCTGTGACTGCTTCAGAAATTCTTTCGATGTGATGTTGATCTTCCTATTGTTTCATTAGCTTCTGCACCAAAGTTGGGCTATCGTTTGAGAGTTGGAGAACTTGTTGTTGATGCTCGATGTGATCTTCCACTAATTTATCATCCATATTAGCTATTATTTGATCCTTCAAAACATATAAATTAGCCTTCATTTCTTCTTTTAAACCATCTATATCATCTTCGGTTGCTCTTCGTGAGATCGAAATTTGTTGCACTTGGTACCGTAATTTTGATATCTCATACTGCAATTATTCCTATTCATGCGTCATAGTATAGATTTCTGAGGGCTTATTGGGTATGGAATTATTTTTGGAGGCATTATAGAAACCAATACTAATAGAAATTCTAAAATATCCCCTTCGAATCACTTCAAACTTATTTTTCAACAAACTTTTTGCAATTTTAAAAACCAAATACACACCTTTTTCTTCATTTTGAGGAGCTTGATGTTGAAACTGAATTACCTTTGTGATTTCGGATATTCAATATCTGAAATTTGGCATTGAGTTATCCTTCTAAATTCTCTTTGGAATGCCACAGGTCTGACCTAATTTGGATTCTTTAAGACAAGTTTGTGCCCAATCACCTATGATGACCTAATTATGGACTGGCTCAGTAGATCAAACTTGTATGACTTGCGACGTGTCACTGTTTTCTCCTTTTTATCTGAAATTTATAGATAGGAAACTATCATCCATGTAATTCTAGTCAATTTTTACAAAATTCCAATCCGATGCTCAGAGAGAGAGTTATGAATATTTTCCCATGATCACTACTTTGAGATGAAATTCGGAAGCCTTCAGAAAAAGACCTAACTTCCACAGATCATATCTCCAAAAATATTATGAGCCAAGCTTTTAAATTTTGTGACTATTTTCCTCAGGATTCCGACTTCGCGCTCAAAAAATTTCTGCTTCTGAACCTTCGCAGAAATTTTTTTATAGTGAAAATTATGGGATGACCTTTTTAAGTGAAATTCAGGAGCCTGCAAAAAGACCTAACTTCCACAGATCATATCTCTGACAATATTGCGAACCAAGCTCTAAAATTTTTCGATGATGTTCCTCAAGATTTTTACTTCGCACTGTAAAAATTTCAGCTTCTCAACATTCGTAGAAAAAAATTTATAGTGAAAATTCCACGATGACTTGTTTGGAGCAGTGAAACCCTAGAATCCCAAGCGCTAATACCAAATGTTGTGAAACCAGCTCCAAAAGAGAAGAAAAGAGATATAAACACCTTAGAAATAAGCCACTTCGAGGGGGAAACCTCCAATATATTATATGAATGAACAATTCCTGGATGATACAAATGACCAAAACCTCCTTCTATATATAAGAGTCTATGGGGCCATAATATAATCCTAGCGGGGCCACAATGTAATCTTATCCGACCTAAAAATAATAAAGTAAGGGCACAATAATAATAATATGGGGTTTACAAGGGTACAACAATAACAATAAGGGGGGATACACTAACATAATAAGGGACTACACTATTAATATAGGGACTTAACAATATGAGCCCTCTCTTCCGCCCTCCATTTCTACTCCCTCTATTTCCTCTGCAATAATGTTCAAATAAAATCATAAAAAAACTTTGAGCTTTGTACATTTATTCCTTTAAGATTCACATATACGAAGGATTAATAAAAATACCCCCTCCCCAATCCAAGACAAGCGCCTAACCCAAGTCCAACAGCAAGGCGTAGACCAGAATTTAACCATGAGAATTGACTACACTTTAAACATTCTACTTCCTTCGGTTCAAACATCTTCATCCACCTTTCCGTCGTTGCGCCAAAAATCATGGAAATGGATATATAATCCACGTCCACCAAATTCTTCTCCTCATCCTTACACTCCAACCTGTCATGATCCACTGAATTTAATAATGAATATTCATAGTCCTTTCCTTTTAAAATAACAACTAATGTCACTCTGTTACAAACCCATTTTTTCTTTGTATAAGCTGCTTAGTATGTGTGAATACCATGATAAAACTTTGTAACAGACCTGTAACATACAATTCTAAGTGACGAAAATTTTTCAAAGTTCGCCTTGACTGAGCTTAATTTTAACGGATAATCTAGAGTGCAACTTCTCTCTTCAATCCACAATTTTGCACGAATTTACAAGGTGCTAATAATTCTTTATGGTGAAGAGGTTCATGAAATTCCCATAATAAAAATTTTCATTCAATTACTTTAGTGGGACCAAGGCATCGAATGAATGTGGGAGTGACTACAAGGAAAACACCAGGTTGCTCGAAAAAATTCATGAAGCCCCTCTCTGCATCTTCAAGGATCTATCTGCAATTTCATTTTTTTTAATATCTTGTCAACACTTTCGTGTTGCAACATGGACCAGTAGTGTACATCCACCTTATAGCAAAAATTGTGTCCTGACTAAAACATTGTGTGGACCAAATAAAATTGTGTATGGTATTTAATGAGGCATTTGTGCATCAAAATCCATAAATTTATTTAAATTATTTTAGTGGGTTTATATAAAATATTTTTTAAAAGATTAATTTTTTTTAACTGATAGATAACGAGTGCTGATGGGTACATAAGGTGTGATTAGAATTTGTAATTTGGAGTGACAAGGTAGATTTTGGAAATTTTTTGTATTTTTATTTGTGGTTACTTTTCTAAATTTTTGTAACATTGGAGTAATAAGGTGTAAAATTTGGTAATAAGATGTTTTTAATTTTTTGGGGTGATAAATTGTAACTCAAAGAAAATTTTACTTTGAGGGGGGGTTAGATTCAATGAAGGAAAAATTGCAACAACATTATAAAAATTCAAATTTCGAAAGTCTCATTGTAAAATTTTGGAGAAGTTGACTACAACCAAGTGCAAAGCTCATTCATTTTTCTCCTCTAACTACAATAAGAGGGTCAAGGAAAAGCCCAGATAGATCGATTTTTTTGTGTGGTGTTATGCATGGTGTGTTTCTCGTCTTCTTTTTCTAGTTCATGATCCATTTTGGTGCATACATTTTAGTCTTACAATGTCCAAGCCGGTAGGCTTATTTTATGATTGTCACAAACTTGAAGGATCAAATAAAT
The DNA here is from genome assembly GCA_034641835.2 of Pinus albicaulis. Classification (NCBI taxonomy): domain Eukaryota; kingdom Viridiplantae; phylum Streptophyta; class Pinopsida; order Pinales; family Pinaceae; genus Pinus; species Pinus albicaulis. The sequence goes on along the minus strand of CM076579.1, from coordinate 991,019,169 downwards.
ACAAGACATGGAAAAGGATCACAGAAATCACTTTGATTTAAAATTAAATTTGGTGAGATATATGTGATGGTGATGTTAAACCAAATAAACCTATAGATGCAACTTTACTAGCTAAATGGGAGATAAAAGATTCCAAAGCATTAACATGAATCAAATCTTTTGTTAATCATGAAATTTATGTTCACATTGAAAATGCTTGTCATGCATGGTTTCCTTTGAGAAAATTTACAGATTTTTTTTATATACAACCTGAATCTAATAAATTTCATCTTCAATTGAAGTTTCTCTAATATAAATTGACTGAAGGGGGAGATGTACTTGAATATATTTCCAGAATTAAGAACATTAAGTAGTAAATAGTAAATGATAGATTTCAAGAAATGAATGATAGTTTCATGACTACTATTTTGATCTTTGGTTTTCCTTCTTCATATACACATTTCCTGGAAACTTTACAAGTAACTGTAAAGCTAGAGAATTTAAAATTTGATGAGTTAAGTGAAATGCTAGCTCAACATGAAAAAACTTTTGGGAAGAAGAAACATATTGGATAAGATGTCTTATTCACAGAGGCTAGCACTAGAAAATATCAAACTGATAGTTCTTGAATTAGAGGAAGATGTCACATCAATTAAAATATAGGGACACATATAGGACAAGGTCATGGTAGAAATCCAGGCAGAGGGAATAATTTCAATCGAGGCAACAGTTCTGGTAGAGGAAACATTAAAGGGAGAGGAAACATTGAAGGAAAAGGTGACAATCAAGGAAGAGGAAAAATTCAAGGCAGAGGAGAAAATCAAAGCAGAGGACAAAGTAGAGGTAGAGGATAGAGTTAAGGTAGAGGCAAAGATTTCAGTCAAAGTTTTTGTAGGTGTAATAGATATTTTCAAACCTATTTTGACAAAATTCCAAGGCTTCAGCAACACATGGAACAATTTTATAATGATCGAGAGGATGTTTACTTAGAATATGTCTTTACTACACATCAAAGTTCAGAATAAACAACATTATCGGTCTCCACATATCTTAAAATTGATTATGAAGATGCTTGGATCTTAGATACAGGGGGTAAAAAACATATGACTTTTCGACATGTCTTATTTTGGAATTTTAAACAATGTCATTCTCAATTTAATATTTCTTGCAAATGATAGAAGACACACTCCTTGTCGAAAAGGTGTAGTAAAATATTCTCTTCCTGGCATTGGATAAAAATTACTTTCAAATTTTTGGTATGTACCCACTTTCAAGAATAATTTGTTGTATTCAATCACATCGCAACAATAATGATATAAACATTTTATAGAGGATGGCTTAGTAGAAATAAACTCAATCAAATACAATATGAAAATGGTCATGACCGGATATTAAGATGGAAAACTTCTAAGGATAAAAGGAACAATCTTTCCACATAATTCATTATAGAGGTGCAGATAGTACAAATATTTCAGCAATAAGGATGTGGCATGTTATATATGGGAATTTAAACTTTGAAAGTCTCTGTCACCTTCAAAAGTAGGGAATGGTTAAAGGACTTCCAATTTTCAAGAAAGAAAATGCAAAACATGAAGCTTGAATTTATGGAAAAAAAAGTAGAGATACTTTTCCAACAAGTTCATGGCATGCAAAAAGGCATTTGCAATTGGTTCACAGTGATATTTATGGGCCTCTACAAACTTCACTATGAAGTTGCAAATATTTTTTACTCTTCATTAATGATTCTAGTAGAATGACTTGGGTTTATTTTTTGAAGAAAAAGTCAGAAGCATTCGAAAATTTTAAAACTTTTCTCCAACTTGTTGAGAATGAAAACAAAGAGAATATTTGCACTCTTAGGACAGAGAATGGAGGGGAATCTCCAATTAATACCAAAATTTTTGCAGGGATAATGGTATAAAAATACAACTTAGAAATGTTTATCCTCCACAGAAAAATGGAGTAGCAGAGAGAATGAATCATACTTTTTTAGGGATGGAAAGATCTATGCTAACTCTAAAGAATTTATGTCCTTTATATTGGAGACACAATACATACAATAGTGTACTTAAGGAACAAGTCTCATACTCCTTCTCTAAATGGAATTACACCATATGAAGCATGGTTTGGTTTTAAGCCCCGATTCAAACATCTTATAGTTTTTGGTTCAGTGTGTTATGCTTTAGTTCCACAAAAAAAATGAACTAAGCTTGATTCACGAAGTTTTAAGAGTACAATGATTGGATATTTTGATGAAAAGAAGGGATATTTTCTTCTGTCAAATGGAAATTTTCTTATCAATTTTTGACGAAAAAAGAAAGAAAGAGTGCCACAAAGATAAAAAAATATTCTAGAAAAGTTGGAAACTAAGGGAAATAAAAAGTGAAGTGGAATATAAAAGCAACCAAGTACACAATTTTGGTGTGATATTAAATTTTATTCATCTGAAAATGGTTCATCCAACCCTTCTACTTCAAATACACCATATGGATCTTCTGCAGCTCTGAATCTCCTAGCATAAGCAGTTCATTTTCTAGTGACTCTCTACACCTTGAAATTTCTGTTGATCGAAGAAAATTTGTCTATATCAATCCACTTTACAATGATGGTGATTATTCAAATCCACAAACATGTGAACATCAAATTAAAAAATTGGTCGTTCAACTTTTGAAACATGTTAGGGAATATGAGTAAAACAAAACAGGAGCACGGGGTTCACCAAAAATGAAGAAAAATTTTCCTTCATAAAAAAATATTTTACTAATCCCTCCACACACAAGGATGCAACAAAAAGTAAAGAATGGAAAAGCTATTCATTGAAGAATACAACGCATTTACGGAGAGCAACACTTGAAAACTTGTTGATTATCGTCAAGATGTGAAACCCATCAGATGAAAATGGGTTTACAGAATTAAGTATAAGAAAAATGGAGACATTGAAAAGTACAAATCAAGACTTGTTGCTAAGGATTTTGCAGAGCAAGAAGACATTTAATATGAAGAAACATTTTCACCTACCGCAAAATGTAACACCCTCTAATTAACACTTCCATTAACATCTCAAAAAGGATTGAAAGTCCATCATTATGGATGTTAAAATTATTTCCACAATGAATATTTATAGGAAGAAGTATATATGACAGAACCTAAAATTTTTTAGACTTAAGGGCAAGAACATAAATTCTGCAAATTGATGAAGGTTTTGATACAGATTGAAACAATCTCCATGAGCTTGGCATGCCAAAATGGACGAGGACCTTCGTAAATTTGGCTTTAATAGAAGTGACTCTAATGATAATTTATATGTACATCAGCAAGGAAAAAATATTGTGATTCTTGTTATGTATGTAGATCATTTGATCATTACTGGAAATAATAATAATCATATTTGGCAGGCAAAGAAGTTTTAGGTTAGTTTTAAGATGACTGATTTGGGATTACCTCAATACTATCTTGGAGTTGAAGTATTTCAACATCCAAACCATATTTTCATTTTTCAAAGTAATTATGCATTTGAACTTCTTCAGAGATTTGGAATGCAAGATTACAAGCACGTTCTCATCCCCATGGAACAAAAATTGATACTTTCAAAATTTGAAGGGGGTGAAATGGTGAACAATACTAATTATAGATATTTGATTGGATGTTTGATCTATCTGACAATGACTTGACAAGATTTATATTATGAAGTCAATATTATTTTTCGCTTTATGCATGAAACAAGGGACAACCACTGGAATGGAGAAAAAAGAGTCCTTAGATATATGCAAGGGATGAAGATTTTGGTCTTCTTTACGAAAATATTAAGAACTTTATACTTGGTGGATATTAATATGCATATTTTTCTAGAAGTATCGAGGATCGAGCATCAACCTCAAGGTATTTGATAAACATTGGGTCAACTACAGTTTCTTGGAGCTACAAGAAGCAAGCTACACTCACCACTTCTTTAGCAGAAGAATAATATATATCAACATTGTAAGAAACATGTGAATTTTTTTGGTTGCGCAGAGTTTTGTAGGACTTGTAAATTCCTCAAGAACAAGCTACATATTTATTCATCAACAGCTAGTCGGGCACAAAACTTGACAAAAATCTAGTTTTTCATTCCAAACAAAATCACATGGACACAAAGTATCATTACATCAGAAAAATCATGGCAAAGGATGTCATCAAGACGATATATTTTCCTTCATAAGACCATATCTCTAATATTTTCACAAAAACACTTGGCAGGATCAAATTTACTAAGTTCAAGGATGAACTTGCTATCTGTTATAATATATCTTTGTATCAAAAGGAGGAATGTTATATGATAAAAAAATACGTAAAATTTAGTTTAATTATTTATAATATAATATTAAATTATTTAGAATATTTAATTATATTTTGGAGACATTTTAGAATAGTTATGTAAAAGATATGGCATCTAGAAAGGTGTCGTTTCTTAGGAACCAATTTAGGAAAATAGTTAGTAGTGTTGTTATGAGAGAGTTAAATTTAAGTGGATACTTGTTAATAAAATAAGTGATCCATAACAAAATTAGGTTAACACATTAGCCTATTTAAAGATAATTTATCTACTTGCAAGAGTTTTGAGTGATTGTGTGTAAACTCTTAAAGATTTTATGTAATTTATTTTCCTTATTAATAAAATTTATGTGTGTGAGGACACTTCTTCTATTACTAAAGCTTTTCAATGTAAATTCCAAAAAGGGTATGGGATAGGGGACACCCTATCTTAATATCAATGTTGCATTTAATATCAGCAGACAAACCGTCGATGCTCTTAAGCTTGGAAATAACATTCTTGTATAATCTAATAATAGAGACCCTTAGCTTTGGACGAACCATTATCTCATCAATAATTTTCCATAATTTCTCACGAGGAACCATGTAAAAATATTTTCTAAATTCAAAAAAAAATCAGAAGGGACCAGTCTTATTATTACGACAATTCTTGAAAATGGTTGTAAGAGTGACAAGGTGGCCAATTGTAGAGTGATGCCTTCTAAAACTAGCTTGCACATAGGCTCTTCTACCATGGGTTTCAAGCCAATTCCTAATCTTATTTTCCATAATGAGCCCATACAAGTTCGATAAAATTTGGCTAATTATGATTGTCCTATAGAAGGAGGGGACATTTTTATCCCCACTTTTAAATATAAGCACTATAAGGATTAGCATCCACAACTTAGGGAATCATTTTTTAACTGCCAAGTTGAGGAGACTTTGCAGGTGCAGGGTGAGAATGAACCTTCAAATTTTGAGAATTTTAGATTAGTACCCCCACTAGTACAAAATGGCTAATTAGTTACTAAAAGAATGACTAAAATTTACATATAAACAACCATTTTTCAGTCGGTGACCAATAGTGGTTCATTTACTGTATCTTATAACATGATCAACTTTTAGTCATATATAGCTTAGTCATTAATTGGTTCTCTTAATTTTATCGTCTAGAAGTATATTTAGTCATTAATTTGGTGATTAATTTAGTCATTGATTTAGTCATTAGTTCTCACAATTAATGACCAAATAAACAACAAAATATACTACTACATGATCGCCAGATAAAACCAATTAAGGACCAAATAAATATGACAAATTTTTTTGTCATGTTAGAAGATATTATAAATTACATACTAATAGTCATATATATGCAAATTTTAGTCATCATTTGAAATCAATTAATGACTAGAGAAATATTACTAAAATTTGGTCATGTTATAGGATACTATAAATTAGCTACTAATAGTCATATATATATGAAATTTAGTCGTCATTTGTAGTCCCAAAGTTATCATTTACAATAGTCATTTATATTTTTCTGGTAATTTCATATTCATTATATAAATGATTGATTTAGTAGTTTATATTCATTTCACTTGCTTTCATTAATAACCGTTATAAACGACTAATTTAGTCATAATATATTCCTTTTATTTGTGTTCATTATTAATCAATATAAACTACTAATTTAGTAATATTATATTGATTTTATGTGTTCATTATTAATCAACATAAATTAATTGGTATTATTTTGCGACTAACGTTAAAAAATGTCATACAATGTGTATGTTCATTTAATATAAAAACACAAAGTAACATATATTAATTACAATACTATATAATATCAAGTACAACTATAAACAATTTCAACCACATAAATTATATCATATGAAATTTCAAGTATTATAATATTAGTTTCCAACTTAATATTTGTTGGACTACAATTTACACATGAGATATTGTTTCATCACTTCAAAACATTATCTTTGTGTTGTCTAGGCATTGCAGGTGAATTCACCAAATATAAAAACATGACCATAGTTTGTATGTGTGTGTATCATGTGAGATATTGACTTTAGGGGTATCACTAGACCAGTGCTCTTCTTTCTCTCTTTCTGCATTTGATGCTCCAGTGTTATTTTTCTCCTCTTTCTTCAATTTTTGCTTCTCACCATCCATACTGAATTCTTTTTCCGAAAATAAAAAATGATACAATTTAAGGTATAAGACATGAAAAAAAATAAACACTAGAATATAATCTAAAGTAGACTATAAATGTATACGACATATAACTCAACATCAACAATGTTAATGCTATTTTTCCCCATAAAAACAAGAAATTTGAATTTTTCTTCACTTGGGAGATAGTGGCCACTATGTGGCTAGATGACCTGTATAAACAAAGAAAACAAAACATCAACATAGAAAAGAACATCTTAGGAACTTAGATTTCAACCTTAGGGAAAATCTTAGGCACAATCATGCCAACTGATTTATATGCTAAAAAATTGAGGTTGTAGATAACTTGTGAAAACAACTGGAAAGAAAAATAAAATATATAATAAATAATGTTTGATAGCTGGCTAGAAAATTGCATCATATATTGGCACCTCCACAAAATTCATTGTAAAAGGATTACCAAAATTGGACTTATTTGCCTCAATGAATTTTCCCAACTGCCAGTTTTCCAATTGTCCTGTTGAAATTGGATTTGTTGTGTTCGCCATCCCTTTCCAGTGCTACGATTAGCAATATTTTCACTAATATTTTTTTTTTTCCATTTCTTTGAAAGGAATTGTTTTTTTATCTTACTACTATTATAATTTGATACTCAGCAGCTCAAATCATTTCCATGGGAGAACATCTTTTGAGATAAATAGGATTATATCACTAAAAGCAATGTAATTCTCTTTATGTCCACGCATTCCTTTCAAGTTGTCGGGCTGGGCATGAAAGGTGAAAATCCCCAAGGTAATACATGGAATGAGATTCCACATAATATTCAATAAGAATGGAGCTTAAAGAGATATAATACTATGTACAAGGACCTATTGTTGAATGATTCCCAAGAAAAATAAATCCCAACTTGAATCTTCCATGCTAACAATAACTCTTACCAATAAAATTATATGTTGTTAGACATCTTATGTAATGTCAAGTACATTTGAAAGCATAATATACTAAAAGAAATCAATGACATAAGCATGAATACATTTGTAAAATTCAAAACAGTTCATGAAATACAAGATTTCAAGCAGGGAATCTTCATCCCCATAAACATATTCATTCCTATGAACAATCGGTTTCTTCATTATCCAAACACACTTTAAGAGAAAATGTGAAAAAGAAAAACATAAATATGGTATTGCTAGACTTTGTAAAAAATTACAAGAAAAATAATATAGAATACCCATTAGTGTCAAGACTTCATGATCCAGTCCAAAAAATTAATAATTGATAAAAGAAACATTAATATGCTATGTGCAAATGCAACAAGTGACTAGAATGTACAAGGCTAGAATAGGTAAAATATTGTCTCAAAGAATAAGACCAAAACCAAGCATTGTCAATCCAAGATAACGCACAAGAAGACATAAAACAATAACCCAAAGCATTTTAGAGAGAGGAGACTAAGGAGAGTAGGAAGTTAAAGCACATAATTTTAATTTCAAGGGCATCATTTTAGTGATTTCACTCCCCATAATATATTTATAACAAAATTGAACGCTATTATTTATATACTTTAAATACATGTCATAATAAAAATCACAACTAGTAAATAGAAAAGGAAATGAAAAGAAAAATTAGATTTCCTTCAAAACTTCTTACTTTTTCATCCTCTTCAGAATCTGTAAAAGAAACTCCCATAGATTCTGATCTGCATTTAGCATTGACGATAGGACCAAAATTAGACCTGTCTATGCCTTCATTTATCTCACTGTGAGCCTGTATATATATTTCTCCTTTATACATCCATCCATCTGTTTCATTGTTATAGAATTAATCAAAGAGTTATCCACATAGAACAAAGACATTGTTTGTCATCCATAAGCACTGCCACATTCTCACTATAGTGTTTATCCAAATTTGTTTCCACAGAGAAAATGGTAGAAAAAATATTAGTTGTTCACACTTTTGTTCCACTGAGCCATTCCTTGGCACTCATAAACCATTTTCGAGAAACAGGTTGGGGTGATTTTTCTTATTACTCTTAGATACAATTCGATTTCAAGACACATGCCAGTCCATGTGATTTTTGTGCTTTTCTTGAAACTTGAAGCGCAAACCGCATGTTGTGCAATGCCCTCGAAAATACTCATGCAATGCACTAAGAAAAAATGCATGATGAAATTTGAGTATATCTTAATTGAATTCAATTCCAATGATATCTTGAGCATTAGCTAGTGCTTTAGCCAGAAAAAAATTTGGAGGTGTTGCATTCAAATATGGGACTGGAAACAAGGATGTCGTAATAGAAACAACATGTGCAGTTATATTTTTATTTAAGGATTGATTTGGTATTGCATCCAAAGAAACTTGTATATATGGATTAGAAGAAGAGGTGGTTGAATTTTCTACACATATTACACCCTGTGCCATCAGTGACCATAAAAGAGACAACGCATTTCGTATCAAAGATCATAATGTGGTGTTTGAAGTTGTCAATTTTGATATTTGTGATGTTGATTCTACCAATAATGAAGTTGCTGGTGGGAAAAAGAGATAGATGAGGTTTCAATCTTCCTAAAAATTGTGAAGAAATTTTATTGGGCAATACAAGAAGTAAAGAAGGCCTTGACTCTAAATCCTGAATTAGGATTCATCAAGCTACTTCTCACAACAGAATCTTCCCATTGTTTGGGATGCTCCCCAACTTCACTATGATTTTTGTGGAGGTTGGGATTGCATCAATTCCTGTGACAATGTAGTTTTTTGAAATGGAGTAAGGAGAATTCAAATTAATTCACGAGGTATTGGAAACTGCTATGGAATTTGGTTACCTTGTGAAAGGTTGTGTGCTAACTGATTCAACAAATCTAGAGTAGCTTACGATTGTGAGACTTGGTGTAATTTTTGTAGATATTAAGGAATTTGTTGAACAAGTTGTGATTGGAGGGAAAATTGTTGAAAGGACTGTGAATAATGACCTTGGGAAAGAAGAGAAGGAAGTTTAACTTGTGATTGACCAACCTTCATGAAATTAGTCTGATGTTGATGGTTTAGTGGTTGAATCTATTGATGTTGAAGGGGTTTTGTAGATGGAGTTAGAGGTGGCATCATTTTCATAGAAGGTCATATAGATTGTGTTATAGGAGACAAAGAAGCAAGTATTTGATATTGTTTCCTTTATGAGAAAGAAACATTGCTCGAATATGGTGTCACAGGAAATAATAATTCAAAGCTCAAGGGGATCAGAGCCAAGGGAAGATCCAAATTTTTCCTGAGGTTTTGGTACCATTCCTAACGAAATTTGTGTACCTACTGACTTAGATTCAATCACTGAAGCCACATGGTGACCAACATAATGAGTTAAATTGAAAGAATATGCCAAGTCAGAACTCGAATTATTGTGGCCAAGAACAGAAACATGAAGTGCTCTCAACCTTGATTGTGAAGTTGGGCTATGATTTAGATGTTTCAGGTAAGGAGGTTGACCCATTATAGGTTAATTTCCTAATTCACCTTAACTACTTTGCAGCAAAGATGATGCCTCAGTGGAAGTATATATGCTATTCAAGACACAATACATGATTGCTTTGTTGTCTTAGTGGAAGTATCTCTAATATTTCAAGACACAATACCTAATTACGAAAGAGAATATGGATAGTGTTCTTCAGACTCGTACATTAAGAAAAATATCGTTCTGTCAGACATCCTTCAGATTTACATGCTAAGGAAATCACTAAAAAATAAAGGAAAAAAGGAAAGGTGGAATAATTTGTCATCAAACTAATTAGATCAAAAAATACAGTAAGGATGAAAGAAGGTTGCCCTTGTAGAAGGTTGTCCCTCTGTCTCACTCATCATAAGTCTATCCATATGAGCCAAGGGTCCATGCATCTTATGATCACTGTCAAGAATAGCAAGTTCGAGACCCATTATTTCTCTCTCTCTAAGCCTAGCCACTTCTTTAGGTCACTAGGAAAATAAGCATCTTTCCTTGAGTTGTAACTTCCTTTAACACGATTCTCCAATATTGGGCTCATATCCTCCCACAATTATTCTTATTCCTCTGAATTTCGCTAGTTTCTAGACACCATTCTACCACTTATTATATAAATTTCCTATGGTGGATGTACATGTGAATGTATTCGACTTGAAGATCTCTAGCCCCTGTAATTTCTATAGGCATCAGTTAGAACACCATGCATTTTTTGATTAGAGCATCAATGATCCAATAGCTCCATCAATGGTCCAATTTTTAAACTCTTATTTTTTGCACTTTTTTCTAGAGCATGTAACAAGCCAAACAGTAAGGAAAATACACAATTTTAATCAAAATAGATACCATGAAACCCTACAAATAAAAGAAAATTTTTGGCCTACGAAAATTACCCTACTGGAGAGTATAAACAAATCATATGTAGAACATAGAAAATTATCAGTAGTCAATTATCATGCAGAATAACTAAATTCAAAGTGTGTTAACCCCTAAAGTTTTCCCCTTCTAAATTTAGAGGGTTAAAGACTAGCACATATCATTTAGTTAGAGGTCCAAAAACATATATGGATACAAGTGACAAATTGGTTCCCAAGATGAGTAAACTCAAACTTGATTCAGTCATGCTTGAGACACATTTTTGCACAGTTTGAAGAGATTTTCTATTCTTAGCAGGTTCACTACTTTATAGAAAAGCGAGTTTTAGGAATGATATAGCATACAATTTTACAAAAAGCACTAGGAAAATGATAAGGGAATATCAAGCATAATATAAACCATAAAAATTCATCCACACAAATAAACATGACACATAGTCCCAAGGATCATTTGCAAGGAGAAGAACATACATGTCAACAAATATAATGTGCAAGCCTAATATTGGGTCCCCGAGCTGGCCTTCTAGACCAGACATATAATCAACATCAGCACATAGATCTAGATAGCCCCTAAAACGTGTTACATCCACTAACCTCCCAATAGAACCTAGCTTGTAAACCTGACAATACACCAAACCATGTTTATTATTCAACTAGAAAAATGAATTTTTTTAGGTAAAAGTGAAAAGTGGGAGAATAGATAGTTGACCTTAGTGAATTTTATCATAAGTGAATTCATTTTCACAAAATTTGGTGGAGGCTGTGAAAACCCACTTTCATGATTTGGACCTCTAGACACACCAATGTTTGAATTCATAGAGAACCTAGAGACAGGAAAACAAGGAGGCATATTCCGTAATTTCATAACAAAAAATGAACTTGCTACATAAACACAATTTCCCTCATTCATTTCACTAGACACCGTATCAGGAATAGCCAAATTTGGGCTATCTATATTAACACCAAAGACAAGATTTCTCTGGGAGTCACACTGAACTCCTTCCTATTCTATAGGACAATCTCTTAAAGGAAATTGGGCCACTAACATTGATTGGGTTGGAACATTAGTATAAATTTTAGGTTCAGCTTGGGAAAGGATATGATGACTACCATTAGGAAGAGAGGCTTCAGTATGACTAGATGGAAGACAAGAAATATGATTAGTTGACATTATTTTGGAAGAAAACCATGGTGTAACAACTTGTTGATCCTCAGTAACACAATACCAAGTTATAGCTAGTTTTTGCACAAAATATTGACTTGGTCAAGGAACACATAAATAGGTAGAAGATCCCTTTGAAATCAATGAGTCTAAGATGCTTTGTAAAGAAGATGCACTATATGAACTCTTAGGTGAGGCAATGGTAGAACCAATATTTGTAAACGCTAGTCATGAGGTCACAAAAGAAATATCACTTAATGGAGACTAAGATTGAGATGAAGAAAATTGTGTGAATGAACTGACAACATTTGAAACTGGAAATGCTTGTTGTGATTTTCTTGATGCTGAAAATATTATTGTTGTTGTTCATTAATTTCATTTTGCTGCTGTTGATGCACTGCTTGTTACTAGAATGTCTATTGCTGTAATTTGTGTTGCAAAAGATGATTTTGTGGTTGATGTTGCTTAACAAATTGCTTCTTTAGCTGATGTTGTTGTTTTTTCTCAATAAAATTACTCTGTAATTGTATCTGAGGCCTCCACTAAAGTATTTGTTGCTATAATTTCAGTTTTTTAAATTGATTAAGATTCCCTATCTACTGCAAGACAGTTGTAGGAATTCTAGGGTATGCAGTGGACCAGACCCCTGATAAAGATGGTTCAAATATTTTTTGCATTTGCATCCATTAATCCATACTTATCGTTTCAAAAATGAAGGTCTTAAGGCCTTGCTCCCCATTATCCCCCATCTTTGACATGAATGGCCTCCCAACATTGCCTTCATCATTGTTTGCAATCAATCAAAAATAATGAGAAACAAATACTAGCAAACATGATGCATATTTCAAAATAATCCATTGAACAGACGTGAGAAGCTCACGTAAGCATGTTTAATTTAACTAATAAAAAAGCACAATGAGAAATGATAAAAAAATCACGCCTTGAATAAAAATTCATTGCAATTGAATTGAACATGTTGGCATCAAGTTGAGAACACCAAACAATGGGAAACAAACAATAGTAAGAACAATGCAACAACTTTCTCAAAAAAATTCAAAGAAAAATAGAGAGACCCACATCTAGATAAAATAAGCCATTACAGATGGTTAGAATGCTTGTGATACTTGAACTAAAAAAGGCATTGCAGATAGAACATATATGAATGAAAACCAAGAAATCAATTTTTTATGAAAAGTATTTAAAAATATCACCTTTAAATTGATAAAGAACATAATTAAACGATATTTTGGCAGAATTAAACCAAATTTGCATCAAGAGCAACCATACTTTTGAAAGAGTAAGTAATTGGATATTCAGAAAAGGGTACAAGGTAACCAAAAGGAGATTATCAAGATGTTATTGATTTACAAATTGGTGCAAAATATCAATTGATACTACTCAAGAAATCTGTAATTATTCTTGAACCAAAAAAATAAAAAATTGGACCGAAGGAAATATGCCAAATTTATATGAACTAGAACACTGGTAATTGTTACAAACCCGCCAGATTAAATATATTTTCATAATGAATGTATAAACATATATGTCCTATGTATGATTTGAATGCACTAGTTCTATAGCCAATCACTTATGATGATGGTGATGTGCTTGAGGGGTCATCTACCACACCAACAAAAATCACTTGGATTAGATACATTGGAGGAGGGAGTAGAGCAGTCGCAGTGTCAGTTATGGTCACATCAATGCTGAAAGTTTGAGGATGACAGGCTGTAATTCCCCATTTTATTATTTTTACAAACAACATAAATCTGACACTAAGTAAATATTTAAAACAAAAAGGCCTTCTAAACACTAAAGTGCAACTAAAGTTTCATAAAGAAGTTTTTTGTCTAAGAATAAACCATATCCCAATCTATTATTCACCATTCACAAATCGTGAGCACTATAAAGATAGAATTTTTCAGGAGAGAGAAATGGAGACTATGTGAGAAGAATTTCAAATCAAATTTCAATTTTTGACTCAAGATATCAGTTGTAAGAATTATTTGTAGAGATGAGGAAAAATTCTATATGCATATTTCGTTTTTTTTTCTATCTTCCACGTATTCAATCTTCCATTTCATAATGGATTCTTATTGTCAAATTCTATTGCTTCTATGAAACTCAAAACTCTCAAAGAGTAATGAAACCACTATCCTCCTTAGAGACTTGTCACAAAGTTGAAAAAAATTTCAAAGAGAAGTGTCAAGAACGAAGGTGCCATTTATGCATTATATTAGTATATTTTCTGACCAGTAAGGGTTGAGGATTTTCTAAGTAGAATTTTGAAACAGAGTTTGTCTACGACAACAAGTTGTGAGAGGAATTTGTGATGATTAAGTGGAAGTTGTTTGTGTAGACCTTACTTGTATCTTCCCTATATGTATTCTTCCATTTTCTTAATGAATTCTTATCATTCAGCTGTAGTTTCTTCCATGAAAGAGACCTTACTAAGTTCTAGAAATTACCAATCAGAACTCAGAAGGTTCATGAATGTAGTGTATTTTGTACATAAATTTTTAGAAAGGCTCCTACACTCTAGTTTTACAAGTTGGACACATGGTCAAGGGCTATAGAATAAGTGTAAAGCCAGAAAATGTTACTGCATATAGAAGGGATAAATAATAGGAACATATGGCCAAGGATAATAGGTGGAGCTCTGTCACCCTGTTCATCAAAGACAAAGATAATGGGATATGAAAGGAAAAGGAAAAACGATGGTCAATATAAAAATGCTTGATATGGGAGGCAGTGAGATAAAGTGGAAAAAAAACTGGACATTTCTTGTGGCATCCCTTTTACTACGATTTAATCTTTTTATTGGCATCACACTGTAAGGGTACTTAATGGAAATTATAGACTACAAGTTTACAAGGAGCATGTTCTCAAGAAGCCTAGAATAACATCACTTCTGAAAAGAGGGCCTTGGTGGAGAGGGTTTTAGAACCTATTCAATCCTCTTGGGAGAGAGAATTTAGTACTTATCGTTGTTTGATGGGTGAACATACACCACACATAATACATTGGTGAACATCATCACTTCACCTAGAATTTCCATATTTCTTTCAGCTGAAGAATGTATTATGGTAATGGGGATCACATATTTTACTCCTTATGCCCTGACTAATGAAATATAGAAAGTCAATACTCTAATCATTGTTCAAGTTATCAATGACAACACGCTATTTTCAATAGCCATGAATTTGGTTGTGGAAACTAGATATAATCACTTTTTTTTACTCCATGCAAAATCCATTAGCTGAACTTAGCATTGGAGAAGATGAATAATGGCACTCCATGGATAGAGGAGCTCATAGGATATTGCAAGGAGGTCAATCAAGTTCCTCACAAACCACATGTCTTAAGTGATTTCCAACAATAATCCAAGTTAGAGCTATTAAAAGTAGCTACAACACTATGTGCCTCTAAAATCATGAAGAGGTGTCATCATGAAGTTGAAACAGATTTTTGATGCCAAAAATGGTTCCCGCATTTGGAAACTACCGACAAGGTTGGTGGACATAAAATTCAAATATTTGTATCCAACACTGAGAAATGACCTGCCAAAGTGAAGTAGAGATCTAGCTACACAAATCCGATCAAACTGTGGCTAATTTAGTTTGTCCTTGAATAGAAACATCATTAATTAATTATTTTTTAATGAATTTTTAATAATAGTTGCTTACAAACATGCCTTCGAATTGTAAGTAGATTCCCTAGCTAATCATATAACAGGTTTCAAGCTATATATATTCATTTAAGACTATTCTTAGTAGACCAGGGCATAAGTTTTAGAAATTAATGATCTAGATAGAGGAAGAGATTCTTGCTCTCAATTATGTGACATTGGATCAGAATGTTCTCGTACCACTTCAGAAATGAAAATAGACGTTCTCTGTCAATAGAAGATAGATGTCTTGTGTAAACTTAAAAGCCACAGTAGCCTGCATTACTAACGCTGAGTTGTTGGGTGTCTCGAATGGTGTGGAGCATGTAGGAATGAAATATATATATATATATATATATATATATATATATATATATATATATATATACATTTTTCAAAGTAAAGTATGTTTGCTGCCAACCTGTTTAACTTCAAATTGAATTAATAGTACTTAATTGACCTTTAGTTTTGAAGGTATATAATTAATTCAAAGAGAATTACAGGGATAATTTGTAGCAACAGGTGTAGATGGTTATATCTTTTTAAAGAAAAATTTCCATTCTAAAGGACCATGTGTTTATTTTCTGGAGGATATTGTCAGCATAAGGGACGTTCTCTTGCTGCTAGGGGAGGTGGTGGTGGATGATCTGCTCCTACTGCATGATGGCTGGCATCTCCCTCCAACTTGTCATATGGCTCTTGTTCTCCCTCACTATCAGATAAGACCTTAATGTAGTATGCCTTCCCTGATGCACAACGATGACCGAGTGCCCATGTCTTTGGGTAATTGTAGCATATCTTCCTTTGTCTCAAGTATCTCTGTCTATCATCATCCAATGGTCCTTGACCCGGGTTCCCCCTCATGGGTGGAGCTCTCATGTCCTTCCCCTTCTCTTGGAATGTTGTTTTCTGGGGAAAAGGATTTCTCGTCCTTGGCAGGGCATCCTGCATGTCCCTAGTCCTCGCTACTAGTAGGACTAGTGGATATGAATAGCCCATTCAATGGTTCTGCCAACCCGTCAATAAAAATATACACCCACCTAGCCAAGAAAAATTCTAGCACCATCACTGAAGGTTTTAGGAAATCAGAAATGTAAGTCTCTGAGCTTCCTAACTGCTTGAGCTTAGTCAGCTCAATGAAATGTTCCTCTGGGTACTTCCAGTCAAATCTCTCCACTAACCTCCAAGTGGACTCTACATACACTATCACCCCTATGTGACCCAGCATGGAAATCCTATGGAACCACTAGTCATGGGATTCTCCCTCAAGGTGCAGTGCTTCCACCTTGATTTTGTCCACCTCTGGCATTTGGTTCAGCTAGAAATAGATATCCAGCTTCTCCACCCAAGCCTTAGCTGAACACTTTGATGATCCATCAAAGTTAGGCAAGAAAAATCTACCCATAGTACGTTGTAGGTCATTCCCCTGCATGTACCCTCCTTCTCTATTCTGACTACGGGTTCTGCTATTGTTCTTTAGCTAGAAAATCTCATTAAAGGTGAGGGCCTCTCCAAACTCCCGCCCATAAGATTGATACTCTGCAAAATATTCCCCATAGTGAGCCACCTGTAGCTCGTGGGGTCCTCCTATTCCTGCTCCTAAAGTCAAGAAAGTAGGCATGGTGGCATTTTGGGGAGTGCGTAGCACCACATGATGTGCAAAGTTTTGCTCCAAAACATGGTGAAAAGTATCATACCCTTCTCCATTGTGAAACTCCCTTCGGATCTCACGTTGTTTGTTCTCTGTGGAAATCTTCTGCCCCATTTCCTCTATGTTCCTGAAAATATCCTGTACATATTTCAAGAGGAGGTTTCCAAACTCCTTCCCATCATCTATCTCATCTACCATTGATGCCTTCCCTTTGTCTTCCTCAACTCGAATGTTGTCCTCTTCTACAGGTGTGATTTCGAGCCTATGCTCTTTGTCCTTTTACCTTTGATTATGATAAGTAACGAACTCTCTGTCTTTAGTTGTCATAGACTGATTGCTCCACAGGCTGAGCCAATTCTATGAGCTCCGATACCACTATAATATTCAAAACTAGAAATAGACATCAATACAAAGCAACATAAACAAAAATTAAAACAAATAGAGACACACAAAGAAAGCACTACAAATAAACCAGAACAACTGAGCCATTTTATTATACACTACAAGGAAAATACCCTCTAGCGGAGGTTATAAAGGAGGTTTTTAGTGTTATAAAATTGGCCAAAATTTTCAAAACAACATTTGCTACAACATCCGTTTATGGTTATGGCGGTTTTGGCGGAGCTTTTAAAGGAAATTCAACACAACTAAAAAAACTGGGCGGCCGAAGGTTATTACGGATGTTTTTTTTTCATTGGTGCACTACTAAGGTTTCAACGCACCAGTGCATGTCATCTAGATGGTGGCCCCGGGGCAGTCAAACGTGCATGCATCGGGCCGTCAAGGTATAAAACTACACCGAGCATAGTGTTCGTTATATAACGCATGGGGCCATTCTAATTGGTCTTGGTATTTGTGCAGTGCTTATAGGTTTTCTTAACGCACCGGTACATAGACTTTTATAAACGCACTGGTGCATCGTATCAGAAAAACGTACTGAAAATTATAATTGGTATTGGTATTTGTGCAGTGCCCATATGTCATAAAATGCACCGGTGTGTAGTCTAACATAATGGTTTTGGTACTTGTGTGTTGCCCATAGGTCATTGAAACATACCAGTGTGCTGTAAAATACAAATGCACCAATGTACAGTAACTGACATGCACATGTGTTCATTTTGTATTTTTTAGAAACATTGACCTATGAAAGTGGAGTTATTGTGATTTTTTAAAATTCATTATTCATCAAAAGTCGACACATCTTATAAAAATGTTCATATTAATTAAATTTTTATTAATGCATTTGAATGTGATGTTTGGATTAACTTGTTATATCATATCATAATTCACATATAGATATTATAACAATATTCATATGAATTAAATTTTTATTAGTGAATTTGAATGTGATGTTTGGATAAATTTGTTATATCATATCATCAAATGTCACATCTATTCATTATAATATTTAATAATCCATAAATTTAATCAGTGCTGTTACATTTCACAGCAACATTCGAGAACGTAATAGAATAAATTAAAACATATTTTATTTTGTATATATGAGCACTCATTTTTGAACCCATTTGTCACATTTGGGAGCCCATTCACCAACTTGGAAGCAAAGCTTTCCCCTTTGGGAGGATTAATAAAGACTTAAAGAATTACTTACCCACATGGCAAGTAGTACCTGGAGACCTTTTGGACCAGCCCAATAAGGATTGTTTGAAGAAGACTGATTTTTTGGGGAATGTGGGAGGTTACATGTTTGTCATAATGTCCACTTATTTACGTTGATAATTCATTGGAATGATTTGGTAAGGGAGGACCCCTAAGTGCTCTTCATGTGATTTCAGGGCTGGTGTCTCTTCTTAAAAGTTGCATGATGACATTGGGGCTAGTGCATGGTTTTTGGAATCTATCTTGCCCATAATCATGGGACTTCGGTGCCCACTTTTAATGGACAAGGAAAGAAATGATTGGAAAATATTCAAGACCCACTTTTGGGAAATTTGGGTTTCGAACAGTATTTTGAGAAGATTCTTGTGCCCACTTGGGAGAGCTAGGGTCTCCACTTGGATGGTGATATGGAAGCTGATAGTTAACATTAAAGTCCTTATTTCCCATACTTGAAGATTAATTTGTTAATAGGGTGGAAGAAAAGGAGCATTGAAGGGCCTTTGGAGGCTGGATGTTGAACGAAAAGCATGCTATTACGCTTTCTTTTTGGATATTTGTCACTTTTTTGGCTTCTGCCTGTTATAATTTATACATGTGGCATGAAATGCTCACATTTTATCTAATTTGGATTATTTTTTTATTGAAGAAGGCCTTTTTTCCCCTCCTTAGGCTAAAATAGGGATTTTTTCTTAGAAAATTATTATTTTAATGTGAGGGAAGTTGAACACCTTCTCTATAAATAGACGTTCAATTCCTTTTGTTTTTGAATGGT
Source organism: Pinus albicaulis (assembly GCA_034641835.2). Taxonomy (NCBI): domain Eukaryota; kingdom Viridiplantae; phylum Streptophyta; class Pinopsida; order Pinales; family Pinaceae; genus Pinus; species Pinus albicaulis. Next base: position 990,999,488 of record CM076579.1, on the reverse strand, counting down.
TGAATTTGAGGGAGAAATCACTTATGAGGTCTAAAATTTCTGAAAATTTCTCTTGATTATTTAATTTGACTATGGAGGAATAAGTAGAATGATCTTCTTACTCTCGCGTGCTATTGCTTCCATGAAACTCAAAACTCTGGGAGAGTAATGCAACCACTATGCTCCTTAGAGAATTTTCACAAATTTTCAAAAACATTCAAAGAGAAGTGTTAAGAAAGAATGTGCCATTTATGAATTATATTAGCATATTTTCTGACCAAAAAGGGATGAGGATTTTCTGAGAATAATTTTGAAACAAATTTTTTCTCAGACAACAGGATGTGAGAGGAATTTGTGATGATCAAGTGGAAATTATCTGTGCAGACCTTACTTGTATCATCCCTTTATTTAGTCTTCCATTTTCTTAATGAATTCTTATTATTCAGCTGGAGTTGCTTCCATGAAAGAGACCTTAAAAAGTTCCAGAAATTACCAATCAGAACTCAGAAGGTTCATGAATGTATTATAGTTTGTACAAAAATGTTTAGAAAGGCTTCTACACTATAGTTTTACAAGCTGGACACAAGGTGGAGGGCTACAGAATAAGTGAAAGCCAGAAAATGTTATTGCATATAGAAGGGAGAAATTATAGGAACCTATGGCCAAGGAAAGCGCTAGAATAATAGGTGGAGCTCCACTACCCCATTCATCAAATACAAATATTATGGGATATGCAAGGAAAAGGAAAAACATTGGTCAATAGAAAAATTCTTGATATGGGAGGGGTGAGATGAAGTGGATGTCAAATTGGGCATTTCCTTTGGCATCACTTTTAGTGTGATTTAATATTTTTATTGGCATGACACCATAAGGGTACTTAATGAAAATTATAGACTACAATTTTACAAGAAGCCTAGTCTCAAGAAGGCTAGAATCACATTACTTCTAAAAAGAGGGACTTGGTGGAGAGGTTTTTAGAATCTATTCAATCCTCTTGGGAGAAATAATTCAAGAATTACAGTTGTTTGATAGGTGAATAGACACTGCACACAATCCATTGGTGAACATACTATATTTTACTCCCTATAATCTCGCTAATTCAATAGAGAAATTCAAGACTCTAATCACCTTTCAAGTTAGCAATGACAATGCACTGGTTTGAATAGCCATGAATTTTCTTGTCAAAACTAGATATAGTCACTTTTTTTTACTCCATGAAAAATCCATTTTTTGAACTTGGCATGCGAGAAGATGAATAATGACACTCCATGGAAAGAGGAGCTCATAGGGTATTGCAAGAAGGTTAATCAAGTTCCTCACAAACCACATGCCTTAAGTTATTTCCAACAGTAATCCGAGTTAGAGCTATTGAAAGTAGCTACAATACATTGTGCCTCTAACTTCATCATGAAGAGGTGTCATCATGAAGTGGAACTATTTTTTGCATTAAGAATCTATTTAGGTTGAGCTTGGTGATGATGCCAAGTACCGAGTGGCATGGGTTTGTACTATTCCCTTCCAACTCTAGTCAAGTTTCTCTTTATACTTTGATGATGTTTTGTTTGTTCGAATTCTCAATAATAACCTACTTTGAGTGTTCGATAATGGAGACTAAGGCATATATAGTAGTGAACCAATAGGTCCTGATTAGGAGCATGGAGTCTAACCCATGAAGCATCCCAAGTGATAGGGGTAACAAAAGTCTATCTATAAAATTTTCCCCTGTCAAAACCTAGTTCATAACAACGACAAATTGTGTAAGGTATGACACAAGACGATTGTGCACCACATCATAAAACATTCCTATTCTAAGAAATATAGTCTCATGTCTTCCAGATTTCAACATTTAGCAATAGGTTGCATGTAGAAGGTGCACATTTGACAAGCATGTGAAGGCTACCTTCCCAAACAACAAGCATAAACCTAGGAAATAATACCTTGAAATTGATTGGGAAATATAGCTAGTCTCCAATACTAAAAAAAAAAAGTGATTAGAATATGTATATGTATCAAATATATCATGCACACCACATGGAATTCTGTAATATTCTTAAATTAGCATGCAGCTAATAGGAATATTGGTTTTTTCTTTTAGCACCTAGTAGATGAATAAATGGGGAAAGAGACCCATACTTATCTTGAATAAGCATAAAATCCCTCTTGATGTGAAAAGGAATCATAATAATAATTGGATCTAGCACTCTCATGTGTGAACAAGGCATAATGAATGTGGACAAAGTCAATTTTGACCAAGTCAACAACATTAATGTGGGAGGAGTGGATCATCAATAAAAATAGCTCAATATGAATGAGGACAAGTTTAGACAACTACATAAGAGCTAGATTGAATACCCTTAGGTGTGAAAAGGGCTGGAGATGGTTGAAGAGGTAAACCTTGACCAAATAAAATAGCGTTATTATGGAGGAGTGGAATTGATGAAGGTACAACACAGTTTTGGAGGGAGATTGATTGTTGGATGGGGGAAACCCTAATGAGTGGCACCCAAGGTGAGAAGGCTCACATTTTTTATAAGGAAGAGGATGGTAGCCATATGGGGTTATCTTATGAATGATATTTTGATATGTCTGTTTATACTTTTTCTCTCTTCAACTCTTTAGCTAAGATTGTTGGTGTTGTTTAGCACTAAGGCATTCCTGTTTAAGGATTCGATCTCTTCCCTTTGAGTAGCTCTTGGGAGAGACCTGATCTATCATTCCATGCATCTGGCATTGGGGCCAAGCCTTAGTATTTAGCTACAATGCATTTTCCATAGAATATTATGTTGTGTTTGCAGGGTGTTACAGTGGAGGGTTGAGAAACCTACTTTCTGAGTTGGTTTTTCAAAGGAGGAAGGATTCCTTCTTTTGGGGGATCCGTTTGGAGGGTTATTGAGCTTATTTCAGATCTTTGGAAGAAGGCCAATATATTTCCATCACCTACAGCATAATTTCAATCTGGAATTGCCTTATTTTGGAGGGAAGTTTTAGTAGGAGATCTTGTGGTTCTTTTGAAGAGTTTTCCTGTGATTGGAGGGTTCATCCTTTCATGGGGGAATACCTTTGAGCAGCTCTGCATCATATATACATTATTTCAGCCTCCTATACTCCCGTGCTTCAGTTTGTAGTGATTATTCATTCTTAGTGTTGAATATCACCACTTGTAATTGGGTGTATTCCTATAAACCCTTTTCGGGTTCTCTCGGATTTGTATAAATGAGACTAGATATTAGTTTTTGGGCCATATTGATTATTATAATATCAGACCTATTTTTCTCTGTCATTTCTGTGTATAAACCATCATTAGATTGCGATGTCTCTTTATGCAGTAATTTCATATTGCCGTATTTTTGGGGTTTTAGCATTTATAAGCCATAGTAGGTGTGGGAGGCTTGTTTACCTCACCTAATATGAATTTTTTTTAATATCATCTTCGATTTATATGCCATATTGTCATATATAATGGATCCAAGGATTGATTTTTATTTTTATAGCATATATTTCTAAAAATACATTTTTCATGGATGTCTTGCTGAGAATTCCCCAATTGGGAATATTACAGTGGTATCAGAGCATGATCTTTGGCTTAGCCTATGAATTTCGAGCCAAGATGCTATAAGAATAATAAGAGATCTAAAATTGTGAAAGGAGTGAGCTTGTTCTCATCACTTTACAGATCTATGAAGAACCTTTCCAAGGAGGTTAAGGAGAAAGAATAGAAGAGATGCAATGAAACTTCTAGAGGGTTTCAAGAAGAGGAAGGTCTATGTACTTCTTATTCTCAAAAGAAAGAACCAATATTGCAGAAAGCTCCAAATAATTACACCTTCCCTTTCCTTTTGAGGAAGAAGACAAAAGGAATGGAGATGGAGGGCACATGGAACATGAGATCCTAAGTCGATACCTTGCAGCATACAAGTCTCAACCTAAAGCTTTCAAGGAGACTCTAGCTCTTCTTCAGTTTATTTAGTTGGAAGAAGAAAGGAGGCCCTACATCAATAGGAGGATGATGGGTAATAGATTTCTACTGTCTACTTTTGATGGATCTTCCACACATACAACAAAGGCTTGGGTGATGAAGCTAGATGCATTCTTCCTACTACATCCAATGGTAGAAAAAGAGGTTGTTGAGATCTTAGCACTACACCTTGAAGGTAAGGCAATAAATTGGTGGTTTAGCCATGTGATTCATGCAAGAGTGTCTGCTTTTGCATATTTCACTCAAAGGGTGATAAAAATATTTGATAAAAAGAAATCAGAAGGGGAGGAGCCCTCACAACCACTTGAGGAGATTTTTACGAGCACTAGTACAACCATGGAGGAGCAGACGACATCCTCAACAGTTCGGGAAGCCAACACATTGGAAGGAGGAACCCTTGTAGCCATACAATATGTTCCCAAGCTTCACCAAGGTATGCATGAATTTCCACCTTTTTTTATTTAAGAAAATATTATGGAGGGTTGAGGAAACCTGTCTTTGCATGAGCTAGGATCAAAACATATTTCTAATTTGGAGCAACAGAATTGCACTGTGTTTTGCAACCTTGAGTTGATCAAGGAAGGGATAAAAAATCATCCTAATGAATCATTATTGAGTTGCACACAACACTTGGGGTGTGGAATTGTGGAAGATAGGATGAGCTTTTTCCTAAAAAATCCAATGCAGAACTCTATGTTCAGCATTGAGCTTGATCATGAGATAGCAAATACACCATTGAAGAGGTTAACAACACTGTCATTAAGCAGCAATGACGATTTTGGGGCCCAGCTATCATTAGAGCATTCTAATGAACATTACACTTGCATGAGATCAGATGAGTAGTTGATCAATAAGAGATACTTTGTCTTTCATCATTGTGATGGATCTATTGGGATGAGCATTCTGCAGGCCTATGAGGAGGTTTTGCCTCAAGCACAATTCTATATTTATGGACTAAAGAGGGTCATTGGTGCGGGATCTTCTATAGGAAATATCGAAAGGGTTGCATTTCAACATCCCATGAAATGCAAAGGAAAAAAACTGATTTGGGAGGATGGTAGTCTTCATTGGAGGAGTACCAAGATGGAGCATGGTAGGAGACACCCACATTTGGATGAATGGGTGTGGAGGGTGAGCAAGAGGCTGGAAAGCTACTTGAAAATCTATGACACAGGGCAGCAAGAGGCAAGGTTACGCTGGTTACTCTTGAAAGAGTCTGGTCATCATGTGACATACTCTTCTTCAAAGGGTATGTCGGTGGAGGAAGCTTGGAAGGACACTTGCATCATATGGCAACAAAGAGTTTGGGTGCATTATGTTGGTATGACATTCCTCATGTAAATAATCATATCTTCACCTCATGACTTGTATGATGGAGGTGTGAGGGAGCAGCAACAGTTATTTTTTCTTTGGAAACTCTTGGGAGAGTATGGGCTGAAATTTTCCCATACTTGGAATGATATTTCCGAAGAAAGGGATGGCACAAATGAGGTGCAAAAAGTCTACCCTTCAGAATTAGAGGATAAGGAAGTTCTTCCACATAGGAAGAATATTTCCCTACATAGTAGCATGATGGCGGATGCCTTTGGCATGTGGCATGTCAAAGAAAGGAGTCATGGAGTGACAAGAGCCTTATCACTAAGGCCAGCAACATTGTAACTTGGGAGTATGTTTCTTTTGATATAGTGTTCCAAGGGAAGTATGCATCCCTTCATTTTGCAGACTTTTATGAGGGGATTCTCATGGGAGGACTCATCCATGGACCTCACTTTCATCTTAGTCACTATGCTTGGTAAGAAATTAATTAATGTACTTATATTTCATTTCATTGAGTATTTGCATTATCTCACCATCTATGTACAGTACATTGCTCCACAAAAGGGAAAGATTATTTTTGGGTTTCAGGTCATTCTAGGACCAACACTTATGATGAATACCCTTCTCTACATGACTTTTGGAAAGTGTGTTGTCATTCTTATTATGCTCAGCTGATATATAATGTTGCTTACTACCACATAGTAGATGAGAAAACATGCACAACTAGTAATTTATTGGAGGACAACTTGCCACATGATGTTCTCAAACAACAGTTGGAAATACTGTGTTATATCCACTTGAGAAACCATTTGTATCATCCAAATTTGCACATGACCTTCAATAATTTTCTGATTTGGATAACATATGGTGATGATTTTCCATTCATTTTGTATGGAATGGTTTGGGCCAACATGATTCATGACATTAGAGAGAGGATCTTTGAAGATCCAATCTTCTTCTTGCCACTTGAGGGAAACCTTATTGCATCCCAAGATCAGAAAATACTCTACACTTATCATGAGTGGAGAGAAAGACAGTGTGGGTAGGACATTTTGTCTACCATGTCTAGTTATTCAGCCCACCTACATTGTAGGAGCCAAAGGTGGAGGAGAATTTCCTAGGAGTTACCATTTTGGATGGTGGTTCATTTTGTATGGATGATAGCTTGGGGATGGAGGATCCATATGGGAATGATGGCTCCCAATGAATTTCAGATACCATGACTCAAAGGGACCTCTATACATCACCATATTGCCTCATTGAGTATTTTACTTCTTCATGATGATAGCTATTTAGATATCTTGCATGCTTGGGAGGGGCAATATGGAGATTTATTGATGAGACAACATATTATTCCTTGGAGGAGTTTATCATATGTGAATGCTACAAGAGGAGGAGGGGAGATTTCTCAGTTATATCCTTCCAGTTGCTTGAGGACAAGCAACATTTGGGAGGGGGGACTGTAATATTCCTAAATTAGCATGCAGCTAATAGGAATATTGATTTTTTTATTTTAGCACCTAATATATGAATAAATGGGGAAATATACTCATACTTATCTTGAATAAGCATAAAATACCTCTTGATGTGAAAAGGGATCATAATAATAACTGGATCTACCACTCTCATGTGTGAACAAGGCATAATGAATGTGGACAAAGTCAAGTTTGACCAAGTCAACAACATTAATGTGGGAGGAGTGGATCATCAATAAAAATAGCTTAATATGAATGAGGACAAGTTTAGACAACTATATAAGAGTTGGATTGAAGACCTTTAGGTGTGAAAAGTGCTAGAGGAGGTTGAAGATTTCAACCTTGACCAAATCAAACAGCGTTATTATGGAGGACTCACATTGATGAAGGTACAACATAGTTTTGGAGGGAGATTGATTGTGGGATGGTGGAAACCCTAATGAGTGGGACCCAAGGTGATAAGGGTTGCATTTTTTATAAGAAAGAGGGTGGTAGCCATATGGGGTTATCTTATGAATGATATTTTGATATGTCTGTTTAGACTTTTTCTCTCTTCAGTTGTTTAGCTAAGATTGTTTGTGTTGTTCAGCACTAAGGTATTCTTGTTTAGGAATTCCATCTCTTCCCTTTGAGTAGCTCTTGGGAGAGACCTGATCTATAATTACACACATATGGTATTGGGGCGAAGCTTCATTCTTTAGCTACAACACATTTTCTACATAATATTGTGTTGTGTTGCAGGGTGTTACAGTGGAGGGTTGAGAAACACACTTTTTGAGTCAGTTTTTCATATGAGGAAGGATTCCTTCTTTTGAGAGATCAGTTTGGAGGGTTCTTGAGATTATTTCAGATCTTTGGTAGTAGGCCAATATATTTCCATCATCTATAATGTAATTTCATTCAGGAATTGCGTTATTTTGAAGGGTAGTTTCAGTAGGGGATCTTGTGGTTCTTTTGGAGAGTTTTCCTCTCATTGAAGGGTTCATCGTTTCATGGGGGAATACCATTGGGAATATCTACATTAGATATGCATTATTTAAGCCTCATATACTCATGTGCTTCAGTTTGCAGTGATTATTCAGTTTTAGTGTTGAAGATCACCATTTGTAATTGGGTGTATTCCTAGAAACCCTTTCCGGGTTCTCTCGGATTTGTATAAAGGAAACTAGATCTCAATTTTTGGGCCATATTGATTAACATAATATTAGATATATTTTTCTATACCATTTATTTTTATAAACCCTCATTAGAGTGCACTATCTCTTTATGTAGTAATTTCATATTGCAGTAGTTTAGGGTTTTAGCATTTCTGAGCCATACTAGGTGTGGGAGGCTTGTTTACCTCATCTAATATGATTTTTTTACGATCTCCTCTTAGATTTAGATGTCATATTGTTATATATAATGGATCCAAGGGTTGATTTTGATTTTTATATCATATATTTCTGCAAAAGGCATTTTTCATGCATGTCTTTCTGAGAATTCCCCAATTGGGAATATTACACATTCCATGCTACGAAGCATAAAACAATAATATAATCTGAAAGAAACTGAATGAAATATTCAACACTAAACAAAATTATCAATAACCCTGGTCCAATACACCAACAGATCAGTCAACTCTGCAATGTACTCTTAACAAGGTGTCAAACTATCATCCCCATATTCCAGCCACTCATTGAATAAATCATGATGGTTGGAAAAAATTTTGTCACATTTGTAGTGAATTGAATCAATGTATCGAGATGCTGGAAGAATATTTGGCTTTGCCAATGTTATTAGAGAAAGAAGTATTTAATTTAAAATTTTATTAATGTGTTATCTTTGAAATTTGAATTTTGTTTCTTTGTTTCCTATTTTCCACTGTAATGAAATGTATTTTAATTTTATTTCTAATTTTTTTGTAATTTTTTTTTTGGCTAAATTACAATGTAAGGCACCAAATTTATAAAATATTTCTCAATCGAAGTTATATCACTTTAAGATGCAAACACACTTTGAGTGTGTTTGAAAAAAATACACTCTAAGAAGCACAATAGGTTAGAACCTCAACTAAGAAATTATGATAATTATAATTTATGACCCTCTAACATATTTATGACCCTCAAAAATTTCTAAATTTATTAGCATCATCTTATAGGTTGGATTTACCACATCATAATGGTTTGATATATGCCCAGTACAATATTTGACCGTGAGTGAGACAACTAGTAAATATATTTAATACATACACCATTTCCTTGGACAATATTAACATGCAGAAGTGGAGGGTCAAGTACAAGGTGCCTATTATGGAGAAGGTACATATGTGGTTAGAAGAGGAGAAATAGCAACAAGTATATTGATAAGGGGAGGTGAAACAAGAGTAGGGGAAAAAATGACTTTGACATAAAAAAGGGTGATGTGGCAACACAACACCACTTTTGACATGGATTGGTAAAGCCTCACAAACAAGCCGACAACTAAAAAATGATATATGACTTGGTACCCACCACCCGTGGGTAGTTTATATGGGGAAAATGTTTCTCCTAAATGTTCCTCATCTGACAACCAGTAGCCCCCAGGTATATTGATGTGCCATTTTCTCCATTGCCTGAGGTAGCCATGTGGTCCCTCTTCCATCTCTTATGAATGTATGTTTGAAGGTAGGTCTTCTGACCGCGAAGGTATGGAATTTCATTGTTATAGTTGAGTAGTTTTCCTTAATTTTCATGAGTACTTTTGGGCATGAATTGGTAGGGCGATTTGGTGGAAAGAGTGGGTTAGGTTTGTATTCTTGTCTCCAATGCTTGATTTCGTGGTTACCCTTGTATCCTAGTCTTGTGGGATATCCTTTACTGTCCATTAGATTTACCGATGGCACTAGATCAGAAATCTTGATTTTGGTTGCATGGTCCCTCTTCCCGATGCCACCGACATTTCTCCCCTTCCACTCATTTTAACCCCATTCATCTATTTTCCTATCTGGTTTCACATGTGTCCAGTGGGACAACACATGGTTAGCTTCCCCCTCCCCTTGTTCACAACTTGGTTCGGGCCTAAAATGATTCCATGAAGCTTGATGCAGCTCAATAGAAAATAGAAATCATAATTTGGTCAATATCAACAAGAAATGTACCACAAAATTCAAAATATGGTCGATACATACAAATTTAGCATGTGGGAAAAATCCAAGCATGAGCTCTACCCCTTAGCTATGGTCATCACCTTGGTTCCTATGAGCTCTATATGAGCCTCCTCCATCATTAAGGAACCCATGATTGTCCCAACCCTTAGTGGGAGATGAACTACCCCACCTCAAGGGGGCATCCACTGCTACATATTACACATCATGCCCTCCATCCCCTGTAGTCTCGAAAAGTTCTAAAGAAAAATAAAGAAAAGGCAAAAGGCGTATGAAGAAGGGTAGAAAAAAAAAAATCCATGGTAACTCATGTACCACAATTTTCTCCCTCCTATAGTCATATACCTAGGTGTGGGATTCCCTTATTATAGCTACCCTTGCACCTTGACATGTGGTCTGGATGATTCCCTTGATCCCCACTACATTCCATTATTATATCATTTGACATCTACCACTTAAAGAATGTACCATGGACATGCCACCCCCTTTAGAGGTTGAGACCACCTAATAGGGTCCTTTTTTAACCCCCTATTGAGCTTGAAGACTCTTGTACATGCCAAAGCCCACTATGGAAGGGCATGCCACCATGAAGTGTTGTATTGATCCCACGTTTTGTAAGCATTATTACTTGATTATTCTAATGATTTTTTATATTGGAGGGAAAGGAGATGCATTTGATCTTATGCAAGATTGCAGGTGGGTCTTCATTTGGGGTTTTCTCTCCTTATATGGTGTCCTAACATTCTAGAGGGCCACATTGGCACTTGTAGGGTGAGAATTGAGAGCCACGGGCCTTGACCGTAATAGATTTTACTTCATGGATCCCCATCACCATTCATTGATTTCTCATGTTCCACCTTTTGGATGGAGGATGATGCACATGGTCCGCCATGCCCAACCGACTCCATAGTTTCACCATACACTTGGCAGATGTTCCAGGATGCCTCCTGCTACAGAGGAATGGCTTATGTCATTAATATAGCCCTTATAAATTTTTTATAGGAATATTTGATCCATTTGAAGACCCATGAGGATGTCCTTGTGCCCCCACACCCCCTTGGGAGCACCTCAGGTTCTTGAGTGGATAACAAGGGACGAACTCCCTGTCCACTATGTTTGGAGTCTATTCCTTCATCATGGCACCCATTGTACTTCATTAGGCCTCCTCAGAGGCCCAACAACTCACTTTATTGATCATTCGACCCTTTTGAGAGGCTTTACATTATTGAGCTATTTGGTGGGCTTGTCACCAAAATTTTTGTTATTATGCACGTTATTTTATCCTAGGAGATAAATTAGGCCTAATTAGCTAAATCAAATTCATTAGGAAGTGTATAAATACAATTGTGATGAATCATTTTGATCATCATCACTTGGATTGGATCTCTCCTTACTGTGAGATTTTCACTATTCCTTTTGGAGGAGAATTTTGGATGTAATCGATGAATTTTGATGTTTGTATATCTCTCTTTTGTATTGAAGCTTCATTATTGGCATAATATGATTATTGGATATAATATTGTGCACATGTGAGTACTATTTTTATTTTTATTTACTTATGAAATTGATGTTGCTGAGACTTTTGCTATATTAGATCTGAAATTTACTTCTTTTTTGTGAAATTATGGAAATTTAGTCTTTATAGCATTGCATAATCTTATGCATCATGTGTAAAGGGGTGAATGTTCCTAGAGATTGTTTCTATTGAACACATCTTGATAATTCATCAATTATTGTGCATTGAAGTATAAACTCTCCTAACAGTTACTCTCATGTCCTTATTGTCATGCGAAGTTGTCTAGGAGGCTCCTTAATTGGGTGAAGTTTTTCTAAAAAAAAATTCATCTCGACTCCATATTCCCCAAAGAGTTAGGCACTGATCCTCCATTGGTGATCACTCAAAGACATATTTTTTTCACCTTTCTCTCCTTTTTCTAGGCCTATCCTACATAGGTCACCTGGGGCATTAATTATCTCACAATATATCCATCCCAAAACTTCGATTTTTGATCCACAAATGCATTGGTGTGTCCTCTAGAAGTCCTCATCTGGATCTGCATTGGTAATTTTCCCTTGGCTAGTGACCTCATCTGGATCATTTCATTCTATTCCAAGAATATTTTTTCATTGATCCTCTTCTCTTCCACAACTAGGTCAAGCCCCTCCTCTATTGACCAATTCCACATACATGACCTAATTTTGGGTCCACTTGGTCCCGCAAATTTATAGCTTCAATTCCATAAATATCACTTAAAGACAAAGTATCCATAAGGACTTATAGGCTTAGGAATCATATCTTAGCAACCTTAGCCTCATGAATCCTTTTAGCCCTTCTCATGTAGCCTAGCACCTTGGTTCCAAAGCAAGAAAGCCACCTTGTTTGCAACAATTTGAAAATACAAGCCATTTTCCAAAATGTGTACACTATAGCCAGGATGTTTGTAACCCCTACAAGAAGTTCAAGCTCCCAATTTTACATACCTATATGTAGTCATTTCAATACTTAATAACTTAAATTTGAATTTTTTTTTGTTCCGAAAAGTGAAAGAGTTAACGATTAGATAAGTATGATATGATATATGATCCAACGGTATGGTTTCATTTAAGAATCTACAGTATGATGATGACCTAGAATACCACACATGTGTAAGGTCCCACCTTACCCACCATCAATAAGATAGAGAAGTAGATGTCACATAATCACTAATACTCATTTGCACAAAATCCTAAAGAATTAGTCACTGTAAAATTGTTTCCAACAACAAGCCCCGTTTTTTTAAAAGCTTTAGATAATACAAGAAACAATTGTCTTATTCACACTTCAGCAAATTAATAAATTCATTTTCACATTCATACCAAAAACTTGCAGACATAGGAAGCTACACCCATTAAATAGTTTATTTATAATTTATAGTAACATAAAAACAATAGTAACTAACAATTTTGCACTAACAATTTATATGCACAAAAGATACAGCCATTCAAGACTTTTGACAAAAACTTTGCAGACATGCACCCTACACTCATTGAGCCCTTATGACCAACACTTTGCAAGCATGCAATTAAAAGTCATTGAGGCATTTTTTCAAACACTTAGCAATAATGAATTTAAGATTATTCTTCAACATATTTATCTCATAAAATTCAGAATTAAAACTTTAAATGTTTCCATCTTAAAACAGAGACTAAATAAGTTTAGTCTTTCATCAAAGACTCAACAACAGGCGAACATAACTCACAGCAGCAATTTGCCAAATCTCCCAGATTTACGATCTGGGTTCTGAAAATTATTGTTTTGGAATGAGATCAGGGGTTACATGTCCATTAGGCACGGATACCCCCTAATGTTGGGCTGAATCTAATTAAAAATGCCCAACAATGCGATTCTTGAAAACAACAAAATTTATAGCCTAAATGTTTCATTTATGACTTTTGTCGAACACATGGAATGAAAACTTACAACTACACCTCTACATGAGGAAAAACAACCCAGAGTTATGCTACTAAGATATGCTCATTGAAATCACACATTTCTAAATCCACCATATGAGTTCTTGAAACATTTTACCACCCACAAGCTAATTCATTTGACATGATTGACAATATTTTTGCACCAATTGCTACAATTTAACAAACATATGGCAGCCTTGAATGCTACAGCCATTAAGGCTTTCTGTCAGAATTCTGATAGTACTATTACAACAACTTGAATAACAAAACATTGAATTATTGATAATAATATGAAACATAAGCCATAACTGAAATTTATCTCCAACTTACCTCAAGCATTTGATCTTCCGAACCATATTTTAGTTTCCATTAATTTTGCATTTTCTTTTAAGGGTTGATTCTGTAATTCCTCCAGGTATGTTTTGGGTAGATGTCCATTTTTTTACTTCTAATGTAAGCTGCAAGTTAGCACTTATTCATGCATAAATAACATTACTCATTCAAGGTATTTGTCAAACACTTTGCAAACTATCCTAAAACCATTTCTAAAACATGCATCTAATTACGTGAAACAAAACCATAAACCGTGAAATACTTACCCAAGTCCTTTGGAATTTATTTATTGCAATTACCTTCAACAATATTTGGCTTTCCTTTCTCAAATGCTACAATAACAATATTAGTAACATAAAATACACCAATAATAACTCCAATATTGAGATCTAAACATCCATACATATAGATTAATCTAGTCTTCATTTTTAACTAATCAATAATATTCTAGATAACATAAGCCTAAACCAAAATTAGATGCTTACAACAATTTAAATGTCTACTTTTTATTGTATGCTAAAGCTATACTATAATTTTAGGAAAATGGAAATTATACCTGAAGAGATATTTAGCTCCAATCATTGAGAATATGATCCACCTTCAATCCCTTAACCAACTCATTTGAACCATCCGGTTTTCCACCCAACCATATCCAGCGAGAACTCCTCCCCCTGGAACCCCCAAGCTGTAAAAGCTCACAAACAGTACCAAAATACAACAGTAGAGAGAAAGATGCAAGGAAAACTAAGGAAGATAGTTTTCACTTCCTCTAAATACCACTCATGTTCAACCTCAATAGATACTTAGTAGATTAATAAGAAATTCATATTTGTTTTGGAAGTAATTGGATACTCTCCATATCTCTCCCTCTCACAATATTCCTCAAGTCTCTTCCACTCTTGGCATTACCCCTCTCCCCTCCAAATGAGAATACATGAGACTCATATATAGGAGGAGCAAAAAATTATTGTCATAAAGGAGGAGTAATATGCATGCATTGTATTCCTTTTAGAGGAGTGTAACTTATGCCATTAAGGAGAGGTATGCATGCCTTATTTAAGGAGAGTGTAACATATGCATTAAAGTGAGTGTAATAGGAATATTTTATGACATATATTTAATGAGTGTAAGGGGAATATGCCATTCCTTGATGAGTGCATAAAAGAGAGTGTAATGTAATATTTAAAATAGAGAGAGTTACATAGAGCCATGAGAGTCATGAAGGAGAGAGGTGTGAAGTGATTGAGGAGATATAATTCTCTTTTAATAATAATATCATAGTCTCATAAAAGATAATAATAATATTAATAATATTGAGGATTAAGTCATTATTGAACTATTACGATTGATTAATCATAATTTAAGTGATTTTCCTTCAAGTATACTTGTTTACCCATTGATTGGAGGTGATTTACTATTTTTGGAAAGTCATACTTGAAATAGTAGACATGACTTTCTATTTTTAGAAAGTCACTTCAAAATTGTTAGGAATGAGATTTTATTAAGGAAATTCATATGTGAGTTTCCCATGAGTGGTATTTTTCTTCCGAATAATAGGGATTCCGCACCCCTATTGTATGCATCTTCATGCCTTAGTAGATTGAGGACTCCACGCCCTGATCTACTCTAAAGATCCAAGATTCCACACCTTGATCTTTTTAAATATTCAAGACTCCGTGCCCCAAACATTTCCTTATAGATTCAAGACTCCACGTCTTTATATCTCATGGATTTAGGAATCTGTGTCCTCATCCTTTTATCATATATCCAAGACTCCACGTCTTTATATTTCATGGACTTAGGACTTCGCGCCCGAATTTCCATGGCTTCTCATCTATTCTTCTTTGAAACTCCATGTTTCACCTTAAGGTACTGATTGTGAGATCATACCCATCTGATGGTTCGTTGGTAAGGTCTTCTTCCAAGACCTGCACACATCACAATCTCATTGATCAAATAAATCAAATGAATTTCATAATTAACTTATTCAAATTTTACCAAATATTGTGCATGAATTCCACAGTCATTTTGGTTTTGGAGAAATGACTTCCACAGTCATTTATAACTTGAGCATCCCTGTTGGCAATGACCAATTCCCCTGCCACATCATGCTTAGTACGATATTACACACATATAATCATACAAATCATGTATCATCCATAAATCATAATTAACCATATGTTCCACCTACCATGATCATCCATGGATCTGTGTCTCAATTCTAAATCACCATTCATGTCATACACCTATGTCCAAAATAGGATATGAAAAGATAAAACATCACTAATATGCTCTTAACCAAAATCAATTCTTGTGCACGCAAACATAGATATTATCATAAGCACATAACAACCAAGTGACCCAAACCAGGTCATAGCATATAAGCATGTACATAAGTCTTTGATACATAATATTATATCATTATATCAAAATCACCATATCTAAGTGTCATCAAAGCTATCTTACTAAGAAGGGACACTACAACATGCCTAATTACGTTAAGGAATGAAAGATGTGTTTTAATCTTGAAGCCAACCAAACAATGTTACAAGAAAAATAAATCTAATATCAATTAGTAGATCAGAGATGCACCTCATCGTAATACCCCCTCCTTAGAAGTTGGAATTATGATATTGGCACATTGGAACTTGGATACTTAACTGTCTGAAAATTCTCACAACTGAAGTGGGACAGTTTAAGAACATTATATAGGGTACATCAACGTATCATACTGAGATGAAACTCCACTACTATAAGCTTTTTCCATTGTTGTACATAGGTTCCCTGACAAAAAAATTATATCACTGAGAATGACAAGGGTCTCCATTATATTGAAGACTAGATTGCATTTGGCGAACACATAAAATGAACTTATATTTTGAGTTGCACACATCAAAATTATAGGTAAAGTGTAAAATACCTGGCCTAATGCTTGGACCAAAATATCTTGCAATACACATTCCTTCAAGTCTGCTAGCAACTTCGTCCATTAAGGAAAATATATATGATATATATTAAAATAAAACATGTGTGAGAACCTTGTAAAATAGGTATATTTCACGTTAAAAAAAAAAAGAATATTGTAATCAAAACATATTTATTCTACGTGGAAACAACTAACATGGTTGAATTATAAGAAGAAATCAATACAATCTTGAGAAGTCAACATGATTATGAAACTGGTAATAGATTCAAGAAATAGAGGATATGAGACATTGAACAAGTAAATTACATACATCACTTCCTCTCATATTTGAGGCAAGACAGGTCGAACTGCAAAGTCTAAATATTTTTTTGCCTTCAAAAAATATGTTGATTGATGCTTTCTTGTTCTCTTGTAGTTAGAATAAACAAATTCCAGATCAGAAATGCTAATAAAAGCAACAAATATTGAAGAAATTAAATAGATAAAGGAATTTAAAATGCATGAATAAATACAGATAGGCACAAAGTTTCCCGGTAAAGCGAAATCGTTCAAAAATAATTTTAGTTACAGTTAAGATGTGGCAAAAAAACCTTTTTTCACCTTTGGTTGGTATCCATCAACGAAATATTTTGGGATCAACAAATATTTTTCTTGTGATAAAGACAACATAGAAATCATGTGTAGAATAAATAACACCTCATACCAAGCACTTCATATTGCTATTTCCTGAAAAGAAAAATATCCATGAGATGTGATTTTCAATGAAAACTATCTCAATCCTCAATAAACAAGACCAAATACCTAAAATATCAATGCTACAATATGATAGCTGTTAAACCATAAGTTTCAATCTAAATTTTATCACTTTGAATACTTGATAAATATAAAAAATAAACCAATGAAAAATTTAACCCCTATATAGAAAATCATGTTCTCCCATGTTATATGCTCCATGCAACAAGTGTTCCCTTTCTATGATTAATAATCCATACAACAAATAATGCTACCATCCAACAAAGTTACAACCACCCAAATTTATAAGAATAAATACATGACAAACCAAACGACAAACATTGGATGAAAACTAGGCGTAGTTTAGGCATTCATACTAAATAAGGGTGGAATATATCCGATTAAATCCATGCAGATTGTGGCGATTCATTCTGAATAAATGTTAATAATGCAATACACATTGAATTATGGTTGCACATTGGTAAATTCCATATCATTCAACACAATACAAATTCAACGCAGCAAGAAATACCTAAAACATTAATGCTATTGGAAGTAACATTATTCTATTGAAAAATCACCTCTTCATCATCCTCCTGATTGATCTAAGAAAATTCCACTAAATCTTGTAGTTGAATTTTTGCATAAAAAATAGAGAAATAGAATACTAATCAAGATCTACTTAGTTTTATAATACATCTTCATTCTCGCAATGCCAATGTCTTCCATAATCTCTAATCCCATGGACAAAGACCTACATTTTTTTATTTAATCAACTCCTCCTCCATTCTAAATATCATCGATGTTGAGTACTGGTCATGAAGTCATTCATTCATAATTACATCGTCAATACCTAGAAAAATAAGGTCCTATTAAAATTACCTTTTGTTAATCCAAAAAAAACAGGAAGATAATCATCAAGGGCAAAGTCAAACCACCTAAAAACAATATTGAAGAGTTTCTGGGATTAATCTACCATAATATAACTAAGTTGGAGATTCCCATCCGAGAAAACTTGTCTACACCAGAGTATTACAAAATTTATTGTCTCTCAGAGCACAGTGATTTTCTTAGAATACATGCACATAGATTGCAACCTTTTATTTCCCTGAACCATGCATGTTGTATAATTTATAAAACTCATCACATAAAATGTTTGCATAAATTATAGCTAATATAAAACACAATGTATTCCACTTTCATGGTCTTTTCATTTTTTTGTTGATGAACACTATATCATGCATTCTAGCATTCAAAATAACCTAATGTTGATGAGAAATATTTGTGTTTTGAAAACGTTTGTACATATTTGCACTAAGATGCTTTTAAAATATAAATAATTTTATGAGTAACAAAATCATGAAGCAATGTTACCATGTTGTGTTGTTTTCTTCCTTTTATTTCTTGTAGCAGGACCCTCCCTTGTTGCCATGGCAACTATTCATGTCCGAAGTGATGACAGGTGCTCAACCATTTTTGTTGGGAGGTAACCTTGAAGTGATTTTACAAAGTGTTGGGGTCCTGTGATTTGGCTGCTTGGCAAACCAAATGACAAGGCAACATATAAACCAAGCTTTAGAGCTCTAGGATCTATCCCTCCTAGTCTTAGAGAGGGATCTTTCAATATGTTTTGCAAAGATATGACTTGTTTGCTTGTAAAAGGTTGATTTTAGGCTAGTTATTAAGCATGAGTTTGTTTGTTTGAGTTTGGTTGGTTGAACATGAATGATCTAGGAAGCATAGATAGAAAGGGGAAATATCAGAGCCATTAGGCAATGGAGTCAAGAAGAAGCTATAACAAGCTCAATCAATGGATATGGGATATCAAAGGGCAAATCTAACTTGGCCAGTGGATCTTGGGTTTGGTGGATGAAATGAAATGGACATTAAGGATTTAGAAGAAGAAGTAGTACTTCTCAACAAAGGGACTTAAAACATCATCTGAACATGAAGAGGCATTCCATATATAGGGCTAACCATAAATTCTAGAAACCACACTTCAGCAAATAATAATACCAAGACAAATTTTTTTAAATGAAATCTAGGAATCGAGGAATGCTCTATTTCATCCAAATATTTCACCTTCAAGGAATTAGAAAACATATAAGATTCACAAATAACTGCATTCATAGAAGAGGGAACTCCTCAACGTCTAAGACTTCAATTATAAAGACCCTTAAAACAATTATCTCAGCAAGAAAAAAGGGTATGATCAAAACATACCTCTTTGACAGACTGTAAATAATGTTATTTTAAAGGGAGACTTCAGAAACAGTTTTCAAGTGGTAGCAAGTAAACAAGGAAAACCATAAATCATTCTTGAGACCAGATGTTTGAACTATTTCTGAAATAAACAATCTTAAGGGTTTAAAAGTAGTCAAACTATTTAATAAAACCTTCAGCAGATGAAAACATAAAGGTAGTGAAGAGTAAATAGGCCTAAGGTGCTTCTAGGAGACATTTCTTAGCCTAAGCTTTTTACTCTACTGCAAGTATAGAATGATGGAACAAAATGGAAAACAGGAAATAACATAAAGTGATCAGAATACATCACCAATAGCTATGTTCATGGATTTGATGATAAAGCCTTCGTATTAACAAAACATGTCAAAACATCATCTGTCTTCCAAAACTTCAATTTCTTCTTAATCTTCAGCCAGACTATGTACAACTGCAAAGAGTTTGAATTCCAGTAACCAACCCCTAACAAAGAGCTCCTCATAGAGTATTTATTGAAGAATGAGGAGGTGGAATTCTTTTTAGGGTTCAAAATGTTATTAATTATGGAGTAAATGCATTCCTAGCCTTGAAAACCACGCAGGGCATAAGGTACGAATGGGTGCAACTACTTCTCTGTTTTTAATAACTCTGGCTTAACTTCTAAGATAAAACAGGTGAAAAGTTTGACTTTTAGGTCTATTTCTGTCTTTTACAATAACTGCCTGACAACTGAAAATATCTTCTTTAGTGTAATAGATGTCAAATTTCCCTTTGAGACAGAAGGTAGGCTATAGCTGGCAACCAGATATTTTGGAGAAATAACTTCCTCGTGTTGATGTATTAAGGCCTTTTATCCTGAATTTCCTTAACTTAATCATTTAAACTATGTTTATGCCTAATTCTTCCTTTTGCCTTTATAATCCTTTATGTTGTCTTTATCTCTTTCAGACTTCTTCAACCTTTGATTCTTTTGTATTTAACTACGTTTTCCTCTTTAATATTCATTTAAGACTTTAATATCAGTCTTTGTCCTTTCTTCTTCAGCCTTTATTTCTTGTCTTTAATCACTGTTGGTAATCTTTATCCTCTGTTTCTTCCTTCTTTTACTGATCTTTTTGTTTTACTATGTGAAGGGTTTCCTTTGGTGCATAGAAGGGTTTTGTGTTTCAACCAGTGGTCATGAAACACTGATTAAAACCTTTGAATAAAAAACAACCCCATCCCTTTTTGTTTCAGACCGTCAAAGTTATACTAAGGCCTCAATATTTATCTCAACTTATGGGATAGCCCGTTGGGCTTGGGCACCATCAAACCTACAAAAAAATAAATAACATTTTTAGTTTAAAACTTGCATTTTTCATGGATTAAACTACTTCACGAGTTCCGGGTGTCAAAGTGATGTACAGAGGAGCAAGATATGCATGGAGGAAGGGTTTATGGGAGAAAAAAATTCACAAAACGGGTTTTAAAATAGTTTTGGTGCAAAAAATGGGAAAGGTGGTTTTACAAAAGCCATTGGTGGTTTTCGCGCTACCCATGAGCGGTAAGTGGTAAAATGAAAATCAAACATGATACGTGTCGAACGGTGATGCGTGTCCCCCCAAAACCACCAATTTCGTGTCAATAACGCGTGATTAATTTTTTGGAGAAACGGGCGCGAAAGAGCACGCGGACCGTTGGATCTTGGGCTGCAGATCCAATGATGGAGAGGGCACGCGATGGGGAAAGGTGTGTGGTGGCGGGAGATAGTGGAGGCCAAGTCTCAGACGGGGATTGGACAGGTGGAAGCGTAGTGGGAAGTGGTCCATAGGTCATGATGTCAGCCAATGCGTTGGGTAGTGGGTTTATGTGATTGGCGGGGTTGATTAGAGGGTTCTAAATGTGGGTCGTTGGATCGCACAGATCGACAGTTGAGAATGTGTCAGAGAAATGTTATGGTGGGGAGAATGGTTGATGAGTCGGGAGAAATGGTACTCATTGGATTTGTGAAATGATCCAGTGGATGAGAATCTATTGTGGGGGGACCGGGGGGTACGGGCCAGTTTCTTGGCCTGTGCCTCCGCAGTAGATCTTAGCCGTAGATCTAAGATCTCCCGTAGTTAGGTCAGTCAACTGTGGGGGCACTGAAGGGATGTTAGGTCCCTATATTACTAGTATAGTCCCTTATTTTTATTAGTGTAACCCCCTTATTATTATTATTGTACCCTTGTAACCCCCATTTTTTTATTATTATTCCCTTAAATTATTATTGTTAGGTTGGCTAGGATTACATTGTGGCCCACTAGGATTACATTATGGCCACATGGACTCCTATGTATAGAAAGGAGGTTTTGTAAATTGTATCATCCAAGAATTATTCATTTATGTAATGTATTTGAGGTTGCCCCCTCGAAGTGGCTAATTTCTAAGGCGTTGAAATCTCTTTTCTTCTATTTTTGGAGCTGGTTACAAAACATTTGATATCAGAGATTTGGATTCTAGTGTTTCGCTGCTCCAAACAAGTCATCGTGGAATTTTCTCTATAAATTTTTTTCTACGAGGTTTCAGAAGCTGAAATTTTTAGGGTACGAAGCCAAACTTTTGAGAAATATATTCTAAAAATTTTAGATCTTGGTTCACAATATCTTCGGAGATATGATCTATGGAAGTTAGGTATTTTTTCAAACTCCTAAATAGGTCATCATGGAATTTGAGCTATAACGTTTTTTCTACGAAGGTTAAGAATCTGAAATTTTTAGGGTGCGAAGTTGAAATCTTGAGGAAATGCGTCGCAAAATTTTAGAGCTTGGTTCGCAATATTTTTGGAGATATGATCTATGGAAGGTAGTGCTTTTTCAGGCTCCCGAATTTCATCTCAAAGAGGTGATCGTGGGAAAAGTTCAATAACTCTCTCTCTGAGCATCGGATTGGAGTGCCGTAAAAAGTGGTCACAATTACAAAGACTTTAGTTTCTTGGTTATCAATTTTAGAGGAAAAGGACAAAAAAGTGACACGTGGCAAGTCATACAAATTCGCTCTACTGAACCAGTCCATAATTAGGTCATTGTGGGATATTGGACATAACTTTGTCTTGGAGAATCCAAACTAGGTCAGACTTGTGGCGTTCGCAAGAGAATTCATATGGCTACTTCATTGCTGAATTTCATATATTGAATATCTATAATCACAGAGATAATCCAATTTCAATATCGAAATCCTCAAAAGAAAGAAAAAGGTCTGTATTTTTTTTTCGAATTTCATAAGTCTTGCTTGAAAAATAAATTTGAATTGATTCCAAGGGAATATTGTAGATATCAGTATTGGGCTCAAAAAAATGCCCCGTTAAAATAATTCAACACCCATTAAGCCTTTAGAAGGCTCTACTATGACTCATGAAGATGAAGAATTGCAACATGATCTATCAAAATTACAAGAGCAAGTGCACCAAATTTCACTCTCTCAAAGAGTAGCAAAAAATGAAATGGAAGTTTTGAAGAAAGGCATGGAAGAAAAGATGGATGGTGTGAAGAATAATATGGATGGTTTGAAGAAAGGCGTGGAATCTAAGATAGATGGCATGGAAGCTGGCATGGAATCTAAGATGGATGACATGGAAGCTAAAATGGAAAACATGAAGAATGATCTAAAAGCAAACATAGAAGCTTTGACAAAGTTGATACAAGAAAGGTTTCCTGATGGTGAAAAGATAGTAGAGGAAACTCATGATGGGAAAAAAATAAATGTTAATCATGATTTCATAAACTCTAATGTTGGCAGGAAGAACCAGCATATTCCAAAAATGGATATGAGGAAGTTTGATGGGAAGGATCCTGTATCATGGATACTACAGATGGAGCTATATTTTGATCTCCATAATGTGAAAAGCACACAAAAGGTACGCATTGCAACTTTACATTGAGAACAAAATACATTTGTATGGTGTCGATGATTTTGCTCCCATAAAAAAATTGTCACTTGGTCAATTTTTACGGAGGAAATGATAGCACATTATGAGGATACAAAGAGCAACACCTTCTTTAGCCAATTGATAAATCTCAAACAAAAGGCTTTAGTGGGGGAGCACATTGAGGACTTCCAAAAATTGAATATAAAGGTAACTGATATTCCAGAGGAACACATGATTGATCTCTTCATAGGCACTTTAAATGATAACATCCAACATGAATTTTGCGTTTTGGAACCTGATTCATTGGAGAAGGCATTCAGGTTGGCAAGAAAAATTGAATGTAAAATTATGGCGACAAGGAAGCCTACCACTCACTTCTATAAAGAAGGGAGTGTTTCTACGCCTAGATTTCCACAACCAACAAGGTTGACACCACAAAAATTGGAAGAAAAAAGAGCAAAAGGGCTTTGCTACAGTTGTGATAGAAAATACACTAAAGGTCATAAGTGTGTTGAGAAGAAATTATTTTACATAGATTGTGAAGAGGAAGAAGAAAATGAACAAGAAGAGGATATACACCAGGAACCAGCCCTAGAAGAGGAAGAAATAAATCTAACCATTTCATGTAATGCACTGGCAGGAATTACCACTCCTCAAACTCTCAAGATAGAAGGACATATTAAGAATAAAAAGTTAATAGTGTTGATTGATTCAGGTGGCACCCATAATTTTATTCATTGTAAGGTAGACAAGGAATTAAATTGTTTCCTGTACACAGCACCAAAATGTCAAGTGATGGTTGCAAATGGAGGAACTATAAATCGCTCTGGAAAATGCCATAATATCAAGCTAACCATGGGGAAATATGTATTGACTAGTCCAATTCCTTCCATTCCTATAGGAGGTGCTGATGTTGTACTAGGAGTACAATGGTTACAATCTTTGGGGATGGTAGATTTTAATTTTCAAGAACTTTTCTTGAAATTTTTTTCAGAAGGAAAGGAAGTCGAATTACGGGGTATTGAAGGGAAGCCAGGAAGGATAATAAGCTCTAATGTCATGACAAAGCTTCTAAAGAAATAACAACGAGGTGTAATTGCACAATTATGCTCACTAGAAGTTCCGACATCAAAATCATCTATTTCTGCAGATCTCCAACAAGTCTTGGACAATCATTCCAAAGTGTTTGAAACTCCCAAAGGACTCCCACCTATTCGTGATCATGATCATGCTATTCATTTGATTCCAGGAAGTGTTCCTCCAAACATCAGGCCTTATAGATATCCTTACTTCCAAAAGAGCGAAATTGAACGTATGATTGCAGAAATGTTAGAGGCGGGTATAATTCAACCTAGTCAAAGTTCTTTCTCTGCTCCTGTAGTATCGGTACACAAGAAGGATGGATCATGGCGAATGTGTCCGGATTATAGGGAGCTCAATAAGCTCACCATTAAAGACAAATTTCCCATTCCTGTGATTGATGAATTATTGATGAATTACATGGAGCAATTTATTTTACCAAGTTGGATCTTCATTCAGGATATCATCAAATTAGAATGAAGACTGAAGATATTCCAAAAACAACATTTCGAACTCATGAGGGTCATTATGAATTTTTGGTCATGCTTTTTGGCCTTACCAATGCACCTTCTACATTTCAAGGGTTGATGAATTCCATTTTCAAACCCTTCCTTAGAAAATTTGTGCTAGTATTTTTTGATGATATACTAATCTACAGCAGGTCTTGGAAGGATCATGTTGAACATGTTGGCAGGGTGCTCAAACTATTGCAGGAGAAACAATTATATGCAAAAACATCCAAATGTTTCTTTGGAGTACAAGAGGTGGAATATCTGGGTCATATTGTATCTCACGAGGGTGTTAAAGTAGACCGTAACAAAATTAAAGCCATTAAGGAATGGAAAGTCCCCACAACCATAAAGAAGTTGCGAGGATTTATCGGGTTAACAGTGTATTATCACAAGTTTGTTAAGAATTATGGGAGAATAGCAGCACCTCTAACAACATTATTGAAGAAAGATGCATTTTCATGGACTCCTAAAGCAACTAAGGCCTTTGAACATCTTAAAAAGGAAATGTGCCTAGCACCGGTCTTAGCTGCACCAGACTTCACAAAAACCTTTATTGTGGAATGTGATGCCTCAGAAAATGGAATCCGTGCTGTTTTAATGCAGGAAGGAAGACCCATTGCTTTTGAAAGTCGTTAAATCAAAGGAAAGTATTTATAGAAACCTATTTATGAGAAGGAAATGTTAGCAATACTGCATGCACTAAAGAAATTGAGAACTTACCTAATGGGAAGACACTTCAAGGTAAAAAATAATCATGATAGTTTTAAACACTTTTTGGAAAAGAGACTATCTTCAGAAGAGCAGCAAAAATGGGTCACAAAGATGTTGGGTTATGACTTTGAAATAATCTACAAAAAAGGAAAGCTTAATGTTGTGGCAGATGCACTCTCAAGAAAGAATGAAAAGGTGGAAGCATTTCTTTGTGCCATTTCTATTATCCAACCAAATTGGATAACCGAAGCAAGAGATGAATGGAAGAAGGAAAAAGATGTATGGACACTCATTAAAAAGTTGCAGCAAGATCCTAGTACATCTGATACATTTAGTTGGAAAAATGATTCCTTATGGTACAAAGATCGCTTATATCTTTGTAAGAATTCCCAACTAAAACAAAATATTCTTCTCGAATTGCACACTTCTCCTTTAGGAGGACACTCAGGATTTTTAAAAACTTACCACAGGGTGAAGAAAGAATTTTTTTGGGATGGCCTTAAATCTGATATTCAAAATTTTGTGGCAGAATGTTTGGTTTGCCAGCAGAATAAAGTTGAGACAATTAAGACCCCATGACTTCTACAACCTTTATCCATTCCAAGTCAATGTTGGGAGGAGATTCCAATGGATTGTATCATAGGTTTACCTAAGTTTGAAGGAAAGAGTGTCATCATGGTGGTGGTTGATAGACTTACCAAGTATGCACACTTTTGTTCATTATCTCATCCATTTAAAGAAAGTACAGTTGCTACTACATTTATGGACAAAATTCAAAAGCTACATGGAAGCCCAAGGGTTATTGTGAGCGACAGAGATCCCATTTTTACTGAAAATTTTTGGATGGAGTTATTTTCTTGTTTGGGTACTCAATTACCTCAAAGCTAATCTTATCATCCTCAATCTGATGGTCAAACTGATATAGTAAATAAATGTTTCGAAGGATATCTTCGTTGTTTTGTATCTGATAAACAAACACAATGGGTCAAGTGGTTACCTCTTGCTGAATGGTGGTATAACACTTCCTTCCATACTGCAGCAAATATGACTCCATTTATGGCACTTTATGGATATCATCCACCATCCATCACATCATCTTTACGGGAAAATTTTAAGGTTCAAGCAGTGGAAGATCACATCGAGCATCAGCAAGAAGTTCTCCAACTCTTAAAGCATAACCTGAATTTGGCACAAAATCGAATGAAACAACAAGCAGATCAACATCGCAGCGAGAGAAGTTTTGATGTAGGAGATTGGGTATTTTTACGGCTACAACCATATAAACAACTGTCCCTCAAGTAAGCTAAGAAGGATAATAAATTATCGCCAAAGTACTATGGTCCTTACAAGGTGTTACAAAAGATTGGTACTATGGCATACAAATTGGAGCTTCCTGCTTCTTCGCGAGTACATCCAGTTTTCCATGTTTCGTGCTTAAAGAAGGTTATAGGTGAAAATCTTCCAGTTCAAACAATATTGCCAAAACTTGATGAGGAAGGAAAAATCATATTGGAACCAGAAGCGGTCACGGAAACAAGAAATCGACAACTACGGAATCGATCAATTTCAGAGTATCTCATCAAGTGGAAGAACTTACCCACTGAAGATTCTACATGGGAGGATGAGAATTTTATACAAAAGCACCCAGAGCTACTCAAGCGTTGAGGACAACACTTTTTTTGAAGGAGAGGGGCATGTTAGGTCCCTATATTACTAGTATAGTCCCTTATTGTTGTTAGTGTAACCCCCTTATTGTTATTATTGTACCCTTGTAACCCCCATTTTGTTATTATTATGCCCCTAAATTATTATTGTTAGGTCGGCTAGGATTACATTGTGGCCCACTAGGATTACATTATGGCCACATGGACTCCTATATATAGAAAGGAGGTTTTTTAAATTGTATCATCCAAGAATTTTTCATTTATGTAATGAATTGGAGGTTTCCCCCTCGAAGTGGCTTATTTCTAAGGCGTTGATATCTCTTTTTTTCTATTTTTGGAGCTGGTTTCACAACAATTGACCTATGGATTGAAAAAGTGCCCGCGGGTGAAATGGAAATTTAACAACTGCTGGATCATGGTGATCAACGGTGGGGATTACTTTGGGGAAAAGTAACGGCACGAGGAAAAAGGATAAGAAAAGGGGAGCTACGGGAAAGCGGAGTATGTGGTTCTGTGGGTGGAGCGAAGGACCGAGAGCAAAAGAAGAATCGCCAAAGCTTTAGCGGGTGGTTTCAAGCCTTGGAATTATGACACAAAAAGGGCTAAGGGCTTTACGCGAAAAGCGCTTAAGCCCCAATGTTTTTGAAAATGTCGGAAAAGGCCAAAATGGGGTTTTTGAGACATTTTCAAGGGTTTTGATAGATAAAAAGAGGGGTTTTTAAACCAAAACAAAGTGATTTTAATGGTTTAAAAGGGTTTTTATGAGAAAATGAGGGTAGATGAGGGAGAAAAAGGGGTTTTTTAGGGGAAAATCTGTCAGAGGATAGGAGTAAAATGGGTAAAAATGGGTGAAATGGGTGAAATGGGGGCAGTTGTGAAGATGAGATGGGGAAATGAAATGATGGAAATAGGGCCTTATAAAATAATTTTTCTTTCAGAAACAGTAGGATTATTTGGAGGATTTAAGTGAAGTATTCAGTGAATTGATAGACTTAGGATAATGAAGGCTGTGAGATTTCTAGAACTCACAATTTCTCTGCAAATATTGTTTCTAGAAATCTTGGATTGGTAATTTATTCATATTTGGATTTCATCAAAATTATGGATTACTAACACAAAGTAAATACTTTTAGGAACGTGTAGACCTGGTACAAAAACAAACATTTCTCCACCTTGCCCTGGTTTCTTTTTTGTACCCCCTTCATCTGTTGATGTGGATATTATACATCCTATGATTTCTCAAGGCCAATTTTGCAGATATTGTTAGGAAACTAGCTCCAAAAATATAAAAGATAGATCAATGCCTTAGAAATCAACCACTTCGAGGGGGAAACCTCCAATACATTACATAAATGAACAATTATTGGATGATAAAAATGACCAAAACCTCCTTCTATATATAGGAGTCCATGGGCCCACAATATAATCCTATCCGACCTGAAAATAACTATGTAAGGGCACAATAATAACAATATTGGGGTTACAAGGGTACAACAATAATAGTAACGGGGCTACACTAATAACAATAAGGGACTAAAATAGTAATGTAGGGACCTTACATTCCCCTCTCCTTAAAAAAAGGGTTGTGCTCAACGTTTTGAGTAACTTTGGGTTCTTCTGTATTAAAATTCTCATCCTCCCATGTAGAATATTCAGTGGGTAAGTTCTTCCACTTGATGATATACTCTGAAATTGATTGATTTCGTAGCTATCGAGTTCTTGTTTCGTTGAATGCTTCAGGTTCCAATATGATTTTTCCTTCCTCATCAAGTTCTGGCAATATTGTTTGAACTAGAAGATTTTCACCTATAACCTTCTTTAAGCATGAAACATGGAAAACTGGAGGCACTCGTGAAGAAGCAAGGAGCTCCAATTTGTATGCGATAGTACCAATCTTTTGCAACACCTTATAAGGACCATAGTACTTTGGTGATAATTTATTATCCTTCTTAGCTTTCTTGAGGGGCATTTGTTTGTATGGTTGTATCCATAAAAATACCCAGTATCCTACATCAAAACTTCTCTCGATGCGATGTTGATCTACCTGTTCTTTCATTCGATTTTGTGCCAAATTTAGGTTATCCTTTAAGAGTTGGAGAACTTCTTGTTGATGCTCGATGTGATCTTCCACTGCTTGAACCTTATAATTTTCTCTTAAATATGATGTGTTGGATGGTGGATGATATTCATAAAGTGCCATAAATGGGGTCATTTTTTCTACAGTATGGAAGGAAGTTTTATACCACCATTCATCGAGAGGTAACCACTTGACCCATTGTTTTTGTTTTTCAGATACAAAACAATGAAGATATCCTTCCAAACATTTATTCCCTATCTCAGTTTGAGCATCATAATGAGGATGATAAGATGATCTATGAGCTAATTGATTATCTAAACAAGAAAATAACTCCATCCAAAAATTTCCAGTAAAAATGGGATCTCTGTCGCTCATAATAACCTTTTCGTTTCCATGTAGCTTTTGAATTGTGTCCATAAATGTAGTAGTAACTGTACTTGCTTTAAATGGATGAGATAATGCACAAAAGTGTGCATACTTGGTAAGTCTATTAACTACCACCATGATTACACTCTTTCATTTGGACTTAGGTAAGCATGTGATAAAATCCATTGAAATCTCCTCCCAATGTTGACTTGGAATGGATAAAGGTTGTAGAAGACCCGGGGTCTTAATTGTCTCAACTTTATTTTGTTGGAAAACCAAACATTCTACCACAAAATTTGGAATATCAGATTTAAGGTGATCCCAAAAAAATCCTTTCTTCACCCTCTAGTAAGTTTTTAAAAATCCTGAGTGTCCTCCTAATGGAGAATTGTGCAATTCCAAAATAATATTTGTTTTAGTTGGAAATTCTTACAAAGATATAAGCGATCTTTGTACCATAAGGAATCATTTTTCCAAATAAATGTATCAGATGTACTAGAATCTTACTGCAAATTTTGAATGAGTGTCCACACTTCTTCACCCTTCTTCCATTCATCCCTTGCTTCGGTTATCCCATCTGGTTGGATAATAGAAATGGCACAAAGAAATTCTTCCACCTCTTCATTCTTTCTTGAGAGTGCATCTACCACAACATTTAGCTTCCCTTTTTTGTAGATTATTTCAAAGTAATAGCACAACATCTTTGTGACTCATTTTTTCCGCTCTTCTAAAGATAGTCTTTGCTCCAAAAAGTGTTTCAGACTATCATGATCGGTTTTTACCTTGAGGTGTCTTCCCATTAGGTAAGGTCACCATTTGTTTAGTGCATGTAGTATTGCTAACATTTCCTTCTCATAAATAGCTTTCATTAAATACTTTCCTTTGATTGGATGACTTTCAAAAGCAATGTGTCTTCCTTCTTGCATTAAAACATCACCAATTCCATTTCCTGAGGCATAACATTCCACAATAAAGGTTTTTTTGAAGTCTGGCGTAGCTAAGACCAGTGCTAGGCACATTTCCTCTTTAAGATGTTCAAAGGCCTTAGTTTCTTCAGGAGTCCATGAAAATGCATCTTTCTTCAATAATGTTGTTAGAGGTGCTGCCATTCTCCCATAATTCTTAACAAACTTGCGATAATACCCTATTAACCCGAGAAATCCTCACAACTGCTTTATGGTGGTGGGAACTTTCCATTACTTAATGGCTTTAATTTTGTTAAAGTCTACCTTAACACCCTCATGAGATACAATATGACCCAGATATTCCACTCTTGTACTCCAAAGAAACATTTGGATGTTTTTGCATATAATTGTTTCTCTTGCAATAGTTTGAGCACCCTGTTAACATGTTGAACATGATCCTTCCAAGACCTGTTGTAGATTAGTATATTATCAAAAAATACTAGCACAAATTTTCTAAGGAAGGGTTTGAAAATGGAATTCATCAACCCTTGAGATGTAGAAGGTACAATAGTAAGGCCAAAGGGCATGTCCAAAAATTCATAATGACCCTCATGAGTTCAAAATGTTGTTTTTGGAATATCTTCAGTCTTCATTCTAATTTGATGATATCCTGAACGAAGATCCAACTTGGTAAAATAAATTTCTCTATGTAATGCATCCAATAATTCATCAATCACAAGAATGGGAAATTTATCTTTAATGGTGAGACTATTGAGCTCCCAAAAATCCGGACACATGCGCCATGATCCATCCTTCTTGTGCACCAATACTACTAGAGCATAGAAAGAAATTTGACTATGCTGAATCATATCAGCCTCTAACATCTCTGGAATCATACATTACATTTCATTATTTTGGACATAAGGATATCTATAAGGCCTGATGTTTGGAGGAACACTTCCTATAATCAAATGAATAGAATGATCATGACCAGGAATAGGTTGGAGTCCTTTAGGACTTTCAAACACCTTAGAATGATTGTCCAAGACATTTTGGAGATCTGCAAAAATAGATGATTTTGATGTTGGAACTTTTAGTGACCATAATTTTGCAATTACGCCTCGTTGTTCTTTCTTCAGAAGCTTTGTCATGACATTAGAGCTTATTATCTTTCCTGGCTTCCTTGCGATACCCTGTAATTCGACATCCTTTCTTTTTGAAAAAAATTCAAGAAAAGTTCTAGAAAATTAAAAGCTACCATCCCCAAATATTGTAACCATTGTACTCCTAGTACAACATCAGCACCTCCCATAGGAATGGAAAGCATTAGATAATTAAATAAATATTTCCCCATGTTTAGCTTGATATTATGGAATTTTCCAGAGCAATTTATAGTTCCTCCATTTGCAACCATCACTTGACTTTCTTTTTCTTCTTGATATGTCCTTCTATATTGAGAGTTGGATGAGTGGTAATTCCTACCAATGATTTACATGATATGGTCAAACTCATTTATTCATCTTCTAGAGTTGGTTCCTAGTGTATACCATCTTCTTTTGAATATACTTGTTCATTTTCTTCCTCCTCTTCATAATCTTTTCCTTCTTTTTGAGGATCTCAATATTGAAACTGAATTATCTCTATGATTTCAAATCTTCAATATCTAAGATTTGGCCCTTCGATAGCCCTTTGAATACTCTTTCGAATGCCATAGGTTTGACCTGATTTTGACTCTCCAAGACAAAGTTATGTCCAATCTCCCACAATGACCTAATTATGGACTGGCTTAGTAGAGCGAACTTGTACGACTTGCCACGTGTCACTATTTCCTCATTCAGCTCTAAAATTTATAGACAGGAAACTACAGTCTGTGTACTTGTGGAAATGTTTTATAGAATCTCAATCCGACACTCAGAGAGAGAGTTATGATGTTTTCCCATGGTAACCGCTTTGAAATGAAATTTGGGAGCCTGAAACAATCCTAACTTCCAAAGATAATATCTCCAAAAATATTTTGAACCAAGATCTGGAATTTTTACAGGAGGTTCTTCAGGATTTTGGCTTGGCACTCTAAAAATTTCAGCTTCTAAAGCGTCATAAAAAAAGAAAGTTATAGCGAAAATTTCACGATGACCTATTTGCAGCAGCGAAACCCTAGAATCCAAAGCTCTGAGACCAAATGTTGTGAAACTAGCTCCAAAAATAGAAAAGAGAGATAAACACCTTAGAAATCAGCCACTTCGAGGGGGAAACCTCTAATACATTACATAAATGAACAATTCTTGGATGATACAAATTACCAAAACCTCCTTCTATATATAGGAGTCCATGGGTCCACAATATAATCCTAGCCGACCTAACAATAAAAATGTAAGGGCGCAATAATAACAATATTGGGGTTACAGGGGTACAATAGTAACAATAATGGGGCTACACTAATAAAAATAAGGGACTAAACTAGTAATATAGGGACCTAACAAATACAAACACGGTAAATAATATGAAAGATGTGGCACATTGATAAGAAAAAAAAATCTGTAATATTTTCCTCTAGAATCAATTGTAAGGAAGACCTTGGATGAGTCGAATATGACAAATTTTTCCATTTTAAAATGCACAATATGCCATTCAGTAAGACTTGCAATTTGCAAGGATAAAAAATTCTTAATGAAAACCTAGGCGTCACATATTTTTCCATCATGACCTTGCTTAACGTACTATGCAGTGGGACTTGAATCAAGTGCACTAGGTTCAAGCAAGGGAAAATAGTTTTGAGGTTATACTGTAAAAGTCTATTAAGGAACAATTATCTTTGACTATTACTTTGTTGCATTGTTGCGTATATATATGGCAAGTATATTTGTAGCTACACTCAAAGGTGATGGCTTGGTTGAATCCACATAGTCATCTCTTTCACTGGACTTAACAGATGTACATAGAGTAGGGGACTATGCAGACTAAAATTTTCAGAGAGATTATCATCAAGGTTTGCCTCCATTTCCTTTATTTTCAAAGAAGTTGAATAGATTTAATGCTGCTCAAAAGCAGGATAAGCAGGGGGAATAGAGGTGTCTTTCAATTGTCTATTAAAAGCTATTGGTCTTCTGGAATTTGGATTTTTTTTATTTCTTCCTAGATGACTGAGAAAGATGAGAGGACTCTCTATAAGAAAATTCTAGTGTTCCAGGACAACGGATAGGAGAGAATGTATTAGATGCAACTGAAACAATCCCAAATCGTAGATATTTCTGACTCATGGGTCTACTAATATTAGATTTCAATATGGACTTATCAACTAGATTTTTATCAGCAATAGAAACATCAGAAGATTTTTTCAATTCAATATAATGAGGGGTAACCCCTGGTGTCACTCGGGAGAAGCAACCCTTTGTCATAGGGGATCTTTCATTCTCCGAAACTAGTACTTCTTTTTAAGGTGTGCCTACATCAATAGTACCTTCTGCTACAACGATTGGGTTAGGGATCTTAGAAGGGGTCTGGTGAGAAAGCGAAATTTGGGGAGTGTGGCAAGACTTTGAGATTGAGGCCGCTAGATTAGTATTATTACAAGTAGATACTTTACAGTCAATTTCATTAGATTCATTAATGTATTGAGTATTTGTGAGGGGGCAGAAACTGGCAGAAAAGTTCCTCTTAAATCCTGGAGAAAAATGAGAGTGGCAATATGACAGATGACCCCAACCAACACCATATAATTTCACTGTTTCAGGGACATGGGAAGTAGGCTTCATAATTGGGTTTTGTGTGGGCATAGGATATGGCGAAGCCTCATCACCACCATTTTATTTCACTGTTTCAGGAACCTCAGAATGAGGCTTCAGAATTGGGTCTTTCCTGGGCAGAGGGAATGATGAATCCACAGATGGCTGGGGTGTGAGGGTTCTATGAGAAAAATGCCTCTGGAAACTTTTTGGCAATGAAGACATCATAGAGGGTTGGGATTTTCCTTTATAACTGTCAGGAAGAGTAGCATGAACACCTCTTGGTGGGGAAAAGTTGTTACATATCAAAGGAGGAAGTGGGTAGGAGACTGGAGAAGTTAGCTGACATTTTCTATTGAATGGATCTGGTAGGATTGCCTCCGGAACATCATATACAGGTATTGTAATGAATGCATACATTGTACATACAAATTTAAAACCCACGCTATTGAAAGGTTTGACCAAAAAAAGATAGAACCCCCAAAAAATAATACAAAATAATAAGAGTAAACTCACCTTGGGATAAGCATTGACAAATGCAACTAAGCGGGTGTGGAATTCTTTTCGAAAACCAATGTGTTATTGCCTTTAGAGGCATTGTCCTTGCCACTTAGTAATGAATCATGCAGAAGAGTGATTTTGAAGTCAGGTGCCATGGTCTTCTCCAATAGCAATCCTTCGAGGAAAATGTGCTTTATTTGTGCTAGATGACTATACATAAATCTCTTGAAAATTAGTTTAGGTTTAAGTATTACTTGATGATACAGTAGAATTGAAGCACACATTCAAAAAATATGTCTTTGGAGTTAGAAATAACCCTAAATATTGTTATTGGAATATCGACCCTGTAGTGATTAGTAACATATCTATTACTATCTTCTAGTTATAAGAATTGTAGGTACGAGAGGAGAACAAGAAACAGTCTTTGGGTTAAATGAAGATATACTTGTGGGTCATTGTTTTGACTTGGGGATAGATGTTACGAAAGCTACTGATTGTCATGCGGAGCAAAAGCAATGTGATGGCGGCTTCCATGGAATCAAAAAACTCTCCCAGCATTGCATACCTATAAAACTCAAAAAACTCTGCCATCATTGCATACTTAGAGACAAGATTTAGAAAAATGTAGAAAATAATGTATAATAAACTCCTATGAGTATTATCATTTAACCGATTTTCTCGCCAATCCTCCTTGGCCATACGCACGAGTGGGAAAATGAAATTCAATGAAAATCCCAAAAATGTTACCATTATCATAATTATTATGCAAAAAAAGTATTATTTGAATAATAATAAATGTTTTATTTTTTGTTAAATTTATTAAAGGTTAGATTTTAGAATTTTTAATGTTATTAAAGGTTATAAATTGTCTAAATTTTTTCAAATTTGAATTTGAAAATTATTTTGTTTTTCCAATTTTTTTATTTTTTTCATTGTATATGATCACTCTAGGTCCATTTATATTTCATATCGAGAGGGATCAAATTTTTTTTCACTCTAAAAGAGAGGTTTTCACCTTAAGAAAGATTTGATTCCTCTGTCTAGGCGCTTGGTAGATAAGTTAATATAGATCTATATCGGCTTAACTATTAATTATAGTTATAGTTATAATTTCTTTTTTTTACGGAGTCAAAATGTTAAAGAGGACATCTGATTTGCAATTTTTTTTCTTTTTTCAATTTATTGATTTTTTTCATTGTATATGACTAGTCTAGATTGATTTTAATTTCAGACCGAAAGGCGACAATTTTTTTTTTACTCTAAAAGAGAGGTTTTCACCTTAAGAAATATTTCATTCCTCTGTCTCGACGCTCGGTAGATCTAAAGTTAAGATGGATCTATATCAGTTTAATTATTAATTATATTTATAGTTATAATTTTTTATTTATTTTTATGGAGTCAAAATGTTAAAGAGGGCATCACAATATCTCTAGCATGGGAGATGAATTCAATAATTATGGAGAAACCTTATAGGCCCATGGAAAAATTGCAGGCAAAGAAATGTGTGTGGATTTTTTGACTATAGAGAGGTGTAGTTTTGATGAAGTTTGAATGGGCTCTGGACAATGTTAGGCTCTGACATCCTTGTCAAAATGAAAAATAAGATTAAATGATAACCATGAGATTTTTATTCACGTGATGTTTATTTTTTAAGTACACATAAATTCATCATGATAAACCCTTTGAAGACACACAACTACTCATAAAATATCTTTTTCAAATGAGATGTTGGTTTCTTACTATCAGGCCCACATGAAGGAGGAGAAGTTGGTGGATTGTGCATTGAGGAAGGGTTTTGAACAAATTTGTGCTAGTCGCAAGTATTTTATCCATTCACAGGCCCTAACCCCTTCTCCAATTGCGTACTATTCAGGTCCTCTAGTTTTGTCCAACCCAAGGCTCAAGGCGATTTGTGAGGGGTAGAAAAAATCTTCTTGGGGTTCTCTAGCTCTGAATTTGATTTCCATTTCATTCTTATAGAGATCATAGAAATACATGCAATGCGTTATGACTTTTTTATGGCTTTCAAAAGTTATGAATTTCTCCGATTTGTTTTTTCACTTGTCCTTCATCTCAAGTGCCATTGACCTCTCCCTCCTTGGACGAACTATTGAAGGAGAGCTTGGTCTCGACGATGAAGGAAGGTCAAACTGAGGTTCAGAATATATGAATCCTTTTGCAGTGTTGAAATTTAGAGACAAAATGGTATTAAGATTTTTAACATTGTAGATGGATTCAGAGACCCCTTTCTCTCTAAATTTTAACACTGTAGATGGATTGATAAACCCCCATAGTGAAATGAAACACTCTAGTATCAAAAGCGCAATTCTTCATTTTCAGAGTGACACAATTAAAAATTAGTACGATAAATGACTAATTCATATACTTGTTCTACTTATTATTTGGTCATATTTTTATTCTTGGACTATAGTAGTCATTTATGTTAATCATTATTAATTTTTTCACTTATTATCTATTCATTTATTTTAGTCATGGACTAAATTAGTCATTTCGGTCAGTCGCTTTTAGTTTGGTCACTTATTATCTAGTCGCATATTTTAACCCTAGACTAAATTAGTCCTTTTTAGTTCAATCGCTTAAAATTGATCAAATTCAGTAGTAATTCACTTCAAAGAATTGTGGTGACCAACCTTTTTAGTCACCTAGTCACTAATCTCATCATTTTCTACTAGTGCCCTGAATATCCCTAGCTTTCCCTTTAGCAAGATTCTTAATCCTAGATTCCACGTCTTCCAAAGAAAAGGTATCTCCCTCTATAGGAGTGTTATTGATGTAGCTCATGTTGTCCAGGGAGTCATAGAGATTCATAAGATAAGCATCCCATTCCTTTAAGGTGACCGGATGATTTTCTTTTGATTTGCGGACAAGAATGTTCCTCCAAAAGTTTATAGGCTTAGCTTTAGAGAGGTTAAAGTGATGATATTGCAACTTTTTTGTATATTATCTTTTTTTCTTTTTGATAAGAGCTTTGTATACCTTGATTTTTTCATTCTTAATAGTTTCTTTGGGAGCATATCTAATTTATTTCCTTGTAGGTTTCCAATACTTGTCATACAACAGGTTGGAAGTCCTATTGTTCTTATTATATGATACTTCCTCGGAGAAGTTGTTAATGGTAGTGGAGAAGATAGTACTGAAATTATGGTATATGTGGTCGATGTTTTGATTACATGTTAAGGAACCAAGATCCCTTGGTAGAACATTTAAAAATATATATGTTTTACTATTGTTAAAACTGGTGTGTACTACAATATTATAGTAATTATTATAATTGTATATTTATTAGTATCAATATCAATACTAATATTAAATTTATATCAGCCCATAGGGCTTTGGTTTGATGGTGAAGGGTGCACTTTTAAGGCACTCCATGCGATAGGTCGCCGATTCCAATCCCCCCATGGGTGCTGACTTACAAAATATATATATGTATTAAATTTATATCAACCATATTTATTAACATGTTTGTGCAAGTAATTGATATATTTATTGATGTGTTTGAACTAATAAATAGCGAAAAATAACAACAATAATAATAAAAATTGCAAAGCATTCCGTATTTTATAAACATATATATTCAAGGTCTACCATTCATGGGAATACTCACTTCCAATATGGATTACTAAAGTTCCTTCTTCGTTAATAGAATCTACGATGTGGTAGCTCTTATGTACTATACTGTTGATTGTTTCCTGAATCCAAATAGGTAAAAAATTCAACAAATTCAAATTTTGTAACTCTTTGTATCTTAGTTTTTATCTGAATCTAACTGCAGTGTACATTTTAGGAAATTCAAAATACAAGATCGAAATCAATTAGTTTTTCAATCTGTCTTTGGTATTCAACGAACTACGAAACCTAAAAATATTTTAAGAATCTGCAATAACAATACCAGCCATTCTCAAAAATGTATTTTTTTTGGGTTTAACATATCCCATCCAATTTATGAGTTATTTATAAGTTATTGTGCAAGTTTTTTAGACTGTTTTCCTTAAATTTCGTTAGAAATTTTGTCAAAAAAATCTAATTTCATGAGGTTTTATACAGGTTTTTTCAATATTTTTTAGTGTATGTCACCCTCCATCACACAGGTTTGGAACTCTTTCACTTCATAGGTGCTCTACATGTTTTTTTAATAGTTTTTACTGGGCATCGCCTTCCGTCACACAAGTTTGGGACTCTTTCGCTTCATAGTTACTCTAACATAAAATCTTATAGTCGCAAACTCTGTGGGAGTATTTGAGCTATTGTTGACATTTCTCTTTAGTGGATGCATTATACATATATTTCAATGTGAAAAAACCGTATATTATATAATGTGCTAGTGCACATATAAGAAAAATATCATCACCCATATCCATACATTCATTCCCATATAGCATGTGCTGTAAGTACTAACACACCCATAAAAACCAAAAACATGATAATACCACCATTATGGTCTCTAGTAAATTCCAAAAGTGCATGGACCACACAAAAAATTATGATTGTGCATGGGTTGTAGCCAGAAAACATGTCCTCAAAAAATACTAGCATGTCGACAAGACCAAAGCAGCAATAAAACAAAAATACAAAAATGAGATGACAATGTGCAGTATGGGCCTATAAGTGGCAAGCGTAATATGTTACCCATAGAGTTCGGTGTGTGTTTAAACATATATGTGAAAAATTCTACTAGTGATGATAAATATCAATGAAAAAAAGTATGACTCCAAAAATAGAAACCACAAAGGAAATGTAAGCCTGATAGTGTGATGGTGCCCTGTGCGGTGATACTGTCTGCATCCATCAAGGTGTAGTAAATCTATCCATATGTACATACCAGGCCTTGTTTTGAGATTCCATATGCTATATTGTTCTGCTCCCTGCATATGTGAGTGAAGGTGATGCTCTGAAAGGATGCCTTGTGTGTCTTAATGTGTTCCAAGCAATGTGCTAATTGTGGTGGATTGAAACTGTTCTTATTATCCATTTGGTAAGTGATGAATTTTGAGTCTCCATATATTGCAATATTTTCAATAGATAATAGCCTGGAGATCCATAATAGCCCCCATAGTGCAACAATCTATGACTTAATTTTGTACCACTCACACAATTCCAGAAAATTTTGCACAGTGTTCTGTGATCCACCCTTAACCAGACCCCGTAACCACATTTTTTTGTTGTGCAATGTCATCAAAATATCCCACGGGAAGTATGATTATGTGAGGTCTGAGTTTGTGAGAGAAATATCGAGGGTCCTTTATGGACACCAGGGTTCCCATCAAAGATATGATGATGTGTTGCATAACCACATGATGATTTTCCAAATGTGCCATAGTAAACAATAAGGGATGAGAGTACCCTTCTGATGTTTATAGCACCCATCCAGACAATCGCATATGTTATCTCATGGGTGAATATGGCCCGCAAATGTTTTCAAATCTGATGAAAATATTCCACTGTGTATGTGCATTGGAAAAAAATGTGCTCGTTAGATTCTTCTCCCATAAGACATAGTGGGCATACCCCAGGGCCAATCCATCCCTGCTTCTTGACATTTTCCCAAGTAAAGTTGTGGTTTCTCCATATCAACCAAATGATAATGATAAGCTTGAGAGGGACGCCCTTCCTTCCACACCGATTTAAACCAATAATTTTCCCAAATGTTTTTGGTCTCCCTCATAATGTATCTATAAGTATCCTGCAGATGTATACACCCCTACCCCCAATGGAAGGACCCCACCCACATGATTCTATCCCCTCCCCTTCTACAACGAATTCCAGCATTGTGTAGTATCTTTTTGTATGTATCCCAGGTCGCTGCATCATATCCCATCAAACCCAGCTCCTGTGTAAGTTTCCTTTTCAGAATAACATCCAAATAGCCATTTATAACTTGTGATAGGAAAAATATGCCTTGTGCATTTAGTTTATGAAGGATCCCATGAGTGAGGTGAGGACTCTCTGGAAATCCTCCAATATTTTCGGTGCTCAATTGGATTTGAACTCCATCACCAAAAAGCCAACATAATCGCTGATGGAAATTACACCATAGTTTTCTAAAGCTCAACGAGATGCCCAAACCCTGTGTCTTGCCCAATTGTGCCTCCCTGCACCAGAAAGTAATCTCCTTCACCCCAAGGCATTTCTAATTATTGATAAGCTTCCAATCCCTAGGAGTAAACATACCCCGCCACATAGAATTTATAATAAGGGCAGAACTGAATAATTTGATGTCCAGAATGCCCTAGCCCCACATGTCCTTTAGCATTGAAATGCACTCCCAACTCGCCAAGTGGTATTTGTGTCCTTCCCTGGCACCAGTCCAAATGAATTGTGCCATGTAAGCCTTAATGCCTTGAATAATGGTCGTAGGTAGTACAAAAAGGTGCGCCCAATAAACAACAAATTTTATAGTACAACCGTGGCCAAGATAATATCTGCCCCCTCAAATAGCCAATTATGTGACCAGATCCCAATTTTCTTTCGGTATTTCTCGAATAGCCACATCTAATCTACCACCCTATAACCCACAGGTTTTAGCTGAAAGTCGAGATAGGTGAGGCCATATTTTAATAATTTTTTATTGAATTGAAACAATGAAGCAATCAGAGTAGCAGTCTCCACCGCAGCCCCCGTATGCAGAATTTGTGACTTCAGTTTGTTTTCCATCAGCCCTGTTACATTTTCAAAGAGAGTAAAAGTGTACATAACTAGAGTCCATTGTGCTATTACTTCCCACCCAAACATGAGGATTTCTTCTACGAAGAGGTTGTGGGTAATTGACACCGAACTATAGGCACAAACTCTTTCAAATAAACCCTCCCATGAAGCCTTCCCAATATTGAGACTAATTCCATCCACGACTAAGATAAACAAGAGTGGAGACAATGAACGACCTTGTCTGAGGCCATGAACCTCCCTAAATAATTTTGATGGAATTCCATTTATAATGATTGTGAATAATGAAGAATTTACACAGCACATGATCCAATTTGTGTTCCTAGTAGACGTACCAGTTTTAGTCAATATAACCCTAAGGTACTCTGAATCCACACAACCATACGCCTTGTAGAATTCATATTCATCAAGATAGTCGTCATGTTCTGTGTGTTGATGGAGTGTAAAGTTTCCTGTGAAATGGTCACTGCATCATGAATTAGCTTGTTATGCCGAAAGACGAACTGCTCCTTGGTGATAAAATTTGACAGATTCTTGTTAATCTACTCAAAAATGACCTTTGTGATGAGCTTGTAAGAGATTTTTCATAAGGATATATTTCAAAACTCATTGAATTTTTATGGAGTAGGACCCTTTGGGATTAATGCGATAAAGGTAGATTTTATCGCCCCTGTAATGTAACCATGTATTCGGGACT
The DNA here is from genome assembly GCA_034641835.2 of Pinus albicaulis. Classification (NCBI taxonomy): domain Eukaryota; kingdom Viridiplantae; phylum Streptophyta; class Pinopsida; order Pinales; family Pinaceae; genus Pinus; species Pinus albicaulis. The sequence goes on along the minus strand of CM076579.1, from coordinate 990,957,151 downwards.
CCTCCACCATCCGAGTAAGGTCTTCATCAAGAAGTGAGAAAAAATATAAGTATAATTCAATGGTCCAACCATCAGGTCTATGGATTTTGTCATGGGAAAATTTCCTAAGGTCTCATAGCACCTCATCCACTATTAATTCTTCATATGGTGCCGCATTCTGGGCATTATGAAACATGACAAGATATTCAAAAGCCAACCATAGTTGGTTGTCCACATGATCACCAACCCTGGATCTAAAAAGATGTTGAAATTTCCACACAACCACACACTGGATTTCCGCTGTGGAGTAAACCTCTTCCCCAAAATCATTCGTGACCTTCCAGATACAATTATGAGCATGACACAAATTTTCATAACTATGGAAATATTTTGTATTTCTATCTCCCGCCTGTAGCCACGCCGCCCTACTTTTTATACACCATGTCTATTCCTAGATGGATAATTATTTTTTTTGACGTGCCTCCAGTGCCTTGATATGCCCCCAAAGTATCGAATAGTCACCCTGAGTATCCAAGGTATGTATCATATCCCAGAACTCCAGATTTATACTAGTAAGTTTAGATAAAAGGTGTTTCTTTTTCACTCTCTCCCATTGCTTGACCTTGACTTTTAGACTCTTGAGTGTATGTCCCAACCATGCCATAGGAGAGAGGTGTTCCCCATTTTCAGTAGTCTTCCAGTTCTCAATGACTAAGCGATGAAAATACGGATCCTCGAGCCAGACCCGATTGAACTTGAAAGGAAACTGCTATGTTTTCTGGACATTGCACCAACTAAGTATGTTAGGGTGATGGTCCGATATGATAATATCCTCCACCCTCGATTGTACATGCCCCAAAAATTCCAATAAATTCTCATGTAAAATGAATCTATCCAGTCTCTTAACAATGTATTCATCTCCAAATCGCTCATTATACTAGGCAGGGCACAACCTGTATGGTGGTATGTCCCGAAGGTGGTTCTCCATCAACATGTTATTAAGGAAGTTTGATATAGAATCATTTCTACACAGATGACCCCGGTGTTCCTGAGAGGAGAGTGTCGCATTAAAATCCCCTACAATGACAAGTGATCCAATTTTTAGTAAGCCATTGTCGTCCATCCTCCTCCATAAGTCCAGACGTTCATTGTATGGAACATAAAGATTTAAGAAATGTATGCCGCCCTTGGACCTGCATATAACACCCATCAATAGATTGCTGCCAAAAAATCTAAATGCCCAAAATTTTGCAAGCAATGTATTCCATAGTGTGATCGATCCCCTTCACCACTTGCTACATTCAATACGCTGATAAGATTAGAAGATATTTGTATTATTTTAATGTTTAAGTCAAATATGTTTTTCAACATATAAATTTAATGAACAGCACTTGTTTTTATGTTAGAGAGTTTGAGAAATAGAAAAAGACAGAGAAGAAGATAGAGCAGAAAAAATAGAGGAAAAACAGAGTCGCTGTGTTTTGGAGCAGCAATGCATTTTCCAGTGTGTTTCAGCAACTGTTTATGTGTTTCAGCAACAGACTGTGTTGAGTTTCAGCAACTGTCTGTGTGTTGCTGAAACACAAATCTGTGTAGAAAAGGAAATTGAAAAAACAGAGTATGGAGTTTTTGTTTATTCTAGAACTGTAGTTCTGAAGATGTTTGTAATTTTTATAGTCATTTTTATGGTTAATAAAAAAGAGATTTTCTCCATCTTCTTTGTCCACATTTATATCATTTCTTTGTGTTGAATTGAGGAACTTTGTTTCCTCTGTTTTGTTCGAAATATTCAGAAATTTCCATCATGGTATCAGAGCTAGTCTAGGCACTCAGTGAGACAAAAACAGAGTTTGTTTTTTCCATTGAAGGAGCTGTAAGAAGCTTATTGAGTAGATTTCTCCAGCACAGAAAGTTCTTGCTTTTTTTATTATATAGTCAGTATCTTTTCTTTACTTATACAGGTTAAGATGGCAAATGCTAGAACTAGTTTAAAAAATTCCCAACTTCCACAGTTTAATGGGAAGAATCACAGTTATTGGGACAAAAATTAGACAATAACTCAATTACAAAAATTATCACAAAAGATTTAATTTAAAAAAATTCAGTGTATTTTTTTTGTAAAAAATACATACTCCAATCCAAAACACACACTTTAAAAAATTCGGGAGAAAAATGTTTTATAAAAATGGAACGAAGCTCAAAAGATTTACTTCAACTCAAAACACGTACATACCTCCAAGAAATGTCTTCCAAAAAAATTCTTGAAACCCAAAATTGTAAAATCAATTTGCTTCCAAGAAATGTTCTTAAACCCAAACTTTGAAGAAATTTTTTTGAACCCAAACCAAGATCTTTGTAAAATGAGATGAAGTGTGCGAAATGTGCGAAAATTGTGAATCATTTCGTGGCAATTTATATTGATGCGAAATGTGTTTTAGTAGGGGGCTCCACAAAAATTTTCGGCCGACAGAGAGTTATACAATAGTTCGGCCGAACTTTTGATTAAAAGTTCATCCAAAATATTAAGACGTTAGATTTAATGAGCTTTAAGCGGAAAACATAGTTCGGCCGAACTTGGACTAAAAGTTCGGCAGAACTAACGCGCCACCAATTACGCAAAAACCAGGCTTTGAAAACGGTTCTGCAACTTTGGACTGATTAAACTCCCTGAAAGTTTGTTAATTAACTGTCGGAACCAAGACAAGCATTTTTAGAATTGAATCTACTTTCAGGAAATATAACTTTTATGGAATTTCATAAACGTTTATTAATTTTAATTATTTTTCTAATAAAATGGGTGCAAACAATTTCTGAGGGTCATTGTGATTCAGTGAAATCAAAATTTTGTATGTCCCAAAATACATTGTAAAAAAAATTGAAAAAATTATGGGGCATTACATTGGTCTGTCATCTCTAATGGGTAGCTTTTAGATTTTTAGTTTATAACTTATATGTTAAGAAATTTCTTGCGACGCGAAACATATCCAAAATACACAGTTTTTCGTATTGGACCAGTTCAAAAAGTTCTAGTAATTATGATATGCATCCATTAGCTTTGTAAATATGACGAAAACAAAGTAGACTCTGTCTAGATTGTTGTAACACATTTTGTTTTTTCAAAAACACAAATTTTCAATGAATACAACATTGCGTCATAACATGACTTCTTATGAATCCTTTGATTGTTAAGAAACACACACTCAAAGAAATGCTAAGTTGACATATAAAATCTGCATAAAAAAATTTCAAAAAATAAGTAATAGAAATTTAACAAAATTTCTCACAACTTTTATTTTTATCGTAAAATGAAATTCTACACAGAAAAATTGTTATAGTTTGCAGAAAGTTGAAGAACCAAAAAAAATGAAATTTTTTTCTCAAAAAAGGGCAAAAAGTGTAACCCAGCTTCACATTTTCACCCATAATTTTTTCTCCTAATAGGCATCACACTAGGTCAGATACCTCTTAGCAAAAAGTCCCTATTCTGTCAGATCTAGAAAAGTTAGTTTCAAAGAAGGGCCATAAAACAAAAATATTTTGTACACCTGATGCCACACAACTTACACCAGGCAACAGTTCTCATATTTTTCCATCCAAGGAAATTTCTCGAAAACTCATTTTCCTGGAAAGAGAATCGTTATCATCACCCATTCATTTCCAAGGACCAACACTAGAAGAACTATCCTTTGAGTTTGTATCATTTCCATTCACAGAATCTCAACCTAATTCAGTTTCCAGTTATTTTGCTATAGTTCATATACCCCTTCCCATATACCCCCACTCAAGGAGTAGTCAATTAGGGCATAAACATGGAAGTCCCTGCTTTCTTGATGAATAGATATGCACCATTAAATCTACCCCAACCAATGAATGCAATGCCTCAGGAGTACCTTAATTTCTCCCTAGATTTACTGGTGAAGATGAAATAACTGCAGAACAACACTTGCCTTTGTTTTTCACTTTTTCTGAAAACTTTAATGTAGAACATCTTGATGTTGTAATGAGACTTTTTGTACAGTCTCCAAATCGAGAGGCAAGAAAATGGTTTAAAGGATTACCTAATGGTTCAATCAATGATTAAGATGAATTATAAAGACAATTCATCCAGATATGGGGTGAAAAAAGAGACCATGGTTATTCTTTAACAGAATTTAATGCTATAAAGAAAAAGTCAAATGAAAGTATGAGTGATTTTGCTAAAATATTTAATAAGTTGTACAATAGTTTTCCTATGGAAATGAAACCTCCTCCTATTGGAGAAAGGGTTGTTTTTGCTGGTGCATTTGCATCAAATTTTAGTTTTACCTTAAGAGAAAGAAGAGCCTCCACTCTTGAACAAATTCAAACTAATGCCTTAGAAATTGAGGCAAACATGACTGTCGCTAGAAAGGTTCAAGACAAGGGAAAGGCTAAAGAAGAAGATTCATCACAAGATCAAAGGATAGATGATATGACTAAGGTCATTAAAAATTTTCAAATAAATTAGTAAAGATGGAATTAGATAACAAGAAACCTGCACAACAAAACAGAGGGGTTCTCAACGCCCAATTCAGAAAACAACCTCTACAGATTCGACAAAGAGAAAGAAAATACTAAGATAAAGTCCAAGCACCTTCATATATAGGGGTAGCCCCATCACATTCTGCTAATAATGATCAGGAAGAAGATGAAGATCAAAGTTCTTATGTATATATGGAAGATGGTGAAACATAAGAAGAGAGTGAGAAATAATATGCAAAAGAATGTAAAGAAGCTTATATCTCATTTGACTAGGAAGAAATGGATGATTATTGCAAACAAATTTACTGATTTTATGCAAGCAGAGTTGCATAAAAAATATGATTTGAGGTCAAAAAAGAGGTTGAGAACTCAGGATGATGAAGGAGAGGAATCATAATCAATACCTACTTCAATGGCGACTCCACTAGAAAAGGATCCTATTAAAAAATTAGATAAGGGGAAACAACCCATGAATCAAGAAAAAGAGAAAGAGAAGCAGCAAGCTGAAGCTCCTCAAATAAAATCTAATGACCCAAATATTTTGGAGAAAATTGTTAGTATTCCTGATCAACATGAAAATTCAATTAAAAACCAAGAAGAACTTGAAATGTTAACAAAACAAAATCAAACTTTCATCTTGTCTAAAGAATTAGAAAAAGTAAAGATTCAAGTGCCACTTCTTGAGTTGATCAAAACACCTGGTTGTAAGAAAGAAATTGCAGAGTTTATTAATTTATCTCAGTCTGATGAGGTGGGTGATATAGTGAATCTGCAAGAAGAAAAACCAGTGGTTACTTTTGGACCTCAGGTTGAAGAGGTAGATTCTTCTGTTCTATCTTTTTATATATCAGTTCTGTTGCATGATTTTATTTTAGATAATTGTATGCTAGATTCTGGAGCATCACATAATCTAATGCCACTATCTATGATGAAACAATTGAATTTACAAATCACCAAACCATATAGAGACCTTTATTCATTTTATTCAAAAAAGGTGAAGTGTGTGGGTCTTATCAAGGATATGGTTGTTTCCCTGGCTCAAATTCTAGCTAAGAGTATTGTGATGGATGTGGTAGTAGTAGATATCCCAACCAGATTTGGTATGTTGTTGTCTAGATCTTGGGGGGCAAAGCTTGGAGGAGTTTTGAAATTGGATTTCACATATGCTATCATTCCTATTTTTAATGGGGAGGAAAGGAGGTTATACAGAGAAACTAGATTCTTGAAAAATACTACCAAGAAAGATGCAGGTAATTTCCCCATTTATGGCCAAGAGAAGGAGGATCTCTCTTGTTTCATGCTGCATGAAGATGCAGAATTTGCTAAAAGTTCACAAAGGTAGCTCACTTCAGCCAATGTACATAAAGAGCTATGCTCAAATAAAATTTGGAAGTGTTATTTTGATGGTGCATTCTCTAAGGCGGGCACTGGAGCTGGATTCATATTTATATCTCCTGAACGTAACTTTTTACCTTTTTACATCAAATTGGAATTTGAATCTACTAACAATGTGGTTGAATATGAAGCATTGATTCTAAGTCTGTAGACAACTAAATGGATACGAATTCATTTTTTATCTGTTTTTGGTGACTTTGAATTAATCATAAGAAAAATTAAGATTTGGTGCCAGACTAAACATCCCAGATTGAGATCTTATAGAAAAAAGGTGTGGGATTTAGTTGAGAATTATTTTGAAGCTTTTAATTTACAATTTATTCCAATGGAAGAGAATAGAATGGAAGATTCATTGGTCGTTGCAGCTAGCACATTTAAACCACCAATTAATCCAAGATTGAGATATGAAATTGAATTGAGATGCAGGCCTTCAATCCCTGATAATTTAAAACATTGGAAAGTTATTGAGGATGATGAACAAATTAATCAGTTTTTAACAATGATTGGAAGTTTTGAAGATAGTCAAATTGATTTAGAAGTTGATGAAAGTGGTCAAAGTGATATGTCCAAAAATCTGAAACATTCAATTGGTGATCAAAACATAATTCAATTGAAAGATAATATTTTTCCCAGAGGCCTGGTACCTCTTGAAATATTGTTTGATACTAATGATGTGTCAATGAACCAGAAAAAAGTATCCCAAGATGGAGAAATGGAGGACTGCAATTTAGGGACTCAACATGAGCCTAAATTAGTCAAATTGTTTAGAGGAGTTTCTAAGGAGTACAAATAAAGGTATGTAAATATTTTTAAACAATTCATGGACGTATTTGCATGGTCATAGGAAGGTTGAAAACTTACGATTTGGATATTATTCAACATAAAATACTACTAGAAGATGGGGTTAAGCCACACAAGCAGAAGCTCAAACAATTTAACCCACTATTGTTGCCTCCAATTAAAAAAGAGGTGAAAATTTTTTTTCAAGAAAAAATCATAGTTCCACTAAGATATTCAGATTGGGTTTCAAATCTAGTACCGGTCAGGAAAAAAAATGGAGAGATAAGATTATGTGTGGATTTTAGAAATTTGAACAGAGCTTCCATAAAAGACAACTATCCTTTACCCAAGATGGATTTTGTTCTGCAGAAAGTAACTGGAGCATTCAGGTTATCCATGGTTGATGGTTTTTCTGGCTCTAATCAAGTGATTGTGGAGAAGGAAGATCAAAAGAAGACTTCTTTCACCACACCTTAGGGAACATTCATGTATGTCAAGATTCCATTTGGCCTCATGAATGCAAGAGAAAATTTCCAAAGAGAAATGTATATTGCTTTTGTTGGTGATAAATTTGTAGTTATTTATCTTGATGATGTTACTATTTTTTCAGGTTCTGATGATGAACACTTAGAACACTTGAATAAATCTTTCTTTAAATGCAAAAAAATTGGATTATCATTAAATCCCAAGAAATCTTTGTTTCCTTTGGAAGAAGGTAAGTTGTTGGGTCACATAGTTTTAAAACAAGGAGTAAAGATTAACCCTGCAAGGATTGAAGCTATACAAACAATTCCACTACCTAGAAGTAAAAAAGATATCGAAAGGTTTATGGGAAAAACCAATTTTCTGAGAAGATTTGTTCCAAATTATGCTGAAATTGTTAGGAGAATAACAGAAATGTTAAAAAAGAATACTGAAGTAAAATGGGACAAAAATACAAGAGAATCATTCAGTAGAATTAAAGAATCTCTCCAAGAAGCTCCTACCTTAATCAGTCCAGATTACTTAAAACCTTTTCAGGTCTTCTCATTTGCATCATCTTCTACTATTGTTGCTGCATTATTACAAAAAAATGAAGAAGTTAGTGAACAACCTGTAACCTTTTTCAGCAAATTCCTCAGAGATGCAGAGCTGAAGTATAATATCTTGGAGAAGAAGGTATATGCTTTAGTAAAATCAGTAAAGGCTTTCAGAACTTATATACTTCATTCTCAAATAGTAGCATATGTGCCTAATTCTGCTGTAAAGGATGTGCTAGTACAGAGTGATGTGGAAGGAAAAAGAGGAAAATGGATTGCCAAAATCCAGGAATATGACTTGGATATAAAACCAACAAAGTTAGTCAAAGGATAGGGACTAGCCAAATTGCTGACAGAATGTAATTTCAAAGCTTTCGGAATTAGTTTACTTGTGCCTGTAGATGAAGTAACTGAAGAAACAAATTAGAATAAGACAAAGTCAGGAATTAAGTACAAATTTCTCTGTTCAAGCTGGTATAAGGATATCATTCATTATCTTTGTTTCTTTTCTTGTCCTCCTTCAGTAAACAGAGCTAAGTATAGATCTCTGAAACTTAAAGCTCAACCTTATGTTATAATTGAAGCTAAGTTGCATTGGAAAGATCCTGCTGCTGTATTTTTGTTATGTTTGACATAAGAGGAAACCGTGGAGGTCATTAAAGAATATCATGAATGGTTGTGTGGAGGTCACTACAGTAGGAAGGAAACTGCTCATAAGATTCTTAAATCAGGTTTTTATTGGCCATTTTTATTTGTTGATGTATACAGAACTATTAGAAGTTTCCATAAATGCCAATTGTTTGCAGAAAAGAAAAGGCTAGCTCCTTTACTGTTTCTTCCTGTATTTATTGAACAACCTTTCAGACAATGGGGATTGGATTTCATTGGAGAGATTAATCCGCCATCAAGTGGGCAGTTTAATTGGATTCTAATTGCTAGCGATTATTTTACAAAATGGGTAGAGGAAGTTCCTACTAGAAAGGCAAACGATTTGGTTGTGATGAAGTTTTTGGAGGAGAATATTTTCAGTAGATTTGGATGTCCAGTAAAAACTGCAATAGACAATGCTTAGGTTTTCAATTCAGTCAGGTTCATAAATTTTTGTCAGACTTCTAATGTAATATTATCCCACTCTACAACATATCATCCTCAAGTAAATTGATTAGCAAAATCATCTAATAAAACATTGGTCAAAATATTGAAGAAAACAATCAATGAGAATCAAAAGGATTGGGATTCAAAGTTGATTTTTGCTTTATGGGCAATAAGGATGACTACTAAAAGATCCACTAGTAAGTCTCCATATGAATTGGTATATGGTGCTCAGGCTCTTTTTCCTACTCAGCTAGCAAGACCAGTAATTTATTTTCTTCAAGACTCTCAAGAGGAACCTAATGCCTTGATCAGAAGACTAAACCAGGTGATAGAATTAAATGAAATAAGAAATAAAGTTAGAGACAATTTGATCATTTATCAGGAGAAAATGAAATCCATTTTTGACAGAAAGGAAAGAGAAATTATGTTTCAGACTGAAGATCTGGTATTAAGATGAGATACCAAGAGGGAAGAGAAAGGGAAACATGGTAAATTTGATCCTTTAGGGTATGGTCCTTACAAAATCTCTGAAGTCAGATCAAATAACAATTTCATGCTAGAAAATCTTGATGGAGAAGCAGTAGAACCACCTATAAATGGGCAGTATCTAAAACACTATTTCCAGCACTAAAGGAAATTAGTTTACTATTGTACATAGTTAGTTTCCTCTCACTGTATATTTCTCATCAAGCAATTTTTGACTCCATGCCTGAAGTGAAGGCACTGATTTGTGGGTTCTTAGTGTTTCATGGCAAAAAAAACTATCCCCAGGTGGAGCTAGATGTTGTGGATCATATTCGTATCCTTTTATTTTTCAAATATTTGAAAAAATAAAAATATAAAATGTGGGAAAATATGTTAAAGTATTGAAGTCTTGTACTTTAGGATGAAAAAATATTTATGTTCGTCAAAGTTTAAGTTAAAGTTTAAACATTTAAACTTTATAATTGTTGCTTCGATATTAAATGTTAAATAGTGATTGGTTTGAATGGTGGAAAGTGTCGATCATTAAAATATTTATCAAAAAGCCCAACCCGCGGGCACAACTAGCACGCTGGATACCATGAGGAGTGCCTCCACAATTGACCGGGTTGACTGTGGGGACAGCTGAGATCAACGGCAGAGATTGAATGCGGGGGCAGCAACCAAAGTTTTCCTTCGTACCCTGAGAACCCCCGCAGTGACGTAACATGCTGAGTTGGTCACAGCTGTATTCCACATCAAGCAGAGTTAACGGCTTGCTGGCACATCCTGTCATCATTTAATTTAAAACCCACGCCACCTATTTAAAGAATTTTTTGTCTATTTTTCAAAATTACTTGTGAATTTTTGTGCTGCACCCCGTTTTAGCTTTCTGCCACCTGCAAAATTTTACCACCCTGTAAACTGTTTTCCACGTAAACTTGTAACCATGGCTAAACGGTCATCCTTATCAGGTTAAAATAGCCATATCCTTCTCAAGGATATTGAGAGGGATATTTATGATACCCTCTGTTCGATAACTCACCTCCCATTTTACCAGCAAGTTATCTTTAATGCTAATCCATCGCATGTGTATTTTTCCATGGTCAAGTTAGGAGTGTTGTCTGCATGCATTCTTAAAACCCACCTTTTCTCTAAATTCATCTATTGGTTGGTATTCGTTATGTATCTAGGGAAATGTTTTGTCATGAATTCCCAAGGAGAGAATTTTCTACAGGTGTCTACCCTATTAATCTGCCAAGCCCTTTGTTATCCTGAGTCAGAGTCATCCATTCAATTTTTTGACAATTCACTAGTTCAATATTATGATAATATTGCAGGAGAAGAATTTAATCAGTTCATGTTTCATTTGAAGCCTGACATGCAACAATTTGAGCAAGATTATAAGGAGCCTGATATGGGGGTTTTTGATGTTGATACTAGTCCAGTATTGAGTCATATTGCAAAAATTCTGAGTAGGGATGATGATAATACAATGGATAAACTAGTTCTAGGGATGTTTGCCATGATTATGAGGCTAGGAATGGTGCTGGATATTCCATCATATTGGCAGGAAGCATTCAACTCACAGCTGATGAGCCTTTCATTAACAGGTTCCTTTAAATTTCCCTCATTAATTGTATATTTATTCTTGTACCAGAATGTGGAAGAATTCATGCATTTAGGTATAAATATTATGGATGTAAATAAAAGAATACAATCAGTGATATTCTGGACAGATGTATTTAGAAGGGAGAAAAATGAGGCTGGGTTGTTTGATTTTGCTAGTTATTACATGCCAAATGCATACAGAATATTGAATGGAAGTCCTCCTCCCTGTTTCTCACCTAAATCTCGGGAGTTTCTGCATTTAGGAAACAATTGTAAATATGGAGACTGGTTTGTTTTTGAGGAATATTCTGAAATAAGGATATATGGAGCAAGTGTTGAGCCTTACAGACTCCCAGATTTTGTACCAATCAGGCTTTTTTCTTTAGAATTCATTAGAAAGAGTCTAAATGTTTATCAGGTTCATTTCATGCCTATGAAGAAAGGACACATGTATAAATTACCCATGGTTGTAGGCCCTTTCATAGTAAATAAGAGACAGGAATTTGATGAAGTAACAAAAATGTTAGATGACATGCAGATGTTATTAGGAGAAATTTGGGCTTATGACCCATATAGTGTTATTTCAAACAAAAGGATTGAGAATGGGTATTCTGCTTTCATTCATGAAAGTAGGCCAGAACAAGAGAACATAGCATGTAAATATGTGAAGAACTCAGTAGCTGCTAACATGCAAACTCCTATTATAGCAGAGAAAACAGCTAAACGAACCAAGGAAATGGTGATTGATCTAGATGATGAGGAGCAAGGAGCCATGAAGAGAACAAAACTTACTAAAGAGCCTGCATCTACTGCTCCTGGTTTTTCTTTGCATTTGGGAGAAGAAAAAAATTCTCCTACCTCACCCAGGAATCATGAAGCTTCTCATGAACAAGTGCCCTTGATTAAACAAATGTTTCCACAAATTGAAGAAAGAAATAAGAATATGAAGGCCAGCATGGAGGCCCAAGCTGAACATCAAGTCACTACTGAAAAAAAAAGATTGTTAATTGTAATGGATCTTGAAAAAGATCAGTTTAGAATTTCCCTCTCACATCCTACAGATATGTCAATTGGTTCTTCCAGCAATTTCAACACGGTTAATGTGACTATGGATGTAAAGAAGATTCCACTAATATATAAAATGAACTTGCATATGCAAACAGGTCAATTGATTGTAAATGACCTCACAAATACTAATGCAATGGAAATAAAGTCAAAGAATATGTTGGGTAAAGTAATTAAATAGTTTAAGTTAGAAAAAGCTAAGTCAAGAGCCTTAACAGTTCAAAATGAAGAATTGAAGATGATTATTATAAAAATTGGAGTAGACCCTAGTGATAAGACTGCTGTGCAGAAATTCATGCAAAGTGCTGAGGTAGAGATATCTACATGAAGGAAGAAATTGAAGTTACCTACATGTGAAAATTCAATGGCTACAAAATTTTCAGAGGTATAGAAGGAAAAGGAAAATTTGTTGCAGCAACTCATGCAGAAGGAGGAAGAACTATCCAAAATAAAGCAGACTGTAATTTCATTGCAAAATCATATTGATAATCATAACTGTACTTTTGTTTTTCCTATAGGTGATGAAGACCCCCAAACACAAATTATTCAATTAAATACTGAGTTGAAGATGGCTAAAAGAGATAGAAAGAAGGCTCAAATAGATCTGGAGACTGCAACAAAATTTATGAAGGTCATAGAAAATGAAGCAGATAAATACAAAACGGATTTCTGAAATGCTGAAGCTGAGATTAAGAATCTCAAAGAAATAATGAAAGGTAATCTTTCACTAATACAAGACAAAGATATCATTTATACTGATATCATTTCAGAAACGAAATCCAATTGGTGCTTCGTGAATTGAAAAAGAGAAAAGCCTTATTGTAGAGTGTGAAGAACCAATTATGTATGATAAGCAAAAGGGAATTAATAGAGCCATTTGGGCCAAAAGATTTATTGTTTTTATTAATTCCAAATCAGATCAGGAGTTATAGGAGAATGATATGCAGGACAAAATGTTATAAGAAGTGGAAATTAATAAAATGATTGTTAGGAATGATCTCAAAAAGGCTGCAGAAAAGAAACTAATGGAAATCAAAGAAGCAGTAAGTTAATTTGATAAATCTTTTGATAAAATGACAAGAGTAGGCTTGCCATCATGTTGGGGAGCTGAATGAAATATTTTTCCGTGGAGATATTATAAGAATTTTCTGGTGATGGAGAAAATAAAGGTTGATAACGGGCATGAAAATACTCAGGTGCTTAAAGGAGAGACAACGGTCAACTTCTTGCTGAGACTTATTCAATTCTTGTGGATGTTTAAAACTCTTTTCTCATAAAGGCCTTCTTATGATCAAATTATTTCATTCATATTGGAATATCAAAATCTAACACATTAATCCAGGATGAAGGTAGAAATATGAAAAAAGTGTAGAGCTTGGACAATTGACCTGCCAAAAGGATCAGCAGCAAAGAAAGACAAATCAGTTGACCAAGGAAAAGAAGCCACATGATCAGCCATTCCTATAGATTAGGATATTTATTTTATGTTATTTTCTGATGACAATGTAATTGTAATAAGACATTTTCAAGGCATGTAATAGACATCCTTCGAAGTCTTGAAGTATTTTTGGTAGTTAGGATTGGATACAACAGTTCCAAACTTATTTTTACTATATTTAATGTAATTTTCAAGAGAAAGAAAGGTTCCGAGTTTTGGACCTCCAAACAAATATTTTTGTACTCAAAGATTCAAATATTAATCAATGAGTAAGAAAGTTTCTGGCATTTTGTTTATGTTGAAATGTATTCAAGTTTTCATTATGTATTTCTATCTATGAATAAAACAAGGTTATGAGCAGCAGGTCTCTTTTTACTTCTGTGTATAAGAGTTAAAAAACCTTAATTGGCACTCCTTTTTTTTAACTATTTCTTTCACATATTTCTTCTGGGGTTTGGAATGATATTTTCTGTATAAAACAAGATATCTATTTGGACTTCTTCTTACATTTTATTCTAGTCACTTCATTCAACATCAACAGATGGTAGCATTGTGAAGAATTCATAATATTTGATATTTAAGGGTTTGATTATAAATACTTGAGGGTTAATAAAATAGAGACATAAAAATTTGTGACATAATCGTAAAATGTCTTAAGCACTGATTCCTTATCACAGCTAAGGGATTGTCTTTTAAGGTACAACAGACCCCATGATATTCTCCATGCAAATTCGAATTTGGCCTTAGGAGCCCACATAATAGTCTTTTGGAAGATTCATTTTGACCTACACATGGCAACAATATCATTCCACTTGTTAGGTATAAGTATGTGCATATTATTTTCTAATTTTTAACAGCAAATTCACTTAATAATACTGGGAACTAATAAAGTTTGGAAAAAAATAAATGTGACCCAATAATGGTATTGGTAAGATAAATGTAATGAAATGGAGTTGGAGTGAAGGTGATAATATGGAAATATAAGTTAAAATGTAATGGAAGTAAATGACAATTTCAAGACCCAACATACCCCCCAACTGAAGTTATTGCATGTCCTCATGCAATATATTACATTAATTCTTTTTGATCCTTCGAGATTTGGCCTAACTTTGAAAGATATCATTTGATAACTTCATATTTCTGCAAAGTCTTTTTAGTTGATTTGCAACGTGGTTGGTTCTTGTGTTTCAACCATATTTTTTTGTTGCATTAAATTTTGATCTTTGAGCTTTGAATAATGATAATTTGATTATTTTTGCAAAGTATATCTTTATTGGATTGCATCATGGTTGGTTCTTGTGTGACAACCATGATTGTGTTTGCATCCAATTATATTTTAAGTACTTTTGAAAAGCCATTGTATGCTCATAATAATAATGTAATAGTTAATACCTTTTGAAAGTATGTAGGATTTTAAATGTGATATGAATGTGGAAAAATGTGAATATGAATGTACCCCCTACACCCCCCTCCCCCTTCTCCCCCCCAACTGATGGTATTGGCAATTTTATGAAATGAGGAAAATAAGTTCTTTTCTCCAAAAATTATCATTCTTGCATTTCAAGGAATTCTATGGTAAAAAGATAGAAAATGACATACCTTAAATTACCCTTTGAAAATGGATGAGCTGCATGTTTGGTGGCTGCAATATTCTGATCATAATATTCTTCATGTGGTTGTACAAGTTATGGATAAAAGAGTCAAGATGAATTTTTATTGCTTATACTAAAACTACTGAATTTTCTACGAAATGATGTTGATTCTGCAGTTGTCCTCTGATTCTGCAACTGTCATATGATTTTGTAGCTGCCATTTGATTATGAAGCTACCATCTAATTCTATCGTTGTCATCTGATTCTATAGCTGCCATCTGATTCTGTAGCTGCCATTTGATTTTGCAACTGCCATCTGATTCTGCAGTTTCATAACGGCGTTGATCTGTTGTAGCTGCATACCTTCTTCATTTGCTTCAAAATGTTGAAAATGATAGTCTCATGTCTTCAAAATTCGTTGGCATAATTCCTACTATGTGAATAGATGTTTCGATGTCAAACATAGCATGAAATTGTTCACTTACTGGCTATTAATGGATGTTAGTAGTCAACACGAGAAATCTCACCATTGATGACAATGAGAGTCAAGATACTGAAACACATTTTGTTAGGCAAGAATAATTTTACTGTTTTCGAGTACCTAGAAGATCTGGTAAACAAGGGACATTAATGTATTCCCATTGTTTGTCAGCAAGAAGACTTGCGATTAAGGAATTCAAGCCTCAAGGTGTTTTTGTAAGTATTTTAGACTCAAAGGACTATGGGCTCAATATTTTGCATTGAAGCAAGGTTTATTTGCGAAATGAAAAGGATAGGAGAAGGAAAATGGAAATGGAAGATGAAAATGGAAAATGACAATGGGAAATAATGTAAGTGAGCTTCTTGCTTTTATTATTGGGTTAGGAGTAGAAAAAATGTAATGGAAAGTGTATGTGAATAAAGGAAAATAAAATACTGACTCTTGTTAGGAAAATAACTCTGGCTTGCTTTGAATTGCTTGGTTGGATTTATAATTCAAAATGGAGGAAAGGTAATGGTATTGATGGATATGGAATGGACTTGTTCTTCTTTTTCTCATGAAATTGGTCCTTTGAAGACCAATTGTGCGTGAAATTGGTTTCCTTAAATGATCATTCGATCATCTCAAACCTGCAAAAAACTTGACATAAAGAACATAAGTGTGTTAAAAAAGAAGTGTCCAATTCCTCTCTGATTCTGACGCAAAAATTTGAATGTCAAATGAAACATATTAAGGAAAATAAAAAGTGTTATATTAATTCCAATTCATGATATTGATAACAACCAATTTTTAAGAAATAACCATGAAAAATAAATCAACTCCTTGTTGTCAGATGACTTCATGCAATGTAATCAGTAATATGATTAGCATCACAAAGATTCACTTTCCTGCAATTTGAAGCTCCATAGAAAAATACACAGCAAAAATATTACAATTTTTTAATGCCAATTATTTGGAAATCATCTAAATATTCTTCCATTCTGCAAGTCACTGTCAAATTGAATCATCATCTGTGCTGCAAAAGCCTATTGTCAAAAATATTTGAAGCGATAAAAAAAAGTACTTGCACGAAAAAATATTTTATTCAAATTTTGCAAGTATTTTTCGCTTTATAAATTGCTTCAATAAATAATCATCGGAATTTTTTTATTTTATTTTTTATTTTTTATTTTATTATTATTATTATTTTAGAAGATATTTTTTTTCTAACCAATATAAAATTGTTTTGAATTTTAAACTGTTTGCGCAAAAATAAAAATTTAAGGCTATGATAAAATATTTAGAGTTTTTCATTTAAAATTTAATTTATTAAAAATCATTATCCTTTTAATAATGCAGCAACAGTTGAGACTTCAATAAAATCCAATGTACTTTATTTGCACTGACAAAATTAGAAAGCCCAGAAATATGCTTAATGAGATAAATGTTATTCTGTTAATGAGAAGCTTCTACTTTTATTGGTTTCACCTATCTCTGAATAAAGATAACCAAAAATGTCTTGTTGAAGAAAAACATCTAGTGTTTTAACAATATCATGAACTAATTGAATTCAGACTCTTTCACCTTTCCCTGAGAAAATAAAATCAAAGACATCTATTGTTGATGTACCAATAGCTCGTATATCAAAAGATAAAGTCCATCCTTTTACTGCAATAAAATCCACATCATTTTGCAACCAGTTTCCTTGAGCATCTGTATCTGTGACCAAAGTTTGCTCAGCAATCATTACAAGGGGTTCAAGATGATGCCATCGAATTGATCATTGTGTATAAGAAGTTCCCTCAATATTTTTCTCATATCAGGATCTGCATCAGCAAGTAATCTGCCTATAATGAAATGATATGCACTTGCAACCAACCTAAATTCAGGATCCAATGTCTTTATCTTCATCCCCTCAGGAAGAAAACGAAGTGAAAGAAATTCATTTGCGAAACCCAAAGAGTCACGATTAACAAAATGCACAAGCGTTTGAATGAGGCCTACTCAATAATGTCATGGGATATTTCTCATTATACCAAAGCCGAGGTGTGTAAGGGACCCTTCTCTAATAGCCACGATATTATCAGGGTATGGATCAGCATGGAAGAAACCTAAGCATAGACTATCATCAAATCACACATTATAGCTCTTGAAATGATTTCATTCATCTCGCGGCCATGTACGAGTGGATTCTTCGTGCCATGTGGATCAATATTTTCATTTCAATTCGAATTTTATTTCTATAGGATGCCAGATTGAACTGTCCCACTGTTTGGTTTAAAAAAAATGTTTCTCCACGTAATCTGCAAAACATAGCTCCAAAGAACCCTGGATTTCTCCCAAATGGTTGTGAAATCCAGAAAAGTGCTCGCGTTTTACCTAATTCACCCCATTCCTGAAAAACCCCATGTTTTAGTTTTTTCTAATTCACCCTGGCTAACTCGGAAAACGCGTTGCAAAATCACGTGTTTTAGTAATTACACATTTCTAGAAATCACTTCTGCAACAAAATCAATTACTGCTAAATGTGGTTTCCTTTAGTTTCTAGGGTCAATACTAGTAGAGATGTGGTGAAATAATTCATGCACTAGACGAAAAGCAAGTCCAAACTACTTGTTGGGGTTCAAGGAATTCATGGATTGAAGATCTGACTATCTAAAAAAAGATTTGAAACGGAGATTCTCCTCGGAAATATGTTCCTCACTATGATCCAACTAATCACTGTCTCGAAAGAAGGAATCAGAGGAGAGGGAGGATGTCTGAGCATTTCAAATTGCTTAGTTCAGAGTGTGCCACCTAATATCAACAGAACCAAGAATCGTGGCTTGTCTTTTGCAGCTTGTGTTATCTCAGATGCGTGAACAATACTTTCAGAATCTTTATTTTTTTGTTGTGTGTGTTTTTTTTTAATAGAATTTATTAATATTGTGATGGTAATCCAGCATGAAAAAGTGTTCTCTGCTGCAACATTCCCAACTGAGGCTAAACTTTCTATTCAGCTTGCAGCATTACCAGGTTGTTACCTCGAGTTTTCAGAGTTCACCATTCCATCGAGCTTCACTTAGCCATGCATTCATAACAATATTCAAGCTATGGAATTTCACATACTCATACTTAAATTAGGAGCTATGGATATTAAAAAAAAAAATTTAATATTTTAGTTTTGTTAATTTATTTTTATATATATGTTACATTAAAAATATATACACATATATTTGAACAAAACAATATATTAATAAAGAAAATGAATCTGACAAGTTTTATTTTGGTATTTTATTTTTTTATTCTATTTTAAATTTTAAAGTTTATTGAAAAAAAATTAAATTAAATCAAATGGTGAAAACAAAAACATTTAGCTGCGAAATTGCATTCTGTAGCTAAATATTTTTATTTTTATTTTTTATGATATACTAAGAAACAAACAAAAAAAAATCCGATGCTCCAGGTCACACGCAGTGTAGAAGGAGAGCATACTCGAGATATTTTAATTTTATTAGCATAGTCAAGATTTTATCAATCGATTTATGTGTAAATTTTGCAAAAATAAAAGAAAAGGATTGATCTCAGACCTTAAATTATCGCTCATGATCTTCGCTTGTGTTCTTTTTTCACAATCATTTTTTTATTGGGTTAGTAGATTGGTGGTTCTTATTGCACCAGAAAACATCAAATTTATCCTAAAAACTATAAAAAATTATTTTTATTTTTCCTATCTATCTAAAAAACTGTTTTTTTATTTTTATTTTTAAGTATATTGATGCTTCCAATGAAGCCATTTACATATTAGAATTTTTTAAATGCACATATCCAAGCTTGAAAAATGTACCTGATTTTTTGTAAGGATATGAAAATTTGACTTGACCTTTCGATTTTCCTCAACGATCTCTTGAAGAATTGATGAATGTTGTGGCACAATCGCTTTTTGATACCATTCCTCAATGTAGTTTTTGGGATGCATTATAGATCCTTTGTCCATGAATAGTTAGTAAAAGCTAAATAAATAAATAAAATACACTCTACACTGAAAGATAGTTCTTATGCACACTTCCTCGACAACGACGCAAAAATGTTGGGGCCAAGTGATTGCCTATCATTTAATTTGTCAACCCAGGGGTTTCATAAACTTGTGAAGTATGTGTGCACTTTATGTGCTAGAGTTTGTCTTTCATTTTAGATCAATATAACTACAAAATAATGAAAACCATTTCATCTAATCTATGAAATCAAATAATGAAAATGAAATTATACTAACCTATGAAATCAAGTAATGAAAAGAAAGAAAACAAATTCAAAATAAAATATAGCACACACAATCACACTTGCAGGAATTGAAATTTTAATCTAAGAAACAATTTCAAAGCATGTAAAGGAAAAAAACTAAGGTACGTTTAATCACTCCAGTATCCAATAGAATCACCCTCTTGAGAAGATGTATAAGAAACTAATTATATTTTAGTCTTAAATCTAGGAAAGTAATTAAAGCATGCAAAGGGAAAACTCAATAACTACATAGGTTAGATATTCAAGCATTTAGAAATATGATAAAATCACCTTCTTGAAATGAACTGCAAGAACACCCAATTATAAAATTGAATGAGGATCTAAATCTAGAAAACAATGTAAAGGCATGTAAAAGCAAATCTCAATGATTGTATAGGTTGAACATTCAGTCACCCAATTTGGAACACCTTCTTAGCCTCATCTTTTTTTAGGAACATTCAATTATACAATGAACTGATAGTTTGATCTAAGAAAGTAAATAACATAACATGAAAGGAAACTGAATAACTATGAGCTCTATTGCTTCAAAATTAAACGAATTGGAAAATAGATAAATTTATCCTATTGAAATGTTTTTAGAAAATAAAATATTACGCAATTACTCTAAAACTAATGCTAAGAAAGCAAATAAATTTTTATCTATAAAAGCAAGTAAATCTCACACATTTTTGCGAGTTGATCGAAAAGTATGAGAGATGGTAAATCGAGATGCTCCATATGTAAGAAAAACAAATCAAAATGAAGGAACATTCATGCATAAGGTGCCACAATCTAATTCTGTATTCAAAGCTTGAGCATAAATCCAATTTTACATATGATTTGATAACATAAAGGTTCCCCTATTTATACAAAAGATGAGAAGCTATCTCATTAATGAGAGTCCATGAATCTCTCCCTATATCTCTAGAGTTACAATCCAAATAGGAAGTGGTAAGGCGCATGTCTTCTTAGAGTTACAATACAAATAGGAAATGAGACACATATACTTAATGATCCCATGATCTTCTCCATCCAAATTCGAATTTGGCCTTAGGAGGCCACATAACAGTCTTTTGGAAGATTTTTTTTGACCTACACATGGCAACAATCTCATTCCACTTGTTAGGTATAAGTATGTGCATATTATTTTCTAATTTTTAACCACAAATTCACTTCAAAATACTAGGAATTAATAAAGTTTGGAAAAACGTAAGTGTAACCCAATAATGGTAACGGTAAGGTAAAAGTAATGAAATGGAGGTGGAGTGAAGGTGATAATATGGAAATATAAGTGAAAATGTAATGGAAGTAAATGAAAATTTCAAGGCCCAACACTTAGTAAATAGGTGTAAAAGAAAATTTCAATAAAATATCACTCCTTGTATCTTACAAGCAATATGTTATTATTATTATTATTATTATCTAATTTTAAGGCCACGGCCAAGAGAGACACCAAATTGGTGTATGGGACCCCCTTGATTATGGGACAAGGTACGCACCTCCACACAGTGATTTGACTGCTAAGTCTAAAAATTCATATATACTCTAAACCCCTCTAATTTTGAACCTATGACCTCTTACATGAAAGCACATGCTCTTAACAATTATTCCTTCAAAAAAAAGGAGAATTCTTCAGAATGAGCTAGTTATATTTGAAATGTATTTATACCATCAAATACCAAGTACACAAGGATATCTAATTGTCATCTCCCCTGTAGCATATGCCATAAAGAAAAAGGACATGGTTTCTCTTGTGGAAGCATGCTTGAGACCACTGTGGTTATTTTTTCTTAAGTAAATCCATGATAGTAATTATAGTTATCACTGCCTTGTATAAATAGGAAATGGGTATTCATTTTTTAGTCATACAATATATACCCATGTCAATGGATCTCAGAAACTTACTACTATTTATTCACCCTTGATAAATCTTACTGAAATGGTTCTCTAATTATAACCTTCTAGGAAGCTCTAATATATGCATATTGAAGCCTTGATTTCAAGGGATTAAGGTAAAAAAACAACAACCATGTTTTAAATATGTTCTCTCAAAGGAATACACAACTTTGTTTTCCCTTGTGGAAAGTAAAAGTCTAACCAATATTTCTCCCGATCCTAAAAGAGTCAGATGATTGTGCTGCAATGTTTGGGTGTGCTTGGATTCTTCTAAATTTATTTTCCTGTAGCAACTTATATTCATAATTAATTCTTACCAACTATAATAGAATAAAATTCATTCTTGTATGTTTCTTCACAACCATGCCAGAACTTTAGCAATTTGGTTCACATTGATTTCTGTCAACCAAGAAGCCCACTTTTGATGTTTTCCAACATTATTATTTAAACTTAGAAGACATAGAGGTGGATTTTTTGCACATTTGGGAAATGAGTATGCTATCTTTTAAAATTCCATGGATACTCATCCAATTGAAAATTGCGAAAATATTCTCTTATAAACAGTGAAGTCCCATCCTTGCCAAGGATTGGCGCATGTTTGTGCCTATGTGCTGTTAACTCTATGTGTAGAATTTATGGCCATTTGGGCTTCTCATGAATAGAGAAACGCCTTTTGAATCAAGTATATCAAAGAAATACATTGCTTTGAACTTACTAATTTAAGAGTGTTTGTTTTGGGGCGGTAATGAAACAAAATTTCCGATACATATTTAAAGAAATTTTGTATTTACCCTTTGGCTACAGTGTTCTTACAATTCACTATAAATATGTTGTCTGAAATTCAGATATTGTCTAGAAAAAACTATTACAAAATGAATATAGAGTGAGGACAAGTGGATATCATAGGTCATGGCTACACAGATATGGGGGTACTCCTACTCATTATTGTAATATTCTCCTTATTTATCTTCGAAAACTACAACCCTAGTTTTAATTGAGGGCCTCTGTTCTTGTACAAAATATAATTTCCTACAGAGGCTTAGCATCGTTGGCTTTCTTGTTCTCTTATATAAATAGAGGAAGAAGAGAGACCTATTATAAATTGTTTTGACCACCTTATCTTAGAGATTGGTAGCACGTTAGACACGTCTCTTTTCTTGATACTCTTCATCACTTTATCTTACTATCCTGGGGTACTAGGCCTTGGAGCAGTTCAAAGTTCCACTAGAGATGACATTTGATCCTAAAGGAGGTATCCCGTGAGAATGGTACTCATGCTAACTATAAAGGAGATAATTGATAGGGTATGTGTAGTATACAAACAATTGAAAAGCTTAAAGAAAAGAAAAAAAACATGCATTCAATAGAATTGAATGTCAGAGCTGTCCATCTGCAGAATGGTCGTGGGATTGATAATTTTTTGCACATATATAAAAAAAATACCAATGCTTATTCTCATATATAAAAATATGGTATTGTTGACTCTAAACCTATTTTGGGTGGGAAGAGTATGGAAGTTTAGAATACAACTAGCTGCACGAGAGAGAATTAGTGAGTTTTGCTACATTTTCTTTTGTAAATCCCATTTTCGAAATATGAATTATATAAGTTTCTTCTGTTTTTTTTTGTAATATTTCAACGTGATCTAGAGGCTGCATGAATACACTTGTTTTCAATATTTAAGTGAAGAAATGGAGTATCACCATGATGGATTCAGACGTGAGATAACATAGCTAATAGAAATGATGATGTCTTCCTCAAAGAGTTCTTTTGCGGAAAAACGAATTGCTAGCTGCAAGACTTACAACAAAAGAAATTCACCAACTTGTAATCCATAAAAACTATTGTTTTTAGTTACAGTTCTTCCAATTCAAAATGTGCATTAGATAAGTTTCTTTAGTTTTTTTTGCAATATTTCATTGTGCTCTAGACGCTGGATGAATGCACATATTTGTAAGATTTATGTTGGCAATATGATGCTAAATGTTGTCCTTCATGGCAACCCACATGATGAAGATGATGGAAACCTCTTATTGAAGATGTTCTTGATGCTTGATAAGTTTATTAATGATGTAAATATGATGTTCTACAAGTAGCTCATAAGTACCAGAGAAGGAAATATCAGTGAGGGCCAAAGCAATGATGAAAAATGTGTGTTACAAGGCATACACGGGTTTTTCAAGGAGAAAGCGCGTATGCACGTAGAAAAGTACGTGCCAAGTCGTGTATGGTCTTTTGCGCTCCAAAATTAGAATACCAAGGGGCATTACCATGGTATTGACCCACTGTATTGAGCACTGGATTGTCTATTTGATCTCGTCTAGGAAAACCATCGGAAGTAATGTGGCTTTGACTCATGGTATTGAAAAAGGCTAAATCTATATAAGGAGAAGAATTTCATTGTGCAAAGGGTGTGTCGGTGTCTGGGCTTTAATTAATACTTCAATATGAAGTATATATCCATGGTTGAACTCTGCTCTTTAATTGATAGATCTGATTCTATGATGCATCTATGAACATAATGAAGGTTCAAGATCTCTAGATCTTGAAATGGTGAATCTCGTGGATGATATAAAAATAAGTGATGAGTTCCTGGCGCAAATTTGTTGAAGAAGTTGAAGAAATCTGGTAAGTTCATAGATCTGGTCTGATCTGCAAAATTTATCTTTTATAGATCTATACGCAGGTTCGTTTCATGAAAAGCGCATGTATACGCAGATCTATTCAGACAAAAGCGTGTATGGGCTGTTAGGGTTTTTCTGATAAGTTGCACAAATGTATACGCTGGTTCTCTTCAGTAAAAGCGTGTGTATACGCGGGTCTGTTTAAAGAAAAGCGCGTATGGTATTTGAGTTGATGGTTGCTCAAAAGATAATTAAAGTTTTGCATATCTGTTCTGAAGTCTGGGCTATTTCTGATATTCTGGTTACAGTGGTTTCACTATTTTGACTGATGAAATGAAAAGGGATGTTTGTTGATAAGTGAGGAATTGTGTTGAAGCTGTTTGATCCAGTGTGAAAATTAACGAAACATGGTCTGCAGTGGATCTGAGGGTTGAAGCCTTCAGTCTGATAGTAGAAACTTTCTGTCAGCAAAGGCTAGTGCTAATATTAGGGGGTAGTAGCTCCCTTCCAGGTGAGGCTAGTAAATCAGAGCAGGTGGTTGTAGCTCCCTTCCAGGTGAGGCTAGTAAACGAGAGAAGGTTGTAGCCTTCTGCAGGTGGGTGCCTGCGTGCTGGTATAAGTCTGCACTTGGACATGATTGTAAGAATTTTTTTGTTATAATAAATATTTAAGACTGAAACGATGGAAGCGGTGGTTTTCTCCTGAATTGGGTTTCCACCTAAAAATCCTGGTGTTCATGTGTGTTGCCTATGTGTGATGATTATTCTGTTCTTTCTGCACCTGTTTACTGTTTCCTGAAATATCTGATAAATGAATAATGCAATGATCTGAGTTAAGAATTGAATGCATAATTAGATCTCTGTGCATACGCAAGTTCTGTAAAGGATATCCGCGTATATACGCTAGTTGGCTTCTGAAAAGTCGCGTATGGGTTTTTAGAAAGGAAAAGAAAAAAGTTTTATTAAATACTGATTCACCCCCCCCTCTCTATATTTTTCCAACAATTGGTATCGGAGCAGGTCCTTCTGAAAAAGCTTAGCCGCTAGAAGGAAGATCAAGAAAGATGAGCAATCATGAGGGAACTACATCTATCAAGCCCCCGCTCTTCAACGGAAGAAATTTAATCTTCTGGAAAATGAGGATGAGATCATATCTTCAGTCTATGGGAGCTGATGTATGGGCCATTGTTGAACAAGGATATCAATATCCAGCTGCTACACCAACAGATCCAACTGAAAGGAAGAATTATGAATCAAATGCAAAAGCGGTCAATGCTATAAAAGGAAGTCTAACTGAATCAGAATTTTTCAAAGTCATGCAGCTGAATACAGCAAAGGAAATATGGGACAAAATCATTCTAAGTTATGAAGGCGATGCAAAGGTAAAAAGTGCAAAACTCCAAACTCTTAGAATTGAATATGAAAATTTAAAGATGCATAGTGATGAGAGTATTGCCAGTTTATTTTTACGTATTGATGATGTTGTAAATTGTATGAGAAATCTGGGTGAAACAATATCTGACACTACTTTGGTTGAGAAAATTTTACGATCTCTAACGGAAAAATTTGAATCAAAAGTTTATGCCCTTGAAAAAAAATAGGATATTCAAAATCTTTTCGTGGTGCAACTTCATGGCATACTGACTGCATATGAAATGAGAAGAGGAGCACCATCTGAAGTCAAAGAATTTGTTTTTAGAGCTTCTACAAAAGGGAAAGAAGTGCAAGAAACAGAAGGATCAGGATATATTTCGGAAGAAGATGAGGCAAATTTTGTAAAGAAACTTCAACTTGGTACAGAACAGTTTAGAGGTAAGCTTCCTTCCAAATGTTTTAATTGTGGAAGAGTTGGTCAGTATGTTGCTAAGTTTCCTTACAAAGAAACACCTGCGAAAGGAAAGGAAGTAGCTAGAAATAAGAATCGGTCGAGCACTAGAAGAAGTTACTATACTCATGATGACAATGATGGAGTATCTGATAGTGAGGAAGAATGTGAACAAGATCTTAGACTTCTCATGACATTTGAATCTAAAGAAGAAAATGATACTTTTGTGGATGCTCTAGAGGACAATGATTTTCTTGAGGAGAACAGCCAACTCAAAAGACGCTTAGAAAAAAGAAAAATTATCTTAGAAGAATATAAAATTCTCTTAGAAGAAAGAAAAATAACCATCGAAACTCTGGAAAAGCAGGTTGAAGAAGCAAAGAAACACAATGAGAAATTAGAACGTGAAGTGGTAAGTGTAAGAAAAGAATTTGAGAAAGTAAAGACTCTGAATTTTAGATTTGCTAAAGGATTTGAAACCTTAGATGAGATTATCAAGGTTCAATGTTCTCCTCTTATAAAGACAGGTCTTGGATACACTGGAGAGTCCTCTCAAGCTTCAACACCAAGTTATCTAAAAGCAGCTACAACTGGTTTACAAAATTCTTCCACTCAGCCAGGGAATAAAGAATCTTTACAGGTAAAGAATGATCATCCTAATGCAAGGAAAACTAACAGGAATATCTTTAAAAAGGGCACCAATCAACAGTTAAATTCAAATAGAAGATTTCATGATCGCAGAAATTTCTTCTTCAATGGGCAATGTTTCTCATGTCACAATTTTGGTCATAAAGCTGCTCAATGTGTTTCATATAAAACCATCATGACAAGAGAAGCAAGAAAGAAAAGGATTGATGTTGAAACAAAGAAGAATACCTATAACAACTTTTCTCCTCTTATAAATGAAGTTAAATGTGCTTATTGCAATAAATTTGGCCATGAAGATTCTGAGTGCAGGAGAAAAGTACAGCCAAGAGAGCATCTTCCTTCAAAATCCAAAATATGGAAAAAGAAGGAACCACAAGTTGAAAATTGTGGCATAGCGCTATTTGCGGAAGGTGAAGAAAATCAATGGTACATCGATAGCGGATGCTCAAGACACATGACAGGTGATAAACAAAAACTTCGTGCATATAGTGCTCTAGAAAAGGAAAAGAAAGTTACTTTTGGAAATGATACTCCTGATGTAATTAAAGGAAAAGGGTCTGTGTTTCTAAAAGAAAAGGTGAAGGCTAATGATGTCATGTATGTGGATGGATTAAGGCATAACCTGTTAAGTGTAAGTCAAATTTGTGATCAAGGAACTGAAGTTGTCTTTAGTTCAAAAGAATCTGTGGTTCATGATCTTGATACAGGTAAAAAAATTATAAAAGGAAAAAGAACGCCAAGCAATCTGTATGTATTGAAGAATTGCAAAGAACAATGTTACTTGAGTAAATCTTCAGAAAAATGGCTATGGCATAGAAGGTTGGGGCATCTAAGCTTCTCTCAAATCAACAAATCTAGCAGACTTAATGCTGTTCGTGGTCTTCCCAATATTACTCTGCCTGAAAGTATCATATGCAAATCCTGTCAATTCGGTAAGCAAACCAGAGTGCAATTTAATGCCAAGGAAGGATCATCAAGTAAGCCTCTTGAACTCATTCATACTAAAATATGTGGACCTATGAAGAAAAAGTCACCATGGGGTGAAGAATACTATATCTTATTTATTGATGATTTCTCTAGAATGTGTTGGATTGGGTTGATCAAACACAAAGATGAAGCATTTGAAAAATTTCAGATCTTCAAAGCACTGGTGGAAAATGAATTAGATCTAAAAATCAAGTGTCTTAGATCCGATCGAGGAGGAGAATATACATCAAATGAATTCTTTGAATTTTGTGAACAACATGGCATAAAAAGACAGTTTTCTGTAGCAGGCACTCCACAACAAAATGGCGTAGCAGAAAGAATGAATAGAACGACTCAACAAATGGATAGAGCTATGCTTGATGATTTCGGAACACCTGACACTTTCTAGGGAGAAGCAGCTCACACAGCAGCAAATATTCTTAACAAGGCACATGTTCGAGTAAATAGTGATAAAACTCCGTATGAACTATGGTATGGTAATCCTCCTTCTGTGAATCATTTTAGAGTTTTGGGAAGTAAATGCTTTATCAAAAATAATGATGAAAAGCTTGGCAAGTTTGAACCCAGATCAGATGAAGGAATATTTCTTGGTTACTCATCTACAAGCAGAGCATACAAATGTTACAATAAAAGGCTTCGAAAGATTGTTGAATGTATTGATGTTGTTATTGATGAGTTTCCTGCAGCTCCTAAAGAAGAAAAACACACAACAGATGAAGATGATGGTGACTTTTGTCCTTCTGCGTCAAATAGAAATGATATAGACAATGGATCCAATGAAGAACTAGAAGATGATTTATCTGGAAAAGCTCCATCCAGATATGTTCAAAAGAATCATCCTGAATCTCAAATTTTGGGAAATAAGGAATCAGGAGTACAAACAAGGAGGACTCTTGTGGGATCTTCTAGCTATCTGGAATTTCTATCCACAATTGAACCACACAATGTCAATCAAGCTAGCAAAGATGAATGTTGGATTCAAGCCATGAATGAAGAGATTGATCAAATTGAATAGAATCACACTTGGGAATTGGTACCAAGACCACATAACAAAAATTTCATTGGAACCAAATGGATATTCAAGAACAAGTTAAATGAGAATGGGGACGTTATAAGAAACCAAGCTAGACTAGTTTGCAAAGGGTATACTCAACAAGAAGGTATAGACTTTGAAGAAACTTTTGCTCCTGTAGCTAGACTTGAAGCCATAAGAATGTTTCTTTGTTTTTCAAGTTTTCAACAAATCAAAGTTTATCAAATGGATGTCAAATCTGCATTCCTCAATGGTGATCTAGAAGAAGAAGTTTATATAGAACAACCAGAAGGATTCATTTTGGGAAATGATGAAAATCTTGTTTGTAGACTTAAAAAGGGTCTATATGGTCTCAAACAAGATCCAAGGGCATGGTATTATCGTCTTGACAAATATCTTCATCAACAAGGTTTTTCAAAGGGGTCTGCTGATAGCAACTTATACACAAAAATTGAAAATAATAAACTATTGATTGTAGTGGTTTCTATTGATGATATCATTTTTGGGAGTAATGAATAATATATGAGTCAGAAATTTGCTTCTGTCTTGCAGCAGGAATTTGAAATGTCCTTACTTGGGGAACTAACATTCTTTCTTGGCTTGCAAGTGCATCAAACTACAGATGGTATATTCCTATCACAGGCAAATTATCTTAAGAAAATTTTGAAGAAGTATGGCATGGAAGAATGCAAACCTATAAGTACACCAAT
Organism: Pinus albicaulis; assembly: GCA_034641835.2. Taxonomy (NCBI): domain Eukaryota; kingdom Viridiplantae; phylum Streptophyta; class Pinopsida; order Pinales; family Pinaceae; genus Pinus; species Pinus albicaulis. The sequence continues at coordinate 990,927,773 of CM076579.1, read as the reverse complement.
GATAACCGGATGCAATCTCAGTTCTCATGATGATTATCCCACGGTGAATCAACCAAAATACAGATCAATGATGGGAAGTCTACTTTATCTCACTGGGACTAGACCAGACATTATGCATGCAGTTGGGATTGTCGGACGATTCCGAGATAATCCAAAAGAGTCTCACCTTCAGGCTGTCAAAAGAATATTCAAATATCTACAAGGAACTCAAGATTTTGGACTATGGTATCCAAAGAACGCTGATCTTACTCTTCATGCTTACACTGATGCAGATTGGGCTGGAAATGTTGATGATCGAAAAAGTACTAGTGGTGGTGCATTCTATATGGGGCCCCGATTAGTATCTTGGTTCAGTAAGAAGAAAAATTCTATTGCTTTATCTACAGCAGAAGTAGAATATGTGGCTGCCGCATCTTGTTGTACTCAACTCCTTTGGATGATGCAAACCTTGCAAGATTTTCAAATCAAATGTACACCTCCTATCTCAATTATGTGTGATAATACAACTGCCATTAGTATCTCAAAGAATATTGTTATGCATTTGAAGACCAAGCACATTCCCATTAAGTATCACTTCCTACGTGAACAAGTGCTTGAAAAAAAGGTGAAGTTGGAGTATGTTCCCTCCAAGGAACAAATTACTGATATATTTACCAAACCTCTGCCTAGGGAAACGTTCGAATATCTCAGGTAGAAGTTGGGTGTTGTCTCTGCCTCTCAGAAGATCAGATCTGAATAAATTCAGAAGATTAAATTGGATACGTGGGTTTCCTGAAAGACAATCACGTATATACACGAGTTTAAACACATAAAGCCACGTATGGTTGGTTGCTGGCAATTTTTGTTTGGGGTCAGCATTTTTTAGCACAACTGTAGTGTTTTTTGGTATCTTTGATGTTGTTTGGAGTCACTGGTGGTATTTCAGCTCGTATATTTCTGTTTCATTCTCTGTTTTGGGTGAAGATGCCTTGATGATTTGCTGTTGAAAGTATTCAGGATGCACAAGCAAAGGGGGAGCTTTTTTCATATAGAAAGGATGCATTGGATGCACAGTTACATGGGGAGCAGTAGTCTTGCTGAGTATAATGCATTGTTGGCATTATGATGGTTCTGAAATGTGATCTCTCTTGAGGTCCTTCTGGTATTGGTCATGAAAAGTCATTTTTGTAATTTGATGAAAAGGTCATGTTGAGACCCATGATGTAAAAATTGTAATATTCAGTCATGTAAGAACTTGTTCAAATTTGTAAACCCACTTGGTTGGGTAGTTGAGTCAAAATGTGTAAACCCACTGGGTTGGGTACTTGAGTCACTTATGTAAATCCACTTGGTTGGATCATTTGATGTAAGTATGAGTCCTTGGTGATAGGAAGGTCATAGAGTCATGTACTTCATTAAAAAAATATGTTTGAACATTTAGCATGAACTCAGGGGGAGCATGATATCTTCAGTGCACATCAGATCTACAACGCTCTTCTTTCTACATAAGGAAAAAAAAACCTTGTGTTGGTTTTGATCCGCCCTTTGCCGTTGATGTCAAAGGGGGAGAGTGACATGGTGTTTGAATAGGCGGTGAATATCATTCTGCTTAATGTATTTATCTGTTTTGGTGATCAAACACTATCATGGTTGCCATCAAGTCCAAAGGGGGAGATTTTTGGCAATATGATGCTAAATGTTGTCCTTGATGGCAACCCACTTGATGAAGATGATGGAAACCTCTTATTGAAGTTGTTCTTGATGCTTGATAAGTTTATTAATGATGTAAATCTGATGTTCTACAAGTAGCTCAGAAGTACCAGAGAAGGAAATAACAGTGTGGGCCAAAGCAATGATGAAAAATGTGTGTTACAAGGCATACGCGGGTTTGTCAAGGAGAAAGCGTGCATGCACGCGAAAAAGTACGTGCCAAGTTGCGTATGGTCTTTTGCGCTCCAAAATTAGAATACCAAGGGGCATTACCATGGTATTGACCCATTGTATTGAGCGTTGGATTGTCTATTTGATCTCGTCTAGGAAAACCATCGGAAGTAATGTGGCTTTGACTCATGGTATTGAAAAAGGCTAAATCTATATAAGGAGAAGAATTTCATTGTGCAAAGGGTGTGCAGGTGTCTGGGCTTTAATGAATACTTCACTCTGAAGTATATATGCAAGGTTGAACTCTGCTCTTTAATTGATAGATCTGATTCTATGATGCATCTATGAACATAATGAAGCTTCAAGATCTCTAGATCTTGAAATGGTGAATCTCATGGATGATCTAAAAAGAAGTGATGACTTCCTGGCACAAATCTGTTAAAGAAGTTGAAGAAATTTGGTAAGTTCATAGATCTAGTCTAATCTACAAAATTTATCTTTTATAGATCTATACGCAGGTTCATTTCATGAAAATCATGTGTATACGCGGATCTATTCAGACAAAAGTGCGTATGGGATGTTAGGGTTTTTCTGATAAGTTGCACAAATGTATACGCTGGTTTTCTTCAGTAAAAGCGCGTGTATACGCGGGTCTGTTTAAAGAAAAGCACGTATGGTATTTGAGTTGGTGGTTGCTCAAAAGATAATTAAGGTTCTGCATATCTGTTATGAAGTCTGGGCTATTTATGATATTCTAGTTACAGTGGTTTCACTATTCTGACTGATGAAATGAAAAGGGATGTTTGTTGATAAGTGAAGAATTGTGTTGAAGCTGTTTGATCCAGTGTGAAAATTAATGAAACATGGTCTGCAGTGGATCTGAGGGTTGAAGCCTTCAGTCTGATAGTAGAAACTTTCTGTCAGCAGAGGCTGGTGCTAATATCAGTGGGTAGTAGCTCCCTTCCAGGTGAGGCTGGAAAACGAGAGAAGGTTGTAGCCTTCTGCAGGTGGGTGTCTATGTGCTGGTATAATTCTGCACCAGTACGTGATTGTAAGAATTTTTTCTTTATAATAAATATTGAAGACTGAAACGACGGCAACGATGGTTTTCTCCCAAATTGGGTTTCCACCTAAAAATCCTGGTGTTTATGTGTGTTGCCTATGTGTGATGATTATTCTGTTCTTTCTGCACCTGTTTACTTTTTCCTAAAATATCTGATAAATGAATAATGCAATGATCTGAGTTAGGAATTGAATGTATAATTAGATCTCTGTGCATACACGAGTTCTCTAAAGGATATACGCGCATATACGCTAGTTGGCTTCTGAAAAGTTGTGTATGGGTTTTTAGAAAGGAAAAGAAAAAAGTTTTATTAAATACTGATTCACCCCCCCCCCCCCCCTGTCAGTATTTTTCCAACAATTTATGTGAAATTATTGGGCATCACCTTGGTGGATTTAGGCATGAGATAACATAGCTAAGATATATGATGATGACTATCTCAAAGAATTCTTTCAAGCAACATACAATTTCTAGTTGGAAGACTTATAGGAGAAAGAGATACACAAGATGAACATGTGGAAGGTAATTTATATGAGATCATAGTTTCAACTAATAAATTCAAGCTAGTTGAAATTGAAGTAGTGATTATTAAGTGTCTCAAAAACTAGTGGTGTTAAAAAAGGACAAGGATGAATCACTGCTTTCAAAGCATAACTTGAGCAAATTTTCTTGTAAATTTAATTTTGATAGTGTAAGAGTCTATCTATATAGTTATCTTCCCCTATTTGTTTGTATTTTATCGAGTTTGTCTTGATTTTTTTCAAGTCAAACTGGAAATGTTGAAGAGGTTAGACAACTACATAACTCATTAGAAAAATTTTGAGGTCTAAAATGGGCATCCTAAGAAAAATGTACAACAAAAATAAACTTGATAAGAAATAATAGGATTGAAGGTGATGATTTCAACCATGGGGGATGATTCACTAATTTTGGGGTAAAAAAGTGAAAAGATTAAAAGATAATAAAATAATAAAACTTCTTTTTTCAACTTGTATGTTCATTTTATCTCCCTAAGGTTTTACTCAAATTTCAAGAAGGAATACCCATTACATAAAAAAATTAATTCCTCATCTAATGAGTACCCATGTTGCATACTTTCGATAGACCCTACTACACAAAAACTGAGAAATACATGAAAAATTGTGATTGAAATCATATTTTTCATGTATTTCTCATTTTTCATGTAGCAGGGTCCATCAAAAATGTGCAACATGGATACTCCTTGGATGATGAATCAAATTATGCATCGAACGAGTGTTCTCTCTCAAAATTTGAGTAAACCCATAGGGAGATAAGTTGAAAATACAAGTTGAAAAAATAGTTTTTTATTTTTCCCTCTAAAATTTGATGATGCAATCAAATCTTATTTTATTATTTCCACTATTATTTTAAAATTTCCTTAGGAGGCCCATTTAGACCTCAAAATTCCCTTAATGAGAAACCTAGAAATCCCAGGTTGTTACATAGTGAGAACATTTTACATATAGAATACACGGTAAACATGCATTGTTGAGAGTGTAATGAACTAAAGATATACATTACTAAAATTTAAGGGCACCCACATTGGAAAGAGGATCTAAGCTTTAATTCCTGATTGAAATGCATAGTATTATGCATGGTAAACAATTTAAAATATCGATTGATCAAGCTTTGAAGGTTACACTTTGTGCATAATATCTCGTAGCAGATTTTTGTCTTTATTAATCCTTGGAGTGAAAATAGTTTTATCAAGCAACCTAAGAGACTATTTAATTGTAGAGTCTGGTTAATAATTAAGGATAATAAATAACCAAGGGAACAAGATAAAAAATACCAAAATGCAATCACGAGATGATTGGATGTGTGCTTGGGTTCTCAACTATTTCTAATTTATTCAAAATATAACATAAATGTTTATATATTTGTTAGTTTCTAACCATTAACAATGTTTATTTATGAAGAGATAAGCTTATCTTCTAAAATAAGTAAGCTGAAATAACCAAACTACAAGTATGTGATAACACCCGTAGGATCCATGTTCACCTCATCATCTTCCATGCTTCAGTGTTTTTGTGTCTATGTGGTCGATGTAGATGCATCCACAACTTGCATTCAAAATAAAATTAGTGGAAACTTAAACCCACGCATTCATAAAGATACTATTACAACGCGTGAACTCCAATTAAGGAAGTCTATTTTTTCAACTCCAATTAAGGAAGTCTATTTTTTCAACTTGGGCAATTAACTAAAATCCTTTTTAATCCCTATACTTCTAATATATTCATCCCTTACAAAAATCATCAAAGGATGCCCATGAATGCCATCAAAATCATCAACTGATGTCTGAAAAACCTTATTGGTTGTGGGATGAATCAATTCCTCCACAAATGAGTGCAAATCGTGGGCTGAACAGATATCTATGAACTTGAACAACAAGGCAGTTGGGACACAACGCTCCTAGCGTAAAGATAAGACGGAACATAGAACTAGGATTGCTAGGCCTTTTCAAAAAAATTCTTGTAATTATCCATATTTATGTCTTCATAGAATTATTTCAGATAATCATGGTTGAAGACAAGGTCTTTCTTAGGAAATATGTCCAACAAGAGAATGAAATTATAGGAATAATTCTTCATTAAATCTATCATAAAATGGGGCGCATTGTTTCCCAGACCCAACATAAAAAACAGCAATGTTGCATCCACAGTTCTAGTTCCAAGCTTGTAGTGAATCCACCAACCAAATATAATCCTAACTTGTGATGTATTTGCTCTAGACCTGAGTACGAGGGAGCCTTCTACATTTCCAAGGGGATTATTGAAATAGATAACATATGGTGGAGTTTTGGTTGGGTGGAGAAAAGAGCCCAACTATTGTTCAATGGATTTAACAATGCCATCCATCATGGATTTGCAAGGCCCTCTTAGGTATGGAAAATGAATCCAGCCTTCTTCTACCTCGCTTCCACACAAAATAGGTACATGTGTGATTACATCAATTGGTGAGATGTTCCTAGAAATAACACAAAATTCTTTCTTTAAAATCCTTTCTTTCCCCGCCTGATGGACTTCACCATTTCTTTGACTCTGCATTTCAAACACTTAGCCTCGGAAGCTTGCTGAATAAGCTTTAGGGTTCTATTGCAGAGGTTCTTCCCTGCGATAGGGCGAGTGATCCGTGACAGCATCAATAGCTTCCTTTTCTCCTTAGATGAAGTCTCCTTCTCCATCTCTGCATATATGCCTATGTATGTGACTGTATCACGGTACCAAATCCTTCCAAATGCTCCCCCGTTACCCCATTTCGATGCTAGGTACAATTAATAGGCACGAGGCACTTTCTTGGCATCATATTAAGGACGTATACTTCTACAACGGGTCTGCAATATCAGGGACTACAAGAGACTTCCTGCAATGGGTCTAAAATACTGAGCACCACAAGAAACTTACTTTAGGAGGAACTACGAACTCTAGAGGACAAACAATTAATCACGAGCACTTTAGATAAGTTGTCGCAAGAAAGAACCTCAAAATTACTAGACGTCCACCTAGCACCGACTGCTTATGCTTCTGCCATAATTGAAGATGAGTGGGTGGCCTAGAATGCCACTACCTTTTATGCTGAAACATCGATATTACTTAAATCCAATATCCGAAAATGAAATTTGCAGTAGTTAAAACCAACCAATACACAAAGATGAAATGTGAAGTAGATAAAAGCAACCAATGCACGAAGATGAAATTGTCACTAGTTAAAACCAATAAGTATTTGAGTGTTGTGGAGATCATTTTTCAGTAAACGTTAAAGTAAATGTCAAGGTAAGCTTGAATAACAAATTATAATTATGATAAATTGTCCTAATTCAGCGTAATAGATATGAGCAATGAAGAGCTAGAAAAGGAATAGCAAAATACAAGCGTTTACTTAATTCGTGTCGTGTTGTTGGAGATGCCTCACCTTTTTGTAGAGGTTTGCCATTACACCAAAATCAGCAGATCTTGGTAAACTTCCAAACCCGTAACTAGGATCTCCAGAGTGGGAATTATGGATTCCATAGAGGTGCGGTGATTACTCCAACACCTCCCCTCAAACCCAGCTCGGGGGAACCAATAGCCCCCCTCAAAGGCAGTTTGGGGAATCGAACTTGGATCTGATACCACATGTAGAGGTTTGTGGTTACACCAAAATCTGGAGACGTTGGTAAACTTCCAAACTGGTAACTAGGATCACCAGAGTGGGAATTATGGATTCCATAGAGGTGCGGTGATTACTCCAAGGCTCTTCCTTGTAACAGATATTTGCTTCCAGTGATTACTCCAACACTCCTCATTGTAGCAGATATTTGCTTCGGGTTTCAAAGCACTGCACACAAAAGAAGATCCTAAATAAATAATTATTTTTTGTGTTACTATACATTAATCAATGAAATTATTTCAAACCTATGCAGTGCATGTGCACAAAAAAATTGGAAAAATAGCAAGTGCAGGGACAAACAGATGAATATACCAGCGGTGCTTATGATTATTGACTTCTTGCTAGGAACAATTGTAAATGAAAGTAGAACTTATCATATGTCTTGTAGAATCATAGATACGTTATGTATTATCAACCATACACATATCATATTCATATTTTTCTTCATGAGGCACTCAGGCACACAACGATCCTCACAAAGCCATGAAAGATTAGACCATGAATTACGTAAAGTAATCATAAAAGAATATCCTGAAAATGCCGACCTACAACTTCTTTGACACTAAAGTCAAAAGAAGTCTCCACATATATTATGTCGAGAAATTATTTTTTTGATACCTCACAGTAGAAAGTAGATGTTCTTGGACATAACTCGTCCAAATTGGTACAATTAACCACATTTAAAACAAATAGCAAGCGTAGCACGATCCTTTGAGTCGGATATGAGCGGAAAAATTCCCGAAATTACATGCAGTGATAACGTTAACGTCAGGGTCAATGCAAGAAATAAACCGTCAATTCCAGTTGTGGCGTCGGATGTAGATGTTGTGTCTGTGTTGGGTGGTGTGATGATAGGGGGAGTGTTTGTCGAGGAACCAAGAGGGAAGGAGGGAGACCTTACCTGTATGTCATGTTGATATGGTACTTCTGGCTTGCATTGGCGCACTGCTATCTGTCATAGTCGCCTGAAAAGAAATACTTAGCCCTTACCTACGTCAAAGGAACTGATACCATCAGCAGGGGCACATTGTCCGACAACTCCACTTTCTTCCACTCGATGGTGTCGTTCGACGAATAGTCACAGGTATGGTACATGGTCTTCCTGTAATTCTGAAATACTGAGTGGTTCTTGTAGGTGTTGAATATTAAAAGTCTTTCATGCTGAGATTTTTGCTATGAAGAGTTGCAACGGTTGCATGGCGTGAGGGTTCATGCTGGGAAGTAGACATTGACTATTGGTTCTCTGTAAAGTTTCAGATCAGGTTGCTGATCACAAATCACTTAACCACGCTTGTTGGGTCGTCGGCGAAGACTGACGCAATGGAGAAAATGTGGAACCAATAGATATATATTTATGGAAAACCCTGGATAATTTTATAAAGTAGCAGGAAATTGTCTAGAAGTAGGGTTTTGGTCACAAATATTTGTTCCACAGCAATGACACCCTATGTTGACTCTCCACACTCTAGGCAAGCAGTAACGTTTTACACTAGTAAGATATTGACTAAGTCTTTAATAGAAAGGAGGGAAAATAAATTTAAATGAAAATATCATTCTTAATATTATTTTAGTAGATTTTTATTTTCTTTCATTTTAGAGAAATTTAGCTCTATTTTGAATTGTTAATTGTGGCTAGATGCTTTCTAACCTTCATGGTAGATATGTTGCCATGTCTAGTTAAAAGTGTAATGTCTCATTAAATATTTTTACTAAAAATGAACACAATGAAATATAACTATAAATAAAAGTCTAGCACAATAGAGATGATGTAATGTTTTGTTAAACATTTTGACTCAATAAAAATTAAATTAAATTCATAATTAATAATTATACTACCCTAGATCCATCTTAACTCGAGATCTAGAGATCAAATATCTTCACTTGCAAATCTCTTTTAGTGTGAAAAGAAATTTGATCCCTCTAAGTGGTCGGTAGATCTCTGATTGAGATGTATCTAGTTAAGTATAAAATTAAGTTATAATCCTATTTAAAAAAAAAAAAAAAAAAGAGGAAGAGAGTAAGAGAGAGGTGTCACAATGTTAAACGTTTTATTTTATTTTAAAACATTGTATATAATTATAAAAATTTAGTCATTATTTAAGCATGGTATATAATTATAAAAATTTAGTCATTTCATAGCATTGATAAACTTTTGTAATTAGGCATAACAATCTATGCTTAACCAGCATGTTTTAATTAAACCCAATGGAAGCACCTTAAATTATAAAAAAATGTTTAAATGTCCATTTAGTGATAAGGAATGTTATACCATCACCACCCAACCATATGCAACATTCTACCACCTCCTCTAAGCCAAGCACTGTTGAAAAAATAACCACCCAATATAGAATTGTGTTGTCTCCATCAAGGTCAACCTATTGCAGTGCTGAACGATCATGTACCTAATGGAGACAAGATTCCACTTACATTTCACTCATCAATGATATTGATTTTCCATGCCTAACACATTATTCAACACATTTCCAATTTACATCATCCTCCCCTAATCTTGTGTTACAATGCTTTGTCAATGATCAACCCTTGTTAAGGGGATCTCGTAGTCCACAAAAAACTAGTACACCATCCTAATTGTCACACGAAACAACCTAAGTAACTCACAAAGTATACCAAACATATAAACTCATTTTCCACTCTTACTCATGTTTACCAGACATGCCATCTGTTGTGCCATTTATTATAATGGAACCTCAAGTAAGATCCTTGCATTCTCCCCCCACTTTAATTGTTGGTATCTTCATCAACATGGTTCCATTGGCCTCTGTAATGGACAAGACATTCATGGTGAAGAGACACTTTGTATTTTTTGCATTTAAATGTGGTGTTTATGCCATTTGTTATGAGGGTAAACATTTCAATCCACTTAAGAATCTAATACAACTCAAGAAGCCTAGTTGTTTTATGGCACTGGCCTGAAATTACTAGTTGTGAATTACCATCAACCTCTTGTATCACTTGAACTATGCATATCCAACATGTCCTAATCGAACCCAGGTTAGGAACCTTCAACTATAAGAAGTGTTGTAGTGCTTGCTTCATTATAGGGAATCTTGTGTCATCAGAACCCACACATAAACAACCTTTCTCTTACTCCCTCAAGCCAACACACTTGAATAATTAACCACTTCGTGTAATACTTTGTTGTCTCCACCTAGAAAAAATTCCTTTAATTCTCTAAAGGTCATATACCTAGTGGAAACAAGTTTCCAATTGCCTTCAATACAATCATCAATGATGTTACCTTTCCATGACTAACACACTATCAAACACATTGCCAATTGTGTTATTCTTTAGTGAATTTGTGTTTCAACACTTCATTGATCATCCATCCTTGTTAGTCTAGATATCATTCATCCTCCTAGTTCACACCAAACTAGTAAATTATAATAAATTTCTTGGGGATCATTGTGAGTCAGTCATGAGCATTGTGAAACATATAAATTAGTGATGCACATTTATCATGTTCGCTTAGCATGTTATATAGGATAACGTTTCTAGTGGAACGTCAAGGAAGGTACTTACATTATCACAAACTTGAATTGTTAACATCCTCATCAATAAAACCCCATCAACTTCTCCAATGAAATGGGTGTGGATAGTGAAGAATAATTCCATAATTTTTCATTCAAACATGGATTCAATACCATTTGTCACGGGGCTAGAATTTTTATTGCACTTGACTATCCAATACCACTTAAGAAAAATTCTCAACAATCATCTTCGACATGACCTTACTAGTTAATCATGACCACCAACCACTTGTATCTCATGTGTTTCACTTAACTGCCATGTCATAACCAAAACTAGGCTAGGTACCTCAAACTATGTGAAACATTGTAGTTCTCATCTCACTCTAGGTACCTCAAACATGATTCAGTAACCCTCGAACAACCACATAGATAAACTTTAAGGGATATTTAGATTTAAATTTCGATATTGGAGCCATGACATGCAAATAATTTTTACAAAAAAATATATGCACTATTAAATTAAGGATTTAATAAAAATAAACAAGATATTACATTGTATATAAACCATTTAACATGTAAAAATTAAGTGTCAACAAACTTAATTAGTTTTCCTCTGCAATAATATTTGTGTGTGTCGAAGAGTATAACCTTCTTAAAGCTCTACTTATTTATGTCACCACCATTTCTCATGCATTGAGACAAAATAAAAGACTCAACATTAAAATCATGTCAGGGATTCTTTTTGTTTCATCATAAACATAGAAAGTTATGATAGCATGCCCCCTCTTAAATGTTTGAAAATTAATATTTTTATGAATTAAGCTTCCACCTATCATAGTGAGGCCAATTTCCAAAAGTTAGCATTATGAGAGATTATGAGCAATGGGGGAATTTCTATTGGGTGCTTTATCTTTACTAATATATGCACAACATTACCAAATTTTGTACACTACAAATATTCTGAAGGCCTTTACCAAAGGACATGACAAGGGCCTTAGACTAGGAATATGGGCACCATTACTACTTTTTGTATAATAATAATTAGTACGAGGGAAGGAGAAAAATGCCTTTGCTTCTAAAATGAAGCTTCTCATGTTAAAGGGCCAAAATTTTTCCATTGAAAAACCACATACTCATTCCTCTTTAAATAGTCTTAGGGATATATGGGATATGAATTCCATTAGGTATTTTTTCACACCATGTATAGGAGTCAAGGAGTATTGTACCATGCGTATGGGAGGTAAAAAATGGAATTAGGCCTTACAAGAAGTTGTTAGCCTCAAGGGGCGCATGAGATAGATTTAAGAACCACATAGGTATTCTTTAATGGATTTGTACACTTGAGTCAGGATATGGTCACCATAGGAGGTATTTATCATCACATTTGGGAGTTAGTGTCTATGTTATCTTAAGGAGAGGAAAGCAAGGGCCTTAGTCCATAAATTATTCTTTCTCATGCTTAATTTCCATGAAAAATACCTCTCGATAGGAATATGTCCATTTAGTATGTTTTTCATAATAAGAATGGGTCTCACGGTCTTTATTATGGCCAAGGAAGAAAATTAAAAAAAGAAATACTTAAGTCCTAAATAATCATTGACCAAGTTTCAAAGCACCACAATAGTTATATTCTCTAAGAGATATTCTATGGCTTCTAGGAGGGATGTGTCTATCGTTCAAAGGCTTTGCACACCACAATTAGTTGTTGGAGCCTCGTCTCTTACTGAAGTTAGGAGGCTTTCAAATCACATATATTGCGTAAAAGTATATAAAGAGCACATTTAACCAAGTTTGAGGGTACATTTTATATGTATCATAATGTATATGAGGGGGAAAATGGTTTTGAGTGCTAGTGATCTAGTTTCACAGAAGACCCCATTAATTTGTGCTTTGGGATATCCCCAAGATTCAGTAAGTAATCCAAAGGGAGAGGATTCATTGCTAAGGCACTGATAGTAGAAATAACCATGTAGTGTTAAACTTTAGAGAAAAAATAATATTCAAAATTTTAACACTGTAGATGGATTCAGAGATCCCTTTCTCTCCAAATTTTAACATTACAGGTGGATTTAAAGACCCCTATAGTGAAATGTGGAACTTTCGTATCAAAATTGCAATTTTACATTTCTGGAGTGACATGATTAAAAATTACTAACATAAATGACTAATTCATATATTTGTTATACTTGTTATTTGGTCATATTTGTATTCTTGGACGATAATAGCCATTTATGTTAATCATTATTAATTTTTTCACTTATTATATATTCATATATTTTAGTCCTAGACTAAATTAGTCATTTAATTTAGTCACTTTTAGTTTAGTCATTTATTATCTAGTCATATATTTTATTCCTAGACTAAATAAGTCATTTAAGTTAGTCGCTTTTGGTTTAGTAACTTATTATCTAGTCTTATATTTTATCCCTAGACTAAATTAGCCATTTTAGTTAGCCACCTTTAGTTCGGTCACTTAAAATTGCTCAAATTTAGTTGTAATGCACTTGAAATAATTGTGGTGACTAACGTTTTTAGTCACCTAGTCACTGATTTCATCATTTTCTACTGGTGTTCAGAGCAACCGGGCAAGACACTATCACTCAGAACAACCTTATCTTTAAAAAACATGTAGTTGGTGGGAAAATGTACAATCCTAATAATTATTAACGTTCATAAAATTGACCATTGTAATGTTGATTATGTGACAATATTTCTCAAAATATAAGGGACATGATGGTCAGTTACCTCAAAATTTCTGAGAAACATGCATTCGACAAGCCAAAATTTTCAATAACATCGTTGTCCCAAATTGGGTAGACTTTGACTGACCACAAGGTCCAGAGAGAGGTGTGGTGGAAGAAAATTGAAGGCTTTAGAAAAAGGTATCAACGATATGAGCATCATCCACAAGAGGATCATCGTTCTGGAATGCATCTAACGGCATTGTCTCCATGGCAGTCCTATCCCTTAAGTATTCATCCATACCAACCTCTATTTGATTACCTCCATTGCAAGCTTGTGAAGAACTGCTATTGTTGTAGTCATTCCTAATTGGTGAATCTGGACGTAGTGGGAATTGAATAGGTGGTTGATTCAACCATTCTTTTTATCGTCCCTCTCCGAGTTTTTCTCGTAATTCAGCTTTCTCGCGATTTGACATTGTCGTGGGATGAAACATAATATGGTAGGTAGGTTTCTCATCATCACTAGAATACTATTAATTTCAAAAAATATATTTGAACATGATTAGTACAATATCGATGATATGAATTAGTAAGCACGTCAATGCATGATTAATCGGTTTGATTTTTAAACAATTACATTATACCAAACAATTATTAGCATAATTATCCCAGGATTGTGGCTAGAGGATGCCATGTTACAATTAGCAGGGTGCAACGGTTGTCCATTTTCATCTACCAATCGCACCTTCTAGTATGTTACTCCTGATAAGATCTTGTGACGTTTTGGAACTATTTCAATATTTTTTTCTTATGAACTCGACTTTGAATCTGCATGAACCTGCAAATTTTTATATGTTAATTTTATTCAACTGATTCACATGGATAAAAAAAAAATTTCAATTAGATAATGATAATATAAATAAAATCTGAAGTAATTGTGTGTAGAGATGGATAGGGAGAGCTCTGTGATGGACTTAGAGCAACATTGTGGAATGAGCCGGGTTTTGAAGAATTATCCATTTGATATAATTATGATATTTTCTCCCTGCATTTGAGAAAACTCAACAATAAATTTTGGTGTACACACCTAAAAATAATTTTGGTGCCTTAAAAAAGGAGTTATTTTTATCGGTGTTAATGTACTGTTAACCACACTGGTTCAGTTTTATTACTAGATGCACAGGTGTTGTTAGTTAACAAACAAAATGAATATCAGGAAAAAAAGGTGCAACTTTATTTTTTTGAAGTAAAAAAAACGGTAAACTAAAAAATGAGCAGCAAATGATTTTCGGAAATCTAATTTCATAAAAATTTCTTTAAATAGTAAAATCTATTCATTATTTCATTATTTTTGCAAAAAATTTCAGGGATGGATTTGCACGAGAGACATATATCGAGCAAGAGAGCACTACGAAGCAACAAAATATTTTCGAACAACAACACTATTAAGAAAATCAGAATTTGAAACATCTCATGATTCACACAAAAACCCTATAGTATAGTAATAATGTTAAATTTTACTAGAATAATTATTTTTTTTACAAATTTTGTTAGATTTAATACATGCATAGTAAAAAATTTAAATTGTACTAATAAAATCTTTTACAATCTTTATTCCTATTTAGGTTTAATTAAAATTGAGGAAAAAAACAAAAAAATCCATTCTTACATTAAACCCTTGCTTCTTCTTGTTTATGTGACTGCAAAAATTCATAATTAGGGCTTTTCATTTTAGATTTATAGGGTTTGTATTACTATATATATAGGTGTATGACATCTAACCCGTGGGACCAATTGCACAGTTGAATCCCAATACATGTCGACCCTTGCACAATTTAAAAAAAAAACAACATTTCTTAATCGGTGTACACTATTTAATATAGCGCACCGGTGCACGCTTTTAGTATTAACACACAGGACGCGTATTGAAAAAAAACATTGTTTCATAAAAAAAAAAAAATCAATTCATTTATGTTTATGTTCATTGGAAACCCTGGTATTAATATAACCCACTTGGTCTCATATTGACAAAGAGAATTGTACATTGTTTCTACTATACTGGCTCTACATTTATAAGAACATATCGCACTGTTATCGATGCTTATGTTGTGAAAGTCGCATCGGATGTTTAATTTAGATAGACACATTGTTTTATTGATTTTTTTCTTTTTACCTAAAAGGTATGTGACATATTTATAAAATATATTAATGAATGGTACAATGTTTATATTGATAAAGAAATGGCTGACAAGAGTTCAAGTAACAAAAATACTGATAGCACATCTAGAAAAGAAAAAAAGGCAAGTTCTTTGTAAATTCTTTACAAATTTTATTATTTTTGAACTATATATAAGTTTCACTAATATGTATTGTTTAGTGTGTATCATTCAAATGCACAAAGTGATGAAGATCGATAAGATTCTTTCTGATCTAAGACCAAAAGTGTGTAAAATCTTGATGGAGAAATTGTAGAATGATGAATCAAGTGAATGAAAAAATACTATCGATCCAATATGAGTTTATTTTTTGAATTTTTATTAATAATATACTTTAAATATTATATAACATGTTTCAAAAAATGTATTAATTCAGATATGTTTAATGTTCTACATGGCCCAACAACAAAGAAAATGAATGTTGTTCTAATAAAAGAAAAAAAATAGAACATGAAAATGAAAATGAATTTCTCTTTAGCTCATTTGGAGTGGTGCTGGAGGTTAACAAAAGGGGGGAAATTATACAAAAATTTTAGGGATCTAGTGGAACGAATGTATAGATGTTATTTCCACTTATAATACAAAATCAATCCAATGATTCCAAGAATGAAATTTTATTTAAACTAAAGAAAGAGTTTCCAGAGAATTGGTCAACGATAGATGACAAACTTTTAATAGCAAAAACGTACAATAGAAAAAATAAGGATTGAGAAATAAATATTCCTTTAAATGTTTTTCTAGAATTATATGTATAAATTACTACAAAGTAATTATTTATAAATATCACTTTTGTTATATTTAGTTTTCATATATCAATATAAAAATTAAATAGTTTATTTTCATGTTACCTTTTCAAGAATATTATGAAAATATCAAAGGATGAACGAGCTAACATCAGAAATATTCCAGTAGGAATGTCAAAAAATGTGTACAAGGATATGGTCAAAGAAATGGACATAATTGCAACGCGCGAGGAGGCATCCCAACAACAACATGTTTCAAATGTAACATGTAATCATTGAATTTTTTTCATTAGGTACAATAAATAAATAATTTAGCATTAAATATTAATTTTCAAGTATTTTCTTGCAGAAAAGAAAAGAAAATGAAACTCATTTAGCACATAAAACAGGATGACAAGGAAGAAAAGTGTTGATATCTAAGTTTGTGATTAATTGTTACTTCCTTATAACAACTTAAATAGATTTAATTTTTGATATTTTAAGTTGTTTTACAACCATCATCATTAAATGTCTTCAAATAGGTGCTAACATAGAAATAAGAACCATTAGAAGAATTGATTGACATTGGGTTAAATATGGGTTGTCAGTATATGTTGGCATATCAGAAATTAATTGTGGAATTTGTAAGTATCTATCTTGTTTTAATTAGCTCCATCTATAATTAGTAGAACACAAAAATATTTTATATTAAATATATGATTTGTTATGGGTTATAAAAATTGCAGGAAATAAGCATGGAACTACACCACCAATTGAATTATTGAATTATTGCATGAAATTTGGTTTTGTAGAATTTGTATAGTTCACGAGTCAATTCTTGTTATGGTACATTTCTTTCGATTTACATTGAGGTATAATATTTGATATTGCAATTTTCATTATCCTCACCAATGTAGATACACTCATTACACTTTATTTTTGTGTTTATAAATGGAACTTGAAGAAGAAGAAAACAATTACCACAATGAACAAAAAATTCCTCTAAATAACCCAAGTCATGGAAGCAGCTCGAGTGGTTACAGCAGTTCTAGTGAAGAATGATAATCAATATGTTTGGATATCAAAGCAAGGCATTGTATTTTTGAAATATTTGTCTGTGAAATCAGACATTTTGTTTAACGTAATGGAGAGAGTGTTCCAATTGAAAGACAAGGGATACCAATAACAGTCCCATTATGTATGAAAAATAGCGTCTTATATATATATATATATATATATATATATATATATATATATATATATATATATATATATATATATATATATATATGTGTGTGTGTGTGTGTGTGTGTGTGTGTTTTAATTTATTCTATTGCATTCTCCATTGTCGATGTGAAATGTCACACCACTCATTAAATATATGGATGAATAAATATTATAATGAAGAGATGTGAAATATGATGATATAACAAATTCATCTAAACATCACATTCAAATGAACAAATAAAAATTTAATTGATATGAGTACTATTATAAGATATGTGTCGACTTTTGATGAATAATGAATTTTAAAAAATCATAATAATTTCACTGTCATGGGTCAATGCTTATCAAAAATAGAAAATAAACACTGGTGTGTGTGTATGATGTTGTGCACTAATACGTTGCTATGACCTCTGAGCATTGCATGAAATATAAATACCAGTTAGAACACCCAGTGCACTTTATCGACAACTACGACCCAAGCAGATATGTGTTTCATGCACTTGTATGGTTTTCCTTTAACGTGTTGGTGAATTTTCACACCTTAACAGCTCGGAGAGTGTACACAACCCATACGCACTGGGAGGTTAGAAAGTGAATGAACCCATGCATTCGTATTTGGAATGCACCAATACTGTTTGCATTCAATGCCTCGGTGATTTAAAACTATAATCTAAATATACGAGTGCATGCAACTTCTATTGGATCGGTACGTATTTGTTGGTGACATACACCGGGACGTTGGTAAACGCCCCGGGGCTTTCAAACAAAACTTTCCATCTTGATTCTTGGTATGTTTGCAGCACCTATGTGTATAGTTCAAAACATACTAGTGCGTTCAAACATGAATCACACAGGGGCAAGAAATACATCTGTAAAAACATCTGGCCACCGATTTGTTTCTATTTGTGTTGAAGTTCCATTAGAAGCTCCATCAAAACCTCCATCACGAAAAACGGATGTTGTAGAAAACGATTTTTTGACCATTTTGGACAATTTTATAACACTAAAAACCTCCTTTATAAACTCCGCTAGTGGGTATTTTCCTTGTAGTGTTTCTTTGATTTCTTTCTCAAGCTTAAAAGAGTTGGGTAACTAAAAAAGTTTTAAATTCCTCTCTGCATGTTCGAGAAGCTCAAAAGAGGTTTTTTACCTTGACCTAACGCTTAATGGTATTAACCTTTTCTGATAATAGGTATCTCATGATTTTTTTTTTTTAAAGTCATCCAAAGAGAAATACTCAATTTCTAGCTTGGAGGTCTAACATCGAAAATTTTAGTGCAGGGGTTTTGCTTAGGTAGAACAAAGGGGTTTAATTTATCCCATTAATTTCTTTTTTTCCTTTGGAATATTCTTCATTTGGGTTTTTATTCTATTTTTTAAACCCCCATGTCTCTCCTTACATAGAACTAAGTGAGTTAACATGGAATTTGTATCTATTTCTTTGAAAACATTACTTGGAAGCAAGGGGTACTATACATTAAAGTAACTTCCAGCATTTGGGCTTATACGTCTACAATTTTATTAAACTATTCAATCTTATTAAGTAACCCTTCTCGAGTTTTGGTTTTACCTGTAATAATATTGTGATCCACTAAAACCCTTCTTTATTGGTAACGGGGTTATGCTTCATTATTTATAGGTTTCTTGATGGAAGGCTTGGTGTCAACCCAACGTCAAGTCACCCTATACCACATGTAACAACACGGTCCCATTTTCCATAAAACTCACACTCATTTTGTTTTTTCATTTCCCCCTTACCATAGTATTTATGTTAAATCTCTTTCGATATATGCTAAAGATCTCGTTAGTGAATTTACTTTCCCTGTAGGTTAATTGTTTGTCCATTTCCCATGTACCATAATACTTATGTTAAATCTCTTTAGATATATGGTAGAGGTCTAGGTAGTGAAGTATATTATTATTAGGTAATACCTAGATTAAATTTCTTTATTTATTGTTATATTTTGTAGAAAATGGATGTAATATATCTTGTTGACCAAGGCATCCTACCTTTTTCTTGTTCAGGCTATAGTTTCCTGAGTCTCTGGTTATCAATATGAACTTAGTACTCCAAGAACATTCTAGGTATTTCATTTTCTATTAAATTAATTTTTCCTTTCCATTTCAACTTATGACTAGCCTGAAGTTTGCCAAACTATTATGGTCATACCCTCAGTTGAGCTTAAGTTATTTTCTTTCGATTTATTTTGTACCCTCCCCCTTTTAGATTGAGCCTATTGTCACCCAACTTTTATTGGTCTCTATGAAAATGTGTACATTAAGTCCCTGGTACTCAATTGTAATAAATATTTATACATTCTTATATCTTTACACTTCTTCAACAACTCTATAAATTGTACTACTGATATTTTATTTTCACTGAAAAACTATGTTCAAGAATCTTAATTAGAACTATAAAATCTAGACCTGTCATTTCTCTATATTTTTTCCTACTTTCCAATTTTTGTAAATGAAAAGGCCTATTTATCAACAAATAATGTAAATTCATCTATCTATATTCTTCTTCGTATTCTTCTTCTTCTCCCTATATTTGATTATTTCTTTCAAATAAATTGGCTTACTTGGATGTAGCCATTATTCCTTATGAATGGTATATAATTTAATTCTTATTTATTCTTCTATATGATTATATTTTCTTATTCCTTTCCTCATGAAAGTTATGTAGTTGTAGTTTTCCAATGAATAAGTTCTTTGCCTCAATATTTAAATGATTACTTAGGAATAGATATATTCTTTCCTACAGAATGAAGGCATATTATAAAGCGATCACAAATAGCCTTTATTTATACCAACATATTCAGGTTTACTTCTTATATTTCCTTAATTAACCCCCATCCCTGTTAAACCCATAAATTATTCTAGTTTATTTTTAGTGTAGAGAAAATTAACCAAATATTCCTATAATAAGGGTTTCTTCCATATCCCTTCAAGGGTTTATACACCTCAAGTGTGTATTTCTTATGTTTCTGGTTATTAAAAAAAATATTCTTCTACATTGGCCATGATTAAGTTAAACAAACTGATTCCCTCATTTTAGTAATATATTATCTACTAGTAAAATCATCTAGAAACAATTGTTTCTCTATTCAAATTATTTAATAGAACAACAATTTCCGTTATTGATTTTGATTTCCAACTAGTACCATTTAATATGTTACATGCTATATGCACAACTACATATTATTCTTTCCTATACATACCATCATTCTAACAACCCCTCCCCATGTTTACCCACTTTTACAGGACCTCTTGGTAAATGTGAAGAGTTGTGTTACTATGACATTACCTGACCTCCATGTTCTAGTTATGGAAGTTCGGTCAACAAACTGTCAACTTCACTGACACCCCTTGGAGACCACAAACCACTTAGAAGGCTATAAATCGCCCAGGTGGTAAATATGTTATTTTTTCCCCTTTTTCACTAACCTAGACCCATAAACTCGCCTTTGAAACTACATCCATGTGGTTATGAGGCTATTACTCCACTCATAGGCCAGCTTCCATGCATTTATGGCCGAAACATTTCCATTTTTGTGTCTATGGTTCCGGGGTATGACCTAATGTTTTAGGCTATTCTACATACCACTTCCTAGAACTTCCTGTAACTTTACACAAGCATAATATGATAACAATGCTAACAATTCATAACTTGAACAAGAACTTGATCTGACCATTCCTAACCATGACAGGAATTTCATCGGACATATTTTAAACATAAAAGATACATGTCATGAATGCATATTTAATCTTAAGAGTTTTAACTTTATCATAGAATCACCAAGAAGGTCTAATTCCCTCTCATAATAGCTGAAATAACACTTGGTATCCCATGTCTTCATCAACCATTCATCGGCACATAAATTGATGAATAAGATTCATAACTAGAACATATTGTATAACCATGCTTATAACCAACATATAACCATGATATTAACCATGAAAAAATAACCATTGAATCAACATAATATCCAGTACAAGTGCTCATAGATTACAATAGGAAAATAGATATTATTAAATTATGCAAAAGCTAACCAATAACGGACTCCCACATACCACCCGACCATAGATTGGGATGAACCAAATATTTCTTTTATCCAATCATCCGCATGCCATATTGCAGGCATGAATGTGGGAGCTCATGATATAAACCAAGTCATAAATAAAAAACTAAATCCAGAGGTTAAACCACCTCCACTCTCAAACTGCAACAATCTCAGCTAAATAGGTTCCCATATCACAAAACCAAACCAAGCTTGGATGCCTCAGAATTTATTTACCATACCTTGTGGATTTTTCCTGTCTCCACTCAACTATTGATGGCTTCCAAGAGAAAGCCATATCCACCACCAACCATTGGTAATTTTCCTGAGACCAATATCAGGAAAACCAATATCAAACTAAGAAAATCCCATGCCAATAATAGTAAATGAACCAAATAAATAAATGCATGTACCATACTTTCACACCTCATCTATAAAATCACATATGGAACATGTTATCTACAAAATATTCCTGTTGAAGTGGTTTATTCAAGCTTCTTGTTTCTTTCATTTGCATTGCTTTGTTTTACTTTGCCCTCCTTGCTTGCTTTCTCCACTACTTTCTTGCTTTCTCCTCTTGGATCTCTCTCTCCCTCTTTCTCAATTGACCTAAGATAGAACTAACAAAAGATAAATAAACAAAAGTTTTGTATTGATTATTTGATTCCTTTTTATTATCGATGTGTTTTTTTTCTCCATTTTCCTTCATTCTAATTCACTTAGCATGTAAATTTGTGTCTCTTCACATTCCTTTTATCCTATTTTTATTATTTTCATAAATAGGTGAAAATTATTTCCTATTTCCCTTTTAAATTTCCTTTGGAAATATCCATAGACATAAATAAACCAAAATTTATGCGTACTATAGTGTTTTACCAAAATTTAGCTTGGAATACATGTCCCATGACCTTGACCTTATTTTTCCTTTATTTTTCTTTATTACATGAAAATTTAACATGAGGATATTTCAAACCCATCCACCTTGGGGGAACACCATCCCTAGTGTCTATGACATCTATGACGAAAAAAATGCTAAAAAAAAACATACTTCCTGTGGACCTTTATAACATAGATCAATGCAGTATTTACAATGAAATCCTGCTAAAAGAAAAATAAAGTTACCACTTACTCGAGATTCATAACACAACACATTGAGCTATTTACACACAAATATATATATATATATATATATATATATATATATATATATGTGTGTGTGTGTGTGTGTGTGTGTGTGTGTGTGTGTGTATGTATATATCTATATACCTATATATATGTATATGTATAAGTATATATATGTGTATACATGTAGATATATATATATATATATATATATATATATATATATATATATATATATGCACACACACACACACACACATATATATATATATATATTTGTATATATATATATATATATGCACACACACACACACACACATATATATATATATATATTTGTATATATATATATATAAACAAGGATGCAAATCCCACATCTGATAAGACATCTCCCATATAGCTTCATTCAACCCAAAATGCTTCCACTACGCTTTAACTTGATCGATTGCACTATTCCAGAGCATGAGGTATTTTTGCTGAAATATGCACTAAAATTATGGCTAGAATTGTCCCTCTAGTTCCACTTGAAATGTAGACCAATCAGTCACATGATAAACATCTTGGATATACTTCTTAAGAAATGAAACATTAAAAAAATCTTGGAATTCACTATTAGAGAAAAGGAAACATGGAAAACATCATGGAATTTAAATGATTTCCTAACAATAGGGTAGTCAGAGTAATCATGTGATGGTTCCGCTTATATTTTAAAACAAAATATATTTTATTCAGAACAACATACACATATTTACATATGTCAATAAGAATGTACAACTCTGTATTAGCCCCATGGCTAGTATTTTGATTTAAATGTTTATAAGAAATATAAAACCATAAAGTGTAATAAATAAATAATTGCATATGGAGTACTATAAGAAAATAATACTAATAAACTACTCACATGTACCGTACAATGAACTACAAAAAATAAAACCAACTGCTAAGTGGCAAAGAATAGCATCAATAGTTTGATGAAGTGACTAGGGCTAGGTCATGAGAATTTGTTCTAGTTGGACTAGGGGATTTTATTTCACATTGAAGATGGATGTCGAGATGATAGGTTGGGAATCCAAACTATCAATATTTTATCATTTATAACATTCCACCTACTTGATTTCATTCAGAGAAGATATTATATAATTATGGTCTTGATGTTTTTGATTTATCACATTTCCCAAAAACATTTTCATCTTCCAATAAAGAGTGACAGAGTTCAGGTACTGGCTTCATCTTCTGATGACATGTCTAGGGAGAATAACCTAATTGGATACCTTAACATGGATCTATAAATGACAATAATATTTTCAATCACTAGTGTTGAAATTTTCAAGTTGAAAAATTTCCTCATTAATTTCAGGTGGAGTGGAAAAGTGGAAGATAGATGCAACATATTAGACTCGAGCTTCCGCATGAGGCCTACCCTGAGTAACCCTACCCCGAGAACCCCAATGGAAGAACAATAATTACCATGGACCGCTGCAATAAATCAGAAACAACCAATATGGATTTCTTACCCACAATACCTAAAGACCCAAGAGATTGATATTGAGAAAATAAGATAAAGAAAAAAACTAGGGAGCTCTGGATTTCTAAAGTAATATGTGACAATGTGAAGAAAAATGAGAAGTAATGGGAGGTGAATGATTCCTAGTAGGGTATAATACCAATGGGGGACACCAACGTTTAATCCATTACATAACCTAGTTGAGATTAAGCCATAACGAGCCATCATTAACCAACTGATAAAAAAACCGAAGAATGAAATTTATGAATTAGAAATATTTGAAATATACTTAATTACTCAATGTTGACCAACACCCCGGACTTGAATTAGTGAGAAAATGTGATTTGGTTGAATACTATCACATCCATCTCTAGAAACATCGACCTCAAAGGTTATATTTAGTTTCATATGAGATGTGCCCCATATTTTCCCCAGGTCTTCTCCTCTTTCACTCCACAATGACCATTTCATAAGTCAAAGAACTCCACTCGGTAATGTACCTTCAAATTTAGAAAAAGAA
This sequence comes from Pinus albicaulis, assembly GCA_034641835.2. NCBI lineage: Eukaryota > Viridiplantae > Streptophyta > Pinopsida > Pinales > Pinaceae > Pinus > Pinus albicaulis. The sequence continues at coordinate 990,903,133 of CM076579.1, read as the reverse complement.
AAAATAATAGTATCTTTTTCATTATCTATTTTCTACTGTCCCTGTTACTTGTCTCTGAAATGTTAATATATTCATTTTGATTTTTTAATGCCTTTACTAGATCATAGATTATTTTTCAACAGTTCTTTTTCACTATTTCTAAACAACAACTTCCTTTTGGAAATAAAAAAAAATTAATGTTTCATGGTCCTAAGGTCATCATGTCAACTTATTTCCATAAAGCACCTATATATATGTATATATAAACACATGGTTAAGCACCCAGTACTACTAGGGATTTTTGTACCCCCTTCATGAAACACAACAATTAGAGTATCTTATTTTTAATGTTTGTGCATATATGGAACCTCAAAACCTAGTATTTACAAAGCGTCTGTTATACTAATGCCCCACTTTCACTTTTTGTTAGGAAATGCATTTTATTAAGACCTAATATAATAGGACATGTGACTTAGGATTACATGGCTCTTTTTCCCCGTGACACTCAAGTGTATTCGCATGACTTATCAGAGCCTGGATTACCAAGATTATTCTAGAAAATACAATGGTGGTGATATTTAAATTAGTAACTATGGTTAAACTGCTCCCCTATTCACATTGCGCTTTCCATATGCATGGTTTTATTTTTCCAATGAATCGTTGCAACCATGGTTTCTTATTTTCGCTCCTCTATGGCCATTCCTTTCTCAGCTTCTTGAGAAATACATCAAAATGTTAAGTTGTTACACCTGTGAATATGGGTGGGAATACTCAATGGTTTCTCAAAGGAAAGAGTTTATTAATGTGAAAATACAACATTAGAGTAAAACCTATGCTTATATATTGTTACACATATTTAATTTCTCTCTTATTTTGAGTTTTCGTTTCATAGTTCTGTCAACTAAATGTCGAGTGAACCTAGAAGGGTTCATGGGCTCCCTTCTCCAGTTGATTCTAATTCAATATTATCTCAAATAATAAGTTTCCAATATTGTTTCTATAGAGATTTTTGGTTGAAAATTTGAGTTTGGTAAAAACTTGTTTTCTAGAGTTTTGGATCAGCTAATTCCAAGGGGTCAGGTAGAGATTTTTTTCTCTATTTTATTGTTAAATTTTCTACCTTATGGTTATTTGTAATAAACCCTCAGTTCTCTCTGGTGCAGTTTTAGGAGAGGGAAACATAACATACTTATATTATCTTCCTTTTGTTGTGTTTTGTAGCTAGGTTTGGTATTCCTAATTATGATTTTTTAGAGTAAAAAAGGATCTGTTTGAGTCAAAATAATTTTTTTTTATCATGTCCCATTTGGAAATTTAAAGGAAAAAGAAAATTTAATTTTTATATCATATATTAGTGCCTCCACCTTGACGAAGTTAGCATTCTATTTATCAAGTTGTCCTCCCCAAAATTCGTGTCCCTTCGCATGAACATAAAACAATATATTGCCATTATTACTAGATAATTTTGGAAACCAATTAACAACATTTGTGAAAGAGACATATATATATATATATGAGCCATAATTATTTTGTGTTATGTGAGCTATCTAATGCATCTTCTTTCAAATAAAGTACAAATAATTTGTGCCATTATACTCTGTGAAATTCTAACAATTTGGTGCACCATGTCTATGTGAAATCTGAGCTTTTGTAACTTTGTCGAATCAAAGTTACTTTTTTCATATTCCTAAGGTAAAATTTTGGGATGTGGAGGCATATATCTAAGGTGATCTTGAAGTTGATCTTTGTGACATAGTAAGAGTTATAAAGCAAATTTGGAGGACGTGTTTTGGATATATTTCTGACAATTATTTTCTAGTGGAGTACTGAGTTGTCAAATGTAATATTGTGGTTAATATTTGACTTGGTCATGGAAGAAGTTGGTTGATTGCGATATCATAGACATCTACCTGTTTCTATTCCTTGAGGTAACTTTGCCATGCTTGATAATCTGCAACAACGAGGCAGACCTGAGGAGTATCTTCTCTCACCCTTTGAAGGCACTCAAGAGCATTTGGGATAAAAGTGTCTCTCTTGATCGTGATCTAGTTCGACAGAGAGGCTAGTTTGGTAGAGACTCGGACCGGTGTCACGATGAATTGAACGAGGTTTTCTTGTGATGTTGGAAGATCTTGGGAGGCGGCTGCTTGCCTTATGGGTTGTAGAAATGCTTGAACGTCTTTGGCAACTTCTTTCCACATTTTCTCTTCACCAAGTGCACCTAGAGAAGGAATGTGGTGTACTTCACCCATTGAGTTAAGGCTGCTAATCAAATGTTCATATGCGGACATTACCTCGTGATTTCATGACCTGAGGGGTTGCAAGGTCGCAAGGTTTTGAAAGTTTGGTTTGACCATTTTTGTGACTCTGTGACTTGAGATTTTGAATGAGTGAACTTGGGCTTAACTCTACCTCTTCAAAAGGTTATGGGCTCAAAAATTTTAAAAGGGAAAAATTTTAGAGGGTGTTGTTGTGACTACAACACACTAGAATTTGAACGTGGTACCATTTTTGGCATTATGATGTAATATGTTGTCGTCAATGGCAACCTACTTGATCAAGTTGTCCTTGATGGAAACTTGATTATTTTCCATTTTGATAACAACCTATTTGTTAAAGATGAAAAAATGATGTATCTATAGGTCAGTTAAGATGTGACAGAAAAAGGAATTCGAGTAAGTGCCAGAGAAATGAAAAGGTAATATTTCACAATGTATACATAGGTTTTATGAAGGCCACCCATGTACATACACAAGTTGGTATACATACAACTCGTGTATACAACCAAAATTGGTATATACATATTTTTTATGAAGAGAAGCCGCATATACATGCGGGTATGAAGAAGCCAAGTCATGTATGCCTTTTGCGCTCTAAAATTATGATACGAGTGGGCAATATCATGGTATTAGCCCACAGTATTGAGCATTGTGTCTTCTATTTGATTCCATCTAATAATACCATCCACTCGTGCGGTTTTGGATCATGGTATTCATAAAGGCTAAAACTATATAAGAAGATGAAGATCATAGTGCAAAGGCATGCATGTGTTTGGGTATTAAATGAATACTTCACTATGAAGTATATCTGCATGGAATGGGCTATAGTTTATTGATAGATCTGAGGTAATAATGCACCTATGAATACAATAATGGATCACGATCACTAGACCTGAAATGACTATGTATTTCCTAGATCTGTTTATGAAATGTTCAGATCTGTTATTTGGCGAATGTTTGCTGAGGTGAAGGGAAAGATATGAGCTGATTATTTATTTTAAAGAGTTGTGAAGTCTTGAAATAGTTGCAGATCTATCCTCAGGTTTGTCTCTGTAAAAGCGTGTATATACGTAGGTTCATTTCAGAAAAAGCGCACATGTAATCGAGGGTTTTGATGAAGTGTGGGGAGGGAAAATTTGTGATTTGTTTTGTTTTTTTACTACTGTCTGTCAATGACATCTTCATACAGATCTGGGTTGTTTGAATATTGATTATGCTGCTAGTTGATTATGATTAAAGATCAGTTGTTGGTTAGTTGGTTGATGATTAAGTGAATGATTTGATAGGGGTCTGAGTTCCAGTTTGATGTATGTTCTTTGAGCTTAAATGTGTGAAGTGTATCTAGTATGAAAAATTGATGAAAACAGGCCTACAAGGCGTATTGTGTTTAAGGTGTTGGATCCAGTGTGAAAATTGATGAAATGTGGTCTGTAGTTGGCCTGAGGGTTGGAGCCTTCAATGAGGGGGTAGTATCTCCCTTCCAGGAGTGGTTGGTAAAAGGGAAGCATGGGGTCATAGCTCCCTTCTAGTGATAGCTGGTAAATGAGATCAGGGGGTTGGAGCTCCCTTCCAGTAGAAGCGGGAGAACGAGAGAAGGTTACAACCTTCTACAGGTGGGTGCCTGTGTGATGGTATAAGTTTGCACCAGTTTAAGATTGGAAGCAGTTTTCTTTATAATAAATATTGAAGAAAAAGATGACAGTAGTGGTGGTTTTCTCCTGACTTCGGTTTCCACCTTAAATTATGGTGTTCATGTGTGTTTCTTATGCATGATGATTTATTCTATTCTTACTACACATGATTAATGGTTAATAAACATCTGATGAATGAATGATGCACTGATCTAAGTGAATATTTATCTGCATAATAAGATCTTTGGACATACACAAGTTTCATTAAAGATAGCTACATGTATACTATAGTTGGTTTCATTAAAGTCACGTATAGAAATCAAAAAATAAAAGTAAAAGTTTATAGTAAGTTATAAATACTGATTCACCCCCCCCCCCCCCCCCCCCCTTTCACTATTTTTCCCAAAAATTGGTATCAGAGCAGGTCCTTAAAAAGAAGATTGATTGCTTGAAGGATATCCATCACAATGGGAGGTCATGAAGGAGTATTATCTATAAAGACGCCACTTTTAAATCGAAGTAATATATTATTCTGGAAGATACTAACAAGAGCTTATTTTCAAAATATTAGAGAAGACGTATGGGCAATCGTCTAAGGAGGTTTCCAATACCCAGCAAGTGTTCCTACAGATTCAGTAGAAAGGAAGAGATATGAAATCAATGCCAAAATGTCAATTCTTTATAAGGAAGTCTATCAGAAACATAATTTTTCAAAGTTATGCAGCTCAATTCAACAAAGGAAATATGGGACAAGATCATTAAGAGCTATGAAGGTGATGTTAAGGGAAAAAGTGCCAAACTTCAAACTCTTAGAATTAATATGAAAATATTAGACTGCACGATGATGAAATTGTTTCAAGTTTATTCCTAAGACTAGATGAGATTGTGAATTCTATGAGGAATATGGGTGAAGTTATAAAAGAGTCAACGTTAGTAGAGAAAATATTGATAAACCTAACTCCATAGTTTGAGTCAAAAGTGTCAGCTATTGAAGAAAAGAAGGATCTGCAAAATCTTACTGTTGTTCAACTCCATGGTATCCTGACTACTTTTTAAATGAGAAGAGGAGGTCCCTCACAAGTCAGAGAAGCTACTTTTCAGGCCTATGCTAAAGGAAAAGAAAAGGAATTTCTCAAGGAATCAAGTTATATATCAGAAGAAGAAGAAGTAAATTTTGTGAGAATACTTCAACAAGGTACTAGAATATTCATAGGTAAGCTTACCTTCAAGTGTTTTTCTTGTGGTAGAGTTGGTCATTATGTTGCTAAATGTCCTTATAAATAAAATCATGATAAAGGGAAACAGTTTGAAAAAGGGAGTTATTATACGAATGAAGATAATCATGTATTGTAAAATGAAGAAGAATAAGATTCTGATCAAGATATGCAAGTGCTCGTGGCATGTACCGTGGATGATGATAATTTCCCAAAAGAAAGGGATCTGATTATTGAAGAATTGCATAGATCAAGAAAGAAAGGATGTTTTCATGGATGTTGTTTCTATAGTAACTCCTTTGGGCATAAGGCCACTGATTGCAGGTTAAGTATAATGAATAGATATGAGAAATTGAAGAATTTCCAACACATAATAAGAAATTTCAATAAAAGCTAGAAACAAAAGAAGCATCGGTAAAAAACGTAAGGAATATTGACCCTACTGCAGTAATATATTTCTAAAGTTTACTTTTCATATTGACTGCATGAATGATGTAAGATACATTATAGGAATCGGTAATGTATCATCACATGGGGAGAAATATATGGTGATTCCCATGGTTGGTTTGGTAATTGTAGTTGTTTTTATTTCTAACAATGCATCTAATGTGACAGCAAAAGGAAGGTACAAAATGTATAAGTCGAGGGGGAGATGGAGTTGTGAAATTTTCAGTATTTCACTTTATTTGCACGAGTTTCATGAAGTAAAGCCACGTATACACGCGAGTTACAATGGTGAAAATTGCGTACGTTTTTCTCTGATAAGGAAAAACAGTGGGGTGGACTCAAGAACAATTTCTGATATGCTACTAATAGTAATAATTTTTTTGATCTGATGTTGATGGTTATATCTGTTGATATTATATTAAGTTTTGATTATCTGATTGATGAAGATGCTTTGATGTATTAGTTTTTTTGGTGATCAGGAGCACATTTTTAGGGGGAGCATTAGCCTTGCTAAGAGTAATGCATAGATGGATTCTTATTATTGGCATTATGTTGGTTGTTGAATTATGATCTCTCTTTCGAGATCCTTTGGTCTTGGTTATAAAAAGATATATCTGTTATTTGATGAAAAAAAGGTCATGTTGACACCTATGATGTAAAATTTTTATATTCAATCATGTAAGAAATTGTTAAAATTTGTAAACCCACTTGGTTGGGTAGTTGAGACAAAATTTGTAAACCCACTTGGTTGGGTAGTTGAGTCAAATATGTAATTCCACTTAGTTGGATCATTGATGTAAGTAAGGGTCCTTGGTGATAGGAAAGGTCATAGTCAGTTGAGTTATAGATTCATGTACTTCATTGAAAAAAAATTCTGAAGAGTTAGTGTGAACTCAAGGGGAGCATGGTCAATACAATGCACATAAGATCTGCAGAGCTCTTCTTTCTACAATGAAAGAGAAACCTTGTTTCAGTATTAATCATCCCTTTTCCCTTGATGTAAAAGGGGGAGAGTAACTTGGTGTTTGAATAATGTTTATGATTAATATATCTATCAGTTGTGGTGATCAAACACCAACATGGTTGCCATTAGGTCCAAAGGGGGAGATTTTTGGCATGATGTAATATGTTGTCCTTGATGGCAACCTACTCGATGAAGTTTCCCTTGTGTTGGAAATACCGGGGGGGTGAATTAGTATTCCTTTAAATTAGAGCATTAGTTAATATTCAATTATTATCAGTATTTGTACAATGATAGAAGTAAACAAAAGGAGCACAAATGCACATAGTTTTTAAGGTGGAAACCCACTCCAGGAAAAAAACCACCTAATGTTTTTCTAATAATTCTTTAATATTCAACTCCAATTGAAAATAAAGCTCCAACTTCCTAGAATATAGAAAATCATTCTTCTCTAGCTCCCACTAGATAGATCCTCCAATGATCAAGATTCTTCAGTATTCAACTAAATGGATGCCCCAATGCCCAATGAGCTACAACTCACCCTAGCACCTGCTACCACCCTATAGAAGAATAAAAGAAGAATGGACTCTCGTACCAAGGAAAATGGTCCACTTTACTATGATATATAATAATGTAGAAGAAGAAGACACATGAGACCATAACCTCAACTATGACACAACCACCTAATGATGATCCTTGACCTCCCGACACTGCCTCTTCAACTCTTGGTAGATAGACACTAGTACCTTTTTTACAATAATGTATTTACAATGACTTAGTACAATGATACCTTTACAGTGACCCTATGCAGTGTTGCACACTTGAAGACTTCATGTTATGAACTTCTTGTTGTTGTTTTGCACCTTTGTTTTTGCTCTTTTCATGCCACCCTTTGCTGCACCTTTCTTTTCTTTTCTTCCCTAGAAATTCTGGTCCTTTGTGGCCCTTGCCAATAGATGATCTAGAATTTTCTTGCCTTCTAGGAGTTCGATATAGAATCTGGCATATCTCTCTAATTTTGGATCCCCAATATGTGATTTTTGGTCCTACAGTAGTACTCTGAGTCATCTTTCCAATGCCACAAGTCTGAACCAATTTGGATTCTTCAAGGGATATTTATCCACAATATCTCACAATGGCCTAATTATGGAATGTTTCAGTAGAGCGAACTTCTACGACGTGCCACGTGTCATTTTTTCTTCATTCAACTCTAAAATCCATATAGTGAAAACTATATTCCGTGCACTATCTGAAAATTTTTACATAATTCCTCTTTGATACTCAGAGAGAGAGTTGTAATGATTTTCCCAAGGTCACTTCTTTGAGATGAATTTCAGGAGCCCGCAAAAACACTGACTTCCACAAATAATATCTCTGAAAATGTTGTGGACCTTGATCTGAAATTTTGACAGACACTTACTTAGGATTTCGTCTTAAGCTCAAATTTTTTTTAGCTTTTGAACCTTCATAGAAAAAAAGGTAGAGTGAAAATTCCACGATGACCTGTTTCAGATAGAGAAATCCCTGCATAAGGAGTATATGAGGATCACAATTTATATAAATGCTTAGGTTGAGAGGGGCTTCAACAAGTGAACGTGGGAGGGATTTTAGGAGCTTAAAAAATATTAATTATGCCTTTTCAATGACCCATTCCACAACCCCATGGGGTTTTAACCCACTAACTGGGGTAGAAACTTCAAACATGAATATCTCTCAAACCGTGAAGAATTACGTGGCGTGCCATATATCAACGGAAACATCTCAACAGGTAGAAACCATAAAAATCATTCTTGATCCAGAATATACTAATTTGGGAAGTCAAAATTGCCATGAAATATTGGGGTAGCCCCTGGTGGTGCTTCATTTGACATCGATGACAACCGTTGATCAACAATCTCCCCCTTTGGCATTGATGGCAACACAAGTACTCCCCCTATGATCATGACCCCTCTTCCTAAAACATTCTCTCCACCTTTGACATAAATTTAAAAGGGTAACTCCCCCTGACACACAACCATCCTGCAGACCTGTACACACTTCCACTCCCCCTTTATATTATGAATAAGGAAAATATAATCAGAACTTGGGAGAATCCCAAGCTTCTGGGGAAGATATTCCAATGCTTCATGCGTAATCTCATGCTAATCAACGCTTCTTGCCCAATCTGCATCTGTAAAGGCATGAATAATCAAAGTCTTACCCTTGAGATACCACAAGACATATTCTGTTGTTCCCTTTAGATATCGAAGAATTATTTTGATGGAAGTAATATGTGATTTTTTTGGTGTTGCTTGGAATCTTGCTACTTGTCCAACTTCTTGCATAACATCTGGTCAGAAGGCTATTACATATAGAATACTACCAATCATAGATCTGTACAACCTTTGATCCACATCCTTAGATGAGTCATCTATGCTCAATTTGCAAGCTGTTACCATCGGAGTAAGGATGGGTTTGCAATATTCCATTTTGAATTTCTTGAGCATTTCCTTGATGTACTTAGCTTGACATATAAATATTCCTTTCTCTTGCTGAGATAATTGAAACCCTACGAAGTATTTCATCTCACTAAGTAAAGACATCTCAAAATCAATTTGCATATTTCTAGCAAACTTCTTAGTTATTTGATCATCATTGCTACCCAATATTATATCATCCTATTTAGCTATTAGACATTCTTTAGTTTCTTCATCCAAAACCTATATGTCGTTTGGAGCTCGACTTGTTGTAGCCCCAATTTCACTATACCTGCCTTTCCTGATTTCACATTTTGTGGAGTTGAATAGTATTGTGTGTCCTTTATGACACACTTGTCCAACACTGAGCAGATTGTGATTCATGTTTTCATCCAATAGAACATTCTTGGCTAGACCATCTTTTCTTCCAATAGTGATGGTACCTAATCCTATAACATTTGAGGATCCATCATTTCCAAAGGACATGGTCCCATCCTTATTCACTTTCATAGATAAAAAATTATTTCTGTCTCCATTCATCTGTGTTGAGAAACCTCTATCAACATACCACACATCTTTGTTCTTTTGAGCCTTGAGAGCGAGAGCACAATTATCCATCTTCTTCTTCTTCCATGTTCATTCGTTCTGTGGCTTCAAATATTCTTCTAGAGGATTTTCAATTCTGCAGTCTCTGGCTATGTGTCCAAAGTTTTGACATTTGTAACATTAAATATTATTTCTTAAATATTCCAATATATTTATGTTTCGTTGAGCCCTGGGAGGTTCTTATTTGACATATCTCCTGGAATTGTATTCGTTCCTGGGGTACGTGCGACATTCTACATCTTTATGACCAAATTTTCCACATGAATAATAGTAGCCATAAAAAATATGTTGGTACCTGGATGGAAATCTTTTTCAAGGAATTATCTTCCAAAGCTATTCTTGTGAATCTTGTCCAATGAATTCTATATTGATGTCAGATCTCATAGGTTCATTGTATTTTGTTGTAGAAGGTCTTGCTTCTTCTTCTTCGTAACCGATGTCAGTTTTGTCATTGTAATATCATTGATTGTTGATGAGTTCTTCCAATGCCCTTGAGCTGCTGGCATAGTTTTGGATATTTTTTCCTTTCTTCAATTCCTTACACAACGAAAGTACTTCAACTTCTAATTCTTCATTTTCTTGGTTTCTTTCTTGCAACTCCTTTCGAAGTGACTCTTCAATGCATTTGTGTTCTTCAACTTCAATTTTGAGACCTTGAACTTGTTCTTCAAGAGTATTGGAATGCATCTTCTTTGCCTTGAGCTCTTTTATAAGCTTGATTGCTTCCTTAGAGAATTATTCTATGGTCAATCCTCCTTCTTAGTTGTTTGATACCTCTTGTTTTTTGTGCTTTCCCATAAACAATACTCTCTCATTGGCTTCTTCTTCGCTGTCATTGTCTTCATCGAATGATGAGCTATCTTATTTAGAGAGAAATTTCCTTTTGGATCCTTTCTTGTTGAATTCCTTAAAGCCTTTCTTTAATTTTGAGTTTCCATCAGTTATGTTTGGACATTTTGCTGTGAAATGCCCAACCTCGCCATAGCCGAAACATATCAATGGAATTTTACCTTTGATTTTTCCCTTACCAATTTTTAGTTTTCTCATAATGTAAACATATTCTTCATCTAAAAGACCTTCTCCATCATCTACCTTTTCTTCACACTTGCAGGTGCATGTCTTTTCAATTGGAGGTTTTTTTTCCTTATCGATTTTCTTAGATGCAACGAACACAGTTTCTAGATGTGAATTACCCTCTTCTTCATCAAGTCTCATTTCATATGCTATGAGAAATCCATGTAATTCCTCTGTGTTCAGTTTGTCCAGATTTTCACTGTATTCTAAGACCAATACCTTTGGGTGGAATCTCCCTGGAAAAATTCTAAGAGTATTTCAGATAATAGTCTTCTCGTCAATTGGTTCTCCCAATCCTTCCAAAGTATTGGTTATTTCATCAACTTATTGGAATTATGCAGCAATGTTGCAATCTTCTTTCATTCTGAGTTGCTTAAATTTTGCTCTATAGATTTGAAGCTGTTCTTCTTTGACATTTGAGTCACCTACATACGTATTCTCAAGCTTGTCCCATACATTTTTGGTGGTTTTACAACCCAACACCTTATGATGAGAGGATTCAATAAGTCCACTGATAATAATATTCTTTGCTTTTGCATCATTTACCAAATTCTTCTTACCTTGTTCATCCGTACTTGATGTAAATCCATTTTGAGCTGTGTCCCATACTTCATAACCTTGTGCCAAGAGATAGACATCCATTATTCCTTTCCATAGTGCATAATTATTTTCATTGAACAGAGGTACACCATTCTTGGTATGCTCCACGAGCTCCTTCCAGCTGATAAACTGTTATTGAAGGAACCAAGCTTTGATACCAATTGTGGGAAATACTGAGAGGGGGGGTGAATCCGTATTCCTTTAAATTAGAGAATTAGTTAATATTGAATTATTATTAGTGTTTGTACAATGATAGCAGTAAAAAAAGGAACACAAATGCACACAGTTTTTAAGGTGGAAACCCACTCGAGGACAAAAACCACCTAATTCTTCTCTAATAATTCCTTAATATGTAACTCCAATTGAAAATAAAGCTCCAACTTCCTAGAATCTAGAAAAGAATTCTTCTCCACCTCCCACTGGATGGACGCTCCAACACCCGAGATTCTTCAGTAGTCAACTAAATGGATGCCACAATACCCAATGAGCTACAAGTCACCCTAGCACCACCTTACCACCCTATAGAAGAATAAAATAAGAATGGACTCTTATACCAGGGAAAATGGTCCACTTTACAATGATTTAGAATGATGTAGAAGAACAAGACACACTACACCATAACCCCAACTATGACACAACCACCTAATGATGATCATAGACGTCGCGACACTGCCTCTTCAACTCTTGGCAGATAGAGACTAGTACAATTTTTACAATAATGTATTTACAATGAATTAGTACAAGGATACCTTTATAGTGACTGTATGCAGTGCTGCCCACTTGAAGAATTCATGTGATGAAATTCTTGCTATTGTTCTGCACCTTGGTTGCTTCTCTTGTCATGCTACCTTGTGCTGCACCTTTCTTTGCTTTTCTTCCCTAGAAATTCCGGTCCATTGTAGCCCTTGACAACACATGATCTGGCTTTTTTCTTGCCTCTTAGGAGCTCGATATAGAATCTGGTGTATCTGTCTAATTTTGGATCCCTAATATGCAATTTTCAGTCTTGTAGCAGTCCTCTAAGTGATATTTACAATGCCATAGTACTAACCCAATTTGGATTCTTCAAGGGAGAGTTATGCCCAATCTCTGACAAGGCCCTAATTATGGACTGTTTCAGTAGAGATATCTTGTACGACATGCCCTGTGTCACTATTTCTTCATTTGGAGTTGAAATTAATAGAGCAAAAAACAAAGTCCATGCAATATCTGCCACTTTTTACATAATTTTAATCTAATACTCAGAGAGAGAGTTATGATGCTTTTCCCAAGGTCACTTCATTGCGATGAATTTCAGGAGCTTGCAAAAACAATGACTTCCACTGATGATATATCCGAAAATACTGTGCACCTTGAAATGAAATTTTTACAGATGCTTCCTTAGGATTTTGGCTTCACCTCATAAAAATTTCAACTTCTGAAATTTCGTAGAAAAATTTTTAGAGTGAAAATTCCACGATGACCTGTTTCAGATAGCGAAATCCCTACATAAGGAGGATATGAGGATCACAATTTATATAAATTCTTAGGTTGAGAGGAGCCTCAACAAGTGAATGTGGGAGGGATTTTAGGAGCTTAAAAAATATTAATTATTACTTTTCAATGACCCATTCCACAACCCCATGGGGTTTTAACCCACTAACTAGGGGTACAAACTTCAAACATGAATATCTCTCTGACCGTGAAGAATTACATGACTTTCCATATATCAATGGAAACATCTCGACAAGTAGAAACCATAAAAAAGCATTTTTGACCTAGAATATATTAATTTGGTAGGTCAAAATTCCCATGGAATATTGGGGTAGCCCCTGGTACTGTTTGGGTTGACATCAATGGCAACCGCCGATCAACACCTTGATGGAAAACTACTTAATGAGTTTCCTTTTTGATAGCAACGTATTTGTTAAAGATGTAAAAATGATGTATCTACATGTCAGTTGAGATGTGACAGAAAAAGGAATTCCAGTAAGGACCAAAGAAATGAAAAAGGTAATATTTCACAATGTATACGTAAGTTTTACGAAGCCAAACTACATACATACACATGTTGGTATACATGCATCCCATGTGTACATCCAAAGTTAGTATATACACAAATTTTATGGAGAGAAGTCGTGTAAACATGTGTGTATGAAGAAGCCATGTCACGTATTCCTTTTGCGCTCTAAAATTATGATACTAGGGGGCATTACCATGGTATTATCCCACAGTATTGATCGATGTGTTGTCTATTTGATTTTTTCTGAGAATACCATCAACTCTTCTTTGGTTTTGGCTCATGGTATTGGTAAAGGATAAAACTATATAAGGAGATGAAGATCATAGTGCAAAGGCATGCATGTGTTTCGGTATTGAATGAATACTTCACTCTGAAGTATATCTACATGGGATGGGCTAAAATTTATTGATAGATCTGAAGTAATAATGTACCTATGAATACAATTATGGATCTGGATCTCTAGACCAGAAATAACTATGTATTTGCTAAATCTGTTTAAGAAATGTTTCGGTATGTGATCTGGCGAATTTTTGTTGAAGTGACGGTTAAGATCTGAGCTGATTAGTTATTCTGAACAGTTGTGCAATCCTAAAATATTTGTAAATCTATATGCAGGTTAGTCTCTGTAAAAGCATGTATATACGCAAGTTCATTTCAGCAAAACTGCGTATAGAATCTAGGGTTTTGCTGAAGTGTGTGGAAGGAAATTTCTAATCTGTTTTTCTATTTTATTGTTCTCTGCCAATGATGTATTCGTATAGATCTCAGTTGTTTGAATATTTATTGTGCTACTAGTTGATTATGATTAAAGATCATTTTTTGGTTAGTTGATTGATTATTAAGTGAATGATTTGATAAGGGTATGAGTTCCAGTTTAATGTATGTTATTTGAGCTTAGATGTGTGGAGTGGGTTGAGTCTGAAAATCTGATGAAAAGGGGCCTACAAGGTGTATTGTGTTGAAGCTATTGGATCTAGTGTGAAAATTTACGAAACGTGGTCTTTAGTGGGTCTGAGGGTTGGAGCCTTCAGTGACGGGATAGTAGCTTCCTTCCAGGAATGGTAGGTGTTTAGGTTCCTATGTTTTGGCAGGTTTGGCTCTACCAAAAGATAAGACAACATCAAAACCACTTTGGGACCTCAGGATCTAGCCCTCCTGGTTCCAGAGAGGGATCTCTCTATAAAGGCAAAGATATATATGTCTTTGAATTTCAGTTTCAAGGTATTAGGCTAGTTATAGGGCACAAGGTTTGTTTTATTTGTTTGTTTGGTTGTTGGGAAACATGAAGGAATGGTTCAATATAAGACAAAGGGTGAGAAAAGAGGATTTTAGTCAAAAAGGAGATAATTTAAAGAACATGCGAGACCATTGGGAAATGGAGTCATAAAAGGGTTTACTTGCTATTCAGTATCCAAGGCTTTAAATTGGGCTAGTCATCTAAAACAAAGGATCTTTAAAGATGATAGTGTGCTATGAAATGGTAAGGAATGAAGGTGAATGACAAGGAATCCTTCGAGGTGACCACTTAGGAAACAGATCTAGGGACAGGGCATGCCTTAAACACCTATGATCTAACCCCTAAAAGGCTAACTCTTCAGACAACAAGAAACACTTAAGATTTAAACACAAAGGTGAAGTCTAAGATCAGAGAAAGGCTTCGAACTTTCAATGCTTTGACATTCAACTTAAGGGAACTTAGAAAGGTTCAAATGATTGAAAAGGACCCTAGTGAGATAGAATCAGCATTCTAAACCCCCAGTATCCCAATTATTTCAATTAAAACCAAACAATAACATCTAAGAACAGATTCATAAATTCATACATCACTTAGCAGTGAATAACAGCTACTACACTGACTAAATTATCTTGAATTAGTTCTAAAATAACACAATCAGTAGAAAACATCAAAGATAAGAAGAGCAGGAGCATTAAGGTACCATGCAAGGGTATATCCTAAGCCATATTTCTGATTCTTACCAGAGAAATGAAATGTAATGAATTACAGGAGGAAAACAGAGACAAAGGTAGAACACATCACCACTGCTTTAAATCAGGATCCAAAGAAATGTGATTTTCATATTAAAGAGAAACACCAGTCATATACAACATCATCCAATAGCTCAATATTCAGTCTAAAATCATCTCCTCAATCTATTTTACAAATTTACACCCCAAACTATATCGCAAGAGAAACAGCTTACAATTCACAGATATCCGATCAACAACCTTTACAATGTGTTTCGTCATGAGTTTATAGCTAAAAAGAGGAAGAGAAGGTAGATGGAACTTTAAATGAAACATTAAAATAGAAGCAGAAGGAATGGGCTTGAGGCCCATTCTGTCTTAATATCTATGCATTGATCTTCAATACTCTTTGGGTGAAAGAGTGGTCTTCGACAAGCTGATATTAACTTCATGGGTTTGTTCTTTGATGTACTTTTTGGTTGCAGCACTCTATATTACTTTGGGACTAGTAAGGCAGTCAAATGACTTTTAGGCCTACCATACTGCATAAGAAATGCTCTGGAAACATTAGGACTTCCTGCTAGGGTGTAGATCTTCTCAGGAACTTGATGTAGCATAAAAATAGTATGGGAACTTGTCCTTTCATGGGAAATAACCTTATGCTGATGTGAGACACTGATCAGATTGTTTTCTGTTCTTTAAGCCTCATTAGGCCTTCTGTGTTAATAATATGGTCTTCAATTTGGTACGCTCACCCTTTAAACATTGAATTAAGGCTTAAAATCTTTAATAATGGGCATTAAACCTCCTTAACTCTTAACTGATACTCTTTGCCGCTTCATTAGCTGTCTCTGCCTGTGGAAATGGAGTTGTAATGGTGCAGGAAGTTTCACAGGGTTAAACACTGGTCCTTTGATGAAAATATTTCATTTGGAAACCTTCCCAAGTGTTTTCTCTGCAATATCTGGCTCGGAAAATGGTCCTCTCTACGCTCTGTGTCACTATGACAGTGACTATGAGAAAAAATGGTTTCACCATCTACAACCCTACAAAACACACAAACATGTTAAGAAAATCAATGCGGGAGTGGTGGTGAATGATGTGGAGGATCATGGGAATGGTAGCGCAGCGATGGAATCAGTGGCTGTAGTGGAGGAAACAGTGAAAAATTTAGCGTAATGGTGAGAAAATGGCCTCATGGAGGTCTGGTGAAGAGATTCTTCTGCACCGTCAGATTAGATCTGGTGGTGGAAATAGAGGGTCAGATTTCACCGGTGGGATTGCTTTGGAAGGTTGGGCAAAGAAATAAACTTTAATGTTATAACACCAAAGTTCTAATGTTGGGCAAAAGAAATGATTTTTAATGTAAATCATGAAAATTTAAACTTTCGCGAAATACAAAGGAAAGGTAGGAAAATGCAGTGAAACAGGGCTTTGAATGCTGGGGCCAGCATGGGCAGAGGCTGATTGTTTATGAACCGTTGGATCTTAGGAGGATATAAACAGTGGAGATCAGCCGATGAACCTCTGTGAAGTCCGAAGGAAAAACATGAATGAGGAACGCAATGGAATGAGGGCTGTTGATCTATATAGATCAACAGTTGGGATTGTATGGAAGAGATCTCAGAGGCAGAAGAGGGGAAGTGCTTTTAAGAAGAGAAACCACTGTTTTCACGTTGCAAAAGAACGGTTTTTAATTTTGCCCAAAATCACACAATATGGTCTGCCGCCCGACACGTGGAAAAATAAAACTACCCATATCGCGTGATTTCAAACTGTTAAATCCCGGACACCAAAGTTACGCAATATGGATGCTGGTCGTTGGATCTGGGACTGTGAGATCTAACGATGGTGGATGAAGTGTGACATGGATAGTTGCATTTTCAGTAATGTTGGGACAGTTCAATGGTGGTTTAAATGTGGGTCGTCCGATTAGTGGGATGAACGACTGAGATCTGAAGAGGGAAAGCAAAGGCAGAGGAGCTGATGAGTGGGCGGGAAGAATACGAGCTGCTGAATCCATGGGGATGGATGGCGGAGATTTAAAGACGAGGAAGAGGCCAAAGGGCTAAATGAATGAGTGGGAGAGAGGTGGACCATTGGATCAAATGGGATGGACAGCTGAGATCCAATCACAATCGGAGAAGTTAGGGGCCGAAACTTCGATGGGTTTATGCAGCGATTGCGTGTGGACCGTCGCATCAGTAGAAGATTGATGGTCGCGATTGGATTGGGAATGACCAATCAGGGAATACGGGGGCGAAGTGAGATCAAATCCTGGCTATTGGTTCTTGTGGATTCAACCGCCAGGATCCATTCGGGGATTGGCCAATCTAAGAGACAGAAAGTGGCACATTTTAAAATTTGTGATTGGCGATTGGGGCGGCGATGCGATGGCCATTGGATCATTTAAAGATAAACGGTGGAGATCACGATCGGAGGTTGGCACAGGGATGATATGGGCACACGGTGCATTTTGCGCGTGCCATTAGATCTTCATAGATCGACGATGGATATTGCACCCGCGTTTGATAAACAAAACACTTCTTGCGTTGGAACTTTTTCGTTTAACAAAGAAAAACTACTCCCGACCAATCTTTTGATGCGATAAGAGCTCAAGGGCTTAGCACCTGGTCTTGGCTTTGGGTTTCATGGAGGGGAAGTGGTTAGGGGCTTATCCAAAAGGGGCTTAGGCCTATTATATGATAAAGTGGGTTTTTAGGCCTTAAAACAACATTTTTCAGGGCTAAAAAGAGGTTTCGGTAGGGGGAAAGAGGGTTTTTAAAATCAAATGAAGGGGTTCACATGATATTCAAAGGGTAATTTAATGGTTTAGAAGACTTATGAATGGGTTTTTGGGTTTTAAAGGGGCAATTTGAGAAGGGGAAAAAGGGGTTAAAATGGGAAAATTTGCAGGGATACAAGGGAGCAAATGGAGGTTTTTCTGAGCATAATGTTTCTACAGATAGTGAGGCTTTTGATGGAAATAGTAGTGAAAATATTACCCAAGCAAAAGGGCACACAGAAGCTTCAAGGATGAGATATTTTCAGGGGAAATGTATCTCTTGAAGGCTCAGAAAAATATTTAGCCACATGTTTGCTTGACAAAAAAATTATAGGTGGCTAACAGTGGCTCCACATGGGGATGGCATCTTCTTGAAGATGTCAAGAACTTCAAAAATATTCTTTGGGAAGTATGCCAGATGCCTGATCTTCGAACCATCCTTTCTTATTTGATTCATTTGTTACATACATGATGGATATTAATCAGTAGAAAACATTCCCCAAACAATCTACCTACCCATCCTACAATCCTAACATTTTTTCTTGAAGGTGCATTTGAATTTGCAGACCTTCTTCATCATTTTTATTTTTATTTTTATTGAAAATAGAAATAAACTAATATAATTCTACCCTTATTCCTCCAGGAGGCCAGATTAAACAACTAGTCTTATAGCTTCTCTACCTACACTAATATCTGCTAGGATTAAACTGTTTAGCAGATTTCTTTCTCTACATTCTACAACAGAAATTTAAAAATAGTCAAACCAGGATTAGACAGTCTAGTTTGTTGTGGATCCATGGCATAAATATAGCTGCACATGAACTGAAATTGTAGAAACTCAAAAAAAAAAAATTGAAGGCTTGAAATTTTGAAACTTTGAAACATCCTTATTTTCTTTGTGACTCAACTTTTGAGCTTGTTAGAGTCACTTTCTTCTTCACTTCAGCTCTGGTTTTGGGCTTGTTAGAGCTGATCCTTCTTTCTTCTTTGCTGGTTCATATTTTGAGCATATTAGAACCAGCTTCTTTACTTCCTTTGGCTCAGGTTTTGATCATGTTAGAGCCAATATTTTCACTCTAGAGATTCAAGTTTTGAGCATGTCTGAACCTCTGTTTCTCTCTTTTTTGAGACATTTTCTCTTTTTCTTTGAAGTCAAAACATAGAAATGGTATTTACAATGGAAATTAAAACTATAAAATGGAAATCAACAGTAGTAATGCTTGAGCATCCTGCCATTTATAGGACCCCCAAAACAGATCTGTGCCATCTATCTCTTACAGAGAAAAGGCATTGGGACCAATGGTGGATTGGATGATGTAAGGACCCTGCCAAAAACTGTCAAATTTGCCATGCTTTCCTTTGTCTTCTCTCATAGAATCCCACTTTAGAACCTTATCTCCAATTTTGAAGTCACAAGCCTTTGTTTTTTTATCAAATAAAATCTTTATATTTTCCTGCACTTTCAGAGCTCTGTTATAGACTTCTTCTCTTGTTTTTTGAAGATGTATTGTTTGATTTATCCTCCTTACCATACTGTCCTCTTCTGACTGAATCTCTTGGACTAGTTTAATCACTGGTACACCTAGGCTGGTAGGAAACACTGCCTTTGTTCCATAAAAAAGCTAATATGGTGACATTCCAATGGATTTCTTTGTTGTTAGCCTCTCAGCCCACATAGCATGCACTAACTTGTTATGGCATGACTTTTTGTTCTCTTCAAGAAGCTTTTTGATAATGTTCACCAAGATCTTGTTTGGTGATTCAGCTAACCCATTACCTTGTGGGTAATAAGCAGTTGAATGACCAAGTGCTATTTAATACCTGTGACAAAAATCAATCATTTTCTTGGATCCAAAAGAAGCAGCATTATCAGTGATTATCTTTTTAGGGCAGCCAAACCTATAGAGGCCATCCCTTTTTAGGGGCATTGAGGTTTGTAAGCACATACAGGATATCAAAATACCAAGGATAGTTTTGAAATTATTCTTCAACAGTAGGATCGAGAAATCCTTCATGTTCTACGAAGGCATCCACCATGTTTATGTCAAGGTATTGCAAGTTAGATTCAGCCATTAGTTGAGCTAAGCCCTGACCTTTGATCAGTTTTGTGGGTTTCATCTCCAGATCATACTCTAATACCACAAAAATCCATTTTTCGCTCTTTCCATCTGGATGTTGGGACAAAGTGTCCTTAAACACTATGTTTGGCATGTAGGCAATGATGTGAGAATGTAGTATATAAACCCAAAAGTCTTTCAAGGCCTTTACCAAGGCATAGGCATGTTTTTCCATTATGTTATATTTCAAGGGTGCATCCCTCAGAGCTTTGCTAAAGAAAGAAATAGGCTGTTCCATTCCCTCTGGATTTTTCTGTAGTAGGACTGCAGCCACTGTATGCTCTGAGGCAAAGGAAAATATCAGGAAATCTTTTGAAAATTCAGGGTTGAATAAGACAGGTGCCCGGGTGAGCGCAAGTTTAACTAACTCAAAATATTTTTTAGCCTCTACAGTCCACTTAACCCCTACAAATTTTCTCAGCATGTTTGTCATATCCCTGAGGTGCTCAGCTAAGTTGGGAATAAACCTCCTTAAGAAGTTAATTTTCCCAAAAAAGGATTTCAACTCTTTTATTTTTCTCAGGTGGGTAATCTGCAGTATTCCATCAACTCTTTGCGGGCCTATTTTAATTCCCTTCTCTGATATAATATGGCCAAGAAGCTTACCTTCTTGAAGCCCGAATACAATATTCTTGGGATTTAAAGATAGACCAAGCCTTCTACTTTTTTCAAAAACTCTTCTCAGATGTTTTAGGTGCTCCTCATTAGTCTTGGAATAGATTGTTATGTCATCTAGATAGATGACAATGAAGTGCCCTATTTCCTCCGAAAAGGCTATTTCCATTGCTCGTTGGAAGGTTGCACCAATGTTCATTAGTCCAAAAGGCATTTTTACGTACATAAAAGTTCCCCATGGAGTGGTGAAAGCTGTCTTGAGTTGGTCTTCTGGGAGTACTCAAACTTGGTTATAGCCTAAAAAACTGTCTAACAAAAAGATCCTTTTTGAGCCAACTACCCTCTGTAGGATGTGTTCCATCTTTGGTAAGGGAAATTTTCCTTAAGTGAAGCTCTGTTAAGGTTTATGAATTTGATGCACAATCTGATCTCACATGTCTTCTTTCTCACAGCTACAAGGTTGGAAACCCAATCAGAGAACCTCACAGGCACTATAATTCTTGCCTTGTACATCTTCTTGATTTCCTTTTTGACTAGAGGCAGTTGTTTTGGGTTAATTCTGCGAAGTTTCTGTCTAAAGGGTTTTTGGTTTTCTTTAAAAGGGATCTTGTGCTGGATAATATTCGTATCATAGGCTTCTAATTCCTTGTAGCTCCAAGCAAACACATCGATGAACTCTTTAAATAAGTCAATATATTTATTTTTCATGTCTGCAGGCAAGGACTAAGCCAAATTTATCATCTTAGGCTTATCCACAGTGCCTCTGTTGCATTCCTCAACATCGGAGTCTGAGTGTTCTATGGTGGGTTTCTTCGCCACGTCGTTAAAATAAAAAAGGTCCTCTAAAGGTGCCAGTCCTCTGGGTATATTCTTATCTTTTGACTGAGGCACCTCTATTTCCTCTTTTTCTGCATTCTTATACTCTTTGGTTTGATTTCTAATTTGTTCAGTTAACATATTTATTTCTACGTTATGTAGTGATTTTTCTTCGTCGGGGGGCTCTTCACTCAGGCAACTTACATCGGATTTAGAGTCTAAATCAGAGAATTCAAACTCATTCCTGCCAATCAGGAAATCCTCTATCTACTTGTCACCCTCAAAGACCTGCCAATATTTCTCATTATCAGGCACTACAGGTCTATATTTTGTCTGAATGATGATTTGTTTGTCACTAGGTGATTTATGATATGAACTAGCGATGCAGGCTAATCCATTCGCAATTATGTTCTGACTCCTAGGAACAAAAACCAGTTCATACTCTACAAAGGTTTTCAGTAAATCCATAGCATCATTTATGTATGCTCTCAATCTAGGGTTCTTCACCATATATTCTCCGTTCACTTGTTTGATGCCTAACTCAGAATCTCCGTATACAGCTATCCTTCGGGCTCCTAATTTTTTCAATAGATTCAAGCCTAGGATAAGAGCCTCATACTCTGCAATATTTTTTGTAAATTTGAAGTCCAGTTTGAAGGCATGATTCTCAGCATAGTCACTCTTAGTGTTATGTAACCACATTCCCACTCCTGCAGTATTTCTAGTGCAAGACCCATCGAAATTCATTCTCCATAAGGGATCGTTTTCAGGTTTATCATCATTTTC
Organism: Pinus albicaulis; assembly: GCA_034641835.2. Taxonomy (NCBI): domain Eukaryota; kingdom Viridiplantae; phylum Streptophyta; class Pinopsida; order Pinales; family Pinaceae; genus Pinus; species Pinus albicaulis. The sequence continues at coordinate 990,880,800 of CM076579.1, read as the reverse complement.
CTTCAAAATGTTGGTTTCACTATTATGTTGTAATATGGGTTCTACATTGTGGTGTGGAGTGTTTTGTTCTTTGTGATGTGTATGGAGTTCTGAGAGATGACTAGTCAGTTTTTCGTAGTCTTGGTTTTGTTTACTCTGACTTTCAGATTCAGTGCATTGTCCATAGGTTTCTTCCTCGTTTTCTTCTATCTCTAGAGTGGTCATTCTGTTAAAATCAATGGGTTTTACCCTATTGTTTGCATCTTTGTCTTCTAGCTCTGGCTCCTCTATGGATTCATCGTTGCAAAGGATAAAGGAGTCCAGATCCGTGTGTACAGAGTACAGAGGTGAATTTTCAGGCTTTTCAGAGTTGCTAACCATGAACTTCATTTGTGCCTCTCTATACAGTCTCCTAAGCTGGCTAAAGACAGGGATCGTGGCATATGACACATCCATCTGCATTGTACCTTGTAGCTTGGCTCCCCATGATCTTGATAGAAACATGCCATACTTAGGTGGCACATCTGCCACTGCAACATCCATAACCATACATTTGGCTGGAATCTAGGTCAGGTTCACACACAGATCTTTGATTAGGCCAAGGCATTTTACTCTGCTGGAGTCAAATGAATATAAATCTTTATAAGGACGGGTTATCTCTAGGCCTAACTTCTCCATAACTACCTTAGGCATAAGGTTGTGTGATTCCCCAGAGTCATGCATTATGTTGTGAAAGATCTTGTCATGGATATTGAGGCTGATATAAAAAGGAGGTACTACCCCTTCCTGAAACTTCCCTTCTATCTTTGGACCAAAAAAAAGGGTTGGTTGATCATTCACTTATATTGACGCTGTCATTGTTTTCACCTAGATTTAAAGCTTTTATAATTTTTCCTTTATATACATCCTAAGCGACTAGCTTAGAGAGTGGGACTGAAATTTTAATTTTAGCAGTCTCACTCTACAAATTGAAGGGAGATTGACTCTTTGTAAGACTCAACTCTATTTTTTTATCCACTACTTTAGTGGCAGAATCAATGTGCCGATTCTCGCTATGTATAGTGTTTGCAACTATTTTATCAGGAGCACTAGCTGCAGTGCTAGTGGTGCTGGTTTGTTGAATTTGTTTATCAGTATTTTGGCTATCTTTTTCGTTGTTCTTCCCAGAACTCTCGGCTGCTGATTTTTTGCTTTCAGCAGTCACCTTAGGAGTTTTCTCTGGTCTTTTATTGATGGTAATATTAGAAGCTTTAGGTTTGGAAGTGTCTAAGCTCTTCTTGCTTCTAAGTTCATAATATTCTTTGACCTGCATGATGGAATTTTCAAATCCTAACCTATAATCCTCAGATTCGAACCTTTCCTCATCCCAATGTGAGTGTGAGGTATGATTGTCTTCTGTGGAATAGTTGTGGATTGAGTTGTCTATTTCCACAATTTTTATTGTGGTTCCCTCGGATTATTCTATTATCCCCTCATCTTCATCAAGGAAGTTCTCTTGAAATGGGGGTATGACTTGTTGATCAGAGTCTCTCTGTCTGTTTGGAGGGTTGTTTCTCCTAAACTTCTGGTTCTAGTTATGATTTTGGTTTCTGTTCTGGTTGTTGACTTGGATAGTCAAATTTTCCACCATTTTTCCTAGTCTCTCCATGGTTTTGGCTAGACTGTCATATTTGGGATCAAATGTGGAAGCTGCAGTGTCATCCCTATATGTTACCCTTTTCTCAGACCTCATTCTAGCTCTTTTCTCAATCAGGTTAGCTTCTACACTCACTGCTCCTTTTCGCATATCTTCCAAGGTGTTGTAATCTCTCTCCCTAAGCTGGTAGGCCATGTCAAGATCAAAGCCTTCAGGTCACTTCACTAGGGCCATTCCTTGGGGCGGTTTCATGTGTGGAGGAAGACTGTTGTAAACACTGTCGAACCTTGTAGAATAATCATGGACACTCTCTCCTACATTTATTTTAAGATTCTTTTATTATACTAAGATTTGGAGAGGGCTAGTCTTGACTTCCCATTTTTTTATGAAGGATTGGTATAAAGAGGGAATATCATGGATACTATTAGGAGGTAGGCCTTTAAACCACTTCTTCACATCTCCTCCTAAACTCTAGGCAAAGATTCTCATCTTGACTGTCTCATCATCTATCCCCATATAGTCAAAGGAATGTTCCATCCTATCTACATGGTGTTGAGATGTGGTAGACTATTATGCAGTGAAATGTGGGATTTTTGACTGATAATCATTGGGTAAAGGCACTAGAGGCTATGGTAACACTAGGGGGGCATACCATGCTGCCATGATGATGTTCTGTGGGGGTAAAGGATTGGCTTGAGCAGTAGGTATGTGGATGACAGAAATATTAGGACCAGAAACACTCTGTTGAGCTGATCTAGGGTGATAGAGTCCCAAGTTTTGAATGAAATGAATATCCGGAGGTGTAGATGGAGGGGTCTCTCTATCCCTAATATGTTGACCGCTATGAGATGGTGAACCAGGAAGCTCGAGGTCTGACTGATCTAAAGCACTGAACAACTTAGTTCTTGGTAAGATCCTTTGTGACTCTAATTCAAAAAGCGTGTCCGCTAGAGTTGTAAAGTTTTATGGTGTAGAATCAGCTCTATGGATGGGTCTGATAATAGTTGACTTTATAGGGGTGGGAGATTTCCTAAGAATGTTCTCTAGATTGTCAACTATTTCAGGTGGGTTTGGGTTAGGATAAGCTCTTGTGTTGGGGTTCCTATGTTTTGGCAGGTTTGGCTCTACCAAAAGATAAGACAACATCAAAACCACTTTGGGACCTCAGGATCTAGCCCTCCTAGGTCCAGAGAGGGATTTCTCTATAAAAGCAAAGATATATATGTCTTTGAAGTTTAGTTTCAAGGTATTAGGCTAGTTATAGGGCACAATATTTGTTTTTTTTGTTTGTTTGGTTGTTGGGAAACATGAAGGAAGGGTCCAATATAAGACAAATGGTGAGAAAAGAGGATTTTAGGAAAAAAGGAGATAATTCAAAGAACATGTGAGACCATTAGGAAATGGAGTCATAAAAGAGTTTACTTGCTATTCAGTATCCAAGGCTTTCAATTGGGCTAGTCATCTAAAACATAGGATCTTTAAAGATGATAGTGTGGTATGAAATGGTAATGAATGAAGGTGAATGACAAGGTGACCTTTGAGGTGGCCACTTAGGAAGTAGATCTAGAGACAGGACATGCCTTAAACACCTATGATCCAACCCCTAAAAGGCTAACTCTTCAGACAATAAGAAACACTTAAGATTTAAATACAAAGGTGAAGCCTAAGATCAGAGAAAGGGTTCAAACTTTCAATGCTTTGAAATTCAACTTAAGGGAACTTAGAAAGGTTCAATTGATTGAAAAATACCCTAGTGAGACATAATAAACATTCTAAACCCCCAGTATCCCAATTATTTCAATTAAAACCAAACAAGAACATCTAAGAATAGATTCATAAATTCATACATTAGTTAGCATCGAATAACAACTACTACACTGGTTAAATTATCTTGAATCAGTTCTCAGATAACACAATCAGTCGAAAACATCAAAGATAAGAAGAGAAGGAGCATTAGGGTACCATGCAAGGGTATATCCTAAGCAATATTTCTGATTCTTACCAGAGAAATGAAATGTAATGAATTACAGGAGGAAAACAGAGACAAAGGTAGAACACATCACCACTGCTTTAAATCATGATCCAAAGAAATGTGCTTGTCATATTAAAGAGCAACTCCAGTCATATACAACATCATCCAATAGCTTCATATTTAGTCTCAAATCATCTCCTCAGCCTATCTTACAACTTTACACCCATAACTATATCTCAAGAGAAACATCTTACAATTCACATGTATCCGATCAACAACCTTTAGAATGTGTTTCCTCATGATTTTATAGCTAAAGAGAGGTAGAGGAGGTAGATGGAACTTTAAATGAAACATTAAAACAGAAGTAGAAGGAATGGGCTTGCGGCCCATTCTTTCTTAATATCTATGCATTGATCTTGAGTACTCTTTGGGTGAAAGATTGGTCTTCGACGGGCTGATATTAACTTCATGGGTATGTTCTTTGATGTACTTTTCGGATGCAGTAATATCTAGTACTCTGGGACCAGTGAGGTAGTCAAATGACTTTTAGGCCTACCATACTGCATAACAAATGCTCTGGCAACATTAGGACTTCCTGTCAGGGTGTAGATATTCTCAGGAACTCGATGTAGCATAAAAACAATATGGGAACTTGGCATGTCATGGGAAAGAACCTTCTACTGATGTGAGACACTGATAAGGTTGTTTTTTGTGCTTTAGGCCTCATTAGGCCTTCTTTGTTAATCATATGGTCTTCAATTTGGTACGCTCACCCTTTAAACATTGAATTAAGGCTTAAAATATTCAATAATGGGCATTAAACCTCCTTAATTCTTCACTGATACTCTTTGTCACTTCATTGACTGTCTCTGTCTGTGGAAAGAGTTTTAATGGTACAGGAATTTTCACAGGGTTAAACACTGGTCCTTTGATGAAATTATTTCATTTGGAAACCTTCCCAAGTGTTTTCTTTACAATCTCTGGCTTAGAAAATGGCCCTCTCTGTGCTCTATGTCACTATGACAGTGACCGTGAGAAAAAATGGTTTCACTGTATGAAACCCTGCAAAACACACAAAAAAGTTAATAAAATCAATGCGGGAGTGGTGGTGGATGCTATGGAGGATAGTGGGAATGGAAACGCAGTAATGGAATCAGTGGTTGTAGTGGAGGAAACGGTGAAAAAATGCAGCGTAATGGTGAGAAAATGGCCTGATGGAGGTCTGGCGAAGAAATGCTTTTGCACCATCTGATTAGATCTAGTGGTGGAAATAGACGGAAAGATTTCACTGGTGGGATTGCTTTGGAAGGTTGGGCGAAGAAATAAACTTTAACATTATAACACCAAAGTTCTAATGTTGGGCAAAAGAAATGATTTTTAATGTAAATCATGAAAATTTAAACTTTGAAGAAATACAAAGGAAAGGTAGGAAAATGCAGTGAAATGGCGCTTTGAATGGTGGGGTCGGCATGGGTGGAGGGTGATTGATTATGAACTGTTGGATCTCAGGAGGAGATAAATGGTGGAGATCAGCCGATGAAACTCTGTGAAGTCTGATTGAAAAACATGAATGAGGAACTCGATGGAATGAGGGTCGTTGATCTATATAGATTGACGGTCAGGATTGCATGGAAGAGCTTTCAAAGGCAGAAGAGGGGAAGTGGTTTTAAGAAGAGAAACCATTGTTTTCACGTTGCAAAATAAAGAATTAGAATTTTTCCCAAAATCACACGATATGGTCCACCGCTTGACACGTGGAAAAATAAAACCACCCATATCACGTGATTTCAAACTGTTAAAGCCTAGACACCAAAGTTACGTGATAAGGATGTTGGCCGTTGGATCTGGGACTGTGAGATTTAACGGTGGTGGATGAAGCATGACATGGACAGTTGCACGTTCAGTAATGTGGGGATAGGTCAACGGTGGTTTTAATGTGGGACGTCCGATCAGTGGGATGAATGGCTGAGATCTGAAGAGGGAAAGTGAAGGCAGAGGAGCCAGTGAGTGGGCGGGAAGAATATGAGCCATTGGATCCATGGGGACGGACGAAGGAGATTTAAAGATGAGGCGGAGGCCAAAGGGCTAAATGAATGAGCAGGAGAAAGTTGGACCGTCGGATCGAATGGGATGGACGGCAAAGATCTAATTGCAATCGGAGAAGGTAGGGGCCGAAACTTCGATGGGTTTATGTAGTGATTGCATGTGGATCATCGGATCGACGGAAGATCGACGATCGTGATTGAATCGGGAATTGCCAAGCGAGGAATACGGGGGCGGAGTGAGATCAAATCCTGGCTGTTGGTTCTTGTGGACTCAATGGCTAGGATCCAATCGAGGATCGGCCAATCAGGGAGATGGAGAGTGGCACATTTTAAAATTTGCGATTGGCGAATGGGGCGGCGGTGCGATGGCCATTAGATCATTTAAAGATCAATGGTGGAGATCATGATTAGAGGTTGGCACAGGGATGCTATGGCTGCGCGGTGTATTTTTCGTGGACCATTAGATCTTCACAGATTTATGGTGGATATTGCACCCGCATTTGATAAACAAAACACTTCTCGCATGGGAACTTTTTCATTTAACAAAGAAAAACCGCTCCCAACCAAACTTCCAATGTGATAAGCACTCAAGGGCTTAGTACCTGGTCTGGGTGTTGGGCTTCATGGAGGGGAAGTGGTTAGGGGCTTAGCCGAAAGGGGATTAGGCCTATTATATGATAAAGTGGGTTTTTAGTCCTTAAAACAACGTTTTTCAAGGCTAAAAAGAGGTTCCAGTAGGGGGAAAGAGGGGTTTTAAAATCAAATGAAGCGGTTCACATGATCTTTAAAGGGTAATTTAATGGTTTATAAGACTTAGGAAGGGGTTTTTGGGGTTTAAAGGGGAAATTTGAGAAGGGGAAAAAGGGGTTAAAATGGGAAAATTTGCAGGGATACAAGGGAGAAGATGGATGTTTATCTGAGCATAATTTTTCTACAGACAATGAGGCTTTTTGATGGAAACGGAAGTGAAGATCTTACCCAAGGCAAAGGGCACACAGAGGCTTCGAGAATGAGATATTTTCAGGGGAAATGTGTCTCTTGAAGGCTCAGAAAAATATTTATCCACCTGTTTGCCTGACAAAAAAATTATAGGTGGCTAACAACTGGTAAACGAGAAGCAGGGGGTCGTAGCTCCCTTCCAGTGGTAGCTCATAAAAGAGATGAGGGGGTTGGATCTCCCTTCTAGTAGAAGCTGGAGAATGAGAGAATGTTGTAGCCTCTTGCAGGTGGGTGCATGCGTGTTGGTATGAATTTGCACCAGTAGAAGATTGTAAGCAATTTTCTTTATAAGAAATATTGAACATAAAGACGACAACATGGGTGGCTTCTCCCGACTTGGGTTTCCACCTTAAATCATGGTGTTCATGTGTGTTTCTTATGTGTGATGTTTTATTTTGTTCTTATTACACATGCTTACTGCTTACTAAACATCTTATGAATGAATGATGCACTGAACTAAGTTAAGATTTATCTGCATAATAATATCTCTGGACATACGCAAGTTTCATTAAAGATATTCATGTGTATATGCTAGTTGGTTTCATTAAATTCATGTATAGAAATAAGAAAAGAAAAGTAAAAGTTTATAGTAAGTTATAAATACCAATTCACCCCCTCCCCCCTCCCCCCTCAGTATTTTTCTCAGTAATCATAACGAGTTTTGAAGGAAAATGAGTTAAAAGATGTGAATATTTTTTGTGATCAAATTTTGGAGGTTTTAAATATAATAATTGAACAGAATTTTTATTACAATACAACCAATGATGATCCTTTCATATATCCCAATTTTTTTCATGGAAAAGGATCTGAAAATTATAGGGCATAACTCTTTATGGTTTTGTCTCTTTGGAATGATGTCTCATAGATATGGACCAAAAAATTGATATTTTCATAATTTTGAGGATAATAAATGCTGAATATCTATGTGGCTACTAAAGATGAAATTTTTCGGCCTACCATTGTAAAAAAAAATGTCAGAAAGTCTTCTTTTTATCCAAGTTTGAGATTCATATGAAGTCTAGTTATTAGGAGGGGATTGAAAGGACTATACTGAGCTATATATCTGTGATATTAGGTCTACATTTGGTGAAATTTTTGAGCTTTTATGGGCTTGTAATTATGCCAAGATCTAAGGTCATCTCAGGTATTCTTGTAGCCCAAAATTCAAGCCTCTTCAAGACTTTGATTAGCTTCATTCCTTGAGCCTCCACTGACTCTATAATCTTTCGAAGGACTAAGCTTCCTCTCTATGTTAAGAAAAGGTATTTTCAATATTGTTTAAGCCCTAACTTTCCATTTCCTAAAAAAAATTTGAACCTCCTCTATGGAACTATGTTATGTCCTTGCAACATCTATGTGATTCATAAAAAATAAATTTTTAGTATGATTTGAATCCAAGAGATACATCAAGTCAAAAATTAAGAGGTATTTGTATTTATATTTGTAGTCAAAACTACTTATGATGATGCACATCCATAGTTATGATTATAGTCCATACGTAAGAAGGGACGAGTCCCTTTGGTAGACCAATAATCTACAACTAACATATGAAAATCACTATATAATGGTATTGTTGTAACTATGCGGTTTTTTCATCCAAATTTTATCTCTGAAGCTATGAAAGGAAGACAAGTATCAATTTATCTCTTTTTGTACTAAGTCATGCATATTTAAGGAAGAAATGTCATTTTTCTGGATTTTGAGCATACTTCTATGCTAAAGTCAAAACGTTTGTGATAACACTCAATTCCTGAGATGTTCAAATTGTATCCAAAACTGACCAGGTTTGTAAAGATAAAATACCATGAGATGATTTTTGAGGTCTAAAATGGGCCTCCTAAGGAATATTATAAAATAATAGTGGAAATAATAAAGTTATATTATATTCCCTCATCAAGTTTTGGAGGGAAAAAAGAAACTACTTTTTCAACTCGTATTTTCTACTTATCTCGCTATGATTTTACTCAAATTTTGAGTGGGAGAACTAGTTGGATGCAAAATTTAATTTTACATCCAATAATTTCGCATGTTGCATAATTTCACCGGACCCTACTACACAAAAAAATTCGAATACATGAAAAAAATGTTGCAATCACATTTTTCAAGTATTTCACATTTTTCGTGTATTAGGGTGCATTGAAAGTATGAAACATGGGAAATCCTTGGATGAAAAGCTAAATTCTACATCCAATGAATGTTCCCGCTCAAAACTTGAGTAAAATATTAGAAAGATAAGTTGAAAATATGAGTTGAAAAAATATTCATTTTATTTATTTTTTTCCTTTTACATTTTTACTCTAAAAATAGTGAATCATCCCCCATGGTTGAAACCATCATATTGAATCCTATTGTTTATTATAAATTTTATTTTTGTTGTACATTTTTTTGTTAGGCCATTTTTTACCTCAAAATTTCTTTAATGGTTGCATGGAGCTAACCCATTATCTCTATCAAGAATATTGACTAAACTTTTAAAGTTAACATCATACCCAAGGAAGAAATGAAGGACAAGTACGGACTATACAATCATAATTATTGTTCACATGTACTTAATCATCAAGGGGTCTATAAAGATACATTGTATAAAAGGTTGTGTCCTATCTAATGAGGACAAAGACATAATCGATATGGGAGGTATTGAAGCATATAGTGATTGCTAACCCGAGCATGTGTTGGATTAAGCGAGGCCTAGATATTGTGGACAAAACCCTTGGATTTCACATTTCCATTCAAGATATAAAACTTACAGGGTATAACATCTTACTAAGTATGAGGATGAAGAAGTTGCAAGGAGAATTTACTAGTTCTAAGATCAAGAGTGAGCTAACACTTGCAAACGATAATTATTATATATGTCTCCTCTTTATTGCTATTGTTATTGTATTTACTTATTGTTACGATCTTATATATATCCCTTTCTTGATTGTAATACTTTTATATCACCTCCTATTGAGGATTGTAGGTTAATTACAAGGATTGCATAGGATTTGGTAGAAAATGAAAGAAATGGAGAATATTGTGCTAGAAAAATGACCGAGTTCATAGAGGTTAGTATACAATATTACTTCATTATGTCAAAGAGAAATTAATATATAGCATGCAGTACATGGAAAAATGGAAGCAAGAAGGTTCTCTTACAAATAGGTAGAGGATCATGTCAAGAAATCACCTCAAGATTTTGAGGAGCATGTAAAGAAGTCTCATGACTAAAGAATACTCTAGGCTTTGTTTAATGGATCTAGGATGATCCTATCTGATTTATATATAATTTAAACTCAAGGACTCATGTGTGAGAGGGAGAATATATTGGCTACATTTGGGCTCAACTATAATTTCTTGGATGAGCATGAAGCAGTATGGTTTCTGAGACAGCTTGATAGATCATATGATGATAGAGATTGTGATTAAAGATGCAGTCAATATTGAGTACATATCCATTTATTAGTGGATTTTTGACATTCTTACAAAGCCTCTTTCTAGAGGAAGGTTTATGTACTTCCAAGACATGGTGCAGCTTGTGGAGATTCACTCTCTTTCTCAAAGGGAGGGGTGATGGAACTTCATTATGAATGGAAATTCTCCCTATGTCTTCATCATCTTGGTTAGAGAAGGGTTCGATATTATCCCTGTGTCATCTTGATATTGCTTGGAAAATTTATCCTCGTGTCACTATGACCTTCACTAGAGAATGGTTTGACAGATTATCTAGCATCATGGACTAATATTCTTCATGTATCATGTACCTTGACATAATTATGAAGTTTATGATAGTGTTAAGTACATATAACTTGGTTGAGGAATGGTCTAGTGGATTGACATTCTTACTATGTCATTATATAGTGGCATGATCGGGGTTTTAGTTCATGTGTCACTTTGACCTGGTTAGGAAGAATGGTCCCATGGAAAAATCATTTCCTTTCATTGTATAATGACCTGATTAGGGATGTAGTCCCTATGTCACTTTCACCTCTATAGGAAAATGGTCTTATAGAGGCTAATCATTCTCTTTGTTTCATTGTATAATGACATGATTAGGTATGTTATCCAGGTGTCACATTGGCTTGAATTATAGAGAATTGTCACGAAGGCTATAACCTCCCATCATCATGCTCTAAGATATTTTTGGAGTGTGCTTGTAAAACAAACAATGCATATGTGCCATACGTCATGGGTACTGACTAGGTTAATGAAATTTTGTTGACCTTGGTAGTGATATTTATGATGGTGTGTATCTTAATATCGATAATACGTTCTTATAGAAGTATTAAAGTTGAGAGTATCCTGAGAGTCATAATCAATACCTCACTAGTTAAGAGGGAGTTTTGACTTTTGTAATTAGTCTCAGTCATCTTAATTGTGATTTTATAAAAGAGTCAAATACAATTAATTTGAGTCATAAGGAAGTAATTTTATCATGTCCCATTTGGACATTTAAAAGAAAAATAAAACTGATTTTTTAAAGAATATTTTAGTGTCTTCAACTTGACCAAGTCAACCCTCTATTTTTCAAGTCGGCCTCACCAAAATTCATGTCTCTTCGCATGAAAAACAAATCTATATTGGTATTATCGCTCCATCATTTTCAAAACAAATTTCAAAATTTTATGGAATAGAAATTCAGATGTCTAACGCACACTTATTTTGGGGTATGTGATATATCTAAGGCATCATACTTCAAATAAAAGACAATCTATCTGTGGCATTATACTCTATGAAATCCAAACTATTTTTTGTACTAGATCTCTATGAAAAATTAATTGTTTGTTGCATCATATATCTATGAAATCCAAGATTTTGTGACCTTGTGGAATCCAAGTTTTTTGTTACATATTCCTGAGGTAAAGGACCGAGACACTGAGGCATATATGTGAGATTACCCTTAATCCGATATCGGTGACATAGTAAGAGTTCTAAAGAAAACTTGGAGGGTGTTTTGTGGATAGATTTGGTACAAATATTTTCTACTAGAGGGTTGACTTGGAACTTGGAAAATTATGGTTAGATGTGACTTTGATTTCTCATGTTGACAATGAATCTATAAGGAAAGGATTTTTTTATTTTCCCCTTGTGCGTTTTTCCCTTGCCTCTAGCTTAATTTTTAGTGTTTCCTATCTTTCTATGCATTTACTTGTATAATTTCTTGATGACCTAATGAATGAAGTAAATTATAAATGATATATATATATATATATATATATATATATATAATTATCCTGATTATAAATGATATATTGCACTCGAATTCCAACACCCTTCAGTCCTCCTATTGAGGAATTATTTCTAATATTGTGTGTAAAATATCAACACCAAGCCCTCAAATAATTCAATTTAATTTTGTTTAGTTTTACAGGAACCGTTTCAAGTTCTGGTAATTATAGGCATATTACTTATTCACTTATGTTTTAAAAATCCTTTGAGCATTGTAAACACTTTCCCGGCTCAGAGCACATAGTTCTTCGTAGGGTAAAATTTTTTATTTAACTCCACCTTGTACAACCAATATTACATGTGTATTATGGGGTTTATTTTTTGTTTTCCCTTTCCTTTTTTCTTGAACCCTTATCCAATTTTCTAATTCTACATAAGGTCATTAAGACATGCATGGGGTAAGTCTTCCCTAAAAGTGATGTGGTTTCAGTGGTGAGGGGGTTTTCCATTATTGTTATTAAGTACAATATATTTATATATATATTTTCTCTATTTTCTTTGTTATTCTAGGTTTCCTTCGTTTGTCATATACTAAATAATAAATTACCCTATGTTATTCCAAGGAATGCATTGTTGGCGCAAGTGACCATAGGATAGTTAATTTCTACAGGATTATAAAAATGACATCATTGTGGCTTAAATTCTTCTTAATTCTTATGAAATGTCTTATATTACCTAGATACTTCTTCAACCTACTCCTCCTTAGCCCTATTCGACCAAGAACTGACATAATTTTATTATTCTGAAAATTTTGTCCTAATATTGAGTTATTTTCGCTCAACTTAGAAAACACAGGCTCTAGATTTTCTTATTTTCTATAGATCCTTGTTTATCATCATGCCATTGAGCATGGCCTAACTTATTTCACTAAGTCCAAATATTTGTATCAATATCTTATTATTATTTTCATTTATTTTTGTTATGAACCTTCGATGTTATTTATGACTAGATCATTATATTTCCAAATCATTTTACTATTATTTTTATTTTTGGGTTTAAATACTTTTAGTTTCCAAATATGTAAACGTATATGCTTGTAAAGATTATCAGGCATAATTATTGCTTAAATATTCATATTTTTTTGTTTATAAACATTAATTTTATAGACAAAACAATTACTCTAGTTAAATTATTACATATGAGAAAATTTCTAAATTCCATTCTACAATGTTGAAGGGATTCGAAAGACCAACATGACAGTGGTGTTCAATCTTGACTTGTTGGTATTCCCAACACCTTTCCAACTACTCTACTACTTCTTTCTTCAATCTAGGACAAAAAATTTCCTTTTTAAGGATTCAAATAATTTTAGGATATCTAGAATGGGAGGAAAAAAATATTCTTACTATGCTTGTCTAAGATTAATGTCATAAGATTAGACACATTAGAAATGAAAATTATACTTTTGAAATTTGTCAGGTTATTTTTGTTGGAATCATGATTTCCATTAGTCCAAAACTCACAGGTGTTAGTCTCTACTACAATCGCCAGAGTTAGGATCCACAAGAGGCGGTTGGTCCTTGTCGCGAAACACATGGGGAGCGTTGAACCCAATGTCCCACAATCTCTCCCCCAATGCGAGATGGGTGAGTTTTGAACTCGAGAATTATCACTCTGATACCACTTGTTGGAATCATGATTTCTGTTAGACAAAACCGCACAGGTGTTAGTCTCCTCTATAATCACCACAGATAGGATCCACGACAGGCATTCATTCCATGTCGCGAAACACACCGGGAGAGTTGAACCCAATATCCAACAATATTTTGTTATTACATAACAGCATTTTTTGTTTGATCAATTGTGTTTAATAGTTTTTCGTGTAACTATTTACATACTTGATTTATTAAATATTTTTTTTTGATGTACTCAATGGAGTATCTTTCAACACTACTCACAGAAATATCAAAAACATGTTTCACACTCCTACTTAGTGTAGTTTCATTTTACTCTCTTTCTCGTTCATATGTCTAATATCAAAATCAAATTTTCTTAGAAATTCCATGCATCTATCTTGTATAACATTTGAATCAGACTGATTGAAAATGTTTTTTGAGTTGATATGGTAAGCGACCAATGTAAATTTATTTTTTATTAAATAATGGCGCGAGATATTTAATGCATTTATTATAACATCCAATTCTAAATCATACACAACATAATTTTCTTCATTAAATTTGAGCTTTATAAACTCATAGGATATTACATGATCATCCAGCATTAATACACGTCCCAGTCCTTCTAAGGATTCATTAGTAAAATTTGTGTATTCCTTATTAGGGTTACCAATTTTAAGTACTTGAGCTACAATTAAGATGTTTTACCTATTCAAAACGTCAATGGCACTTTTGAGTCCATTCAATTTTAGCTCCTTTTTTTTTGTAGGGAGGTTATTGTTTGTGCCAACTTAGAATATCATTCGATGAGACTATGATAATACCCTGTAACTCCCACAAGGGACTTGATATCAAATACGTCCTTAGGGATAGATCAATTAATGATTTCTCTGATATTTTTAGGGTCTATTGGAATTCCTTCCTTGGAAATTATATGCTTAGGTATTGTATCTAGTCTTGTAGAAATCACACTTAGTAAACTTGGCATAAAGCTAATGTTCCATAAATGTCTGTAGCACTATTATTAGGCATTTTTCATGTTCTTCTAGCATATTTGACTAAATCATAACATCATCAATAAAAATAAATAGAATTTTATCTAGATATTAGCACTATTTATTAAGCACATAAAAATAGATAAAGCATTTATGAGTAAAAAAGAAAGCAAAATAAACTCATAGTGTCCATATTTGGTTCTAAAATATATTTTATAAATGTCCTCATTATTTATTCTCAATTGGTGATAACCAAAATTGAATTCTATTTTAGAAAATATAGTGGCTCCTCTCACCTAATCAAACACGACATTAATTCTAGGAAGTGGGTATTTTTTCCTAATTATTAACTTATTTAACTTCTTATAATGAATACATAATTTGAAAGTACCATATTTATCCTTTACGAACAATACTAGTGATCCTTATTGTGATAAACTTAGTCTAATTTATCCCTTACCCAATAATTCTTTTAGTTGCAATTTAAATTCCATTAACTCAGAAACTCTCATTTTGTAGGGTGCCTTAGACAAAAATGTTTCCCTCAGTATCATTTCAATAGTGAAGGCAATGTTTCTCTTAGGTAATAATTCTGGGGATTTCATCTGAAAACACATCCTTTTATTCCTGTACCATCCTCAATTAATTTAATGTTATTGTCTTATCTTCCTATGAATGAATCTCTATTTGGATAGAAACAACTGACACCCTTTTATAGCACACCTTTTTAATTGTAAGGATAATATTTTCTTAATAGGAATTGTTTTAGGTATACACTTTATAATTTGTACCTATCTTCCATCCATGGTAAAACTAACAATTTTTGATAAATACTTAACTATTTCTCTATGTCTTTATAACCAATTGACGTAGCATTAGCTGTGTAAAACCCACGATATGCATATAAAAATGCAACAACATACATTTTCTGCAAAATCACATTTTCTCTTTTGATGATACAGTCCTTAATAAAACTATTTTCTCTTTATATCAATATAGTTACCCATCAAAATAACACATTCTGATAAGAAATATTTACCTTGGGTGTGAATTTGGTTTAAAATGCGATGTCAATAAATCTGGCACACATTCTATACTCAATTAAATTTTTCCGGTGATCTATTCGCGTCCATCCATGCGACGGAAATTGCACCCCAATATGCACGATAGTTAATGTTTTCATAATATGTGAAATGGCTGCTTTTAACGTGCCACGCATCATTGCCTTAACACTATCACATCCTTTCAATAATTACCACTTACCTCTTTTGTGTTGTGGGAAAACCACTTGCTAGTTTTCAAAACTGTTTCACCATTCCATTGAATTATGGCTCCACATTCAATCGACTCCTGGTTCCAAATATAACACCAGGTTCCAAATGAACACACAATGTGATCATGATAACCAGAGATCCCTCCTCTGTTACTCTTCTAAGTATTAACCGCAATTAATTC
Source organism: Pinus albicaulis (assembly GCA_034641835.2). Lineage (NCBI taxonomy): Eukaryota > Viridiplantae > Streptophyta > Pinopsida > Pinales > Pinaceae > Pinus > Pinus albicaulis. The sequence goes on along the minus strand of CM076579.1, from coordinate 990,864,895 downwards.
TCTTTTATGGAATTAATCCAGGTTCTCTGACGTAGATATCACTCTGTCTTCATTACAATGCACTCTGGGATAAAACACACTGCACACTGGATATCTATTTGAAAGATCACATTTTTTTAATGGCATCGATCCATTTTGTGATTGATGATTCCTCTTTCATACAAGAAAATCCACACACAACCTTTTACACACATCATGCCTTACCTTTTTCATTCACATTGTAGACTGAATTGATTCATTGTTTCGTTGTTGGGATGAAATTTAATCTACAGGTGGAACTGTAGCATATCAAACATTTATGTAGTTTCACAATATACATCCATTTCTACTTTCCAAAGTCTGCTATAAAAAACTATACACACTTCAGCTCTAATCATAACATTGTTATTTTTAACCCTGTCTCGACATTTGCATCAAACTTCCTCAATTGTATGCGGAACCATAGTGGAACTGGTCTCAACATAGATTTGCAACACATTTCAACATATATATGAGAATTCCCTAGTAAAACTTCTTAATATTATTAGGATCAGATTCATATCTGTCATTACCAATATTCTAGAGTGTTAACATAAATTTTTGCAACCAAAAGGGAGAATTCCACAACTCAGGGATCAAATTCTCTATATTAATAAACAAATATATAAATATAAATTTCTTACTCTAGAATGATTTTCTAATCAAATGGCCTTTTCCACTTACTCTCTTCCCTTAGGTTTCCCAATCCAAAACCTTTTCTATCTAAATCCTATTTGATCTCTCTTTTTATGCCTTGAGGCTTATAATTTTATACGAAAGGTTCTGAAATCAATTCTGGTTTCACACCCTCTATCTTATAAACAAAATCCTAAATATCCTCTAAGTCCTTTTTTTACTCAAATAATCCCTAAGGATCCTCTCTCATCCACAAAATCATGAAACCAATTCCTAATCTAAGATTTATAATTACTTTCCAAATATCTCATTCCCCTAATTCTCTCATGTTCTCCAACATTCGGGAACATTTACAAAATGAATCACAAATATTAATAAATTCCTATTCTAAATGTCTCACTTAATTCACTCAAGATATTTAAAATTACATTAATTTAATACATAGGAAACCAACTTCCTTGAAAAAACAAGACTCCTATTTCTATTAAAATACAAAGAATTTTCTGAGCCTAATGCTCCTACATCAGATTCCCAAGGTTGAAAATAATCATGATCTCCTGATCATGTAATTCTAATCTTTGTCTTCCTGGATCCCATACCTTGTTCTATAATTTGCCGTTTATTTTTATTGGTTTTTTGTTTCCTTTCTCCAGGTCTCCACAGTTTATGTTGCTTTGCTCCACTAGCTATGCTTTTACAGTCTACTACTATCTTTCTCTTGCTGCTTCTTCTTTTCTTTCCTGTTGATGTCTTCCTCTAAGATACCTTCATCATTATCCTTCTTATCAATTCAATTTATTTGTCTAATATATATTCTGATTTCTGATTACTTTCACCTCTTGATTTCTGAACTTTTATTCTTAGTGTCACCCTTTCATCCACACCCTCTTGTTTACTGTTGGCTTGCACCTTTTTTAGTTTCTGCTACATTGTGTTTCAAGACAATCTTTTTCTTTTGTTTACTGCAACTGATAACTTCTTCCTCATTGTCACGTATGAAAATTTCTTTGTCTTCTTTCTTCAGCAATTCCTTAGAATGGTACATAGTCTGCCATTTACTGCTACCTCCTTCTCCTTTCTTTAGTTTGTTTCTTATGTCCTCTAACTCTTACATATTCACATTCTGCATTTCTTCAAGATCTTTCTTTTCCATAGCTACCTCTTCTTGCATTAAATCTTGACTTTCCAGCATTGTAATATCTCTGTTCCATGGATTAAATACTTCCATAGATTATTCTTCTTCCTTCTTTACTTGACTATTCACCTGTGTCAAATTTTCTCCAGCATCTGCAGCAAATCCTGCACTCACAAAAAAATTATTAAAATAAAAAACATAAGGCCTCAGTACCTCTTTTTGCTTTGGGAACATTTCAATTTACTTCTCTGAAATTTCTTCCTCTAGCAGCACAACAGAATGCTGATTCAACCTCTCTAAATAATTCTCCGAAGAACACTTGAGACTGTCAGCAATTCTCTCATCCACACCATATGTTTCAATGATGTATCTCTATCTTGATTCATAATTATGAATTCCTTCTTTTGTAATCATACTGTCATACTCTGAGTTCTTCAGCAAATACTCTAGTAATGCAATTTCTTTTCGACATTTCTTAAGTACTTCACCATCACTTACAATCCCTGCATTTTGTAAATCACAAGCATGTTCAAAAATATCAATTGCTTCTTCACATATCAACTCTTCAGATTGAATCTCATCTCCTTCTTTCATAAGAAATTGTTCCTGGGTTGTAACAGCTTCAAATATCAATGCATTACTAAGTTCTTTCTGCTGCCATAAATCACTGCTTTTCTCATTCAAGAGACATCCTTCATCATTACTCTCTGCTTCAGCATATTTATCTTTTGAAATATACTCTTCCATACTTTCATCAATTTTTATGATAGTTTCAAAATATTTTTCATCATCTACAAAACCTGTAATGACATCAAAATCATTAGTTACAAAAATACAAGGCTTTACATCATCCCGCTTATCCGAACTTGCCCAAGAGTTCAGGAAATCATCAATAATTCCTTTTTCAGCAAGGTAAACTTCTTGTTGTCTTGAATTCTCACAATAATTCATAAGATCTTTCATAGGTCTCCAATCTTCATCTTTACCCAGAATTTCATCATGTTCTAGACTACAAATGGAAACTTCCATTTTTGACTCTGTTTCTCTGAGTTTTTCTATCAACTGCTTCACTTATTTTTGTTGTAGCCTTCTCTGTAATTTAGACCATTTCACTGTATTTTCCTTTAATACCCAACCTTGTCTTTGGTCCTCTTTTATCATCATCTTTAATTTATTAAATTGTTTTCTTATGTCAACAATCTCTTTGTCACGCTCCTCTTGATTCATCTGTTTTCTGCAAATTTCTTTAGCACCCTTATTCTTCATCTTGTAGCTTTCTTTTGAACCTTGCGCATGAATTTTCATAGTCATCTTCTCTTCTGTGTGAGCTTATGCACCTACAACCAATCAAATTCCTCCTGAGTTGATCTTCTCACCAAACTTCTTCTGTGTCTAGTTTCCAACTCCTCTCCTTCTCAGAACTTGTACTGAGAAATCTTTCTCTCTTCTCTGGTTACTGCACTTACTTCATTTAAAGACACCACTATCATTATCTATTCCAAGACCTAGCTAGAATAAGGTCCTGCTAAAATTTCTAAGAACTTTCAAAATTTATTCCTACAGTCTCATTGCTGCAATCTTGTGCCAAATTTCCACTCCTTTAATTTGCTCTAGTCTTGCTCAGAACCCCTGCTATGACTATCAATAGTCATATTCTTCTTTCCATATCTATGAGTTCATCACTCACTTCCTCACTATGAGATATTCTAAGCCTCTGTAATAGCAAGTCCTTCTTGTTGCCACTTACCTCACCAATTTTTCTTTGGACTTGGACTTTTGGCAAGTACGGTTCTCTATCTTTGGAACCTCCTTTTGAGCATTTATCTCTGCTCCTTCTAGGCTTTAACTCTTCTACACTTTTGAGAACACAATTTTCCCTTTTATCCAAACTCTGTTGGAATTCTTCAAGTTTCTTATTCACACTTTGATTTCAGTCAAAAACTCTTACCAGATTCCTTCATCACTTCTCTTAAGGCTGTGATCTTCTTTTCTTGATATTCTCTTCAACTATTTGCAACCTAAATTCTGCAAACATAATCTTCAAACCAGATTAAAATAACACATAAAAAATCACCTTAAAGATCTCTGTGTGATCTTGTTTCACAACTCATTTTCATTTTGAATGGATTGTTCTCTATTTCCTTGCTTCTGTAAATTATTCCAATATTATGCTACACTTTATTTCTAAGTGCATGTTGTCTGTCAGATTCAAATTTGATCTTATTTTCCTTTCTGTCATCACCATTGTACATGTATACACATCTTTCAAAACATAACTTCGTAAATCTTCAAAGCACATTTTCTTTTTAACTCAGTTTCTATAGATCTGAATTTCCTCATAGTCTTAGGCTACCATGCTTCCACTACATACCTTTTCCAATCTACAACTGCTTCCAATCAGATTTAAAATCTGATCTTGTAACTTCTTTCTCAATATCTATTACAACTTCCTAAATAATTTTAATTCTCTTTTACAAAAAATCATTCATTAATCAATCGTAGTTCTTTCCAATACATGCAGAATCCATTTTTGCTTTACTATGATCACCCTTTGTGCAATTTCAATTGCATTCTCCACAATTCAGTTTTAACTTCAAAAATTTTTACTTCGGCTCTCATACCACATGATGCAGCATTAGCTGCATAAAACCCACGATATGCATATAAAAATTCAACAACATACATTTTCCCCAAAATCACATTTTCTCATTTGATGATATAGTCCTTAATCGAACTATTTTCTCTTTATACAACTATAGTTACGAATCCAAATAATACATTTCGATAAGAAATATTTACCTTGGGTGTCACTTTGGTTTAAAATGTCATGTCAATAAATCTGGCCCACAGTCTATACTCAATTCAACTTTGTCGGTGATCTATTTGTGTCCATCCAATCGACGGCAATTGCACCCCAATATGCACGACAGTTAAATTTTTCATAATATGCGAAATGGCTGGCTTTAATGTGCCACCCATCGCTACCTTATCACTATCACATCCTCTCAATAATTACCACTTATCTCTTTTGTGTTGTGCAAAAAACACTTGTTGGTTTTCAAAACTATTTCACCACTCCATCAACTTATGCCTCCACATTCAACTTACTCCTCGTTCCAAATATAACACCAGGCTCCAAACGAGCACACAATGTGATCACGATAACCATAGATCCCTCCATTGTTACTCTTCTAAGTATCAACCACAATTAATTCTCTTTCCTGGCATTAATACATGTTCTCTTACGCAAATATCACTTTGTATTCATTACAACACACTCTAGGATAAATCACACTACACACTGGATATCAATTTGAAATATCACAATTTTTTTTAATGGCATCAATCCATTCGTGATCGATGATTCCTCTTTGATACAAAAAAATACACACACAACCTTTTACACACATCACACCATACCTTTTTGGTTCACACCGTAGCCTAAATTGATTCATTATTTCATTGTTGGGATGAAAGTTAATCTATAGGTAGAACCGTAGCATATCAAACATTTACATATTGTCACAATCTACATCCATTTCTACTTTCCAAAGTCTGCTATAACAAAATATATCCACTTTAGCTCTAATCATAGAATTGTTATTTTTAGCCCTGTCTTAACATTTGCATCGAACTTCCTCAATTGTATGCGGAACCACAGTGGAACTGGTCTTAATGCAAATCTACAACACATTTCAGCATCTATACAAGTATTCCTTGGTAGAACTTCTTAATATTATTAGGATCAGATTCAAATCCGTCATTACCAGTATTCTACAGTGTTAAAATAACGTTTTTCAATGAAAATGTATCATTCCACAACTGAGGGAGCAAATTCTCTATATTAATAAACATATATATACATAGAAATTTCTTACTATGGCCTGATTTTCTAATCAAATGGCTTAAAATGGAAATTTGATTTATTAAAATGGACATAGGCTAGTTTAAAATACTACCTTCTATCTAAATTGTAGTAGGTTTATGCACAACTTGGCATTCCTCCAATGCTACATTAATTCTAGGAATGCTTATGGAGGTGTCATTCATTATGGAGGATCCTTGAACACTTTGTAAGGTTTTAATATATCTTACATTGTATGGGAAATTTTGCAGGATATGAGGCTCTTCACAACCCCAATATTTTAATGATTCGCCTTATTTCCCATTAAATCATTTACTGCTCATATCTATTGGTTTAATAGCCATTTGAGTTTGAGTCTTTTGTTCATTATTATTGTTTTATTAAAAAAATTATTATGCTAGCTCTTACTTGAATTTTTAAAAGAGTAAATTCTTGACCCCTTTCCCCCTTCCATAAACAAGTCCTCTTTTATTTTTTTTCCAAGATTTTACATTTTCATTTGTTTTCTTAGATCGTTCATAACAAATTCTATCCTTTTGGATGGATTCATTCATACTTTAAGGTTTATCATATTCAATTTTCTCCTTAAATGTTAGGGCAAGATAACTGATAAATTGTTGCACCTTAGCTTTTTCTTCACAAATGTAACACACATATTTCAGGAGGTGGGTAAACTTTCAACTAGCTTATTAATGTTCATCTCACCAAGCCTTAATTCATCGAATTTGTTTCCTTTTTTATCATAGTACATTTCTATCAAATTATTTTCCTTGAATTGTTTTTGAAATTCAACCCTAACAATAATCTTCACTTCTATATTATGTATGGATTTGATATCCTCCCACCATAAATATTTCTTACCTTATAGTTGATAAGTGGTTATTCTAGCCTTTAAATTACTAGGATACACATAAAATTGGAAGTATTGGTCCATGTTGAGTAGAAATTCATTTTTTGCTTCCTGTGACTCACTGTCAAAGTTTGGAGGTTTAGTTTTATTAAAAATCTCCTGCAGCTCTAGTCGATGTTTGTTTCATTTATTAAGTTGTGTTTTAGCATAATTATGTTCCTCTACATGCTTAATTCTACAATATTTATTTTCATCCACTCCATATGGGGGTTTTTTTTTGGAAGACTCTTCCCTGCAATTTCCTTCTACATTTCCTTCCACAATTTTTTGGATTTTACCTATCTGTTAAATTTTTGATGATTTTTTTCTATAGGTATTAATGCACGAGTAAATGGATAGAAGAGCCTATTAGGTTTCCTTGGACCTAAGGTATAGCGATAAATGGACCTGAAGTTGTTCAAGTAAGAAACATTCAACCATGCAAAAGTTATACAAGAATTGATGAAGTAAAATTGTGTATTCACCTACTTATCCTTTGTGTAGTTCTACATGAGTATTCAACATGACAGAGAAGGAACCCTCAGTTAACTCCAAGGATGATACCTACAGATAAAAAAGGCACCAAGTGATACACACAATGTATATAAACCTTAACAACTCAATATGTTAATGTATAACATCATATAAACTTTGAATGAATCAACATTAAATAATTAATTTAGATAATGGAAGTATAAATATGTAAAAATTTGAGCATTATACCATGAAATAGATAGAAGAACAATAGATCTATATTATTAATTACTGAAGTGAGATTACAATCATAAGGTGTTGCAACAAGGCTTCCTCCAACACCTATCTCCTCAATCTCTCTCTCAACAGTATCTTAGAAACATAAGAATGCACAAATTCTCATCCCATTACAATGCCCTAAATTCCAATAGATATGTAATGAGAGGCTCTGATTTTTCCAATCTATTCACCAATTCTCTTAGGATGAAGTTAAAATGTTGGAGGATGTTTTCTCTACTTTATTGATCTTTCCTTGCATAATAGTCTCTAGAAGGATAGGAAACTTCTAAATACGAGTTTGATGTGATCCCTTCCAGCGTTTTTAAGTAAAATTTGAGTAAATTATAGAGTCACAAAGAGCTAAGTCACGATTTTCTTTCATGAGCTCATAAAATTCAGGTAACATGACCTTATTGAAGGAACAAAGCATAATCTTCTAGGTTAACATAGTCTACTGGCCCATTGGGCTGTGTTAGCATGTATTCTGCTTGTTTTTGGGGTATGTTACTCTTTAAAATAGGGAAACAAGTTAGAGTTTCATTCCAGTCCAGGTTGGCCTTCTTCTTTGAGCTGATGAGGAGGTTTTCACTGGTGTAAAAAGTTTTGTTGCTCAATTCTAGCCTTATGTAGCTTCTCACTATATTCTCTAGTATTGATTATCTCCACTAGTAGTCCTTTAATCATATCTGATAATTCCATTATATGAGGTGGTGTTTCTCTTTCCAACTTTATTTAGATTTGTTCTTCTTTTTGGCATCACTATGATTTCTTCTCTTATTTACTATGTAAGACAAAGAATTTACTTTGTTAAACAAGTGTTGTGATTTTGATAATGGATCATAGTGTTGTAACCTACAACTTTGATACTTTATATAATGTACCTTCAAATTTATAAAAGAATACAAAATACTTATTTTTATTTATTTTTATTCCTACTACTTGTCTTTAAAATGTTAATAATTTATTTTTTTATTGTTGTAATGCATATACTAGATTATAAATTATTTTTCATGAGTTCTTTTGCACTATTTCTCAAAAATACTTCTTTTTGAAATATTTTTTTTAAAGGTTTCATGGTCCTAAGGTGTCCATGTCACCTTATCCCCATAGATAATTTATATATAGGTATATTAAAATGCATGGTGAAAAACCCATTACTGCTACTAAACTTTCATACCCCCTTCATGAAACAAAGCATTTGGTTTATCTTTGTTCTATTTTTTTTTCATATATAGAACCGCACGACATTAAATTTAGGAAGGTTTAATTCCATTTTCTACGATGAAATACATTGTATTAAAATATAACCTGGATAGGCCATGCGACTTAATATTGCATGGCACTGTGTCCAGAGAATGCTCAAGTTTATTCATGTAACCTATCAGATGTTGGACGCCTGAGATTATTCTAGGAAATAAAGCAGCGGTGATACTTCAATGGGTAGTTACAGATACACCCTGCCCATGTTTGTATTCCCCCTTCCATTTACATGGTTGGTTTCAACTAATGGAGTTCTACAACCGACATTTCTTCATTTCGCATCTCTAGGGCAGTTTTTTTTTAGTTTCTTAATAAATACATACAAATGCTAGGTCGTTATACCTAAACAAATGGGAGGGGATATTTAGTTGTTTCTTAGCCAGTAAGAGGTTTTTTTATGGCCATGTACAACCACAAAGTAAATATGATGCTTATATTTTATTACATGTATTTTCTATTTCTATTCTTTTGACTTTTCTTTTAACATTTCCCTTAGATATTTATTCGGTGACCATCGTAAGGTTCAGAGGCTACCTTCACAATTAATTCCAAGTCAAGCTTACATAGAATAATAAGTGGCCAGTACTGTTTTGATTGGGGATTTTCATGAAAAGGGAGAGTTTGATAATCTCTTGTTGTATAGAGTTTATGTTCAGGTAATTTCAAGAGGTTAGGCTAGAGATTTTGTGTTATGTTTGATTGTTAAATTCTCTACCTTATCGGTCTTTGTACTAAACCCTCAATTTTACATGGTGTGGATTTAGGAGAAGACACCCCGACGTACATATTTTTTCCTCCCTTCAGTCCCAATAGTGAGGGTTGCTTTCTAATATTATGAGGTAAATATTGACACCACATCCTTTGATATTTCAATTTATTTTTCTTCAATTTTAAAGAAACGCTTCTGAGCTATATTAATTATAGGCATATTCATTATATAATTATTTTTTAGACCCTTCAAGGGTTGTAGCCAGATTCTCAGTGTGAAGCAAAAAATTATACTTGGGGTAAATATATGGAACTAAATAGGCCTCCTACCCTCAATATTACAGGTTTATAATAGGGTCTATTTTTTATTTCCATTTCCTTCTTTGGAAACCATCTTATAGTTCCTTTATTCTACACAAGTTCATTAAGACACGGATATGTTACATGTCATTTTGTCACCATGACATTTGATTGTTCATCAGGGTATATCACCATCCATATCATGTTCCCTTATAGGTTAAAAACACTCATGTTCCTGAATCAAGTCTTGGAACTTGGAGAAAAGCTCTGTAAAACCCTTAAAATATTGTCTGCATGGTTTTTCTAGCCTTTTCCTGCGTATGCAGTTATGATCCTTCCATTAGTCATGAAGACCGTCATTCTATTCATGAATAAAACCAATGCATCCCCGTGAAAAGAAACTAAAAATAGAAATTAACTTCTAGAAGCTTAGTTGGTTGAATATTCTCCCAATTGTAAGCCTCTAGAGTTGCACCAATTCGATATTCATTCCTCCACTCATGGAGCTTATCCCTTGGTCGAACGAACTCAAATCCCTTCATTGAAGGAATCCATCCCTCTCTTAATGGATCTTAAACTACTTCAATATCTTTATACATTAAGCTCAATTTTTAGGTTAAAGGGTAGATACCTGGGATACCAATGTGAATAGAGACTGATTTGTATAGTTTCTAAGCTAGAGAGAGGTCATAGAGTGTATAATTTCTATACCAGTGAGTTGTTGTTGACACATTTAAGATCACACCTTTGTGCCCATGATTTCATGTTGGACATTCTAGAGAGGAAGGCTTATCAAACTAAAGGAAAATGATTTCTCTGACAGTTGGGAGGAATCTTTACAACGTCAAGGCATCTGGTTGTAAGATTTCTCTTTATAATTTATGATAATACATATGGATCTCTTTTTCTCATTGTCTTTCTTTTGAGTTCATGGAAATGATGTCAATACTTGGATTCCTTCATCACTAAGTTGGATTGGTATTTTTTATTATTATATATTGTAGATGCTTTGATCATTTCTCTTGTCTGTAATTGTAGTTTCTACTACTCATTGAAGAGCTACCTTGGAGCGGCAGACAAAGGACTACATCTGACGTTTGGATTGAAAGGTAGGAGCATTTCCTCTCTACTTTCCTATTTTAATGGTCTTAAAATACAAATAATCTAGAGAAAGATATATTCAAATGTACCTTTGTTTCTAGTTACTTGTTGGAGTACTAGGGAGAAGGATCTTGTCCACAGGAGGAATTAATCATGGTAACAAATTGGCGACCATAATGGGGAACATAAATTAGTTTTCTTTCTTTTTGTTTAGTTTGAAATTCTAGCTTTCTAATTTTTACTTCCTTGAGTGTGGTTGGGTAGATGAATTTTTTGAATCTTTGAGAAAGAAAACCTATATTTTATTTTTTCCAACCTTTTCTCTACCTGCGCACTTTTCTCTGGAAAACAGAGTGGCAACCTGCACAACTTGTCAATTCAATCCAGTGCACATGCGTACTGTTGTCAATTGAGAGGCTGCGCACCCCCTGCAAAATTTTGAAAAAAAAAAAAAATTTCTCTCTTTCAGAGCTAGATAACCTGTTTCTTGAAGTTTGACTTGATATACTCTAGTTGCCAGAATCTGTGTGAGAACTCCTTTTCAGCAATTTTGAGTCTTATGTGAATAATCATCCTTTTTTCATTTTACAAGTTAGGGTTTTCCCTAGTTTCGCTACAAGAAAAAAATACACTGGTGAGGGTCATGCTTGTGACAGACCTTTAAGGTCTGTCACCAATGTCACATACGGTGACGGTCCTTAAAAAGGTGTCATTGTAAGTGTATATAGTGATGGTCCTTTAAGGTTTGTCACCAAAGCCATTTTCAATGACACTTTTGGAAAGGTTCAAAAGTGACGAACTTTTAATGACCTTCACCAATGCACTTTTCGTTACTTTTGGTAACGGTCAGAAAAATTTCATCATCATTGATCATTCCAATGAGTTTTTGGTGATGCTATGTGCCTGTTAATACATTTTTTGTCAAAATATAATGATTTAAGACCATTATTGTGTTGTATTTTTTATAATATTTCCAACACCATAGTGGTTTGAATCAGTCAATTTCTTAAGAAGTAATTAGTGCATATCATTTCCCTTAATTAATGACTAGTTGAATAGAGTTTTCCTATGAGTAAACACATGATTCATATATATTAAGTTTGTTATTTAGAAAATTCCCTTTAGATAAATTTCCACTAGTGTGGGTAGGAAATATATTATTTAGTACTTAATCAAACTCTATCAATTCTATTAATGAGAAAGACCTAACACTCATCAACAATCTGGTCACACCTCAAATTAATTCTTTGGCACACACTAACATTTCTTAGCACCTCGCATTTCTTGGAACATCTTTATACCTATAACATCTTGTCATGATACTGAGGCACAAGCACGTGGTGGAATGCACTAGCACAACATAGAACTCTCCTAGCATGTGTTGGCATACATGCATTCTGTAACATGCCCTAGAACACCTTGGTTGCATGCATTGACATACATTAGCACTTGGAACACAGTGCCACTTGGCATGTATTTGGACCTATTATTAGTGTGCCTAGCATGCCTCTTTTGAAAAATATAAACTCCCGACTTATTAACCCTATTATTTGTTCATTTCCTTTCATTTTAGCTTGGTTCTTCCTTTTTTTCCTTGACACTCCTTGACACATATTGACATACCAGAATACCCTGCACATCATTAGCACCTAGCATGTATTGGCATATCTTGGCACTATTTGGCACATATAATTAGGAAATACTGGAACTCCCTAGCACACTTTGGCCCTTCTTGACATGCCTTGATATTCCCTATCATACCTTACCAATTCTTAGCATACCTTGTGACTCCCTCCTTGGCATGACAACTAGCACTCATTAACACTAGTCCCTAGCACATGTTCCTCATATTCAATAGCTTCCATGAATTTTGACCTAGTGTTCCCTTAATATTTTTTCCTAGTACTCCTTAACACTCGTGAGCATGCATTAACACTATCTAGCACACCTTATCACTCTTCAACATGCCCTTCCACTTCATAGCATGGAGAACACTCCCTGAACTACTGGAACTCCCTAGCACACTTTGGCCCTTCTTGACATGCCTTGATATTCCCTATCATAACTTACCAATTCTTAGCATACCTTGTGACTCCCTCCTTGGGATGACAACTAACACTCATTAACACTAGTCCCTGGCACATGTTCCTCATATTCAATAGCTTCCATGAATTTTGACCTAGTGTTCCCTTCATATTTTTTCCTAGTATGCATTAACACTCCTCAACATGCATTAACACTATCTAGCACACCTTAGCACTCTTCAACATGCCCTTCCACTTCATAGCATGGAGAACACTCCCTGACACATATTGGCGCTTGGAAAGTATTAGCATGTATGGAATATGTTGAGATGCCTTGGTATTATCTAGCATGGTTTAATATTAAATTTACTTGAGATCAATTGTTGGAAATTAGATGAGAAGAAACAAAGGAATACTTAGCACTTAGAATGCACTAATACTTTGAACTTGGAACTTATTGGCAGCTATTGTTGGTGTGCCTAGAATGCCCCTCTTGGAAAAGGTAAATTGATGAATTATTAACCATCTTATGTGTTCATTTCCTTGTATTTTAACTTGTTTCTCCCTTTTGTTTCCTTGACAGTCCCTGGCACACATTGACAGACCCTTGCATGTATTGGCATGCCTTATCACTTGGCACATCTTAGCAGTCCCTAGCATGCCTTGGCACTCATGTTCTCATAGCTAGCCTTTACACTTTTTCACGACTTTGGAACCCAATCAAGTCCTTGGCTACTACAGTTCATGTGAAAATACTGGCATGCTTCAATCGAAACAACTTGACCAATTTCACCTACTACAAGTAGATTGTGAATTGTTCACTAATAACTACCTATAACTCATCTTATGACACTCATTTACAAGCTCAACTTGTTCCAATTAACTAGTTACTAGGACAAGGCTCACATGATCTAGCCATGGTCGTAAAAAAACTAAGAAACATAACTTACACAAAAAATATTTCAGATGTATGTTGAGTTCATATTAACAATATAACATTAACTGAGAGTTTGCAAGAACCACAAGATGCACAAGGCACACAAGATATAAGCTGATACAATTCAAGTGCCCCCAAAACATATACACAACAATGTACAATATGCACTTTTCTAGAATATTTTAACATGAGCATGTAGCCAAAGTGTGCCACATATCATTTAAAAAAAATAGATAAAGGAAAAACAATGTTGTGCCTAGCACAAAGTGATCCCCTTTGTCTAAAACCGCTATGTCGAGCCTCATATAACAACCGCAGGCTTGCCTCCTATAAAAACTATTATGAAACTATCCTAACACACTTCATCCTTAGCACACTTGAATTCGCTGACACTCCCTCGAACACACTCTTATTCATTCCTTTCCATGCATTGTGACCTAGTTATCATTTAATATGCACCGACATTCCCTAACACTCTAGCTGAACATGCATTGAAATTTTCTAACATGTGTTAGCATGCCTTTTCATTCATTTGGATGCCTTGACCCTCCCTAGATATCATGTCCTCATAACTACCCTTACTTAATTTGCAACTTGGGAACCCAAACAAGCCTTCACTTGACTACAAGAGCTTGACCAAGTTACAGTTACTACAACTAGACTATGTTTTCGAATTGTGTGGCTTGGGGGGTACTCCACAAGCCTAGTGAGATGGGTTTGTGTGAGCTTGGTAACAAAAGGCTTTGTGGGAAAAGAAGCCAAGAAAAGGGATTTTGGACTGAATATGGGGTTTAAAATATAAAAGAAAATTAAAAGGGAAACTAATATCTCCTAAGGTCTAAGCGGATAAAACCCTTAAGTTCTAGAGGGTTCCTAAGAGGTATAGGAAAAACTATTTAAGGAGGCCTTAGGATGATTAAGGAAAAAACATCAAGTGATAAGGAGCTCATTTGATCGAGGGGGCAAAGGGAGATGTAGTCCTAAAGAGGCCATGATAATTAGCATGTCTAGCATTCATTAAGATGCATCAGTATGCTTTGGCATGGTTTAATATTAAAGTTATCTGAGATCAATTATTGGAAGGTAGAAGAGAAGTAAAAGATAATGATTTGGCACTTAGAATGCAATAACACTTGGCACTTCACACTTATTTCCACCTAGTGTTGGTGTGCATAGCATGCCCCTCTTGTAAAATGTAAATTGATGACTTATTAACCCTATTATGTGTTCATTTCCTTGTAGTTTAACTTGTGTCTCCTTTTTGTTGCCTTCATAGTCCCTATCACGTATTGTCACACCTTTTCACATCTTGGCATGCCTTAGCACTTGACACATCTTAGCACATTTGACATGCCTTTGAACTATCTGGCACATGTTAGCATTCCAAAGAATGCCTTGGCACTCACACTCTCACTGCTAGCCTTAAATTTCTTCATGACTTGGGAACCTAATCAACTCCTTACTTACTGTAGTTCATGTGACATTGGTTTGCTTCAGCTGTAACAGCTTGATCAATTGCACCTACTAAAAGTATATTTGATCTGGTGGATATTGGTGGAAACCCACCTATTCCACTTGGGGCCCCACCATTGCATTTTTCAGTTTTCATTTTCCTTAATTATATCACAACCTACTATTTTTAGCAGCTTTTCGAGTCCTAAACTTCTGGAGCCATTTTGAGGCCCTAAACGACATCTTTTGGGAAAACTGGGACCAACATGGTTACATGACCCAATGTATTTGACAACAAAATTTGTATTCCTTAGATACATATTTATAACGAGATATGGTGCGCATAAAATAGAGATCGTATGCCAAAGTTATGTCCTCGGGAAGTCTAAACACCAATTTACCCAAAAGGGGCCCATAGTTTTGGCGCTTCATCTCCTAGGGTTAGGTTTTTGAATGTTTAGTGTTCCCTATTGTTTCTCAACAATAAATATGCCTTTGAGCCTCATTGTAACATAGTTTAGATGCATGTAGCCACCACATCTCTTCTCAGAGATAAGCTACCAATGCCCTAGCTAGTTTATTTCCATTCTGTCTGTAAGAAAATTTCAGCTCTTTGATATTAATGAAATGAAGTGTTATTTCCACTGCACCTTTGTATTTCTAGTTGTATGTGTATTCTATTACGTTCCTACACAAATCCGGATCAGTGGTATCAGAGAGGTCTACCTTTTATCGATCTGTCTTTGCATGTCACCAACAAGGTCGAGGTATAAGGAGTTAGAGTTCAATTTGGTTTAATATTTTCAAGGTCAACCTCGCAATCCATAATGGTTGGCCATGTGGGAAGAAAAAAAAGATGAGGGAGCAGGAGATCCTATCAAAATATTGCTCGAGGAGGCCCTAGAAAAACAAATGAACATGATGATGGATAAATTTTCCCAGATCTTTCAATGACTACCCACTGGCAGCGCATCTTCATCCAGCATCCACTCTAGAGGCCCGACTCCTTTTAAGGTACAAGTAAACTTTGACATTCCCATATTTCAGGGTGAAATATATGCAATTTTCGTAGATAGATGGTTGAATATATTAGAAGGATATTTCCCTGTTCATGACTTTTCAATTGGGAGGAGATTATTTTTGCACTCCTCAAAGCTACCCCCCATGTCAAGGACTAGTGGGAAACCTATTGTGAGAAAAAGGACGAGACAAAACCCTTTCTATTCTGAGTCGTACCCGCTTGGAATTATTTCTGGGACACCATCAAGGAACAATAATATCCTGTGGGGAGCTATGATGACAAGTACATATAATGGACCACGCTGCGCCAACAAAGGGATCAACATGTGCATGAGCTGACGAATTTGTTCCATACCCTATGCACAAACTTGGGTATCAAAGATTTAGAGAAAAATTTGGTGCTAAAGTATCGCAGTTGTCTGAACAGATACATTTAAGAGGAAATGGAGTTCCTCGACATCTCCTCGCTTGGTATGACATACCGATATGCTAGCACAATTGAAAAGAAATTCAAATAGAAGAATCGAGAATTCGGATCTATGAATCAAAAGCAAGGGAAATGTGTCCCCAAACTGCAGAACAAAGGACAAAGCCAATGCATGGAAGCCCAAGATAGCTTGACAAAGTTGCAAGCAAAGAAAAACACTACAATGCCAAACAAGGACATGAGAAAGTGGTGTGAGTTCCATAAGAGCTCCACTCACAACACAAGACAGTGTCGGTCCAAGCAGTGGTTGGTGGCCATCAAGAGGGCTTCTGAATTAAATGCATGCTACGACTCTGAATCAGAACCCGACAAGGAGAATGACAAAGGGAAGCCGATTATTGATGCAGATCCTAGTGCCACCATTTCCAGTGTGAATATCCAGAAGGTGGAGCTGAAAGATCTAGAGGAGGAGGAGCGTCTCTTCTACTCTTAGATGTGGCTAAAGGGTTCCCCTCTATAGTTCATTGTCGATAGTGGGAGCCAAAAGAACCTCATTTCAGTAGAGGTTGTGAAGCTGTTGGGCTTTCCGACCACATTACACCCACAACCATACACCATCGGGTGGCTTCACTAAGGACGAGATCTCTACGTCAACAAGCTGTGTTGCCTTCCCTATTGGATGAAGCCCTTCACAGATGAGGTATTATGTGAAATTTCTCCTCTCGATGTGTGTGATGTATTATTAGGCCAACCATAATTGTGGAAGTGACATACTATGTATGAGTCCAGACCTCACACTGTTATTATTACTTTTTGAAATAAGTTGTATCAGATACCATGGGTAACACCACCTGCCGCTATATATTTGTTTAGTACAAAAAAATGCAGTAATCTCATCTCCAAAACTAGGAAATTTGTTTTCCTGATGATCACCCTAGGGAAAGAAGAATATTGTGGCCACAACCTCTAGACAGGGCTCCTCTGCATGATAACAACAAATGGACAAGGTGGTGGAGGGGTACAAGAACATCTTTACCTCACCCATAGGGGTGCCCATGCACTGTTAGGTAAAGCACCCCATTGATCTGACCCCAGGTGCATATATACCCAATGGACCTATCTATCGATGCTCTATTCTCGAGAATGATGAAATCAAGAGGAGAATCTAGGATATGCTACAGAAAGGTCACATCCAGCTGATTTCATCACCCTGTTGGAGCCTGATCGTATTGGTATAGAAGAATGATAGGACTTGGAGACTATATATGGACTATCGGGTGCTGAACAACATCACTATTCGGAATAGGTAATCGATCCCACAGATTTATGACCTTCTGGAATAACTCAAAGGGGTGAAGTATTTCAGCAAGATCGACTTGAAGTCTGGGTATCACCAAGTACCAATCAAACCCTCCAATGTGTGGAAGACTACCTTCAAAGCAAAGGAGGGCCTTTTCGAATGGTTTTTCATGCCTTTTCGGTTGATGAATTGTCCCGCAAACTTCATGAGGTTGATGTATGACATCTTGCAGCCATTCACCAACAAATTTGTATTGGTGTACTTGGATGAAATTCTGCTCTCCATTCATAATTGGGAAGAGCACCTCTACCACATCTGACAGGTGCTCTAAACACTGGGGAAACACAAGTTCTGTGCCAGTTTGGAGAAGTGCACTTTTGGCATGAGCCAGGTTCAATATATGTGATACATTATTGATGAAAGTGTAGTGCATGCGGATCCAACCAAGATCAAATTCATCCATTATTGGCCGACCCCAACCACTCTAATAGAGCTTCTCAAGTTTCTGGGTCTTGCTAATTTCTATTGCAGGTTCGTGTTGGGATTATCTTATATCAGTTGGCCCTTTAGTCAAGTCACCAAGGGAGGAGTGAAAGAAAAATTATTTTGGTCAGAATGTCAACAGATGACGTTCATATAATTTAAATATTGACTCTATTCTACCCCAGTGGACACATTAACAACTTTCAAAAACCATTTCATCTTGAGACAGATGCCTCTAACTATGCTATCAGGGTAGTTCTTACGCAACAGGGGCATCCAGTGGCATATCGGAAAGAGACATTGTCCGACACAGTCCGCAAGTATCCCACTTATGATAAAGAAATGTATTCCATTGTGAAGGCTTGTCGACAATGGAAGAATTACATTTTGGGGAAGGAAAAAATCATCCACATAGACCATTGACCCCTGCAATTCATAAAGACACAAGGTAAGTTGCAAAATGATCACCATAAGAATTGGTCCGCATATCTACAACAGTTTCATTTGAACATAAAGTACAAGAAGGGTAGCACTAATAATGTTGCACACTGCCTCATCCCACCACTGATCATGGTGCTAACCACTGTTCTCAACTCTTATGGGCATGAGACTTCTTATTGGCCACTTGTCTACAAGAGAAATCTAGAATTCAGCCACACATACAAGACACTCTTGGAGGGTACACAAGTTCCAAATTTTCACCTCCACGATGCACTGTTATGTCACCTAGGATACCTTTCTGTTCCTTCAAGCAAGTGTGCCAAGATGATTTGGGAAGAACACTAAAGTCGATTCGTTGGGCATTTCAGGGTCAAGAAAATAGTGGTAGTACTGCGGAAGTATTTTTATTGGCCGAACCTTCGACAGGATGTCAGGAAGTAAATTAGATCCTGAACTACTTGCGTCATTTCTAAACCGACCATCAAGAAGCAAGGATGCTATAATTTGCTACCTACCCCTAGTCAACATTGGCAATACATATCCATGGATTACATGTCAGGCCTTCCTTATACTAAGCATGGAAACGACTGTGTTTTCGTGGTCATCGACAGATTCTCAAAGATGGCCATTATGGTGGCCTCGAAGAAGAATATAATAGTAGAAGTCACTGCTAAAATATTCTTTGAATGAGTGTGGGTGAACTTTGGGATCCCAGAGTCTATCATCTTAGATCAGGACAGAAGGTTCCTCAGCACATTTTGGTCTAGCCTCTGGTTAATTCTGGACACCAAGCTCACCAAGTCCACAAATTTCCATCCCCAAACTAATGGCCAGACAGAGGTCATCAACAGGATGACTCTAATCATTATTCTCATGTACAATTCAAAAAAGTCACGCACATGTGATGAGAGCCTCCCCTATGTAATAAACAGTTATAACTGGGCTATCCACAACTCAACTGACCACAACCCATTTCAGGTGGACTTGAGATTCCAGCCACTATGTCCCATTGATGTAGCCATGCCATTTTGGCTACTCAAGCTGATTCAGCTCATGTCCAGTTTGAAGCTGAAAAAGTTAAAAAATTCATCAAGCACATTCAACACATCCACTAAAATGCTCATCAGATATTAGACAGAGCCAATGCTAAGTACAAGCAACGACATGATCAACATCAGGTGCCACACAGCTTCCAAGTGGGTGACAAAGTGTGGTTACATTAGGAGAAGGAGCGCCTCATTGGACCCCACCACAAGCTTCATGTGCTCCGATATGGGTCATACACCATCACCAAGGCTATACGGAACAATGCCTTAAAGTACAGTATTCCACCATTGCTTGGTCTACACCCAGTATTCAATGTGGACCGCCTTCGATGCTACTTCCCACCTCTACTGGACACCTCTGACATTGCAGAAGAAATGACATGAACAGAGTTAAACCCAGACTGCATGGAATAGGACACCACATATTGTATCATGGAAATGCAAATCAACAACACTCTCCAGCAGAATATCCCACTGTATCGGGTCGTCAAATATGGACAACTCCTACAACAAGGAAAGTGGTTAACCAGGGACCAAGTTCAGCAGAAGTTTCCTCATCTCATGGACAAACTCAATGCAATGGGGACCATTGCTTCCTAGGGGGGAAGGAATGATCCAAGTGGATATTTTTGGCCACTTTCCTATTCCACTTGGGGCCCCAAAATTGCCTCTTTTAGTTTTTTATTTTCCTTAATTATAGCACATCTTACTATTCTTAGTATTTTTTCGAGTGTGACTGAACTTTTGGAGCTGTTTTGAGGCCCTAAATGACGTTTTTCGGGAAAATTGGGAGCAACATGGGTCCATGCACCGACGTTGATCACATCAAGAATTTTATTCCTTGGATAGATCATTCTAATGATATATGGTGTGCATCAAAAAAAGATCTAATGACAAGGTTACATCCCCCAGAAGTTGAAACACCAATTTACCCAAATGGGGCCCATAGTTTTGGCACCTCATCTCCTAGGGTTAGTTTTTTGGATGTTTATTGTTATCGATTTTTTATCAACAATAAATAGGCATTCAAGCCTAATTGTAACATAGTTCAGAGGCAATAGCCACCACATATCTTCTCTGAGAGAAGCTACCAGTGCCCTAGCTAGTTTATTTCCATTCTGTCTGTAAGCAATTTTCAGTTCTTTGATATTAATGAAATGAAGTGTTATTTCCATTGCATCTTTGTATTTATGGGTATATTTATATTCTATTGCATCCCTACATATATTGTGCCTTATTCACCTAAGAACTATCTATACCTTATCTTAGGCCACTCATGTCCAAGTTGAACACTACCCACTTAAGAACTTACCAAGACAAGCATCACATCTAGCCATGGCAATAAAAAAGTTAAGAAACATAGCTTACATAGGAAATATTTCACATGTATGTCCAATTCATATAAATAGTAGAGAATTACTTCATATTTTGCAAGAACCAAAAGATACACAAGGCACACAATATATAATTCAGCACAAGACTAGCACCCCAATAGTTATACACAACAATATACAATATGAAATTGTCTAAAATATTTTAAAACATGATAATTCGGCCAAAGTGTGCCACATGTCATATAAAAATAATAGATAAAGGCAAAATAGTAGTGTGCCCAGCACAAATTCTCCCTTTGTCTAAGACTTCTTTGTTGAGAACCTTATCGTAATCATAGGCTTGCCTCTTGCAAATCTTATTATGAAATTCTTCTAACACAGTTCATCCTTGGCACACTTGAATTCACTAACACTCCCTGGAACACACTCTTATTTTTTCATTTCCATGCATTTTGACTTAGTTCTCCCTTTAGATGCCTCGACACTCCTTAACACTCATCAACATGCATTGACATTGTCCAACATGTGTTAGCACGCCTTTTCATTCTTGGGCATGACCTAAACCTCCCTAGTTATCATGACCTTACAACTACCCTTACTTAATTTTCATCTCGGTAATCCAACCAAGTCCTCACTTGACTATAGGATCTTGACCAAGATACGATTACTACGACTAGACTATGTTACTGAATTGTGTATCTTGGGAGGTACTCCACAAGCGTAGTGACATGGGTTTGTGTGAGTTTGGACACGAAATGTTTTGTGGGAAAATAACTCAAGGAAAAGGGCTTTGGACCCAATATGGGGTTTAAAATCTAAAATAAATAATAAATAATTTATTTTTCATAAGGTCTAAGTGGATAAAGTTTGTAAGTTCTAGAGTGCTCTTAAGAGGCCTAGCTAGGAAAACCTATTTAAGGAGGCCTTAGTATGAAGGCAAGAACATCAAGTGAGAAGGAGCTCATTTGATCAAGGAGGCCATGAGAGATTTAGTCCTAAAGTAGTTCGAGTTAGAGGAATGAGTAAGCGTTGCTAAAGGGAGGGCATGATCATCCACCAAGAGTAGGATCACCATGTGAGGGTTCACAATAATGTCATGTACCTTAATGGGTTCGAGATAGGAAGTAGGATGGCATATTGTTGGTCCTCTTATGGAAGATCAAGCTCAAGGGAGGTGGTTCATGAGAATATGGGTATGTGATTTCATTGGTGTTTCTTTGTGAAGTCCGTATAATATTTTGAAATAGTAGAGAGGGTTGAGACCCTACCTTTTGGTGGTTAGTAAGCTTCAAGGTCTGTGATAAATACCAACATAAATGGAGGAGGGTTTTGCACTAGTATTTAGGGCCATATCATAAGTAGTCGCAGGTGTAATATTGACTGAGGTAACCATAGTTTGAGGGTCGTAGATATATAAAGTTCAGGTTAGGATTCAATCAAATGAATTCCCAGAATCTATGGACCCATATGAGCTAGGCCAAGTCTCTTATGGAGGAAAAATTTGTTTCTTTTTCTATGGATGGATAGGGTTTGTTCTAAAGCAATTAGAATAGAAGTATAATTCACTATTTATGGAGGTTTCCTAGCATGTTCAATCCATAAGGTATGCCATTAACATTTTGACAAATCTGCATATAAGAAGAGGGGTTCTGACCCTTAGAGAGAGGTTTATCTCTGCAATATATACCACAAATTCGGAAGATGGTTTGCAGAAGTATGTGTGGAGATAAAAAATGCAAAGGAAGGTGGAACCTAAGTAGAACATGGAGCATAACAAATGTTCCATATGAGCAATGTATTTACATCAAGAGGAGTTGAATTTGGTGGAATCTCCATAGAGTTTTGGACAAATATCTGAAGGAGTATATAGAAATTTATTCAATATATTGTTAATGGATGATTTGTGACCCTAGTTCAATCAATTCCAAATTGTTAGAAGGATGATAAGATGAGAAGTTCATATTTTTTTAGAGATTGGACAACAAATAAATTGGTACACAAGAATAGTGATTTTGAGAGGACTCAAATCACTATTAGGCAGCATATTTGAAGAGCCCTAGATGAGGTTATTGTTGTGGGCACTAGATCAGTAAAAGAATTGAATGTGGCTAGAAAAATTGGTGGCAGACCAACTACAATTGAAGGGTTTTTAGGTGTCTATCAAAGAAGAGATCTAAGTCATGTACCTATGAAAAAAAACAAGATTGGTATAAGGATAGGTCTATTGGGCCTAAGGATGTGTATATTTTGAATGACTAAAGTGGCAGTCAAGTGGGCTAGTCAACTAGCCCCAGTTCACTATATTGTAGACGATTGCGTCATTGAGAAGAAGGGAAACCTCCATATCCCTATAATTTTCATCTTGGAGCTGCAATATGGAAAAAATGGGTAGACCAAAGAGTTTTTTAGAATCTATTTATGATCAACTGATCCAAAACCTTGTTTTGTAGACCGTAAAGGAAAAAAGAGGTTGATAGGGGGGAAATTTTATTGAGCTGATTTTAGTAACTTAAAGGAGTTGAGTTCATTGGTGGAGGAAGATTAAGGAGTTTCATTATGGGAGGAAAGAGGACCTACTAGATGTGTTCAAGACATGTGGATTTAAAGTGCTATGTGTGGCCACCATCAAAAAATGGGTCGAGTGTTGTCTTGTTAAAGTTAGATTGCTTGTCAAAGGACTAACACCATGCCCTAGTTGTATTCCTTATATCGGTTTGATTGTAAAGGGCCACGATTCCTGGTATGAGAGCTCTATCATATTCTATTATATTTTGTAATTTAATGAAGAATGGATTGAAAAAGTTAAAAATTTTCCTGTGCACTAGCTGATTCCCTGATGTGTGTATATTTCGTTGTGAAAAGTATATGTGTTGTGGCACTTGAGTGTTCTTGCATCAAAGATTCTAAGACGAAACCCAGATTCTCATGTGTCATGGAAATTCAATATATGCCTTGTTCACCTAAGAACTACATGTAACTCATCTTAGACTACTCATGTCCAATCTCAACTGGTCCCACTTAACAAGTTACCAAGACAAGGCTCATCACATCCAATTGTGGTCATAAAACAACTAAGCAACATAGTTAAAATATTAACATACCATAACACCTGACATGTCTTAAATGCCTTGGCATTACGTGGCATGTGTTAACATCTCCTACATTCATTGACATGCTTTTACACTCCCTAACACACCCTAGCACTTCTTGACATGCCTTTGTATTTTAACATATGTTGGAATTTACTAGCATATAACCTTGTCACTCCCTCCTTAACACACATGGAACTCATTGCACTCCGTATCACATACTCTTATTTGTTCATTTCCATGAATTTTTATCTAGTGATTCCTTATGTTTGCATGAAACTCCCTAACACTCCCTAGCATGCATTATTACACCCTAACACCTGACACATATTGGCATGCCACCCTAGCACTCTAACATTCCTTGACAATACATATCATACCTTGTCACTCTCTCCTTAGCACACCTAGAGCTCACTGAAACTCTCAGTCACAAACTCTTATTAATTTATTTTCATTCATTTTTACCTAGTGCTCCCTTCTGTTTCCATAGAATTCCTTAACACTCCTTGGCATGTGTTGGTACACCTTAGCACCTAGGACATCCTGGCATGTCGCCCTAGCCTCTAACATGCCTTAACATTCATATCATACCTTGTCACTCCCTCCTTAGAACACCTTGAACTCACTGACACTTCCAATCATTAACTCTTATTTTTTCATTTCCATTCATTTTGATGTAGTTCTCCCTTGTGTTTCCCTCACACTCCTAGGTAACACGTCCTTGCAAGCATTGGAACATCTTGGCCTCATGCTACCCTAACACTGTAGAATTCCTTAGCACTGCCAAGCATGCCTTATCAGTCCTCGTTAGCACACTTGGAACTCATTGAAACTCCTTGTCACACACTCTTATTCTTTCATTTCCATGCACTATGACATAGTGTTCCCTTGTGTTTCTCTAGCACTCCCTAACACTCCTTGGCACACATTGGAACACCCTAGAACTTGGCACATCTTGGCATGCTTTCTTGGCACTCTATAATGCCTTGGAATTGCCTAGAATACCTTTTCACTCCCTCCTTAGCACACCTATAACTTTCTAAAACACGCTATCACACACTCTTATTCATTCATTTGCATGAAATTGAAACTAGCCCTCCATTATGTTTCCCTGCCACTCCCTAGCATGCATTAGTGCCAAACCCTAGCACCTAACACATATTGGAATGCCTAACATGGCTTGGAACTTTCTAGCATGTGTTAGCACTTCCTGGGATTCCCTGCATACCTTGGTATTCCCTAGTTGTCATGCCCTCATAAATAACCTTACCTTTTTTGTGACTTGGGAACCCAATCAAGTCATTGAAAAAATAGTGTTGTGTCTAGCACAAAGTATCCCTTTGTCTGAAAATTCTTCTTCCATCCCCTTATCACAATCATAGGTTTGCCTTCTGCAAATCCTATTACAAAATTCTCCTAACACACTTCATCCATGGGACACCTGGAATTCAATGACACTCCCTGACAAACAATCTTCTTCATTCGTTTCCATGCACTTTGAACTAGTTCTCCCTTGTGATTCCCTATGTTACACCATTTTTTTGTCATCTAACCTATTAATATTAGATGGACCTAAATACACCCTGTAAGGATAATTTTTCCCTAAGTACAATTGCTTTCACTATGAAAAATAACTTAGTAAAACACCTTTATTAAGTTGTTTATGGTCTAAACAAGAAACCCCATGAGGAAATATTAAAGAAATCTAATTTTTTTATATTTTCCTCGAGGAATAATTAGTTAAACAATAGTTTAATTAATATTCTGGTCATATTTAACCCAAAACCGGAAAATTGATTAAATAAATTATTATTTATCTTATTATTTTCTAGGAATAATTATTTAAACCTTATTCAAATAATATTCCTTGTTAAATTTGACTAAATCATTCATTAATAATTAAATAAATAATTATTTATTTTATTATTACTCAACCACATCCTTAAAATGATAAATAAATCATTTGTTTATTTATTATTTACAAATAAAGGGATTTGACCCAATTCAAATTCTTTTTCCCTCCAACAATTATAATAAAATATTCCATAAAAGTTGGATCTTGATTTAGTTAATAATATTTTAATTATGCACCAATATCTAGACAAACTTAATATTTTGTTATAAATAGAATGGTTTTTCCATTCATTCATCACCTTTTGTTGCCTAAAGATCACTTTAGATCTATACTTTTGGTCTAACTTTGATCCACCATCATTATCATTATTGAGGCTATTTTTTGTCTATTCTTCCTCACCTTTTTTTTCCTTTTTTTCCCCAGTCTTGACACATATTTACTTCCTTTTTCCTCTCCTTATTCATAATATGGCCAAACTTCCATCAATCCTTGTTCAAGGAAAAAGGCAGTACAAGTATAATTGTTTCTACTATTCTATAGCTAGTTTAGGCATTTTTAGTAACATGCTTATTTGTTAACTTACTATTATGGGTAGAATGATGGATTTCTTGCAGAACCTGTTTGATTACCTCTTTGACTTGAAGGAAAACTATGTTCCTTCATCCATCTTTCAGTTGATATGCCAGCAAGCCTCAAGATAGAAGCTCCAGCTCAAAGCTCTAGCTCAGCAAACTCGATGCTCCTTCCAGCAATTTGAAAAGTTCAAAGATGGGTGAAGGACCAGCTGGCCACTATACGTATAATGGAGTTCATTTAAAAAAATGAAGGAACCTTCTTTCCATTGCAGCATGCGGTTTTGATAAGAAATTGATAAGTTCAAATTTAGGACAATTAGTGTTGATTTTGTGGATTACCATATCCACAGTTTTCAACATCCTTCTCTGTAATAGAACTGCTACTAATTCTATAACTAATAATGCCTATAAAGGCAAAGACATATGATTTGATGGAGAGGTTAATGTATTTCATTTCAGCTATCAATACAAACTGCGATTTCATGTTCAAAAGTGAAATTTGAATCCTAATGTTGATGCGTTCTTGATTAAATGTGAATTGCTGTGGATTTAATGAACCTCTGCTATAAGTTGATGTAGGTGTAGTTAGTACTGTAATCAATGCTCTCCCAGGTGTCGCAAGGGCCCACAACAACTGGTTTAGCCCCGTAGACATAGCTAGAGATAATTCATAAATATAGTTTGATTTAGTTTTTTATTGCAGAGTTATTTGTTTTTAAAAATTGATTTTGTGTCTTGGCTTTGATTCATGTTGCTCTAGTTCATAAGTATTGTTGATTAAATTCTCGATTGAATAGTTATTTGTTTTTGGAGATCGATTTCAACATTCGATGTATGTTTCCGTAGAGGAGTAATTTTATATCTCCAAGATCAGGTTGGGAATGTCATACTAAAACCCTATGATTGTAGCTGTAAACATATCTAATTCCTTCCATAATGATTGTGTTCTATCCTTCACCTCATACGAATCGTTCTGAATTGAGCTTTGCTCAGAAACAAAGTTGAGAAAATACTCGGTCATCCCTCTAGATAAACGAATTGTTGAATGCATTTTTGCGTGAATGAACAGAGCCTAGTTGTATACATTTAATTCGATATTTTTGATCAGTATATATGGCTGAAATATGTATTGCTATATCGATTTCAGTAGAAGAGCATAGCTCAAATTGCAAATAGATTTAATGCTTAACTGCTTCTATGTGTTGAATGGTCCTGTGCATTAAGTAATCCACATCTCATTTATGTGTGCATAGCTTAGATTGATGACCATAGTTCAATTTCTAGAACAGATGGATGTCATTGTTGAGTGAATGATTTTTTTTGAATTCTATGCACTTGGTTTGAAGAAGTAGAGTTTTGTTTACATTCGAGTTTTGGCTTATCATTTCTTAAGCCAAAATAGGACTATGAATTTAGATTCATTGGAGAGTGGAAGATATAGGTTCTTTTGGGGTCTTAGCAGGTAAGTCACTAGGAGACCCATGTGTTGATAAGGTAGAAGAAAGTAGATGATTCATAGAGTAGTTCTGAGAAAAGTTTTCTCCATTTCTTTGGCATGATTAATTAGATGTTTGCAGTCTTGTTTCGTCTTACATAAGATTAGGGTTTGGAGTGGGAGGTCAAAGATTGGTTGTAGCATTTGGTTCAAGTTGAATTAGAAAGATTTCTTGGAGTGAGTGTATATTCCCTTAAGGATAGAATCTTAACTAGCATTCCTTTCTGGATTGATGCTTGAAATTGTGTGTTAGCTGCAAGATTCACAATTCCATGTCCATAAGAATAGCAGTGACAAAGTGACTTAACCCTTGCAACTTGTTTCGAAAGAAATCATTCATTAAAGGTTGAAACATTTTACTGCAGCTTCAGAGGATGACTAGATGTCTGCCAGTGACAATTTATGTGAATGTTTCAAACTTGTAGTTTCAAGATTGAATTCATTTCCATTTCTGTGTCTTAATGCAACATGTGTTGATTGAATTGAGAGTGTTATCTTATTGCAAAAACCAGAGTGTCTATTTTTGTAGACATTTGAGTAAATTTGCCAGAGTATAATTGGAAGTTTGATGAAAAGAATACTGTAATTAGAAGTTGATCTCTAGAGTGTAGTTGTGCATTCTTGATCACTTGATTTTATTTTAGTTTGGTTTGAAAAGTAGAATTAAAACTATCATGAGTGAGTAATACATATATAAATGGTTCGGCTAGGTATGAAATATTAATGGCTATCATGACTGAAGTCTGTGTGTAAAATTGATATTCAAACTAGTGTGATAGTGAACTTTTTCGCTTGACACTAGTATAGTGAAATTGCCATAAAGTGTTGTCATTAGAGTTAGTTAGGGATACCATTAGTAATTTCAAGTCCAATGTGTGAGTGTGGAATCAACTTATAGGGTACTTAGATTAGGTAATCCCTTTTTAGTGTGACCTCCATAGACTAGAACTAGGGTTTTTGAGATTTTCAGCAAGCAGTGAGTTATTGAATCAAGGTTATAGTTGATTTGGTAAAGGTTTTTTATTTTAGTTTTAATGTTGAGATAAATTGAATAAGGGTTTCTAGTGTTCAAACCATAATTTGTTGATTGTTCCTATTTTCATGAATTGATTTATTTCTGACAGTGTGTGTTTATAGATGCTTGTGTGTGCCTCAATTCTTAAACCAAATATCATAAGGAATCATACAAACTTCGACTCTAAAAGCTGAATCTTGAGAGAATAGTACAACTCATGTTTAGGAGCTCACGTTGATATACAAATATTTGTGAATTAATTCGACAGTTATTTCACATAACATTTTGGCGTCATTGCTAGGGAGTTGCATTTTGGCTCAGGTAAATTTTTTCTTACAGAGTTTCAAGGGTGTTGCAGGATGTCAAAGAGCGGAGAGTGTATGGTAATATGTGATTGAAGAGCCACGCATCCACTTTTGTGGGGTTTCTCCAAAGTCTGGCCATCTTGTGTATCTCTTGAACTTTTATTTCCTTTATGTGTAGAAGTAGAAGCAGGCTTTAGACATTTAATTCACAAATTGATTTTCTTTTCATAGATTAAATAGTACTTTGATTCAGAATTTTCCTTTCATGCAAGTATGGTGAGCTTTATTTTAGCCAATAGCTTTAAATTTCATTTATCTTTAGAATACAATCTTCAACGTTATATCATTTTTGGGGTATTGTAAGAACCCTTGCGTACTAATCCATGTGATTAAAAAAATGTACCAGTTTTCTTGTTGAAGACAAGAAGATGTTATTTTGAGGAATAATTCAATGAGGAGTTTTCATGCTGCTATAGAGACGAAGAACTCATCCAATGAAGAATTCACAAGTGCAGAATTTAACACCTTGCTTGAACATAAATTCAATATTATTAAATCTTTGATTTCAAAATTGGATGATTTGTGGGAGCAAGATAAGGACGAAGAACCACTGCTTATCCTATGCGCAAACTATCGAAAGAAACACTGCCTTCGAAAGTGTCCACTCAGTCGTCTGGAAGTTTGCAAAATTTGCGAGGATGGTCATGCAACTGAACATTGTTGATTCCAAACACATTTTTTGCGACATCATCCCCGTATTCTGCTACTCCCTCTCCCTCACATTATCCCTAATTTCCTTCATCACCCTCATCTTCCCATCAATTTCATATTCCAGAAATATTTCCCAAGATGTACATGCTTTTACCCCTGCTCCTGCTTCCATAAACCAAGAACAACAGGGTCCTTTTCCAAACCGGGGTATTGGCCACATGCCAGATGAAGGTCATCCCCAACAGTCAATAGTTCCAGCAAAGATATCAGTCCCTGATGGAGAAGAAAATTTCAAAATTAGATCAGTAAGACTTCATAATAAAATCTCTAAGTTGAGGAGCAAGGCTGACAGGTTTGAAACGATGTTCCAATATGTAAGTAAGGTAAATGATCAGTTAAGAGAAGAGAACCTCCGGTTATATGTACAGAATGATGAGCTTCGAAGGAAGGATCAAAGGTTGAAATCATGGAAGACATCTAAATTTCAGTTTCCAAAGAAGACAAGTGCTAGAGGATTGGCTACACAGTTCACAAAATGCTCAGCCTCATTTAGGAGAAGTTTGGAGAAGTTGGTCCAAGCAATTGATTTTTGACTGGACAGTGATGACATGGAGGCATGAGGACATGCCTCAGATCAAGTGTGGGGGAGATGTTGAGGCTACTTTTTTTCTATTCTTCCTCACCTTTTTTTGCCTCTTTTTGCCCAGTTTTGACACATATATACATCCTTTTTCCTCTCCTTATTCCTAGTATGGCCAAACTTCCATCAATCCTTGTTCAAGGTAAAATGCAGTACAAGTACAATTTTTTCTACTATTATATAGATATTTTAGGCATTTTTAGTAACATGCTTATTTTTTAACTTACTATTATGGGTAGAATGATGGATTTCTTGCAGGACCTGTTTGATTAGCTCTTTGATTGGGAGGAAAAATATGCTCCTTCAACCATATTTTAGTTGATATGCCAGCAAGCCTCAAGATAGAAGCTCCAACTCAGAAAAATTTGATGCTCCTTCCAGCACTTCGACAAGTTCAAAGATTTGTGAAGGACCAGCTGACCACTCTACGTATAATGGAGTTCGATTAACAAAACTTAGGAACCTTATTTCTATAGAAGCATGTAGTTTGATAAGAAACTGATAAGTTCAAATTTAGGACAATTAGTGTTGATTTTGTGGATTATTATATCCATGGTTTTCAACGTCATGCTTTGTAATAGAACTTATACTAATTTTTTAACTAAGAATTCCTATAAAGGTAAAGACATATGATTTGATTGAGAGGTTAATGTATTTCATTTTAGCTATCAATACAAATAGCGATTTCATGTTCAAAATGGAAAGCCGAATTCTAATGTTGATGTGTTCTTGATTAACTGTGAATTGTTGTGGATTTGATGAACCTCTGAGATAAGTTGTTATAGGTGTAGTTAGTACTGTAATCAATGCTTTCCTAGGTGTGGCAAGGGCCCACCACAACTGGTTCATCCCTATAGACATAGCTAGAGGTAACTCATAAATATAGTTTGATTCAATTTTTGATTGCAGATTTATTTGTTTTTAAAAATTCGATTTTCTATCTTGGCTTTGATTCATGTTGCTGCAATTCATAAGTATCGTTGATTAAATTCTCGATTGCATAGTTATTTGTTTTTGGAGATCGATTTCAACATTCGATGTATGTTTCCATAGCAGAGTAATTTTGTATCTCCAGGATTAGGTTAGAAATGTCATATTAAAACCCTGCGATTGTGGCGGTAAACATGTCTAATTCCTTCCATAAGGATTATGTTCCATTCTTCACCTCATACGCATCATTATGAATTGAGATTTTCTCAGAAAGAGAGTTGAGAAAATACTCTGTCATCCCTCTAGATAAACAAATTGTTGAATGAATTTCTGCATGAATGAACAAAGCCTGGTTGTATACATTTAATTCGATCCTTTTGATGAGTAGATAGGGATGAAATACGTATTGCTAGATCTATTTCAATAGAAGAGCATATCTTGGATTGAAAATAGATTTAATGGTTAACTGATTCTGTGTGTTGAATATTCTTGTCCATTAATTAATCTGCATCTCATTTATGTGTGCAAAGCTTAGATTGATGACCATAGTTCAATTGCTATAACAGATAGATGTTATTGTTGAGTGAATGATTTTGTTTGAATTCTATGCACTTGGTTTGAAGAAGCAGATTTTTGTTTACATTGGAGTTTTGGCTTGCCATTGCTTAAGAAAAAATAGGAGTGTGAAGTTAGATTCATTGGAGAGTGACAGATATAGGTTCTTTTTGGGTCTTAGCTGGAAATTCACTAGGAGGCCCATGTGTTGATTAGGTAGAATAAAGTAGATTATTCATAGAGTAGTTCTAAGAAAAATTTTCTTCATTTCTTTGGCATTATTAATTATATTTTTGCAGTCTTGTTTCATCTTGCATAAGATTAGGGTTTGGAGTGGGAGGTCAAAGACTGGTTTTAGAATTTGGGTCAAGTTGAATTAGCAATATTTCTTGGAGTGAGTGCATATTCCATTAAGGACAGAATCTTAACCAAAATTTCTTTCTGGATTGATGCTTGAAATTTTGTGTTAGGTGCAAGCTTCGCAATTCCATGTCCATAAGAATAGTAGTGACAAAGTGATTTAACCCCTGCAACTTGGTTTGAATGAAATAATTCATTAAAGGTTGAAACATTTTATTGCAGCTTCAAAGGATGACTAGATGACTACCAGTGACAACTTATGTGAACGTGTCAAACTTATAGTTTCGACATTGAATTCATTTCCATTTTTGTGTCTTAATGCAACATGTGTTGATTGAATTGAAGCATTATCTTATTGCAGAAACTAGAGTGTTGATTGCTAATAGAAGTTTGAGTAACTTTTCCAGAGTATAATTGGAAGTTTGATGAAAAGACAACTGTAATTAGAAGTTGATCTCCAGAGTGTAGTTTTTCATTCTTCATCACTTGAGTTTATTTTAGATTGGTTTGAAATGTAGAATTAAAATTGTCAGGAGTGATTAATACATATATAAATGGTTCGACCAAGTATGAAATATTAATGGCTATCATGACTGAAGTCTATGTGTAAAATTGATATTCAAACTAGTGTGATAGTGCACCTTTTAGCTTGACACTAGTATAGTGAAATTGGCATGAAGTGTTGTCATCATAGTTAGTTAGGGATACCATTAGTAATTGCAAGTCCACTGTGTGAGTGTGGAATCAACTTATAGGGTACTCATATTAGGTAATCCCTTTTTAGTGTGACCTCCAAAGATTGGAACTAGGGTTTTTGAGATTTTCTGCAAGCAGCGATTTATTCAATCAAGGTTTTTGTTGATTTGGTAATGGTTTTTTATTTCAGATTTAATGTTGAGTTAAATTGAATAAGGCTTTCCAGTGTTCAAACCAAAAATTTTCGATTGTTCCTATTTTCATGAATTGATTTATTTCCTATTGTGTGTTTATATATTCTTGTGTGTGCCTCAATTCTTAAACCACATATCATAAGGAATCATAGAAATTTTGACTCTAAAAGCTAAATTTTGATATACAAATATTGGTGAATTAATTCAATAGTTGTTTCACACAACAATGATATTTTTCTATATTTTTTCTTGTGAGCTCCCTTTGAGTTCCATTTTTGTCTGGGTTTTCTACACCATCAAGAGAGAGGAATTTTAGATCTGAAGTGTTGAGGACTTATGGGTAACATCCTTCTATGTTTTCCTCCCTGGTGCTCTTATTATAAAATTCATTCAACATATTCTTGTCTTGTATGCTGTATGCATGGAGTAAATATCGTTTTTATTTACTTCTTAATGTCTTTTGATGCATAGATATGGATTTTTACAACATTTATCCTGATCACCTAATTTCATATCTGAAGATATTAGCAACCATATTTTCTATTAGGGTTATTTGTTATGCACAACTAAAGTGGTCTTTTTTTGTACACTTACAATTAAGATTCATACTAACACCCTAAAACTCCCAAACACTCCTCATCATGCATTAACACTAACTAGCATGTGTTAGTGCACCTTTTAATTCATTCGGAAATGCTGGCACACCTTAACTGCCATGCCCTCATAACTATCCTTAATTCTTTCAGACCTAGAAACCCAACCAAGTCCTTCCTCAACTAGAACAATTTGACCAAGTTTCATTTACTACAACTAGAGTATGCATTTTTCACCTAAGAATGAAGTATAACTAATCTTAGGCTACTCATGGCCAATATTAACTCATCCCACTTAAGAAGTTACAAATTCAAGGCTCACGTCCAATCGTGGTCATAAAACAACTGAGAAACATAGTTTACATCTTGACATGCCATAACACCTGGATTGCCTAGCAATCCCTTAGCACTATGTGGCATCCCTTGGAATCCCTTTCATTCGCTAACATGCCATAGAACTCTAGCATGAATTGGTATTACGTAGCATATAACCTTGTCATTCCCTCCTTATCATAGTTAGAACTTGCTGACACTCCCTATCACACACTATATTCATTCATTTCCATGCATTTTGAACTAGTTCTCCCTCATGTTTCTATGGTATACCCTAACACTCCCTGACACACATTGGCACACCCTAGAAATTCACACATCTTGGCATGTATCCTTGGCACTCTACCACTCCTTGTTACTACCTAACATACATTTTCACTCCCTCCTTAACCCACCTATAATTTTCTAACAATCCCTGACACACAGTGTTATTCATTCATTTCCATGCATTTGAAACTATTTCTCCCTTGTTTTTCCTTGGCACTCCATAACACTCCCTGAGATGCATTAGCACACCCTAGCACCTGGCACATCTTTGCATGTTTCTCTAACCTCTAGCATACCTTAGCACTGCCTAGCATACCTTGTCACTCCCTCCTTAGCACACCTGGAACTCACTGACACTTCTTGTCACAATCTCTTAATTATTTATTTTCATGCTTTATTTTCACCTAGTGCTCCCTTGTGTGTCCCTATGACTCCCTAGAACTTCCTAGCATGTGTTGGTGCACCCTGGCGCCTGTCACATCTTAGCCACATGCCACTATATAACAATAGCATGAGTTAGCACTACGTAGCATACCATGTCAATCCCTCCTTAGCACACCTGGAACTTGCTGACACTCCCTATCACACAATCGTATTCATTCATTTCCTTGCATTTTTACATAGTGCTCCCTTTTGTTTCCCTGGAACTCGCTAACACTAAACACACATTGACACTTGTCACATCTTGGTATGCTTCCCTAGCACTCTAACATGCCTTGGAAATATCTAGCATATATTTTCACTCCCTCCTTAGAAAACACGGAACTCCATAGCATGCTCTATAACTCCCTAGCACATATTGGCTCTTCACACTTAGTGGAACTTAAAAATTCTTAGCATGTGTTTTGATGCCATGGAATTCCTTAGCATGGTTTAAGATAAAATTTATTTGAGATCAATTATTCACAATTAACAGAGAAGTAATAGAGGATGATTTGGCACCTAAGACACGCTAAAACTTGACCCTTGGCATTTTGACTTAGTTCTCCCTTGTGTTTCCTTAACACTCCCTGCCATGCGTTAGCATATCCTAGAGCCTACAACATCTTGCCATGTTTCCATGGCCTCTAGCATGCGTTAGCACTACCTACGATACCTTTTCACGCCCTCCTTAGCACACCTCAACTCACTTACACACCCTATCACACACTCTTATTTGTTCATTTCCATACATTTTGACCTATTTCTCCCTTGTGTTTCCATAACACTTGCTAACACTCCCTGACACACGATGACACATGATGGAATTCCTTAGTAGTTGGAATGTATTAACATGACTAACATGCCTTTTAACTATCTAGCGTATGTTATAACTTCCTGGAATTCCCTAGGACACCTTCGTACTCCCTAGATATCATTCCCTCATAGATAACCTTACTTTTTTTATGACTTGGGAACCCAACCAAGTCATTGGCAAAATATTTTTGTGCCTAGCCCAAAGACTCCCTTTGTCTAAAACTGCTCTGTCAACCTCCTCATTCCAACCACATACTAACCTCTCATTATTCCTATTTTGAACTTCTCTTAACACACTCAATCCTTGACACACTTGGAGCTCATTGACACTTGATAGCACACACTCTTATTCATTCATTTCCATGAATTTTGACCTAGTATTCCCCTTTTGTTTCCTTAAAATTCCCCATCACTCGTTATCATGCATTAATAGTCTCTAGCACACCTTCACACTTTCTGGCATGCCCTACTACTCCGTAACATGCTAGTATAACTCCGTGACACATATTGGCTCTTGGAACTTGGTGGCACCTAACAATTTTTTGCATGCGTTGGGATGCCCTGGCATTTCTTGGCATGGTTTAAGATTAAATTTATTTGAGATCAATTATTTTCAATTAATATAGAAGTAATAGAGAATTATTTAACACTTATACATGCTATCACTTGGCCCATAGCATATATTTTCACTAGTGTTGTTCTGCCTATAATGCCCCTCTTGAAAAGGTAAGGTCCTCACTTATTAACCCTCTCATATGATTATTTCCTTGTATTTTAACTTGGTGTTCCATTTTTTTGTTCTGACACTGTTTGACACACATTAGCACACCCTAACACCTAACACAGTGTGTCATGCCTTAGCACATGACATGCATTGGCACTATCTGGCATATGTTAGTACACCCTGGAACTTCATGACATGCCCTAACATACCCTAACATTCCTTGGCACTGCTTATCATGCCTTGTCACTCCCTCCTTAACACACCTGAGAATCAATGACACTCCTCGACACACCCTCTTATTCATTTACTTCCATGCATTTTGAACTTGTACTCTATTGTGTTTCCCTGACACTTTGTTTCCTTGACACTCCCTAACATGTGATGGAAGATCCTCACACCTAACACATCTTGGCATGACTTACCACTTGGTACGTCTTCGAATTCTTAACATGCCTTGGAATTGTCTGGCATGTGTTAGCACACCCCAACATTCCATAGTTTTCATGCCCTTATAGGTCAAATGGAGGTTAAATGGTTATGTCTATTCTTTAGAAAAAATATATTTGATATTAATGGAAATTATCAGTATGCTCTAGATTTTTTCTTATCGTACAATTTGTCTAATCAAATTCACACAAATCCTAGAACCATACATTTTAACAACATCCCTTTGGACCATCGAGAAAAAATGGTTGTGTATTCCTTTTTTGACTATTCTTAAGATGGCTCTAGTTGCCACCACCATCTCCCAATGTAATGATAAATTTAACACCAAGGTAGGTTAAGATTTGTTTTGTATGAATGGTATATTGTGGGGGGGAATCGCACAAAATGTTTTACATTCATCCCTATCATGGAAATCTTCAAATATGCATTTCTCTCCAAGAGAGGATTTATCTCAATTATAACACATAATTTTAACTCCTTGAAGGTTCACTCAAGAAATATACTCTACCCAACAATGTCATCAATTTTTGAAATATCAAACTTAGTCTAATACTTTTGTAATTGTAAGCTCTTCCGCTTGCAACACCACCTTCATCCCAAAATAAAAGGTCAAGCTTAGTAATGGGAGCTTAATACCTCACTATGGCTAAGTACACCATATCCTCCTCTATCCACTTAGACATTACTTGAGTAGTCTTTAACTATTCCAATTATTGTCATGGCTTACTGACAAATTCATCTCTCTTGACATAGAGATTATACATTAACATAGCCAAACAAAGTCCTAGAAGTAATATTTCTTTTCCATTTTTCTCAAGAGCTAATTGAATAACTTTTTTTCCTCATGCACCTCTTCCTAATGTCACCTTCTGCCTTTCCCAACCCATTTCCAAGAATAAATAGAACTCCTAAATAAGCTTAGGGAAAATTTAGGGTAATTTATAAAACCATTCACGTCACTTTAAGACATTTTGTAGGTTAAAACCTATCCCCTAGGTCATTAAACCCTAATTTAACTTGTCTACCATATTTCCAATGTTTTAGACAATTATTTCCCATTATAGTGTGTTGGCTCTATGACCGACTCAAGGTTAATGAAATGTTTCTAAATATGACCTAGTGTTATCTAATGTCCTAACATATTCCACCTTATAGGGGCAAGAATGTTTCACTTGAGACACATATAATAATTCCCATTAATAAAGCGCAACATGTTAAATATTTTAGTGGGGATCACACTCATTATGGTATTACTAACATCTATTTAAACCAATATAACTAACATCATTGAGATGAATAAGAAACAAGCATAGATCACTCAAATATAGTACAAATACAAACACATACACATAGATAAAATAGTAATCAATTATAATAATAACATGCATGATATTACATAAGTCTAATGCAAAGTGAACACCAAAAACTCATAACAAATGAAATATCTTTACAACTTCTTCCTAATATTGAATCTATTAGGTTTATTACAAAACTTGTATATATAGGAAATTAGAGTAGCTTCAAAATACTCAAAATTATAATATAGAATCCACGGAACATAAACCACTCAACACAAAAATAACATTAAAAAAAAAATCTATTTCTTTAGAGATAGACAAATTATCCAAAAAAAACTAAATACAAAGAATATGACCTGATCTATAGATCACCATATTCAACCTTCATGTTTACTTCTGCAAATTCATATTTTTTCAAATTTTATTGAACTTTTTTTAATCATAAAACTTAGTGCCTCGACCATGCCTTCAACTCACCCCTAAGTTGGCTTCTATGCTTCATATATGCCATGATTTTATGAATATTATTTAAGAATCCATGAAAAACACACACATTTCATATGAAAATATCATTTTTTTTTTCAAATATCAAAATTTTCATTTTCCTCATATTGTAGTGTTTGTCCAGGGAAGGAGGAGGAAGGGTGCAACCATGTTGTGGCAGGTCTAATCCAATACCTTTTCTTGAAGTCAAGAAAGGATCCTCGATGCCTCCAATATTAGTGATTTTTTTCCACAGAAGGAATCTGCACAAGATTCCCCACAACCCTACGTGATGGCCCATCCATCTCTCTTAGCAACTTAAAATTACTTCTAGACAAGTGTGACAAGGCACTCAAGATGTTGTATGTTATTGCATGGAGGAATATGAAATTGAAGGCTTGGGCAATAATGGTTGCATCAATGAAGATGACAGGTGCCTTTCTAATGGAAAAACAAGTGAATAAAATAAGCGGAAAATATAGCAATAATGCGTTGAATTCGATGAGGAAATCAAATTTACTAAGGCCATTGGAAACAGAGGTCACCTAAAATTAACCATGCAGCTCTTTATATAGGGATTGATGCCAAAATATTGTTCTGTTATTTACAATTTTTTAGATTTCTGTTTCAAAAATCTAATTTACTTATATTAGTTCAAAATTTTCATATGTTTAGTTTTTCCTTTCTAGTTTTTGGTTCGGATCTTAATCATTGGGTTTGAGTGGGTTTGAATTTCAATTGTAATAACACTTGTTCAATTAATTTATAAGAAATTATTATGTTAGGTTCAGAGACATCTCATTTCCAATTAGTGTGCATTAAAACCTCTTCTACATACAACATATGCATAGGTCCTTAAACCAAAAGAAAATACATACGATTGTGGGAAATCGAGGCCTCCATCAAATCAAAAATTGACTCAATTGACAATGGGTTAAAATTTTCTACAAATTAAATGAAACATCTATATGAGGTTTGTTTTCTGGACTACATAATTTAATTAAAATAATAAATGGATTGAATTTTTTTTGCGACATTTGATTAGGTATGCACACAAAATAAACAAAGAAAATAAGAAAGGTGCTTCTTCAACATCCACCTAGAGAAAAATTGGACAAATACAATACGATTTCAATCACACACTAGATTATTTTGTAAATTTTTTGGAAACTAAACTTAATTGTATTTTTTATTTGGCTCACAGATTTTCCCTCAATTTTTATTTTGTTCTAAGCTTCCAACCTCAACAAATAAAGTTATTTTGACAATATCCTTTCAAAAAGGCCACAACAAGTTCATAAATTTTAGATATATAATGAAGGAATTTATTCACTTTCACTTTTCTACACTGAGGAAAGGGATGAAATTGAAAGAATAGCTTAAAAAAATACTAAACCTACACCAAATCTGGTATGACATTGTGGATGAAATTTTTTTTTAACTTATCTCCATTTCCCAGGGTCTCAATCTTGGCAATCCCTTTGAAATGGACATGGTAAGTGCCAAATAAAGGCTTAACAGAGGAAAAAACATAACCACATGAAGTTTCAAACCCAAATTTTATCTAAACACTGGCAAGTATTGATGGCTTTGATACCCGTGCTGAAAAAATTGGACGCATTTGAGTTTAATAGCTAGGAAAATATGCTATTGCTGATAGACGTTTCTCAATCTCTATTGCTAACCTTACCCTTTTACCAAAATTTACTTGCATATTGAAGCATATATATTTCAATATAATTCCATTCTAGCTTGGAATTATTCTTTATTTATCACATCACCACCTATCAATAGTAAAATATAGATTTAAATATGGTGATGAAAACATAAGTTTTATTGCAAAATATTTGGATACATGTCTGAAGAGGAAGAAATAAAAGAAATTATATTAATGTCCACTAGTGGAAAAAATATGTCCACATGACTAGGAAGAAATTTTTTTGGCAACAACGATGAGTATGTAAAGCATCTTCAAAACAGTATAAAACCAAGGTTAAAGGAAAAACAAAGAAACAATATAGAATAAGACAAAAGGGGGGTGAACCTAAAAAAGGAGGCAGCCAAAATAATAAACCTGAAAGGGAGGGTGCAAAAAACATAAATAGTGAAGTAGATAGTACATTGAAAGGAAGTACCCAAACAGTCATGCTACACCGAAAAGGGCACTTCAGAAAGTATCTAGGACTAGGAATGCTAAGGAGTAACACCATAGGATCACAAGAGGACTCATTACCTGTGCCCACCATCACAAATATGGCAATGCTGAGTTTCAAAATATCCTCTGGATATTAGGCTATGCTATCTGATGGGGGATAAGTTAGGAACCTTGTTCCTATTATAACATCCAAGTATGATGAATCTACTAGGGAGGGAGAGAAACCTAGTGATGAGCATCTGTTGCCATGATCCATGTTGAGAATGAGGAAGGGTAGGAGTTCCTCTACATTGGGTGTAGATATGGTAAGAAGAGATGGCCCCATGATCTCTTCTATTGGGAGGAATCGTGACAAATATATATTATTATCCATATCTTTGACACCAATATCAGCCATTTTCATAGTGCATCAAGTGGTTGAGAGGGTCTGAAAGGAGGAGGTAATCAACCTAGCCAACCTCGGATTCCATGTAAATCTCTATGTATAAAATTATTTGTCTCCAAATATATAGGGCTAGGCATATATGGTGTGGGTAACAAAATAAGGTAGCAAGGGACCTACTAAAGTCTCTATGTAAGTGGTGAAATATTCATAGATCTAGTAATATATGGAGTATCTTAAAGTGAAGTGCTCCATGCAAATCCTATCCTCCTATGGATTCATGCGATCTATCTCAACTCATAGCTAGTAGGAGTTCACTTTCATCTCAACGAGAAGAATCAAAGGCATGTGACCAAGGGATATATGGAGGAAATTTTGTTCTCAAGTTCATATCCAATAAGTTGACTGTAGATGATTTTTCATCTTGTTATTATAGCATGTATAGATATCTAAAAAATGTTGAGAGATAATTTCTGAAACGCCTTTATTGTAGTCACTCATAAAAAATGGAGCTCAATGATATTTAAGAAAATGGTGTAAGTCATGGAACATGACCTAATCCATAGGATTCCCATGTATTTCTTTGTTTGAATTTTATCCATTTTCAGATAACATAACTTCAGAAAGTATTTAGAATATAGTGAAGAGATATAGAGAAAACTATAATCTCATAAATAACCACATTTAGTTCTAGCATATATACTTCTGAATCACATGCATGCAACCTATGTATTAATCAAATTGTAGAGCCCCAACGAATGCTTGTAGATATTATCTATACCAATTCTCCTTTCAAAAAACTTTGTACTTGGCAGATCAATAGAGAAAATAGGGTTGTCCATACACATGGAAGCAGATCGAATGCACTGTTGAAATTGGTATTGACCATCATATCCTACATAGTTTTTCTATTTTCTTTGCCATCTCCTACATCACTGACAACAAGATCACCTTTTTCCATGCTGGTTGTGCAAAGAACAGTTTCTACTCTTTTGGTAGTGGGAGATGATGATTCTAGGGGATTTTGAGGGGCTAATTTCAACATGCTAACAATGTCATTTTCTTCATTGACACCATGAGTTCTATATTCATTGAGAATAGACCGGGTACTTTTCAATGAAGACTCTCAGACTGTCATAGGTTTTTTTGGTTGCTATATGAAACATAGGAGAAGTTTTAGTGTTTTCCCTAATAGATCCAAAATTCTACTTGATGGTATGGAATTCATAAAGAGAGCTAGAATTATGCACTTTACCTGGATCTTCCTCAAGAAAATTATTTTCTTTACTGTTAGAAATAGAATATTCCATCAATTTTAAAGTAAATTCCTGGAGTAGTTTGTACCATTGTTGAAGTGATATTATCAACTTGAACCTTGGGTTTGAAATTTCCCATTGTTTCCGAACGATACTCACACAATGGAGTTTTTTATTTCTTGGGAGAGAGGGATGACACTGACTTGGGTCCTAGGATTTCTTGCAGTACATTCTTGATCTCTATTTGGCCCTCCCTTTACCTGTTGAAAATGCACAAAGAAAAAGAGCACAATGGAAACATGAGAAAGGTGGGGTCAATATATTTGAACTCTGCAACTATCCCTTGAGAGGCATTGCTTTCGAAGGGGGTAATACTTTAGAAAACCTCTCCAATGTTGTTGGTAGTGCATGCATCTACCTTCTATATAACAACATACCATACAATGTTATCATTGTAGATTTGAAGGATGGTGTGTGAGGATCAACAATTGAAGGCCATGGTGGCCTTTTGTAATTAAAAATTTATAGAGTAAAACAAGGAAGATAGTCCGTATAGTCCTATGTATAGAGGATAGGAGGTAAATAATTTGTTTTATTAACCATATAATGGAGCCTTGAAACCATGATGGGTTTTTTGATAATTTATTTTTCTTATCTCCAACATATTTGGCACATGCTTCAGAAATATGTGAGAAGGTTTGGTTTCTTGATATATTTTCATATATATATGCTCCATATTGATGTACCAATTGCCAATATATCTTAGGACTTGTAAAACTTCCAAAAAGAACCTTCGACATGGTTTGCATAAAATTCATTTATATAAAGGAGAAAAGAAACAATCATGTATCCTTGACTAGATTTTTCTTTTTATTTGTATTCCCAAATATCCTGGTAGTACACTTGAATACGTTGATAAT
Source organism: Pinus albicaulis (assembly GCA_034641835.2). Taxonomy (NCBI): domain Eukaryota; kingdom Viridiplantae; phylum Streptophyta; class Pinopsida; order Pinales; family Pinaceae; genus Pinus; species Pinus albicaulis. The sequence continues at coordinate 990,821,252 of CM076579.1, read as the reverse complement.
CTTCTTTCTATCTCCATTGCATCTCATGAAATATGTTTGCACCACTAATAATGTTCAAAAGGTATGAGGACATGTGGAACTCTATCTATGTGCATGGTCTGGGATACTTAACCTCGACAATTGCATCAGTTAGAGTATTGGATAGGATGGGAGATCACTTGAAATTTTTTCCTTCCTCTAGACTGGTGTGCAAAAGGGGATCTTAAGCCTTTGTGGGATGTGTTGATCCATTCTCACCATATAGTGTGTTTATTAAGGAAACTGCATACATGGAGGTAACTCTTAGATTTGTATTGGGCTATATTTTCTTATCCCTAGCTATTAATTATTCACACCACATATAATGTTCAAAGGTATGAGGACAGGTGGAAATTTGTATGTGTCTAGTCTAGGATACTTAACCCCAACAATTGCATCAGTTAGTGTATTGGATAAGTGATCATATTTGAATCAAGACCTAAGTGATAGTTCAAATTTAAGAGTGTTAAAATGTGTGTCAAAACTGAGCAACTAGATACATCTAGTCTTCTTGATTCTGGTGCCATGAATGATTTGAAAATCTGACACCGTATGAAGAAGTTATTGCATTTTGAAAAGTTCAGTAAACTGTAAATTTTGACATTTGAATAGGGTTGACTGGGAAAAGATACAATCAGCAAAAAGGAATATTCCTTCCGGGCTAATATGATGATGACAAGTTTCTTAGTTTCATTTGGTATAGGGTTTGTTTCATCCTATCACAGGCCACCACCTAGCAGGCTTGGAGGCCGCCACATGGCCCAGGATGGTTGAATAAAATTTTGTGGAGCGGCTGGGGATTGAACTGTGACCTCCTTGCGCATATGCCTACGTCTTTACCGATCACTATTGCAATGGATCTTAACTATATTGGGTCATATATTATTGTTAACTTTAGTGTGTCAGCATTTGGTGGTTGGGGACTGTCGGCGGTCCCAACCTGCCAGTGGTCCCATACATTAGTCATACGATATTGCAACGAAAAACTGTGACATTAAACTGCAACCACTAGCTAACACTCAGAGCCTCTGCAACATTAATGTTACACATATGACATGAAAATATTTTTTAATTCCTTCCATTCAGTTGCACTAACCATCCAATCAACTAGAAGTATGGGAACCTTATCCTGAGTATTAAGCGGAGTTCTGCTCCTCCATAAATGGTAACTGCGGGGTTTGGGGGTTGGCATGTGGCCACCTGCAACCACAACATTTATTATTATGGTTAAATTCTTTGGGATTTTGGTGGTGCATTTTATGTGGCAGAAATTGTCAAACTTTCTCTTGTTAAGTGGAGGTCTCCACAATTAGTGGAATTTTCCTAGGTGTTACTATGAAAATGAGTTGGAGACTCAATTTTAGACCATTCTTAGTAAAAATAGAGTCATTCTTAGCTAATTGGAACATGATGGAGCCATTTTTGAGGTTTCAATATCCATCAGAGAAATTCTGAGCATGATTTTGCTTCAGAGAAGTCCCAAAGGCCACTAGGGCCATGAGGAGCCAGCAGCAGAATGAGGCTTAGCGAAGGTAGCTAGAGGCCTTTCTCAGTAAACCAATAGTAATTTTTGGATGTTTCAGACATTCCGGAGCCATTGGTGAGGTTTTCAGAGACATCTGAGGAATTCTGAGCATGATTTCACTTTAGAGAAGTTCCAAGGGCCACTAGGGTCATCAGGAGCCAGCAGGCGAATGAGGCCTATCCAGGGCAGCTAGAGACCATTCTAAGAAAACCAATAGTATATTATGACTATATTGAACCTTATAAATCCAATGGAATTATTTTCAGAATATTTTGGAGAATTTTGAAGGCCGAGATGCTGCAGAGAAGTTTCCAGTGAGCTTAGAGCCACATGGTGCCACCAGGTGTTGTAGGCGTAACCAGAGTAGCCAAAGGCCAATTTCAGAAAGTGAATAGTCTATTCTAACTATTTTGTACATTTTTAATCCATTGTATTCATTTTTAGAGCCACTTGGAGACTTCTAGAGCCTAATAAGCCACAGGGAAGTTTCAGGGCCACAAAGTGTTGGAGGCTTAGATTGGGGAGCCAAAGCTCATTTGTAGCAAATGAATAGTCTATTTTGGATGTATGATATATGTTGGAGATAGTAGAAAATTTTTCTAGGATAGAAAAGGACTTCTAAGGGAGTTAGTGCCACAAAGAAGCTTAGGGAAGCTTAAGGGCACCAATTATAGAGGTCAATTCCAAGGGAGCCTAGGTCCATTTCGAAAGAGATGGTAGTCATTTCAGGGGTATGATGGTATTATAAACCCATTGGTGCAAATAAAAAACCATTGGAGTTAAGTAGAAACTTGTAAAAAAAGAATTCCATCATAATCCCAAAGAGACAAGTCAATTGACAAAGGATCAAGGAGATGTAGCCCAAGACATTCGAGTGAACTCCTTTATTAAACTTGCTATTATGTGTGATGATTTATTTTCTGCAATTCATGCTTGTTGTACATTATTATTATCAGCAAAAAAAAAAAAAAATTCCTCACACTTAAATAATTAAAACAATTTAAAACACATACACCTATTTCAAGTATTCAATTCCACACTATCAAGTAAAAGCAAGATCTTAATTTTTTTAACTGAGTGGGAGGTGCTTGCAAAGCATAAAAATTCAGCCACCCAATTCAAATCAATAAGATGGGAGATAAATTAAATTTTTTTCCTTCCCTTAGTTTGGTGTGCAAAAGAGGAACGTGAGCCTTTATGGAATGTGTTGATCCATTCTCACCTTATAGTGTGTTTAATATTTATTGAGGCAATTGCATACATGGACGGTGTTGTTAGAGTGGTATTGGGGTATATTTTTCTGTCCCTAGCTATGAATTGTTCAACCTCACAATACCATTTAGTGGCTATTTTATTATAGTCCTTGCCTTGGGGGGATTCTCCCACCCATTCATCACCCATGGGAAGTTCTACACTATGGAACTTGGAATATGTTTTGAGGTTGCCTATTTGGAGTGAGGCTATGCATTTGCCTTCATTGATGATCCTTATTTTTGTGTCAATGTTTGTATTCTCAATGATCTATTATATAATTTCCATGCAAGGCACTACTATTGGCCAAGTGGCCGCATTATGTAATTACAATATTTTAAGTCTTTCTATGACAATTGCATCATTTTATTGTCCTTGAGTTGGATCAGAGGATGTTTTAACTCTTTTCTTATCCTTAAACAAATGGAAAAGGACCCCATATTGATGGGCTGCTTGAATAACTATAATAATGAAAGTGTTTGATCAAATATATCATGTATGTTTTCGTCACATTAGATTTTCCCGCATAAATATAATTTTTGGATTCGTTGGTCATTGCATCATTTGATATTGATAATTCCTTAGTACCTTAGTCATATGGGTACCTTGTTGTAGATCTTTGTTCCAACCTCACATTTTTCTAAAGTTTTATTATATCAGTCAGAGAGTAGTCAGATATTATTTTGAGGAGGATAAAATATATTTTACTAGTATTAGCGGAATTTTCAGTTCAGGCTTCGAACATTCTATTTATAGAATTTTTTCCTCATTCAAAAAATTCACATGTATATTTACGAACATGAATGCGGGATGTAGGATAATTAAATGGGTGCTTTCAGATTGCAATTTTAGTATATTTTTGTAGATTCTATTTTTATAAACTTGTTCTTTTTTTAGCAGCAGTGTGTAGACGATGGTATATTTGGATACCCAATAGTGAGATAGGCTTATGGTCCAAATTTGGTGTGAATTGGAGGAGTTGAAATTTTTGAAGGTATTGTAGTTTTAGAAGATAGTTAGAATGATGTGAAAATTTTGTTTCTAAGGACCCACTTTTGAGATTATCCCATGGTTCAAATTTCTGCCAAATCCAAGATATGATTTTTGGATGTACTTTTGGGAAATCTATTTTTAGTACTCATATCGTAATTTAGGGAAGGTGATTACCTTTTTGAGTACCTAGCATGACATAGAAAATTACTGCAAAATTTTAGTCCATTCTAAGCACTTATATTTTTTAGGGGCTGATTACATTTTGACACTTAATATTTTTGGATGTTTGTGGTTGCAGTGAGATTTGTACTCTCTTTTATTTCTAGTTTCACTAGGAGATGGATTGCTATATGAGGGGGTTTCTCATGAATTGTTGGAGGCTTTATCTTTTGGTTTTTTCCCCCAATAAGAGAGTGCCCACATTCATGGCGTGACATTGTTAAGTTTTGAGCAATATTTACTTTTTTCTCAAGAGGGAGAATGCATGAGCTATAGATGTCTATTCTTATCATTTGTTGATATTAACATATTTTCATGATATCAATATATCTATCTAGCCTAGGTGATTTGGATATAACAATAGGAAGATAGTAGAATTTGTTTTCATTTGCTTCATTATATCTTTTCTTCTATGTATTCCACTTCTGGAATGTGGAACTTGGAGAGACTTGTTGCTTACTCTTTCCTATGGAATGTGGAATTCAGAGAGACTTGTTTCTTTGTCTCTCTCGTAGAATGAGGAATTTAGAGAGACTTGTTGCTTTGTCTCCCCATTCCTAAGTCCCCTCATTCTATAATTTTTATATATGGTGTTGATTGTGACACCAATTTTTTGAGTTACTTTTCCCTTATCAACATTTTGACATTCCACATGTGAAATGAAAAATGCAGACTTGTTAAACTATCTCCCTGTGGCAGAGTCCCCACATTCTTGTATATAGTACAAGTGAAGAGTTGAGTTTCCTATTTATTGTTTCACTATATGTATTTCCACATTGCCAAATGCAAAAATGTGGAGAGCCTTGTTACTTTTTCTCCCCACAGCCGAGTCCCTTTATTCTCTAATTTGGTGTGGATTGTAGAGTTTAGTTTCTGATTTGTTCCTCCACTATATATATTTCTACATTTTTGTGTTCCCCATGCAGAATGCATAATATGATCTTATTTCGTTTGTTCTTCATGGTTGAGTGCTTGCATTCCCATATTTCTACATCTGTTGTGGAGTGTGGAGCCAAGTTTTCAATTTTTTCTTTACTTTTGATCACTATGGTGTACAACATTGCATTAAACTCCCTGATTACTTCCCTAGAGTGCAATATTTGATTTCTAAATGCTCATATAGTCTTTATTTAGATTGTTTCAAGTCATGCTTGCTTAACCAACATTTAGGTCACAAGGCTCATATTTTTATCTTTCACTCGGGAGGGATAGTTACTATAATTTGATTAATCTAATGGAATGAAGAATAGAATTCCTACTATCATCATGTAGGTGCTTATAAGTTTTCCTAGTCTGGTTCCATTTAAGAGGTTCTTAAGAGTGTTCACTTAAATGAGTGAGTCTTATTCTAAAATAAACTTCTTACATCTTGCTTTGGTGGTGATATCAACTCCTACATCCAGTACCTCTAATTCAACTACATTGTTGGTATTAGTCCCAAGAAACCTTGCGTACACTCTTAGAATGTTACTGGAGGTATCTCTAAATTCTCTTCCTACTCTTTCCCTTATCAGGTTTCCCTTTGAACATCTATCAAAATTGAGTTGGATAAAGTTCTATGGAGGTGGAGACTAGGCTTCTAGGATTAGGCTTGAGGGGAGGAAGAGGAGGATTTTTTTTTCAGTGGCTCTTAGATATATGCCTCGTAGAAAAATAATTCTCTGCTCCTAAGACTTACACTTGTTGCTTTTCTTTGACAAAGCTAGGGGCTAGACTATTTCTTCTAGGTGCTGACTGAGTTCATTCCATATATTCTCCACTTATGTTTTACTATGACAGAAAATGCATCTATTTCTTTCTTTACAGATTCCATATAAGAGAAATCATGGGAGTAGGCACTAAATTCTATTTAGGATTGGGTTATAAAAGGAGGAGGCTCTCCATTATTTGATTGTATCTAAAATTTAAATCCGATTACAAATTTTTTGTGTAAGGTTATTGTTCCCTTGTCCCACAATCTCAGCCTTCTCGCATTGACAAAAAATATTCCTTACTTATTCCTCTTATTGGTTGTAATATTGGTATATTGAAGTCCCTTCAAACCCTATTTTTTGGATTTTTTCCCACATCAATACCTTTATTTTGGCTAGAAGCCACATAAATGACGACATTTCTGGCCAGAGATTAAGGTTCCAAATCTATTGTTGAATCTCATCCCTTTTTAGAGATTGATGCCTTATTTCTAAGGCATAGGCTTCTTTAATTGAGATTTGAATCCTCCTTTCTAAACGAATATGAGAATTTATTCTACATGATTGAAGCAGATCCCTTTTCCAATTATTTCTCTAATAAAGATTAAGGTTTCATGGAAGTGAAGTTTGGCTACCTGTCTTTTCCCTTCCAAATATGCCATATTTTTTGGTTTTCCATGGATTATTTTCCCAGTATTGGTTAAATAGGTTTCAATATAAGGAATGGAAATGGTCCCAAGCTTCTGAGAGACTATTATTGCTAATAAAATTAGCTAGTTGCTACCATGAGTCATCCTCTAGTAGTGCCGAAGTCTCCTCTTGAGTTTCCTAGAAGCAATGATCTTGGACTATATTTTTGTTCTTCTTAGCATTGTTCTACATCAAAGAAATTGACTGAAGACCATCTGTTCTAATCAGGTCTTGTTCTTCTACCTCCCTTGCAAATTTTTTTCTTTATATTTGACTCCATAATTCTCCCTTATTATTCATTCATTGCCATCATAGCTTCCTTACTGAGGCATTGTTGAGAATATGAAGGTTCCTGGTTACTAAACCTCCACTCCTCTGGGAAGGTTGTCTTTGTCCTAGCTACCAAGGATCATCTCTTGTGTTTCTGAGGACCGCCACAAAGAGAATAGAACTAACAGTGACTTACTATCCTTGAGGATCTTGATAGGAGGTTTCAACTCTAAGAAAATATATAAACATGTGGATTGCAAAATAGGTTTACGTTGGGTAAATTTTCTTGGAAGATAAAGAGATCAAAAGGTACAAAACTTAATATTAAGGTCAAATTTTGGCTAGTAGATCCTCCTATGAGATGTTTCTTAAGACATTTAGAATGAGGGGATCTCTTATGGACTTAGAGGGAAGAGAACTCCATTGAAAGTTAAGGATTCTATCAGTGTTGCATTGAGTGCTTACACGAGTGTTGAAATGGATATTCCTTGATTTATAACAGTAAGAAAGGCCCAAAAAAAGGTATCAAGGATGAACATGACATTGGAGCCCTCCAAGATAGAGGGGTGGTCAATCATAATTTTAGGAAATTTGATAATTTTCGTGCAACTAGCTGTGTTTTGATTTGAAAACCAAAAAATGTGGCTGAAACACACTTGAAATGTGTTTCTGCTAGGCTGAAAATAATTTCTAGAACTACGCCCCACATTTCAGTGTCTATACAACATTTTTTAACATATGTATGATGTGTGGGGTGATACAACATGCTTATGTGCCATATGTGGAATGAATGCAAATTATTTTAGGAAAACAATCAAGTATGAGTGAGCAACCTATTATTCCACACAAGGGCCCTACTAATTCTATGTAATTGATGGTAATGTTAATAATATGCTATGTAATTATTGGTAATGTTTACAAATTAATGGTAATGGTAAGTAAAAGTGACATTCTCCTTTATATTTCATTTTCATTTTTTTTACTTAAAAATTATCATTAATTATTTCAGGATGTTTGAAAGTGGTTCCAAGCTCAATGGATTTCTAATGGAGAATGTAGAATTTTATATCCTTCTCAAAATACATTAGACTTAACATATTTTAGGAATTTGGGATTGGGGGGTTACAATGTTTCCATTGGATTATATTATCTACAAGGGTATGGAACTAGCATTTAATTATGAGCACCAAGCCAACAATGTACCTTGATGTTAGTAACATTGATTATTAAACTCCTCTATCAGGACCCTACTAATGGTGTACACATCGCTCAAACAAAATCTAGATTTGACATGTTAAGATTTTTTATCTTATTTTGATGCTTAGATGGTGATATTAATGATGAGGATCCCAATATAGGTAATTATTTAGATGATATATAGGTATTTTTTGTAGCATATTTTATTGGGCCTTGGGCCTTGGAATTTATTAATTTAATCATGAACCTATATCTATATTCTAAATTATAATGTTAAAACTTATGCTTTCTTTCAAAGTTTTAGTATAATTTTCTGATATATATCATCTTTCCCCACTTGATTTTTTTGGGGAAACATTTCCAACGTGATCTTATTTTATATATGCATTTCCATCTTCCCGTACCTTGTAACTCAGATCATAAGAGTTTCATACACAAATTACAAATTTTATAGGGGATCCAGTTTATTAAGGATGTGGAGGCCTTTAAAATTGTTAGCAATGATTGCTTGACATAGTCTTCTTCCTAGTCCTTTAGCCATTATGATGATTGGGAAAGGAAATGAAGGGTATTTTTCTTTGATCCCTCAAGAGTGGTAAAATGAGGAGGAAAAATATCCATTATTTAAGAAAGTAAAGAGATTTAAAGATACTTAGAGTCTAACCCATTAAATTCAAGATTGAAAGAATCAGAAGGCTGCAAGCATCTGCCTGACTAAGAGGATTGAAAGCTTTTGACATATTTTTTTTTTTTTTCTGAATATGGCTACTTCTATATTGATATTGATACAAAAATAGTGTTACAAGGAGGCCATGGCCTCAAGATTTCCAGCCCAGAACTGAGGCATGCTAGCTTTACCAGCAGGTAATTTATCAACATTACATTTATGAGAGAGACCATGAAAGCTTCGAAGAGCTGCAAGACTGTCTGTTCCTATCAAATGTCTTAAAACTGTAACTGAAACCGTAGCAAGAACAGACCTGGACAAAAAAACTCCTGTGGAGTAGACCAGAATAGCTAAATGTTTACAATTTCTAGCCATAGCAAAAGCAAAACGGACCATTCTGGAACCAGTAATGAGAGCAAGATACTGGACAAAAACCTGAGTGTAACTCCCTCGCAGGGGAGACCGACCATAAAATAGGACTGAAACCAAGATAACAGTAGCATAATTAGTCATAAACATGAGACTATAGGAAAGCACCTGAAAGCCGATGAAAACCAAAACACCGTCGCACCCAAATGGAACCAGCTTACTGAGCAGAGGAAGGGTCTTCCTCGACAATGAGGCAGGCATATTTATACGGGTCCTCATCATCAGAAGGGGGACCGCTATTGCATTCAGGACCGCCTACAGTGGAAGCCGAAGGACCAGCCGAAGCGCCCAGATTGGCCTCAATGCTCGAGGAAGCCAGCTTCCCAATTTCCACCTGGGGCATGCTATGCGCTGTCTCCATGAGAGGCTCCCGAACAGCAACAGTGGTGGCACGAGCCTGGGCCGAAGAAACCAGAACAGTGGGAGCTGCACGAAGGTCGATGGTCACAGTGGCGAGGAGGGAAGTATTATCAATGCTGCAGGGGAAGTGAAAACGGGCGTGATGTGAATTTGCCCTGCAAGACAAACGGAAATGCCCCGCAGAATTGAAGCGATTCCGACCCCTCCCACGCCCTCTGCGCGGTGCTAGAAGACGAACAGGACCAAACTCGGATGAATAGGACGAGGAATCAGAGTTAGAGGGGGAGGAACGATTAATGGCGCGCCCCTGGACTCCCCCTCTCCTGCAGGGCATTCTTGGGCGGAGGCGAGGCATTGTGTGATGAGAAGCAAGTATAATGGGGGCGGGATTAGCAGGTGGGCAATCAAAATCAGTGACAGACGGACGCGGAAGTGTGCAGGAGGCACAATTGGAAAAGTGAATTCCGGGCAGAAGCTCCATACAACAGATTAACACACAGCGCTTGCCATTACTGGTGCGAGAGCAGTGCTCAACCGCAGCAGGAAGGCAACAAACGTTGAGGGGAGAAATCAACACAGAATTTCCAGAATTCTCCATCGCGGACGAATGAATACGCCAGTTTCGGGGAGAGAGCTCCCAAGTATATGCATTGAATGGCCTGACTACGGCATTAAAGGCCTGGATCATGCGAGGATGGGTGGCGGTGGTCGTAAGCCACGCGCCAACCCACATGACCCCCTGTGCAGCATTAAACTCTGCTACCACCCGCATCCGGGAAAGCTTTTGACATATTAAGCTTAATTAACATAATTGGTTTATTTATTGATTTTAGGAAGTGCATATTTTCATGTGCCACTATCATATTTTAATAATTTATTTCCCTTCAATGTAACTTCCTTGCTCAATGGAAGTGATCTACTTCATGATGGGCTAGAGTCAATTAGCTTTGGAATGATTTAATATATCACTTTATATATTGAGATACAATTGAATTTTTTCAGAGTCTTAGTTATTTCTTCCTTGGGAATGAGTGTGAGGAAGGTTGAGTTAAGGGCTTGTAAAATTTCTTGGTTTGCTCTAGCTTTCCCAAGTACCCTTCATTCATTAGTGGCAACCATTGGCCAACAATTTTGAAAGAAGTCTATTGTGAGACCATTTGGCCTTGTTGATTTTCGTGATGTCATCTCCATTATCATTGTATCAACTTCCTCTTATGTGATTTTTCTCATCAATTTTCAATTTGATCTCGAATCTCCAACTATGGGGTGTGTTTTAGGACATATCTTATGGTCTCTTGTATTTTTATGTCCGATTTTGAGAGGAGCTCATGGTAGTGTATTTTAATTTCTTTCTCCATGTCCCCACAAGTCTCCAATTTAATCCCTTCAAATTTTTTAAAGAGGTTATTCTATTTGTATGCCTTTTGTTGATCATAGAGTTATGAAAGGATCTGGAGTTTTTGTCTTCCTATTTTCTCCATCTCATTCTCGGTTTTTTTTCAAAATATATCTTCTTTCTTCTGTCTAGTATCTTTTTTATATTTAGATTTAGTCCTTCTATGTGAAGTCTTCATCTCTTCCTTCATATGTGTTCGTTGAAATTTTTCCATTTGTTTTCATCACTCCTTTTTGGCTTGAAATATGTTCCCACATATTTCTCTATTCCAGGTTTGAGCTTAGTTTTTAGGTTCTTTAGTCTTTGTTATTTCAGTACATTAATGTTCTTTTTGTTGGATTTCTCTCCATCAAAAAATATTTAAAATAGAGTTTATCCTACCAAAATTTCTCAAATATAAAGCATGTGAATCTATGACAGTTCATGTTATCATATGAGAGACAAATTGGCTAGTGATTTGAACATGTTGCAAGTAAAATTTGGATTATAATGATGAATTTCGAACTGCAATTTTGATAGCCCTTTCACAGAAATTGATTTTAGAGTAGTATGGATTTTTCTACATTAGAATCAGGCCTTGTTCCTTGTACAGTTAATCCCAATAGAAAAATTACCCATATCATCAAATGTGATCTTCAGATCAATGGAAGTAATTTTATGGCTATTGCAATTCCCCGTCTAGTTTGTGAACTCATAATGTCACAAATAAAAATTTATTCTTGTTCTAAGAAGTTGTTGGCACCCAACATGACTATATGTATCCATTAAGGAACTCACCTACAATTTGTAATCTTGATTTTGGTTGTTTATAGGTCAATTGAGTAGTTGGAATAGTTTACTTACTCTCCCATACTCAGTTGACCCATGTATCAAGAGAACTTTGAACTCAACATGTTATTTGAAAAGTCTTGGGTATAAATTAATTCGGTAAACAAGAGGAAAAACTTGTGCATTGGTTTATATTCTTGGTAAGTTGTAACCCAAAGAGTTGGGTACCCTTAGTCTTTGGCGATTCCCTGTGTCAACTCAGATATTTTAGTCCTTTCCTTGTATGAAATACTCATCTAAATGTGCAATTGACCTCAAGAATGATACTTAAGGTCAAGAGTGTTTACAAGGAACCTTGACTGCATATATGGACTTATTTACTTTTCACTTACAACTAACAATTAAGCTATTTTGGTTTTATATCACCTAAAAATTAACATTTGATAGAATTTTTTATAAACTGGTTTTCATATTAGAAAGTAATGTTTGTGATGGGTGGTCATGCTTTGAATGAAACTGGCTATCCATTAAAGGGAGAAGGGGACATGATTTCATGTGAAACTTATTTCCATTAGAATTTGCTATGAGATTTTTCAATAAGTTGTGCCCTGTGTTACTCGATGCACATCTAGTTTTCTTTTGTAGTCATTTTTTTAACATTATTAAATTTATCCTCTCTCTTTTTATTTAGTTCATCAAATTATATGATAGATTATAATTTCTTCTTTCTTTTCTATATAGGAGATTTTCCTCTAATTTCTTTTGATACATGTTATTATGATCATGTTTAATTTATCTTTCCATATTTTCTTTATCATGCTCGTACTAATAAAGTTCTATGGAGGTGGAGACTAGGCTTCTAGGATTAGACTCGAGGGGAGGAAGACGAGGATTTTTTCCAATGGCTCTTAGATCTATGCCTCATCCAACAAGAATTATATTCTCCTTAGACTTACATTTGTTACTTTCCTTTTACCAATCTAGGGCATAGACTATTGCAATTTTTTTGCATGCAGAAGAGTACAAACAAGGCCCTGGGGGAATAAGTCGTGGCCAAATGCTAGCAAGAATGGGATGGGAGTAAATGATGTAGAGTCTGTGATTGGTAATTAAGATGATATACCCTTTGGAAATCCATTTTCAGAGGTTGGCAAGAAAGTAGCTACATATGATGGACATGAAAAACCTTTCCCTACAAATGACAGTGCTTATGAATCCAATATAACTTTACAAGGAGGTATTGAAGTGCTTATATTTCTTAAAGGGTGCATTTTTTCTATCCACAAAGAAGCTTGTCACCAAATTAATGAAGAAAATTCTAGTGCTCTTTTACAAGTGTTATAACCATAAATTTCAGTTTCTAACAAAATAATAGTTGGGGTTGGTGCTTCAAATGTGTCTTACGAAAAACACTTCCTTGAACATTTTCACAAACCATGCCTTAACCTATTACATGAACTTGTTATGAGGCGCGCCTTATGCAACAAACTTGAAGAACACCTAGTAAATGAATTTTTGAAGGTAGAGGATGGGAGGTTTGTTTATAGTGATGATGCTCTTGTTGTTTTAGTTCACATTCTTGTTATAAGGAAATCCACATGTTCCAATTTGGGTGATGAATTTTTGAGATTTAAATTTTTCAGAGCCTACACAAGTTTTATTGTTGAGAGAGTGAAAGCTACATATTCAGTGTTCTTAAATATGCAAGAAGTCTGTGCAAGTCTTCCATCTCTATTTCATTTGGAATTTCTTCTCATGGATTTTAATTTTTCGAATGTGGTTGAAAAAATAAAAATGGCAGAGAATATTTTTCCTGTGTTCAACAATGTAAGTTGTCTTCCATTGGAACTCAATAGCCTGAAATTATCTTGTTGGTCTTTTCTCATTTCAAGATTGATGTTATTTGTGCAAGTATTCCATCCCTATTTAATTTGGAAGTTATTCTTGGATTTTCATTTTTCGAAGGTGGTTGAAAAAATAAAAATGGTAGAAAATATTTTCTCTTCCTTCAACGATGTAAGTTGTCCTCCATTGGAACTCAAAAGCATGTAATCAACATGTTGGCTTTTACTCATTTCAATATTGATGACTTCAATACATGTTAGTTGTTTGAGATATGAGACATTGAGCATAAATATGCTCTTCATGTATATGATTTTAGTGGCCTCCCAAGAAATGGTAAAAACAATATTCTAGTGATTAGATAGAGTAAGTTCTCCTAACACTTTGTTGTAATCAGATCAAGAAAGAAAATTATTTTGAAAGCATGGCTGAGTCTAGCCATTTCAACACTCTTTTATCATCTTTTTTGAAAACAGGACTAGGTAAACCAAAACTCATGAGAATGCGAAAGGATAATTTTGTTGGGGTTGTACAACTCAAGGCTAACCTTCAAGTCATTCTAGGTCATTTGGGTTTGGGGCATCTAAATAGGTAACACAATCTCTCTTTATCTTCTTTATTGGCGACACTGTTAACGTATCCACATAGTAGCCATATGGCTTTTGGGAGCTCATTGGCAAGCCAATCCCTTGAGTTTTTCTCTCATCCACATCATTTGAGGCACATATGTTCTATCCAAAGACTTGGCCATCTATATCAAACAATGCCCATATCACTTGATTTATTGGATTAGTACCATGACTAGTAACAATAGCATCCAATTTTTGGGAGACAGAGAAAACCACAATTTTTTAGAATATCGATAAAAAAATTTGTTGGAGTTGTAAAAATTACTCCTGGCCTTCAAAGTGCATGTCATTCTAGGTCATTTTTTGGCTTAGGGGCATATAAAAAGGTAATGATTCCCCTTTATCTTCTTGTGTTGTAACATTGTTAAGATCTCTACACAATAATGATGTACCTTCTAGGAGCTCATTAGTGAGATATTCCCACAAGGTTTCTATCCCATTTGCATAATTTGAGGCATGTATGATGGTTTTTCTTGTGAATTGGCCATCTAGATCAAACAATGCCCATATCAAGAATTTGGCTTCTGTGATCCATAAAATGTGTATAAAAAATTTCGGTGAAAATCACATGTAAAAAATTTTTGTCAACGCGTTTCGAATCAGCCAGTATGGTTCATCATTAGGACAAGATGAGAAATATATCAAGGAACCTATTTAAATAGATAAGGAGGGCTCTAACTAGCTGTTGTAAAATAATGACTAGTTTGACTAGAATAAGAATTTAATTAAATTTTATCTTATTTTATTATATTTTAATTTTTAATGTTGTCTAATTTAAATATAATTTAATATTAATACTTTTTTATATATAATTTAATAAAAATTCTTATTTAATTTACTCAATATGTAATTTTACTAATTTAAAACATAATATAATAAAGATAATAATAATAACAATAATAATAATTCAAAAGGAAGAGATAAGGAGAATGAAACCTGGAGCCTGAGTTAAGGGAACGTCAAGAGGGAGAATAGGGGGAGAGAAAACTAAGATTGAAGGGAAGGTATCCAACATCTAATAACACTCCACACATCATCCCTATTAAGGTTAACTAGCCTCTTTTCGATTTCCAAGGCTTCCCTCAACTTGTGGTGGCAGAAAATGTCAATCCTTGCAATAACCTCATCATCTTCAAAAAATGTGATGATTAGTCTTTTCAGCATGCTCTGCTAAGGAAGAGGACTGTGATCTACTATGTCTAAGGTTATCTACATGTTCATGAATTCTTTTATTAATTGATCGACCAGTGTCACCGATTCAAAGGCATCCTGCAAGAGCATGGAATCAAGTAAACACTCTTACCATAATTAGGGAAAATCGGGTCCTTAACCGATCTAAGAGAACTTAGAATGGTACGGAGGGGATTGAGGGTTGAGGAAACATTATGTTTCTTCAAGATCCTAATGATTTCATCAGTATTACCTTGGATAAACGAAAGGTGAACTCCAAATAACCGATCACAAGGATCTTTCTTAACCCTGGGACCTTTTTCAGCTTTTTGAAAAGCTCTAAGACATTGAATCTTGATATAACCATTCTTACCAAAAACATTAAAGAGGAGATTTTTCACCTTCAAAGTGGTTTTAATCAGATATTATAAAGGCTTTGGTGGCTAGGGTACTGAGAACCCTAAGCTTCTCAACCGGGAAATGATGAGAACTAGCATGTATGCATCTTCTTTGTAAAGACTTTATGAGAGAAAGAACCATCATCATTCCTTGAAAGAAGGACATCCAAAAAGGGAAGGCTACCATCCAATTCGAATTCCATGGTCAACTTAATGAATTTAAATTGATCATTAAGATGTTGGAAGAAAAGGTCCAGTTTCTCTTTTCCATGTGGCCAAACCACACAGTTGTCATCAACAAACCTTTTCCAAAGCCTAGGTTGAAAAAGGGAGGAGGAAAGGGTCTTCGATTTGAAGTCTTCCATAATAATATTAGCCATCGTAGGGGATAGGGGATAACCCATGGCCACAAAACAAGTCTTTTTAAAGAATTCACCCTTGAAATTAAATAATGTCGAGGTTAGACAGATCTCAATGAGATGAGTAGTATCAGGATCCGTGACTCGAGAAATGACATCAATGGCTGCCTTAATGGGAATGCAAGTTTATAAAGAGACAGAATCAAAAATTACGACCTTTTCTTCTAGATCCAATTTAATGTCTTTCAACTCATTAATAAAGAAGGAAGAGTTTTTTACAAAGGAGTCGGTGCGACACATAAGAGGATTCAGCTTACTGGCTAAAAATTTAGCGAGCAGATAAGTCAGACCACTTGTAATGTCCCTTTTTCAGAAATATCACAACTCTATTCCATAGATAGCCTGTGAGGGCATTTTCTAGATATGTCACCTCTAAAGAGAGGGTGAGATCCAAAGGCTACCTGGCCCTTCAAAGACTCTATCTATAGCTATGTGAGATTTCCTATTAGGAAAAGCTGCTCTATTGAGAATGTCTGAAGATAGAGCTACAACAATAAGAAAATGCATCAAATGGAAAATAGCAGTGAATCCATGAACACATAAAATTATAGAGAATATAATGGCCATAATATTATAGCAGCATGAAATATACATCTTCTTGAGTAAATTATCACTCAAGAAAGGCACAATAAGCCTCAAGAAATCTGTATGAGAAAACATGAGAAACACAGCTGCATAAAAGAAGCCCTAGGCCATGACTGCACGGTTATAGGAGAGAACTGCTGCATAAATAATGATAATAAATAGATATATAAATATGAGCTCAAATAATAAGGGGGAGAAAGCTCTCAACCCCTAAAAATACAATACATTAATCCTTTAAGAGGATTGGCTGAAATCTATGCAGAAACACTATAATACAAAAATGTTGGAGTAGTTGGGTAGCAGCTACTCAAGAACTCGAAATGGATGGAGAAGGCTAAAATGTCTGTAATAACTGAAGAATCATCCTCCAATAGAAATCTAAAGTGAAATGATGATCCTTTTACCCAAGACTTCTCCTCCAAAAGGTTGTCAATCGCTCACAGCAAATGCTCACTCACAAAAACGTTGTCTCAGAGAGGGACTGCACTTCCAATGATGGAATGTGGTTGGCCTGAGGCCAAATATGATGGGATCTGCTCATAAACCTCCTTTTCTAACCTCCCAATGGATAGAACCTCTCTCCACTGAAAAAATAGCTCTGGATGGTATGTGGAAACCTCCCCAGCAACACCCACCAAAACTGCATAATCTCTGTTGTAGAAATTGTGATGATGAAGATGATTGAAGCTATGTCTTGAATGCCTAAATATGGGAGATGGAGTGAAATCCTTCATGAGCTACTCAAGAATGAGAGGAAATCCTCAATAGGACTCCCTCGTGCTCGAAGGCACTGCAGCTCTGCTGAACAGCAAGAGGCAGCTACAAGTCTCTAGACTTGAAATGTAGAATTATCAATGATGTCCACAATGGTTGCCTTGATCCTATTTTATACAATGATATTTCCCTCCATAGACCCTATTTCTAATTATGTTTTCCTCTTCTCTAGAATCTTCCCTGCTACGTTGTCCCACATAGTGCTTTCCAACTCATGCCAACGTAGTTTGACTTGGTCAACTTTGGCCAAGAATGTTTGAAAAAACCTCCTTTCACACATAGAGGTGTGAAATATAGCTCCAATATAATCCTCTTTCATACTTAAAGGATTTTTATTCTCTAATTATGAAAATAATGGGTCCCCTACCAATTTTATTCACCTCCTCAACAAAAATTAATGTCCCATAAAATTTGGGACATTACAGTCCTCCCCTCTCAAAATATTCCTTGCCCTCAAGCAATTGCAAGGATGAACTGAGTTTCTTTCTGCCCTTCCTCCTGTATCATTCTCATGTGATTATATCCTCAAGAAAAAGGCTGCCATATAAGAAATCAAGTCTCCAACTATCCCTCCAACATATGCAATCTAGCCTTGGGGTGAACATTCCCAAATAGCTATCATGTAGAAACAAATATCCATGAAGGAAATAAGTGTTTTCCAAGGGCCTCCTTGAGGCATCAGGTCTGATATATAATGGGACTTATCATCCCCATATGAATCTCCCATCCTCAAGCCACTGATCATGAAAAACAAGCGGCCTCCAAATAAGGCAACTCATGGAAATTCACCCTCCACCTCAAGCTCCAACAATGAAGGTGGGCTGAAATATGATCATGGAAAGTTCTATAACTTGCCCCATTCTATCCTCTCCCCCACTCATGACAAGTGTGGAGTGTATGCTGATCTTGGGCTGCAAATATATTTCCCTCAAATGGAAAAATGAAGAGTAATTCTCCAAGAATCTCTCCTCCATCAATGATAAATCAGCCGGCCCAAGACATGTCATCTATGATGAATAGGACAAGATCACCATAGAATTCCCCCATGAAATGTTTTCTATAGGTTATACCATGTGCATAAAGTGAAAACCATGCCTCATAGGGTTATAATGCAACCTCATCCACCACAGCTGCAGAAAATAGCATGGCAAGTATTGTACACAAATATCACCTCTACTACTGAACAGTAAAATAGATGAGCGAATCAGAAACATAAGGTCAAACACCTGCCCATATACATACAATGGATGGATAACATTACCAAGCCCATGTATTACCCCACAATTAAGCAAATATGTGGCTGTAGCCATCCCTCCTCTCACGCTCCCTTTATAACATGCACTGTAGAAAATGTGAGAGTTTTTCTCACTCAAAGACACATCCAACTCATGTACCTTTCTCATAATCATGCTTCTTTCAAAAATCTGATCCATATCAGCAAGGAATTCATGATCAGAAATGAAATGAGGAAAGTGATGAAGGTTTCATGTGTTATAAGAGTGTACCAATAGTTTTCCCAAGAGTGTCAGTGCAGTTTTCCCAAACTGTTGCTTAGAAAATGATATGGCAAGTTGTTTTCAGCTCATGAATAATAATGTATGTTCTGATAATTCATGGTAAGTGGCTGACATAAAAGCTGAACATACATGGAAGGTAACACTTTCCCAAGGCCATATAAAAGATGGCTGTCTCCATCATACAAATTGGCCCAAATTTGACACATGGAGCAATATGAAAAGCTTGCCCTCTTGTAGAGCTATGCACTGCAAAATAATAGTAAGAGTATACAAATCAGCCAATGTGAGAATAGATTTCTTACCATATAGTGGGAGTAAGATGATGTATGGATCCATTAATGAACCCTCCATAGTTGTGTGGCATGCTCCCATGAAGAGAAATGAACTAGTTTCAGCAAGAAGACCCTTCTTCTCATGCTTGGAAATCCAAGTCAAGAAGAATGTATCATAGATGACTTCTTCCACTACCTCATCCATCTCACCTCCTCTTTATCTATAAAGTGCAAAAAATATGAAATTTTCTTGGGAATTGTGGGTTATGGATCCACCACACTTCCGTTGGGCACACTTCATCAATCCGTTACTGCTCCAAAGAGAGAACGTTGTTGGCCTATACCCATAGGCTCTCATCAATACCAAGCTCCATTCTTTGACATGATTTTTCTCAAATATATTTCTAATGATGTTGAAATACATGAGAATCCCCTCCCAAGGTGGAAGTACCTCTCTATCATCAAATTCCAAGGAGATAATTCCATCTCCTGCAACATCATGCAAAGTATGAGAGCAATTCTGCCCTTGCTCTCTCAAACAAGTAGCAAAGTATTTTGTTGCCTCCCCCATACTTCCATCATACAACCCATGCGATGAAGACACAATGAATGATATGCGTATTAACATCATGCATCCATACTCTATGCTGCTCAATGATGCAAGTATCCTACCATCTCTTCTTCAATTCCTTTGGTACTCCTCCCATGAGGGCTACCTTCAATTCCAGCTCTTTGCATTTCATAAGAGTTTGAAATGCAGCTCCTTGGATACCCTTTAGGAAAGGCCTCTCTCCCATGACTATGTTGGATCTATGAGGATCCAAATGTGATGGAGGTTATGTCTCCACTCCACCCATATTCAACAGCGTTGTTGATTCCTCCAATGGTGTAGCAGCTGTCTCTTCCTCCAGTTCACAATTTGCTTCATGATTCTCCATGGAGGTGTCATGGTTCACTTCATCCTCAAAAATTTGCACACCCACCTTTAAGGCTGAATGAAAATCATCAAAAATGTATGAGGATGAGGGTTATTCTCCTCCTTGAACCCTTTGCACAGTGCAGTGAAATCATGAGGCCCTAAAATGACCATGTGATTTGATCCTGGGACCTCCTCATATGAAATTCCACCATCCTTGAGATTATTTGCTGAAATAGAAATTGGAACTTTACTCATACCTTGGTGGATCTTGGGACCTTCTTATGTGGCTGCAATGGATTTTTCTCCAATGGCTTCCTCATCCATAGATGTAGAAGGCTTCTCCTCCAAAGCTATAGAAGTGTTGGTGCAATTCTCCTCCCATGGTGGAATGGCTTCTCTTCCTTTGTCCTCCCTCCATCAAAGGTTTGAATCACCCTTGAGAAAAGTTTCCAAAAGAAATCACCCTTGAATCGAACAAGGGTTTGAACTACCAAAAGAAGGTTTTCTCCTCCATGTGCGGCGCTACCATGCCCACTTCTTCTTTCTCTTCCACTGGATGCAACAATAAAATGCCTCCAGCTTCTTCTCCCAAGCTCTAGCTAAAGTAACCCCATCAAATGTAGACAATAGAAACCCATTGATTCTGATTTCTTATTTTCCATAGGGATTTATCTCGTCCATATGCTACAGAGACTGTGAGAACGTTGTAGCTCTCCTAAATTATACAGAATGGGGTTTATAGTCACCTAGGTACTTGCATAAGATCTGGAAATCCAAGCATCTTCCATGTTGGTCTTCAAGAGATTAGGAAGTGCATGGACCTTCCTTTTCTCCTCTTTTATTCTCCTCCTCCTCAAGGAGGCTTTTCTTTATTTAAAAAATAGATGAGATCAGTCTCATCTTCTTCATCATTCTCCTCTGAAATTGAACTCACAGGTTGTGCCAATTCGATGCTCTGATACCACTGTAATGTAGAAATTAGCTGAATAAATCACTTATTCAATGAAGATTAACCCGATCATACATCAATTTCGAATTGCATGCATAACACATAACCTTCTTCTACAATTAATTGTCACATGCGAAAAGAATAGAAGCGATCGCACATCAAATCATCACACACATTAACACAGTATGTATGGGGAAAGCTTATAGCTGAAAACCCCGCAGCTATAGTATATTATAAATGGAGAGAACATGCAGCAAATACATAGTACAAACTCCTCACAAGTACTCAGTACTATCTCCCAAAGCTACACAAAAACTAGCTTGGTTTTGAACAAGTCACAGGTTCAAAACACACCCACTACTTCTCTTTCTCTATTGCGCAATCAAGGCTGGTCTAAATAGAGATCCAGGTTCGAATCTCACTGGCTTCAACTGCGCAATTGTCATTGGTAATTTCCTCCAAGTGTTATGCAAATCCCATGCAAAACTGATCCTCCAACTGATAGCTATACTCACCCTTTCATCTACCTCTTTCACTGGTCTCCACTGAACTGTCCATGCACTGAGTTAAACCGATGTGTTCTTTAGTTGAATAATGAGTTAATAATTAGTGAATTAAATAATATTTAATTCACACAACTCATCTCTAGTGTATTAGCCAGTTAAACTAAATACAACTAGTTCAACTAGTTAACCAGAACACCACCTCCATTAAATCCTCAATCAACTCCACCAAAACTCTGCCACATGAGTCTAACTGAAGTCTAACATGCAATAGCTCACCTAACTCATAGGAAATTCGAATTTCCTTATGTCAGCTGCATGCCCCACTTCTGGGGGTCAAACTGAAGTGCTCCAAGAGAGTAAACTGCTGTTTATAGTCTAAATATTATTAAGGGTAAATAATATTTGACTTCCATATTTTTAGGAGACACAGTCTAAAAATAGCCTGGGTCCTAAAATAAGGGTCTCATCTATTTTTACCAACATGTCGCATACTTCAAGAATCTCCAACTAGAATTCCCAAATTATGCTCCGTATGTCTAAAAATAGACATAGTCTAAAAATAGACTTTTCGACAAAATCACATGTGTGGTCCCCACCTAGTTTAGGTGATCACTTTCCAACTAGGATCAGGAAAGATGTTTCAGGAGGCCTCCTTCACTGTTTCTTGTTGCCATTTTCAACACTCCCTCTCAACAAGAAAGGACTGTCTTTGCATGCGACATGCAACTCCATGCATTCGCCCTGCAACCTTCACAAGCTCCATGCAACTCCATGCATGCGACATGCAACTCCATGCATTCGCCATGCACCCTTTGCATGTGCCATGCAAACTCATGCATGCACCATGCAACTCCATGCATGTGCCATGCACCCTTTGCAAGCGCCATGCAACTCCATGCATCTGCTCTGCAACTCCTCTGAAACTGAATAGGCTCCAAACAACTCAATCAGTCTTGATGCATCTATCATCTATCATCAAAGTCTTCGACTTCTGCTTGGCCAACTGCACATGTCATCAGGAACCACTGCGCTGTTGACTCTTTGCACCCATGCACTCTTGCACTTGCTGTCAACTCTGATCTGCGCTCCAGTATCCGACACTATCACTTTGATCCGCCCGCATCACTCCAACCGATCTTGCTACTCCATGAGCTCACCAAGGTCCTCCATAGGCTGTGTTCAATCCATGAAATCCACACCATCTCATGAATCTGCCCAGAAATCTCCTCATGGGATTACTCATGCATGTCGCCCCACCTCATACCTGGTGGTATAGCTGCATGCACTCCCTCTGCCTGTCTGGCACGAAATTTCTCTGCATGAGTGGTCTCTTCCACTCCATGATCCTCTTGTGGCTGCTCCACACTCCGAGGTTCACTTTCACCTGCATGCAAAACCCGCTCCCTCTCAAGCTTCAGTTGCATGTCTTTCTCGCCTGCATGCAACACTTGCTCCCTCTCAAGCTTCAGTTGCATGTCTTCCTTGCACTTCCCATCAGCAGGAAGCTCCGTAGACATCCCATCTACTTCAATACCTACATGCAAAACTTTCTCCCTCTCAAGCATCAGTTGCATGCCTTTCATGCACTTCCCATCAACAGGAAGCTCCGTAGACATCCCATCTACTCCAAGTCTGTAGAGATTCTTTGCCCGAATCCCAACCTTCTTGACTTGTCCTCACGCTGCATGTTGAGAGGCTCCCTCTCAACCACCAAGTCACTAACCTCTGCTTTTCTCCTCAAAGCTTTTCATGCATCTTTTACCTCAGTGCATGTAGATTCTTGGCTCGCGCACATTGCAATTGTCCCACCATTGCAAAATTTTCTAACAAAAGAGCTGATTTTAAATCGATGATATCTCCCTCATCCGAGCTCCGATTCGACCGATTTTTTTTTCAATTTGGGTGTTTTTCTGCAAGGAATCAAAATATGCTATTTGGTTCTGAAAATTTTTCACCAAAATGTTTCAGATATTCCCTACAAACTCGCGCACCCAAAAATTCTCGCTCACATTCCATGTAGAAAATTATATACAATATGCATGTATATTTCCAGCTTTCTCCATCTTGATGTTTCTTGAGTTTATCCTAAAACTCAATCGCTTCCGATCTACACTTGAGAAAAAATTATTTCCAAATCAGAGATTGACTGCATGGGCTTTTACCAGACCTTCCACTTTCCAAAGAAAGATGAATCCGGAGGCTATCTGGCCCATATGCAGGCTCTGTCCGAGGAAATAAGTTTGCAATCACCGTAATAGATCTCGACAATTAATATTGCTCCGATACCATGTAGAAATTAGCTGAATAAATCACTTATTCAATGAAGATTAACCCGATCATACATCAATTTCGAATTGCATGTATAACACATAACCTTCTTCTACAATTAATTGTCACATGCGGAAATAATAGAAGCGATAGCACATCAAATCATCACACACATTAACACAGTATGTATGGGGAAAGCTTATAGCTGAAAACCCCACAGCTATAGTATATTATAAATGGAGAGAACATGCAGCAAATACATAGTACACACTCCTCACAAGTACTCAGTACTATCTCCCAAAGCTACACAAAAACTAGCTTGGTTTTGAACAAGTCACAGGTTCAAAACACGCCCACTACTTCTCTGCCTCTATTGCGCAATCAAGGCTGGTCTAAATAGAGATCCAGGTTCGAATCTCACTGGCTTCAACTGCGCAATTGTCATTGGTAATTTTCTCCAAGTGTTATGCAAATCCCATGCAAAACTGATCCTCCAACTGATAGCTATACTCACCCTTTCATCTACCTCTTTCACTGGTCTCCACTGAACTGTCCATGCACTGAGTTAAACTGATGTGTTCTTTAGTTGAATAATGAGATAATAATGAGTGAATTAAATAATATTTAATTCACACAACTCATCTCTAGTGTATTAGCCAGTCAAACTAAATACAACTAGTTCAACTAGTTAACCAGAACACCACCTCCATTAACTCCTCAATCAACTCCACCAAAACTCTGCCACATGAGTCTAACTGAAGTCTAACATGCAATCGCTCACTTAACTCATAGGAAATTCGAATTTCCTTATGTCAGCTGCATGCCCCACTTCTGGGGGTCAAACTGAAGTGCTCCAAGAGAGTAAACTGTTGTTTATAGTCTAAATATTATTAAGGGTAAATAATATTTGGACTTCCATATTTTTAGGAGACAGTCTAAAAATAGCCTGGGTCCTAAAAATAAGGGTCTCATCTATTTTTACCAACATGCCGCATACTTCAAGAATCTCCAACTGGAATTCCCAAATTATGCTCCGTATGTCTAAAAATAGACATAGTCTAAAAATAGACTTTTCGACAAAAAATCACATGTGTGGTCCCCACCTAGTTTAGGTGATCACTTTCCAACTAGGATCAGGAAAGATGTTTCAGGAGGCCTCCTTCACTGTTTCTTGTTTCCATTTTCAACATGTAATGTCCCTTTTTCAGAAATATCACAAGTCTATTCCAGAGATAGACTGTGGGGGCATTTTCTGGATATGTCACCTCTGAAGAGAGGGTGAGATCTAGAGGCCACCTAGCCCTTCAGAGACTTTTTCTATAGCTATGTGAGATTTCCTATTAGGAAAAGCTACTCTATTGAGAATGTCTCAAGATAGAGCTACAGCAATAAGCAAATCCATAGAATGGAAAATAGCAGTGAATCCATGAACACATAAAATGCTGGAGAATATAATGGCCATCATATTATAGCAGCATTAAATATGCATCTTCTTGAGGAAATGATAACTCAAGAAAGGCACAATAAGCCTCAAGAAATCTGTATGAGAAAACATGAGAAACACAGTTGCATAAAAGAAGCCCTAGGCCATGACTGCGCAGTTATAGGAGAGAATTGCTGCATAAATAATGAGAATACATAGATATAGAAATATGAGCTCAAATAAGAAGGGGGAGCAAGCTCTCAACCCCTGAAAATATAATACATCAATCCTTTAAGAGGATTGGCTGAAATCTATGCAGAAAAACTATAATATAAAAATGTCAGAGTAGTTGGGTAGCAGCTACTCAAGAACTAGAAATGGATGGAGAAGGCCAAAACTTCTGTAATAACTAAAGAATCCTCCTCCAATAGAAATCTGAAGTGAAATGCTGATCCTTTCACCCAAGAATTCTCCTCCAAAAGGTTGTCAATCCCTCACATCAAATCCTCACTCAGAAAAACGTTGTCTCAGAGAGGGACTGCGCTGCCAATGGTGGAATGTGGTTGGCCTGATGCCAAATATGATGGGATCTACTCATAAACCTCCTTTTCTAACCTCCCAATCGATAGAACTTCTCTCCACTGAAAAAATAGCTCTGGATGGTATGTGTAAACCTCCCCAACAACACCCAGCAACACTGCACAATCTCTGCTACAGAAACTGCATTGATGAAGATGAATGAAGCTATGGCTTGAATGATTGAATATGGGAGAAGGATTGCAATCCTTCATGAGATACTCAATAAGGGGAGGAAATTATCAATAGGAATCCCTCGTGCCCGAAGGCACTGCAACTCTGCTGAACAACAAGAGGCAGCTACAAGTCTCTAGACTTGAAATGTAGAATGATCAAAGATGTCCACAATGGCTGCCTTTCTCCTCTTTTATACAGTGAGCTTTCCCTCCATAGACCCTATTTCGAATTAGGGTTTTCTCTTCTCTAGAGTATGTTGGAAATGTTGTCATTGATGGCAAAGGAGGCAGCGCTGAAGCAAAGAGGCAGCAAAGAAGCAAATGAAGGTAGAGGAAACGAATATAATAGAGGCAGAACCGTTATCTCAGCAATAGAGGCAGAGGCAGAGCGACAGGAGCAGCAGAGACAGAGTCAGAGACAGAAGCAGAGCCGTTATAAAATTTTGGGAATCGCTTCACTCCAGCGGCAAAGAATATATATAAACATATACAAAACTTATTTCGGGAATCGCTTAACTCCAGCAGCAATGTAATGCAAATAACACAGAAAATTCCGGGAATCGCATAACCCCAGGCGGAAGGATACATAAAAAAAATCTCATTCCGGGAATCGCTACCCACGCAGGAGTATACATAGAGCGCATTACATATGTTCCAATGGTCCAAGGCATATACATTGATATATATTAAAGTGGAGCGTGTTATGATCAATGGAAAGGAAGTAATATAAAGTGGGACCCTCATCCAATCGCAATCGGAGATCGCAAAGGCAGCGGAACGTCGCAACAGAAAGTTGCGATTGCGATTGAAATGCCGGACCCGATCGAGTTATGCACCACAGTTAATTTCTAATCGCATCCGAGTTCCAATCGCACGACTTTGTAAAACGCTGCGATTGAAATGGCGGACCCGATCGTGTTATAAGCGGGAGTTGATATATGCAAATCGCATCCGGAAT
Organism: Pinus albicaulis; assembly: GCA_034641835.2. Classification (NCBI taxonomy): domain Eukaryota; kingdom Viridiplantae; phylum Streptophyta; class Pinopsida; order Pinales; family Pinaceae; genus Pinus; species Pinus albicaulis. Next base: position 990,794,397 of record CM076579.1, on the reverse strand, counting down.
CTCAATCGCAATCGGAACTCTACGATTGATCGCACGACTTTGTAAAACGCTGCGATTGAAATGGCGGACCTGATCGTGTTTTAAGCGGGAGTTGATATATGAAAATCACATCCGGAATCTCAATCGTAATCGGAACTCTCTGATTGATCGCACGACTTTGTAAAACGTTGCGATTGAAGCCCGGACCCGATGGGCTTATTAACTATGATTAACAAGTGTTTTGAGTTCCAGTTCTAATCGCAAACGGAAATTTGTGAAGGCACTGTTATATATAAATATATATATATATATATATATATATATAAAGTGGTTGCGGTTGTATTAAAACATGCCGCGTGGTCTATAGACCCACGGGCCTCAGCTTAACGGGAGGGCGATTATTAATGTAATTCAATTGTAATATATGTATGTTCCGGCCTGCGGAACTCGCAACATCAACAAGACACTTGCTGCGTGTAAAGGATTGAATTACAGTCAGCATATTCATTTATATATAAAGCGTTGGTATAAAAATAAAATAAAAATGCAGTATTGTTGGAAATGTTGTCATTGATGGCAAAGGAGGCAACTATTTGAAGCAAAGGGAGGCGACAAAGAAGCAAATGAAGGCAGAGGAAACGAATATAATAGAGGCAGAACCGTTATCTCAGCAATAGAGGTAGAGGCAGAGCGACAGGAGCAGCAGAGACAGAGTCAGAGACAGAAGCAGAGCCGTTATAAAATTTCGGGAATCGCTTCACTCCAGCGGCAAAGAATATATATAAACATATACAAAACTTATTCCGGGAATCGCTTAACTCCAGCAGCAATGTAATGCAAATAACACAGAAAATTCCGGGAATCGCATAACCCCAGGCGGAAGGATACATAAAACAAATCTCATTCCGGGAATTGCTACCCACGCAGGAGTATACATAGAGCGCATTACATATGTTCCAATGGTCCAAGGCATATACATTGATATATATTAAAGTGGAGCGTGTTATGATCAATGGAAAGGAAGTAATATAAAGTGGGACCCTCATCCAATCGAAATCGGAGATCGCAAGGGCAGTGGAACATTGCAACAGAAATTTGCGATTGCGATTGAAATGCCGGACCCGATCGAGTTATGCACCACAGTTAATTGCTAATCGCATCCGAGTTCCAATCGCATGACTTTGTAAAACGCTGCGATTGAATTGGCGGACCCGATCGAGTTATGCACCACAGTTAATTGCTAATCGCATCCGAGTTCCAATCGCACGACTTTGTAAAACGCTACGATTGAAGTGGCGGACCCGATCGAGTTATGTACCACAGTTAATTGCTAATCGCATCCGAAATCTCAATCGCAATCGGAACTCTACGATTGATCGCACGACTTTGTAAAACGCTGCGATTGAAATGGCGGACCCGATCGTGTTATAAGCGGGAGTTGATATATGCAAATCGCATCCGGAATCTCAATCGTAATCGAAACTCTCCGATTGATCGCACGACTTTGTAAAACGTTGCGATTGAAGCCCGGACCCGATGGGCTTATTAACTATGATTAACAAGTGTTTTGAGTTCCAGTTCTAATCGCAAACGGAAATTTGTGAAGGCGCTGTTATATATAAATATATATATATATATATATATATATATATATATATAAAGTGGTTGCAGTTGTATTAAAACATGTCGCGTGGTCTGTAGACCCACGGGTCTCAGCTTAACAGGAGGGCGATTATTAATGTAATGCAATTGTAATATATGTATGTTCCGGCCTGCGGAACTCGCCACATCAACAAGACACTTGCTGCGTGTAAAGGATTGAATTACAGTCAGCAGATTCATTTATATATAAAGCGCTGGTATAAAAATAAAATAAAAATGCGGTTCATAAATTCAGGAGTTACGCAGCAGCCATAAACAGAAAGGCATACAGAGAAGAGAAAGGGACAAAGAGACAGTTAGAGAAAAGACAAATGCGCAGCAAGCCAAGAGACAAAATGAGTGAGCTGGAGTTCACATTGTAATTCAAATGTAAATGTTTTAATCGTTTTTATTGTTTGTGATGCATTGGCGAGTCTCCGAGAGAAAACAAACTCCCACTGTAATGTTAAAATTGACACCTACAGTTATAATTTCTGAGTAAGCTGATAAAAGGAGTGAGAAGGCAGAAGGCAAAGAGACATGACTTTCCATTTCGAATTCCAAGCAGAATACAAACAGTCATGTGAGGAAATCTATAAATAATATCATCTTGATATGCAGAGAGAGTTTTTGAGAGCAGAGGAGAGAGTAAATAAAGAGAAGGCAGAATACAGAAGAGTGAAGCAGAGAAGATCAAGAAAAGAAGAGCAGAAAGAGAAGCTACAGAACAGAGCTGATATCAGAGGTAAATCAGCAAACATTCAGTTTGTTAAATTGAGGAAGTTGGAGCTTCCCTATGAAGTTGAAGCTTGATAGCTGTCAGTTGTAGCTGACTGAGGTTGGAGCCTCCTGTAGGTTGGTGCCTGCAGAAAATTGAAGGGAATTGGTGCTTCCTTGCAAGTTGTAGCTTGCAGAATTGAGGATAGAGCCTCATGTAGGTTGGTGCCTACAGAAAACAGTGGTGAGAGGGAGTTGGAGCTTGCCTTTGCATCACAACAATAATAAGATGTGGTTTCTCCCTTTATGGGTTTCCACTTACATCTGCTGTCTCTATGTGTGCTTCTTATGTGTTGATGTGATTATTTCAATCTGCTTAATTTCTTGTTGCTTTCAACTTAAGTATGGTGTCACAATAAATCAATATTGGCTGCAAATAAGATTGTTCACTTATTAAAGCTGTAAATAACTCTGGTGAAAATTTAAAAGGCTAATGCATGTATTAAACTGATTCACCCCCCCCCCTCTCAGTTTAATCAAAGATTCAACAATTGGTATCAGAGCGGGTTCCTTTGTACAAGTCTAACAACTGAAAGGAGATCCTAGGTTCCCAAGATGGCTAGTAAAGAAGGATGCTCAACCAATAAAGCCCCTTTCTTCATTGGTGAAAATTATGCTTTCTGGAAAATCAGAATGAAGACATACATAATGTCACTAGGAGTAGAAGTCTGGGCTGCTGTGCAATTAGGATATGCCCCGAAGTCAACTGATACAGAGAAAGAAGCTAAAGAAAGCTTTGTAGCTAATGCAAAATCCATGAATGCCATCCTGAATGGATTATGTGAAGCGAGTTTATTAAAGTAATGCACAAAGACACTGCCAAGAAAATATGGGATACTCTTGAAGGCGTAATATTCCCAATTAGCT